>CM056198.1:70816169-71441169 GCA_029692085.1 Gymnothorax javanicus
GTGCAGGCCTAAAGGTATTTGGCTACGCCGCGTCACTCACGTTTCACGTACTACGATTATGGCCACCACACACCTCTATATGCACAGCCTGGGAATTTTCACTTGTTAGTATTTTAGATAGGCCTCTTCTCTAATATCCTGACCGGAAGTAATGAACATTGTGCAATACCTTCACTGCTTTTAGGTACATTTTCCCATCGTCACTCTCGTTTCAATTTCTATTTTTTTCGTCAGAAAGGGCACCTCCACCCCATCCAGCCTATTCATATTTCACCAGAAGATGGCCCTATGGTACCCCTAACTTACACAACAGCGAATATGTAGATACTGCATACTTTTTTTTTAATCAAAAATTTCTGGGGGCTGTATTTTGGGTTTTGACTGGATATTTGTTCACTATCAGTCGCGGTTCATGAACTGCCAACAGAAGAGGCTCAAACAATCCCTTAAAAAGAATGATTGGTCATGACCTGTTTTCAATCAGTCATTTAAATGACCATTACAGAAACTCTGAAAACTCTCAACATTATCAGGTGTGGCCAGTTTTCATTTATAACGCATACCTGTCAACTCTCACGCATTCGGTGTTAGTTTAAGTGGCATATTTTCGTTCCTCTGCTGTAGTCAGCAATTATTCAATCAACGAGTATGTAGATTCTGGCGCGGAACTGAAGTCCTTGTGCACTGAGGAGTTGGAAACAATGGAATTGCATAAAGACATTTCAAATTATCTTATTTCATTTAAACGATTGCAAAACACATGCATTGCTTTCAACCACTGAGTAAAGAAAAGCGTGTGAAGTCCAGAGTCGTAATCGGTATACGTTGTAAATGCATGTGTAAATAACCACACTTGTTAATGTTAACAGCTGGCCCCCGCAGAGTCGCTGATGTTGCGAAAAAAAAGAGTTAAATTTTATTTTCAAAGGCATAATAGAAACCCTAGATGGGCCAGATATGTGTATTTATGCCTTTAATTTAATATAGAACATGTTTTGTGTATGTAGGAGTGATATGGATACAATCCAATGATGTATAGTGGTGCTGAGGTGGACTTTAGAATATGTTGTCAGAGGTGAAATGCGAGTGATGAATGAGAGGTTTTCCGAGGGTCAATGCAGGGCCTGACTGAGCTGTTTAAGTAATTTATGGATGGCCAAGGGTAACTGTTTTGTATAATAGACACACTGTAGGCAAAGTACAGTAATTTTGAAGTGTATCTGATGAGTTTTGAGGAAATGAGGGTAAAGTTAAGAATGTGAGTCAATTTTACCTTTTGCACTATATATTCGATGACTCATAATTCTATAAATTTTCAACCCTGGTTTTTGATTTTTTGTACGTTTAAAGTAACATATTGTAGTAGTTTGTAAACAAAATTTGGTATAGATATGACAATTATTAATTGTACTTTTGATGTTGCATTTAATTTCATCACTTATGTTCACGCGTTTCGGAAGGTTTTACGGCGTGTGCAATAAAAACTGACCCGTTAGGAGTTGGTGACTTGAATGAACCATTCTATAAAGCCAAGATATAGGGCTATCAATAAAATAAAGTGTTATTAAGTAATACTCAGTTTGTTATTTTCATCCCCCTGAGCATCATTTCTTGGATTGACCTATATATATATATATATATATATATATATTAGGGCTGGGACTTTAATGTGTTAATTTCGATTCATTACAGAAAAAATAACGCGTTAAAAAAAATAACGCATTTAATCGCACCTTTCTCAGTTCTGTAATTTCTGGCACACCGGTAACACTAATGCACACACTGATGCCCGGTAGGTGGCGGTAATGCACCTAAAGTCTTAAAATGTTGAATGTAATGGCTATAATTGCACTTTGAGTTTGCACTAATCTGCGAATGTAGTAGACAGATGAAAAATGAACACATAAATATAGATGAAAAATAAACATTTTTGTTGTTTAAGTTCACGTATATATCTATTCATTGATTCAGTCATCAACCAGAATTTATTTCAATTGAAAAACTTCGCTTATTGTGTCAAATATTGCTATTTGATAAAAATGCGATTAATCGAGATTAATTAATTACAAAGCCTCTTATTAATTACGTTAATTTTTTTAATCGCGTCCCACCACTAATATATATATATGGTCAAGAAGGGCAGTATGAAATGACTTGGGCCAGACCCAGTTAGAACGCTTAAAAAGCGGTCAAAATTTCTCTGCGCAGTATGAAAGGGGTAAGACATTCTGCCTAGATTATTCTATCACTATTCGAAATTTGAAAAAAATCCATCAAGAAATAACCTAAAAAAATGTACCAGAGGTAAGGGAGCCGCTTGCAAATCTGTTGATATAGAAAAATCCATTAGAAAGTCCATGAAATATTTCTAAAGATATTTACTCTCTCATTCCAAGGCAGAGGACATATTAAAAAGCCCCATCACCATACGTTTTGCCCTCCTTGGCTTTGTTTTGTTTGTTTTGTTTTGTTTAGTATCTCCTCTGCTTTTAACAACAGTCTGGTAAGTGAGGAGACCAATTGCTGAAGTTTTGGGAGAGGAATGTTGTCCCACTCTTGTCAGATGTAGGATTCTAGCTGCTCAGCAGTCCTGGGTCTTCTTTGACGGATTTTTTGTTTTATGATACGCCAAATGTTTTCTATTAGTGAATGGTCTGGACTGCAGGTAGGCCTGTTCAGCAATCAGACTCTTCTACTGCGAAGCAATGCTGTTGTGATGGATGCAGTGTGTGGTTTGGCATTGTTTTGCTGAAATATGCAAGGCCTTCCCTGAGACAGACGCTGTCTGGATGGGAGCATATGTTGTTGTAAAACCTCTTGTTACATCAAGGGAAGATGTAGCCCTTAAAAGGTCGAACTTTTATTGAATTAAAATAGCGCTCGGTGGTATAAAGAGGCAGGGAGCACGGAAATCGGGTGCAAAAAGTGTATTTACAATAGCCACAGTGGTACACAGGTGAAATAAGGTGCACAGTGAACCATATATTTACAGGTATTTACAATCAAAGTTAGGGGAAAACAACAAGGTCAGAAATCACCAACAAATAAAAAAAAGGAACAAAACAAAACTGTACTAGAAAAACAAAAGTGCAATACTAACTAAATATTCACAAAATAAAATAATAAACTACCCTAACATTAGCGCAAAAACCAGAATACAGTGGGTGGCAGCTGCCGCTAAACTAGTGGTCTAGACAACAAAAGAATACCTACATGCTTGTGGGAATGTATAAGGGCCCCCGTCTACCATTGACCAAGCTGTTCTCCCCCCCACACACACACACTGCACAAACAGACCACAGAACCCCAAATGAGCCGATCATAGCTGGTAAACGGGCAGGACTTCGTAGTATTTAAACTGTCATCCTTGAACGGGGCAGCACCGGACTGGCTGATGGAGGAGGAATAATTGATGCAAATGATGGACGGCTTGATGGACGAAGAAGAATTGTAGTGGAGACCAATCTGGTGACAAACAAACAGTAACAGAAATGCACACACAATACATCCAAAAGGGAAAACGATTTACAGAAAAAAAAAAAATCCCGTAACACCTCTATATACTTTTCAGCATTGACAATGCCTTTCCCGATGTGTAAGCCCCCCACGCCGTAGGCACGAATGCAATCCAATACCATCAAAGATGTAGGCTTTTGAACAATGTGCTGATAACAAGCTGGGTGGTCCCTCTCCTCTTTAGACCGCACGACACGCCATCTGTGGTTTCCAAAAAGAATTTCAAATTTTGATTCATCTGACCACAGAAATGTTTCCATTTTTCCTCAGTCCATTTTAAATGAGCTTTGACCCAGAGAAGACGGTGGCGTTTCTGAATCGTGTTCACATATGGCTTCTTCTTTGCATGATACAGATTCAGCTTGCATTTGTAGATTGCATGGCGAACTGTGTTCATAGACAATGATTTCTGGAAGTGTTTCTGAGCCCATGCAGTGTATTCCAGTGTAGAATTATGCTTGTTTTTAATGCAGTGCCGCCTGAGGGCCCGAAGATCACAAGCATCCAGTATTGACCTACAGACTTGTCCCTTGCGCACAGAGATTTCTCCAGATTCTCAGAATCTTTTGATGATATTAGATTCAAAGTCTTTGCAATTGTTCCACAATTTTTCGACAGTTTTTTGCAGATTGGTGAATCTCTGTCCATCTTTAGTTCTGAGAGACTCTGCCTCTCTAAAATGCTCTTTTTATTCCCAGCCATGTTACTTACCTGGTGCCAATTAACCAAAATGAGCCCTATTCAGACAAAACGACTACACCGGCTCTGAAACGCCTCTGCAACCCCTCCACTTTCTGTCTGAATGGTGCAAGGCGTCGAAAAGGGGCACTAAAGTGAGCCGGCCCTAAAACACCTCCTGATGTGTTTCAGCACCGGCGAAAAAGAGTAGCTAATATGCGTCACCTTCTGTCTGAATGTGTTAAGCCACCGCTACTACTCCTAGCGCAGTGATTCATACACAATAGGTCAGAGTTCACCGACTTCGCGCCGAAAATGTAGTTCACGCTAATTGTGCAGGTGCAGTGGCTTCTTGGTATGTAAAATGTTATTAATTATGCAATCTTTTTATGGTTAGCTGTTCAGATTTCGTGTAAACACAGATTTCGTGCTAATGTAAATAATGCGGTATTCTCACCGATTGTGGTGTTTGTTTTGGAGCAACAGTGTTGGAAATTGTACCATATTTAGCCACCATTAATATTGAATAAAATCAGAACCTTTTCGGCTTACCGTAATGTTTAGGTACCAAACCATTCGGAAGCGAAAAAAACGTCAAGCTTACATCCAGTCAAGAAATTTTAGAGTTTAATTTGTAGTGCTGCTGTACGAGTTGAAAACCAATTGGAAGATATAAGGGTCAAGGTTAAGGTTACGGGTTAGTGTTCTATGAACCCATCACTGTGCATGTCACAACGTTGTACAGTCATTAATATTCATTTTTAACCCGTTCCAGTATCGCGAGACAAGTGGAGTTCCGAAAGTATCCGCCGCTATGGCAACGACTCCACCTTTCTGGTCGCTGTGTGAATGGTTTAAGACGGAGACAAGGCGCAGCTGCTACGCCTATTTTTTGCTGTCTGAAAGGGGTTTCCAGAGCGATTCAAGACTGCTCTGAACCGCCTCAGATACACTTTTTTCTACCTGAATATGGCTTTAGTCGCTGGAGCAAGTCGCTCCAACTGTTTTTTATTAGTACTGACTTTTCCAGCCTTTACTTTTTTGAGATATGTTGCTGCCATCAAATTCAAAATAAGCAAATATTTTTCATGAAATGGTAAAATGTCTCACTTTCAACATCTGATATGTTGTCTATGTTCTATTGTGAATAAAATGTGGGTTTATGATATTTGCAAATCATTGCATTTTGTTTTTAAATACAATATCCACAGCATCCCAACTTTCTTTGGAATTGGGTTTGTACATTAACAATCATTAGCAGTCTTAATGCATTAAACTCTAACTTTTCACTTAAGTTTTCCCTTAAGTGGGTCCCAAGTCAGAAAAAGCATTTTTTCCCCTCCAGATTACAAGGCAATGCCACAAATATTCAAACCTATGACGGCGTTTTTTTTTTAATGACCATGGCATTACAGCGCATGGACAATATGTGTATGTGACAATATGTGTGCTACGCACACTGGTGATGTGCACGGAGGACAGAAAGTTGAGGACTGAACTCAGGGGCAAGGATGGACTTGGTTGTGTTTATTATGCCTTCTGCACAGCAGAGAGGCACACAAGAAGCAGTACAAATTAAAATAGGAAGCGATGTTCCTTTATAATGGTATTAGTAATACAAATACTATGCTTTAGTCACAGCAACAATGTATTACTAAAATCGAAAAAGGAAACAGGAAGTGAGGTGCCTTAATTATAAAGTTAAAGTGCTGATATCAACAAGAAACAGCACTAAGTTAGAGAATTAGAATATACACACGATATGCAGAGGATAAGTCTATACTAGACTAGCAGTACAACACAGACGTGGCTTGGGAGACTTTGCAAAGACTAATTACGGGGCTTGGACTTAAATAGCACAATACTACTGCACAATGGAAATGAATAACAGGTGCTTGCGGAGCTGAAGAATGCGGTCCAGGTTTTAATTGACTGGTGAGTCTGAAGGCTGGAGGCATGACCTTACAATATGCAGATCTTATCTTTTTTCCTGTAATTCAGCAGGACATATTCGGTATTGCTGGAAACCTTGGGATATGTAGTAGAATACGGCTATGCAATTCAACTCAGACTCGACAGCTAACGCCCCGTTCCCACTATCACGATCAGGACCACGATTGGCATCGTAGGGTCGAACGTGGAGCTATCGGGCTGATCGCATCTCATCATATTAGATCGCATCATTAATCGTGGTTGTCGTGGCCAGCGTGGAAATTTTTTTGACAGTCAAAAATTTTGCCACGATCACCGCGATCAATTTCTTGATCGTGCTCATCGTATCTGATTGTATCTGATCGCATCAGAACGCAACCAAGCGTGGATAACAATTGTGTTAATCGCGCCCGAAAATTGCCGGCGTTCTGCTGCGATGCAGCGCGATGTGATGCGATCTGTTACGCTTAGTTACGCTCAGTTAAATATCATAGCTGGCGACCTGAGACGACCTGTTACAATGACGTCACAATTAGATATGCTTAGATGCATGCCCATACGGTCTGCTACGGAAACGCCCGATCTGTTACGATGTGTTACGATGTGATCCCAAGCTAATAATTAGCAGACACCCGCGAATACAAGTCAAACTGCGATCAGACGACAATCAGTGAACTTCTCAGCTCTTCTCATCATCATGCCATCAAAGACCAAGTCCAGGGGAAAGAGCAGGGCTTGAGCCCCTGCAAGTCAGCAGGACCCTCAGCATGAACCAGCAGGCCAGCCGGAGGAAGCAGTGCAGGTGGAGGATGTAGCTCCTGTGCAGGTTGACCCTACAGAAGACACTGATGACAGGTAGAAGGCCAAGAAAAAGAAGACCACGACCTTCACTGAGGAGGAGAAGGAGGAGATCATCGACTTCCTGCTGCAGAATGAAGTCCTGTACAGCAAGCGGCTCTCAGGCTTTAAAGATGTGGTGAAGAAGGAGCAGCTGTGGGCAACACAGGCTGCAAAGATGGGCAGCACTGCAGGAAAGCTGAAGACCTGGTATACCAGTATGAGGACCATGCTAGGTCGTCTGAAGAAGAGGGCTAAGAAGAGCGGTGCAGGTTCGGATACCATCACTGACATAAACACTACCGAGCAATGGGTGTGGGAGAAGTTTGCATTCCTGCGACCGCACATCGAGACTCTGGAGCCTAGGAATGTGGCTTCATTTGCGGCAGCCAAGGGAACAGCCAGTGAGGTCCCGACACCCAACACAGATATCCCTCCAGCTCCCTCTCCCACAGTTTCACAGACTTCTCAGCCATCTTCACAGACTCAGGACAGGGTGACCTCCAGAGAACTGAGTAAGTCTTATTTTCCCAGTTTGGTATTGTCTGCTGTCATTTCTTCCAGAAATACAATCAAATTTTGCTGTTTGTTTGCAGAGGACCTCCTGGTTAACTTTATGACCAGAACCTCATGTGGACCTACCAGCTCCTTCTTTGGAAGATACGTGGAGGACACCCTTTCCAAACTACCTGGTGCCATCAGAAGAACAGCTGAGGTGAACATCATGGCAGAGCTCCACAGGGCACAGGCTGCAGCTGAACAGAGTCAGCCAGCACAGGCACAGCCGTCCAACATGTACCAGCAGCCAGCCGTCTAGCAACCCTTCCAGCAGCCGGCCATGCAGCAGTCCTACCAACAGCCAGCCGTCCAGCAACCCTTCCAGCAGCCAGCCATGCAGCAGTCCTACCAATAGCCAGCTGTCCAGCAGCCTCAGATGTTCCAGCAGGAGTCCCAGTGGCAGCCACACCCGTCCCAGTGGCCTGCTCAACCTGTTGGGCCTAGTACCAGCGTGTGGGGCAGCCAGGACCGGGGCTACATACAATGCCAGGTCCCCGCTCATCAGGTGAGCTGCCCACCTCCAGCCACAGCGTCAGGATCGAGGGCATCCGGGACCACCACCAGCTCGATCACATTGATGACTCCATCCCTCGATGACTCGTTTGCCACCACCTTCGCCAACACACTGCGCAACGCTTCCACCCCACTGGCCAGCACCCCACTGCCTGTGATGTCCACTGATTTTGAGGATGATGACTGAGCTGTTGTGGCATTTCTGAGTTTCTGTTTCTGTTTAGTGAGCATGGACACTATAGATGGACTTGTATTTCCAGTCTTTGTACTACAGATTTCCTTAGTTTGTACTGTTTGTCTTCTGGACTGCTTGTACAGTTGTCAAAATAAAGTGTTTTGTTTCACTGTTAATTGACACTTGTCTTTGTGGAATTGCTAATTAAGATATAAAGACTTAGAAATTGCAAATAAAGAAATAAGTTATAGATTACATAGAAATAACATTTTAAATTAGTAATAAAGAAATAACTTAGAAAATCAAATTATTTGTATACATGTAAAATAAAAGCAGACATTAAAAGGTCATGTGAAATGAAAAATACTTTACAAATTAGTGACAGCACTAATCATGTCTGGCTCACTGTCAAGAAATCCACAAGAAATAGGTTCACACTCAGACCTCATTAATTTTGCCACTGTAAATATTAAATATACAATACAAACTTCAATCAATAATACATAATTTCCTAATAATTAAATCAGGTGACAATTTACATGTAAAGGTTTTATTTTCATTTTACAAGTAAATTACAAGAAATTGAAACCTTTGTCATAAAAGACCTTGTCACATTGGAATTGGGTTTTGCTTGGAGAGGTCCACCATCTCAGTTGTCGTCTTCATCCTGATCACCTTCTGCATCCTGTCCACCGACCACGTATTCCTCTTGAGCCTCTTTTATACCATGCATGGCTGCAATCCTGGCTCACAATCGTACCAGAACGTAGTAATCAAATGTGAACGCATGAGAAAGTACCAGAACGCAGCAGATCGCGTAAAATCGGCGTCCCGAACGTAACTGATCGCATCTGAACGCGGCTCTGAGCGCATCCCAATCGCCGCCAAATCGCATCTCAGCTTATCAGCTCTTATCAGAACTTATATAATCGTCCTCTCACCTGAAATTCCTTGCAAAATAGCACGATCAGCTACAATTTGGCGATCGTGGCGATCGTACGACAGTGGGAACGGGGCGTAATCAGGGCCTCATTTCCCAATAATGATTGACCATAGAGCTCTTAGAGGATTTGCTTCAAGCGATCTTATGAAAGTTCCTCTTTCTTAACATGAGTTTCCTGAAGTAGCTCTTACGCGAAAGCATTCCCCGGCTGTTCTGTGCATCGTAACTTTACTTTGCGCTGTCCACTTTAATGGTGCTGAGATGTTTGATTAATTGATTTTAGACCGCAGCCACTGATTTAAATGTAGGCGTTTGTAAGCTATGTCATATAGTCAAAATTAAATAAAATATGGATAAAATAGCAAGAATAAATGAAACTTATTACAAAGTGGAAGCATAGTAAGCTAAATTAAGTAATGGTGACGTGCCAGTGATGGCGGGTCTGCTCACATAAAAGGACAAAAAAAATTCTGTCAGTAACAAGTAGTCATGACTTGTTTCCAATTATTCATCAATCATTTATTCTGTGATGCTGGGCCTGCAACGTTCCTCATCACTGGAGTACTAGTCACTGGCCTACCCTGGCACCTGCATTCCCCGTTAGCCTGACCTGTCAGCAATCATCCCGTTAGCCATTTCACACATATAGTATACTCCTCTCCCTTCTCAGTCCCTTGCAAAGTCTCTCTGGTTAGTACTCACTTGTCCTTATTCGTGGCGACAAGATATATCCCCGTATTCACTGTTATTCCCCCCATTGTTATTCATAATTGTTCCTGTTTGTCTTCCCTGTGTTCGTCCATAGTTGCTGTACTTTGTTGAATATTAAAGAAACAAACGCTCAACTTACCTTTGCTCCTGAATCCTCTCTCTTCTTGTTGTGCACACTCCCGGTGCACACCCATTCATCACAGAAGATTTCACCACCTTCATGGATTCAGCAAAGATTCCGTCCCTGGATGAGGACGAGTTGATGACAACCCGCTACAATGCTCCTTGTACCTCACTTACCACTCTGCCCACTGCGACTCAAAGAAGATCGCCGCTGCGATCACCTGGCTGCCACACAGAACACTTGATTAGGCCTTCTCCATCTGGGAGCAAGCTGGTTTCACCACCTACCACAGCTTCCTCTCCCAGTTCCGGGCAGTATTTGACCATCGGAGGAGAAGGCTGGGGACAGCCCAGTGTGCCTCCGTCAGGGGAATAGATCTACGGCGGAGTATGCGCTCTTCTTCAGGACCTTGGCTGTGGCCAGTGGATGGAATGAACCTGCACTCTTCACCATCCACCACAATGGGCTGCAGCCAGAACTGAAGGCGGAGTTAGCATGCAGAGATGATGCTGCATCCCTGAGCGCTTTCGTCGATATGTCCTTCAGGCTATATGAGCTGTTGCAGGAGAGTAAGCGAGGCAGAACTTCTGAAACCATCCATCTCGTCGGTTTGGACCCTGAACTAATGGAGTTCAGGGCCGCAAAGGGGCTGTCGGCAGACAACTGGAGTGTTCAGAGCGTTGCCATCAATGCCACACAGACGGGCAACACAGACCTGTCAAGGTAAACGTCTCACCGTACGCTATAACCACTAGATGTTTCGTGATTGCAGTGTGAGTGGCCCATGATAACTTTTTTTCCGGTAGAAGCCCTGATCAACTCAAGCGTGGCGGGGAATTTCATCCCTGCCCAGCTGGCTAGACAGCTCCGCCTCCCCCTATACCATCTCAGGACTCCAATCGCCGTGCCAGTGCTGGATGGTAAACTGATTGGAAGTGGAAGCATCCTTTGGCAGACAATTCCTCTGTCCCTTACTGTTAGGCGCAAGCACGGCGAGGAAATTCCCTTCCTGGTTCTTCCCATCTCAAATCAGCCCATAGTCCATAGTCCACCTTAGCTCAACCAGCACAATCCCACCGTCCACTGGCAGCAACAACAGTTCACATTCTGGTCCAGGTTTTGTCGGCAGCACTGTAGCCCCCTCTTGTTCGGTGCTACCACCATCGAGAGCCCCGACACTGCCTCCACCCTCAATGCTCCCAGGGAGTATTGGCATTTACCAACGGTATTTAGCAAAAGAAAAGCCACACAGCTCCCTCCTCATCCCCTTTGGGACTGTGCCATAGAGCTGCTGTCCGGTGCATCGCCTGCATGAAGTCATGTATATCCACTCCTCCTGTGATCTGGAAAAACCTAGTAAGTTTATGGCAAAGATTTTGCAATTAAAGAAAAATTTTAGGTTCTGGACTTTTCCTAACAGAAAAAAAATATGATAGAACTTGATTTTGAAAGTTCAAATGACACTAATAGCTAGTGTTTTAGGATTTTCACCACTCTTAATTGCAAATTGCAAATTAATTACAAATTGCAAATGAAGGTTAAATTCAGTTTCTACCAAAAGTGACACATGTACTAGGTTTTTCCAGATCACAGGAGTCTCTCTGTGGCTGAAACTGAGGCAGAAGAGCTGTGCATACAGGAAGCGCTACAGCAGGGGTTCATTCGACAATCCACTTCCCCAGTGTCAGCCAGCTTTTTCTTTGTGGAAAAGAAAGATGGAGGATTCTGCCGCTGCATTGACTATAGAGGGCTCAATGACGTCACCGTTAAGTACAGGTATTCCCTCCCTCCGATCCCAAGCACGGTACAGCAGCTCTGGGGAGCGAAGTATTTTACGAAGCTAGACCTATGTAGCGCCTACAATCTAATCCATGTCTGGGAGGGAGATGAATGGAAGACGACCTTCAGTACCACCTCCAGCCATTACGAATACTGCATGATGCCATACAGGTTGGTTATAACAATTGCCTCTTTTCTTTCAATTAAGACAATGCTACAATAACGCTTTACAAGGGGGGAGAAAGTATATTACCGCGTTATGGACATAAAAACCCGACACTTTATTCATGCAAACACAGCCGTTGTAATAAGACAATTTCATCCATGTACAAATACACCACACAAATTACGCGCAACCCCAGAACAGGTATTCAATTTCTACAAGTCCCGCAACCAACTAGACAATTAAACGAATCAAATCAGATCTGATCACACAGTTTTTCCCAGTCCACACACCATGCAATTGTTCGCTAGAAAAAACCTTTGAGTCCCCGACACCCCTATCAAGTCCCGAAATGAAGAATTTTAACATTCCAAAAAGGATATGGACAGCACCCTGCAATTGACTCCTTTTTGGCTCACCACCCGCGATTGCAGAAACGCAGTCAAACTTCAATGGGGTGCATTGCTCTCCCCGTTCCCTTTCAACGCAAGAATATATATCCCCACAAAAAAAGAACAATCCAGCCTTGCAAAAATGTATATTCCTGCCTGATGGCAAAGTTCAGATGAAGTTTTAAAAACGCGCCTCTGCCGCCAGGTAAGTCCATTCCTTTGATCTAACCCTCTCCCATAGTCTTCTCTTCTCCCATTTAAAACCTACGGCCCCCCTTCCATTGGCTGATAATTTCATGTGAAATTCCCCACAATTATACATGCATCCAACTATTTAGGGGCAAAGAAAACCCAAGTAAAAGGGCCAAGACGATTCATATGAAGCATTACATTCACATATTGACACCCTTTAAAAAAATGAGATATGGTACAATGTAACATGAATTTGTTAAATGGTTAACACCCCTTCCATGTTCCAATTTTTCATTCACGACATCTTGCGAGACATGCTTGGATGCTACGTCATCGCTAACCTAGATGATATATTAGTGTTTTCTCCAATTTACCCGGAGCATGTTCATCACGTGAAGAAGGTGCTAGCCCATCATTTGGATCACCAGCTCAATGCAAAGGCTGAAAAGTGCGTCTTTCATCAGACCACAATCTGATACATGATAGGACTAGATGGAGTGGAAAAAAGAAAAGCAGAAGATCAAAGCGGTAGCGAATTGGCCAGTCCCAAGGAACGCTAGGGAGCTCCAATGCTTCATGGGGTTCGCCAACTTTTACTGCCGCATTATTTGAAATTTCAGTATGGTTTCCCAGCCCTTACGTTACTACTTAAGGGAACATCTCAGGGAAACTGCATGGAATCCAGAGGCTCAGTGCACCTTTGATGACTTGAAACATCGATTCCATTTTGAAGCTTCCAGATCCAAATAAGCCCTTCCCGGTGGAAGTTGTTGCCTCCAATGTTGGAGAGGGGGAAATCCTGTCCCAGAGGCATGGGTTTCCTGAGAATCTCCACCCCTGCGCATTCTTCTCACATAAATTGATAACAGCAGAAGCAAGTTACACTGTGGGCAACCGACTGGTGGTAAAGCTGGCCCTTGAGAAGTGGAGACATTGGCTAGAGTGGGCTTTACATCCTTTTACAATGCTGACTGACCACTGTTATTTAGAATACATCTGATTGGCCAAACGCTGTAATCCTTTTCAAGCCAGGTGCGCTCTTCTTCACCAGGTTCAATTTCACCATAACCTATTGACCCATTATAAAGACCTCCAAGGCAGATGCCCTGTCCAGCTGCTATGATGCCGAAGCTGACCCGTCAGCAGAAAAACACAAAATCCCTACATCATGCCTCATCGCCCCAAACTGCTGGCAATTAGAAAAGGACATCCGTCGGGAGTCAAGTAGGGAGCCAGCCCCAAAGAGCCTACCGGCGGGCAAGATCTATGTTCCCTCCATTCTACAGGAGAGGATCATCACCTGGGCCCACACTTCATTGGCAGCTGGACACCGTGGAATCAAAAGAACTACGCAACTCATCAACTAAAAATACAGGTGGCCCTGCCTGGCCTCTGACGTTGAGAGAGCAGTCAACTCATTCTCCACCTGTGCTATCTCCAAAATCCCAAGACAGTGACCCACAGGTAAATTACCACTCATCCCAGTCCCTCAACATCCATGGTTGCACGTAGTGGTGGATTTCATCAATGACCTCCCCAAATTTGAGGGCTATATGGTGGTCCTTGTGCTGGTTGACCGGTCCCTCAATTTTTATAAATTTATACCATTCTTCAGTCCCCTTCTGTTCTACAGGTGGCAGAGGCCCTGTTCCACCATGTGCTCAAGAACTTTGGCCTTCCGGACGACATCCTGTCAGATCTTGGGCCCCAGTTCACGTCCCGAGTGTGGCGAGCCTTTTTCAAGAAGCTGGGAACATTGGTGAATCTCACTTCGGGATACCCTCCTGAATCAAATGGGCAGGCAGAGCAAACCATCCAAGATCGGGGGAGGTCCTTCTGAGCACACTGCCATAACCACCAGCTGGATTAGGCTAAGTTCCTGCCCTGGGCAGAGTATGCCCAGTGCTCCCTTAGGAGCGCCTCCACTGGTCTTACCCCCTTCCACTGTATGCTCGGTCGGCAACCACCCCTATTCCCGTGGGATTCCAGCCAGACTACGATGACGGTTATAGATGCCAGGTTTCAGCGAGCGGAGAAGGTATGGACCGAAACCAAAATACAGATCAGCAAGGCTCTCCACCGCCAGAAAACACAGGGTCTGACCTAGCCAGAATGCCCCTGAAAACCATCCAGGAGAGTGGGTCTGGTTTTCCACCAGGGACCTCTGCCTCTGTCTGCCCTGCTGGAAGCTGAGCCCATAATTCGTTAGCCCATTTAAAGTCCTCCAGAGGATCAATGAAACCACACACCGTACAGTTGGCCCCGACCTACAAAATCTCACCCAGATTCCATGTCTCTCTCCTAAGGCCGGCAATTGCGAACCCATTGGCGGAGACAGTTCCCCCTGAAGAACCACCCCCAGCCCTGGAGGTCGATGGCGCTCCAGCTTGCCAAGTACCAGGTCCAGATGCCATGGAGGGAGGATGCAGTACCTGGTGGACTTGAATGGCTACAACCCAGAAGAGAGGTGTTAGGTTCCCGTTCATGACACCCTGGACCTGCATCTAATCTCAGAGTACCATCAGGCCAGTCCGGCCCGGCCTGCCCTCATCCCCGGGGTTGCCCTCCAGGACAACGGCACAGCGTGGCGGAGACTACCGCCGCGCCTTGGGGGTGGGGCGGTACTGTGACATCAGGCCCGCACCCCTCCTCATCACCGGCGTACTAATCACTGGCCTGCCCCAGCTCCTGCACTCCCCATTAACCTCACCTGTCAGCAATCATCCCATTAGTCAGTTCACATATATATGCTCCAGTGGCGGCTGGTGAACTGGTGATAGGGGAGGCTCAAACCCATCCCTTGAAAAAAATGATTGGTCATAACCTGTTTTCAATCATTCATTTAAATTATCATTACAAAAGCTCCAAAAACTCTTAAGATTATCAGGTATGGTCAGTTTTCCTTAATAACGCACACCTGTCAACTCTCACGCATTCCGTGTGAGTTTTAGTGGTATATTTTTGTTCCCCTGCTGTAGTCAGCAACTATTCAATCAACGCATGTGTAAGAGATTCTTGCATGGAATTGAAGTCCTTGTACATGGAGGTTTATTGGTTTCACCTGCGTTATGACTCCGGACTTCTCACGCTTTCCTTTACTCAGAGGTTGGAAGCAAGGCATGTGTTTCATGATCATTTAAACTGTTTAAATGAAATAGGATCATTGGAAGCAACGGAATGAAAACTGAGCGTTTCAAATGATCTTATTTCATTTAAATTATTTAATGATAATTTAAATGAATGATTGAAAACAGGTCATGTCCAATCATTATTTTCAAGGGATGGGTTTGAGCCTCCCCTATTGCCAGTTCACCAGCCGCCACTGATATACTCCTCTCCCCCCCTCAGTCCCTTGCCAAGTCTCTCTGGTTAGTACTCGCTTATCCTTATTCGTAGCCAAAAGATGTATCACTGTATTCAAAAAAACAATAATAAACAATAAAAATGGTCCCACTGTCAAAATTCCTGCGAATAAAGCGAGGAGAAATTTTTCTTCGCATTTGGTGCAAAAGCAGCTTAACGGCTGCTGATCGCGGCCATTGCGTCAAGGAAGTTTCAAGCCACAACTGCTAGTCGTGGCAAAAGACGTTTTGGGGGGCAGGTGTGTTTCACCATACCAGTCAGATTTTAGTATTTACGCAGCCACATTGGAGATTGGTTTTGAGGGGCCCTGAAGTGTACTGTATGTTGCAACAATTTCTTCGAACTGCCTAGTCATCCCATGACTGAATCATCACAATATTCTTGTTTTGTGGGTTTTTACCGTGCATGTTGTCAAGTAATGGTAGTGAGTTTAATGATGAAAAGGCCAAATATCTAGATACATTGTTTGGTGAAAGTGATGGTGAAAATGAAGCAGATTTTCTTGGCTTTGATGAGCAAGAAATTCTGATCTGATCGATTCAGCATGTCCCATGTGGGAAATATTTTGAGCGGTGTGTTGTTTTATAAAAAATAATTTAGTGCTTAGGATGGTTTTCGGACACACTCCACAAACATAAAATGCGTTGTAAGACGAATTCTACAATCAATGTAGAATTGGCAAAAAATCTGCGTGATTATCCATTTTTGACTCAATTAAACCATAAACTTGAAAGCGCCAGTAAGAGAACCGAAGGCTGAAGCAGCGCTGTCATTAACAATGAATCACAAGGGCACACTGCAGTGTGCGACTAATATGACAGTCATGTGGATCAGATTCCCTAAACAGAGACAGTTGCTAACTGATTTGAGACACCATTGTTGCTAATATTGTAAGTACCTTCCTTGATTTGAGACACCATTGTTGCTAATATTGTAAGTACCTCGCTCTTCTTGATTTTAATTTGTTGGTAAGAGAGAGGTGACATCGACAAGCCAGGCGGTGTTCTGAAAGTTGAACGATTTCCAGCTGAGAGCGCCATGAACGCTGCAGGAAAAAAAGCTGTATGCTGTGGGCATTTTTTTGCTCCAAGGCCATTGAGCACTGCCATTGCTGAACTTCATAGAATTGGCATTGAAAATGATGCTACCAGCGGAAAAAATGCTGCCTGTGGACACAGACCCTTCCTTGTGTTGTTGCTGCGTCTCCCGCAATAGCCTATCCAGCTTGCTTGTCAGATCTTGGCTGAGTCACCTCGTATTTTATATTACAGAAGCGAATGTTTGATTGTTAGATCTCAAAATCTCGCTGGAAACTTAGTTATGTAAATCGCCCGTTCAACAACGCATTCATAGAAATCACAGGGAGGAAACAAATGTGTCTGCTTTGCAACAAATGCATTTCAGTGGAACTGTACTACTTTTTCATTAAAATTAGAATTGCACATATGCGGCATAAAATGCCACTCAATATGCCAAAGTAAAGAAATGATACTGTATTTGGCCTAAAAGTATATGATTTAGCTGAAGACGAGATTGGGAAAAAAACGCTCTTTCTTAAATAAGTTATTTTAGCATTTGTTCAAGTTTAAAAAAAAAAGCTGTGTCAAGTTTCCATAGGCCTACCATGAACTTGGGCAAATAATGTCTTGGGTGATGGTCGGCCCCCATAAAATGTATTCCTCATCTACATTAATGACCTTGATAGGAATATTGAGAGCAGATTAGTTAAATTTGCAGATGATACGAAATTGGAAGGTTTGGTGAATAGTTTAGAGTCCACTAAAGTGATTCAGGATGATTTGGATAGAATCCAGAATTGGGCAGAAATGTGGCAAATTAAATTTAATGTAGCGAAATGTAAAGTTGTACATGTAGGTAATAAAAACATTAGACGGCATTACTTCATGGGAGGTTTAAAACTGGAATGTGCTCCACACGAAAAAGATCTGGGAGTGATTGTTGACCAAACCCTCACAGGCTCTAGCCATTGTGCCGTAGCAGTTAAAAAAGCCAGTCGGATGCTGGGATACATTGCTAAAAGTATTGAGTACAAATCCAAGGAGATGATACTTCTTCTGTACAACACATTCGTCAGACCACATCTGGAGTATTGTGTACAGTTCTGGGGACCATACTTTAAGAAAGATATAGAGGATCTTGAGAAAGTTCAGAGAAGAGCCACTAAGCCAATTCCGAGTATAAAAGATGAAAGCTATGAGAAGAGGTTGAAGATCCTTAATCTCTTTAGTCTTAGGAGACTAAGGGGTGATCTGATTGAGGTCTTTAAATATGTTAAAGGGATTAACAAAGTGAATTATGTAGGATTCCTTCGACCAAGTGTTGTTAGTAGAACTCAGGGTCACAAATGGAAGTTGACCAAAGGTAAATTTAGCACTGATATTCGGAAATATTTCTTCACCCAAAGAGTAATTTCGATGTGGAATAGCTTGCCTGACCATATTGTTGAGGCAGAGACCTTGGGAGTTTTCAAGAGCAGGCTTGACTTAAAGCTAGATACCACTGAGTCATTGAGTATCTGAAGTGATATATTCACACTAGTATAAAGAAACTGGCGAGCCTAGTTGGGCTGAACGGCCTGTTCTTGCCAATCATGTTATGTTATGTTATGTTATTTGTTGAAAGTGTAGCCCTCAGAAAATTGTAATTGAATAGCCCTGCTCTAGAATTTAAAGTGGACCTGAAATTCCACTGGTTTGAATACACTAGCTGCATTTGATGGACCCATATAAAGTATGAGTCCGTAGGTTTTATGGGGTTAAAAAACTGAAATGAAGCACTCAGCATCGGATCTATTAAGTAAATCAATGTGCTATTTATCAATATTGGCATCAAGTAGTCTGGTGGAGTCAACTGTTGACAGTTGTTAACTATAACATGTGAAAACCAAGGCTAGCTGCTTCACACCACCACTGCACCCCTCCATTATTGATTTTTCAGGGGAAACCCTGACACAGTCTGAAATATTTGATAGTATACTGATGGTTGATGGGAGTGTTTTGAGGTCAGGACTGAAGGAAATTTGTTTCTCAGCCTGATTTTCCTGAATTGCTTTATATGCACTGTGCCATTTGTAGGTGGATATCTGGTCTCTGGGTATTATGGTGATTGAGATGGTGGATGGAGAACCCCCCTATTTTAACGAGCCCCCCCTTCAGGCCATGAGGAGAATTCGGGACAACTTACCTCCCAGGTTAAAAGAGCCTCACAAGGTGAGCCTGTGGTCACATCATCTATGAGTGGGTGTGTTGGAGGTGTTTTTGATGTTTTTGGGCCAAAGATGTTTATCAGCCTCTACACTCACAGAAATGTTCTGTAGAAAATTTTAGTAAATATTCCATTCATTTTGACTCGCTGCGTTGTAGTTTATGAGTAATAATGTTAAATAGCAGCAGTGCATGGCCCGCTAACCGGCTGGGAAAATGAATGGCAGCCAGCAGCAAACTTCAGTAAGGCATCACTTGAACCCTGGTTGGTGTATTTATTTATTCCAATATTTTCTTCTTGATCCATTACTTAAAAATGTACTCATCAAATCTTTAGTGCAACGCATGTCCTCAGTTTAAAATTTGGGCTCCTATCTTACACCCTGCGGAAAGCGTAAAGCGCATATTTTTGCTACTTTCCTACCAACGTAAATACCATTAACCCAGCCAGCATCCAGTCTGCCTAAGTAGGGAACGGATTTGCGCCAAATTGTGCACCCATGGGCGTGTTGGTCTTAAAACGAGGTGTGGTCAAGCGCATCGCTATTTTGAGACCACAAAAAGTGATTGCTCCATTGACTAACAAAGACCTGGTCTAAAGTCAATGGTTAGTTTTTGACTGCTCATTTCAGAGCGCATAATCAGATAGTATTATGCGTCTTTGTAGGTGAATGGACAACGCACGTACACTCTGCTTGTTACATAATACCCATGCAGGGAGGAGCAGCAGAGCATGCAACTGATTAAAAATGAAAAGATTACGATGTGGGAGATTTTTGTAAAGATATTTCAAAAATGCATGTCAGAATAGTTGGGACCAATGTCGGCACATCCGGGCATGCTGTGATACAGGCTATTTAATTCGTCAGTGAACCTGTTCCATCAGGTAATATGCAATTCAACGTGTGCGTTTATGCATGTAGGTGTTGGCAAATTCTTCTGGATTAAGCTACGACTTCTTGATATTGGTAAGCTCAGTCATTCCTGCTCTTCTCCAGATGATTCCTCCTGGAGGGGTGGCCATTCGGGAACAATCATTACATAACACATCGTCTACAAAAACAGTGTGTGGATTTTCCTTTCATCACACAAAGCACAAACTGTAACAGAACGAATGTTTGAAGTGCTGAAAATGCGCTTCAGATCTTTGGATACGTCGTGCATGGGATGACCCATTATCCCAAGTTATCTGATAAAATACGGTGGCCCAGAAAGGCCACAACAAATACAAAACTAACAACGCCGCTGCATAAGCCACAACACAACTGCAAATGTCACAACGCAACTACAAATGTCACAACGCAACTGCAAAAGCCACAACACAAATACAAAAGCCACAACACAACTGCAAAAGCCACAACGCAAATACAAAACCCACAACACAACTGCAGAAGCCACAGTGGAAATGCAAAACCCACAACACAACTGCAGAAGCCACAGTGGAAATGCAAAACCCACAACACAACTGCAAAAGCCACAACACAACGACAAAAGCCACAACGGAAGTCAAGTCACAACGGAAGTGCGCAGTGACTGGATGAACTTGAAGAACATACTTTGTTTCAGGGGGAAAATGTGTTCTCACGGACTATTTGGATTGCGGGTTGCGATGGTTGCGATATTTTTTTCTGTACAGTTAATGTGTCGCTACTCTGGAATTCTGATCCCCCACTTCACTTTCGTCCCATAATCGCGTCAATTTGCATCTTGATTACGCCGACAAAATAAGGCTACAGTTTGGGTGCTGTCTTACTCGTTAGCGAGCTGGTTGGCTATCAAGCGAGCAAACTAAAGTGATATCGAACTGTATAATGTTATAGCTAGCGCACTAAAAAGGCTACAGTTCGCTTGCAATGACCGAAGTATTCTCAGAAATAATTACGCTGACAAAATAAGGCTACAGTTTGCATGCGTTGTCATACTTGCTAGCAAGCTAGTTGGCTACCTAGCTGGCAAGCTAAAGTAATATAAAACTGTATAATGTTATAGCTAGCACGCCAATGTATTTAGCTACATAGCCAACTGGCTAGCCAGCTAGAAAGGCTTCAATTCACTTAAAATGGAATACTCGCGAGCGAGCTATTTGGATACCTAGCTATCAAGATGAAGTGACATCGAAATCTATAATGTTATAGCTAGCATGCTAATGTATTTAACATCCTAACTTTCCTCATTTCAGGAGGGCATTCACAGTAACTATCATTGGGAATCATTATTATCTCTTCAATGATGAAAATCTGTAGTGCTCAGCTTTATTCACATTAGACATCAGGAACAATGTGGACTATGGAAGTGTTTTCTTTTTGGGGGACTTTTTTCCTCCCTTGGTCCCAGAAATTGTGATGCATTAACGGTGCAGGAAAAAATATTGCAGCCTTCCGAAAAGGACGTCATAAGCACTTGTCAAACACAAAAAGGCTGAAACCGGTTATTATTTTATTTTATTATTATTCTCTGGCCAAATTTTGAAAAAATTTTTTTTTTATTGCCAATTTCAACCCCTTTTTCCAGAAACTTTTTTGTAATAAAATAGTTCTTTTCAATGCTTGCATGATTTTAAAACTGCTTTTTATACACCCCAAGAAAAATATTGTCCTCCAATGCCAAATGACTCTACAATCTAATCACATTTCATTTGACAAATACAAAATGGCATTTGTTGCTGTTATTTTTAGTTCTTTTTTTTATTTTTTTTCTCTTCAATTATGATAATCTAAATTTTTAGACAAAGATTTAAGTAAATACAAAATGCAGTTTTATGAAATCATCATTTGAAAACTGCATTTTGTATTTCGGGTTCTTTTGTGGTTTGGATCTGAAATTGAAGTGTTTTCAGGAAGGGGGCAAATGCTTTTTCACAGCACTGTACATTGTAAATGCCATTTTATAACCTGCGCTTGATGTCAAAATGAAATGTGATTAGGATTGTAGAGCCATGCATGGTATTGGAGGACAGTATTGTTTCTTGAGGTGTATAAAAAGCAGTTTTAAAATCATGCAAGCATGAGACTGAAAATAACTATTTTACAGACCAATCCGCAAAAGAACATTGCTGAAAGTTGGCAAAAAGAAAAAGAGGAGTAGAACATTGGCAATAAAAACAAAAATTTAGATCAAAATTTATAAAAATAATAATAAAATAAAATAATAATAACCAGTTTCAGCCTTTTTTGTGTTGGACAATTGCTTATGGTGTCCTTTTCGCAGGCTGCAATTTTTTTCTGTACCGTTAATGCATCACAATTTCTAGGACCAAGAGAGAAAAAAAAAGTCCCCCAAAAAGAAAACACTTCCATAGTCCACATTGTTCCTGATATCCAATGTAAATAAAGCTGAGCACTACAGATTTTCATCATTGAAGAGATAATAATGATTCCCAGTGATAGTTACTGTGAATGCCCTCCTGAAATGAGGAAAGTTAGGATGTTAAATACATTGGCATGCTAGCTATAATATTATAGATTTCGGTGTCACTTCATCTTGATAGCTAGGTATCCGAATAGTTCGCTCGCGAGTATTCCATTGTAAGTGAACTGAAGCCTTTCTAGCTGGCTAGCCAGTTGGCTATGTAGCTAAATACATTGGCATGCTAGCTATAACATTATACAGTTCGATATCACTTTAGTATGCTAGCTAGATATCCAACCAGCTCGCTAGCGAGTAAGACAGTAAGCAAATTGTAGCCTTATTTTGTCAGTGTAATCAAGACGCAAATTGACGCGATTATGGGACGAAAGTGAAGTGGGGGGATCAGAATTCCAGAGTAGCGACGCATTAACGGTACGGAATCGCGGCCAGCATCGCGACCCGCAATCCAAATAGACCGTGAGAAATTATTGTTCCCCTGAAACAAAGTATGTTCTTCGAGCTCCTCCAGCCACTGCGCACTTCTGTTGTGACTTGACTTCCGTTGTGGCTTTTGTCGTTGTGTTGTGGCTTTTGCAGTTGTTTTGTGGATTTTGAATTTCCGTTGTGGCTTTTGCAGTTGTGTTGTGGGTTTTGTATTTGCGTTGTGGCTTTTGCAGTTGTGTTGTGGCTTTTGTATTTGCGTTGTGGCTTTTGCAGTTGTGTTGTGACATTTGCAGTTGCATTGTGGCTTATGCAGCGGTGTTGTTAGTTTTGTATTTGTTGTGGCCTTTCTGGGCCACCGTAGAAAAATCTATCTTGAATCCGACCTGATTCATTAATACAATGCCTGCAACCCAACTGTCCTGCTTCTATAATCAAATACAAAACCCCGCATTTCATTTGAAATGTCATCATTATTATTTACAGTTTGGCTGAAAAACTAAGTGGCCACAAAAAAAACCAATCCTTTTAGCAGCAGCAAAAGCAATGGGGACATTGTCACCGTCTATAATTAATTTAAATTTCTTCCATGTATCTGATTTAGCCTTCAATCAGCCAATCAGAAGCAAGATTTTTCACTCTTGTCAGATATTATTCAAGGGGTTACGGTAGAGTAATCAAAATAACATTATTTTCGTCGCTGTCTCGCATGCTGTTTTTCTAACTCGTTTTAATTTCTGTTGGTTGTTTCCCACTAGCGCATAATTATTCTTTTACCCGTGACCCTAAATTAATATTTTTTTTTTCGTTTGCTTGTTTTATCCACAAGTTGTATTGTAATGTAAATGCAGCCCTGGACATTCACTACGATGATTTTCAACATCAGGGTATGAATAAAATAATTTAGAACAATATTTAAAAATATTACATTTTTGGAGATAACCGTTTTTCTTTTTCCAAATTGAAAGTAATGGTTTCCTTGTCTCACATGCTTCGCAGACCCTTTCATCTGCAGCGTACACTTTGTTTTTTTTTCCACTGCTACTAGGCAAGTGTGCACTCATAATAGCTGTTTGCCGGGGTGTGAGAGCATTTGGCTTCTAAAGGATATGGGAGATGACACTCTGATTGGCTTATTTCGTTTTATGCCCAACACACGCCTATGATTAATTAAGAGATTGAGTACGACCCCTTTGAACCTTGCGCCTTGCATTGCGCCCTGATAACCCGCCATTTAACTAGCAAAAATGGATTTGGACAAGCCCCAAATTCACTTGCGCCACACGCTATAAACTATGCGCCTAGATCATTAAAATAGGGCCCTAAGCCATTTTTACGGAATCTACTTCGGGTGCTGAAACAATAGAAGACAACAACATACGTGAGCTGAGTGTGCTTTCTGTGCAGTGATAATAAATTCTGTTACATCTTCACCCATTGTATCTGCTCCTCTTCATGTTACTTCAAAAATATTATATCTGCCCTGACTTTGAGCCTTCCTACGTGACAACAAAGTATAAGGGTAATGACCTTTTCTGTTTCAGGTGTCATCTGTCCTGCGGGACTTCCTGGACCTGATGCTGGTGCGGGAGCCAACCCAGCGAGCTGCAGCCCCAGAACTTTTACAGCACCCCTTTCTCAAAATTTCTGGGTCCCCCTCCTGTATTGTACCACTTATGAGGCATTACCGCCATCGCTGATCAGCCAGGAGGGCAGCATTAGCTTGAATGGGGGAAAAAACACTTTAAACACTTACCATTGCATTGCTTAGGGTAAACATCTGCCTTGTTTCCAAAACTAAAAAGGTAAACAAATAGAACAGTAAAGGCCTACCTTATTTGTGCCAGCAGTGCTACTATACTGTCCCCAGGTTAGTGGGGCAGGTAGTGGTTACAGGCAATATACAGTTGTTTATGCGCGGGAAGGAGGGGGTGTTTGGACCAGTCCTCTGTTTACTGAGGGTCTGCTAACCACTCCATTGAACAGACTGAATAAGCGCTTGAATAGAATTTCAAGGAAGGTGGTAAGATTGTCTGTGGTGAGTGGCCAGTCAGCCATCACGCGTTTTAACTCGGATCCTGTGCGCTTTTGTGGAAACCGCTGTGGGTTGTTTCGCGTCTTTACTGAGGATTGGCTGTATTTCTTGATTTATGTATTTCTTTAAAAATAAAAAAAACAACAAATTACAATATTTAATCTTTTCAATTTTATCTCTGAACCTTAACAATATAATGTATTTTAGATTAAATGTAATTTCCTGTACAGTTTTTTATAATCAGTATTTTTGTTGTGATGTTACTATTGTGATATGGGCAGTGTTAAATATTATTATTAAGTGTAATAATGAAAGTTTCAGCAAAGATCTTTCTTACTATTTATATCCATCTTTGATTGAAAAGTGATGAGATGCATATTAAACCAACCCTAACCTATTACCAAAAACAACTAAATCATATTTATTATCACACCACAGTGTTAGAAGACAGACTTTCTAGGCAATGGTGGGGGAGAGTAAATGATGCAGGGTGGAGTTTTGTATACTGCTTAAAGTATTTTTTGAATTGAAAGCTTATTTTTCAGAAGTGTAGTTTTTTATTTCATTATTGTATAATTTTATTTCAAGTATCAGCACCCAGTGATGGTGGGATTATTTCACATTAGCAACATTCCAATTTTAAGTAGATTTATTTATTTATTTATTTTTAGTTGTACTGAAGACTTTGGGGAAGGATTTCACTGGGCCGATGATGAAGAATTCAATAAGACCTTATCATTCCCCTTATTGTATGTAAACCAGAAATTAATGTTGATGCAATGAATTACCTTTAGCAATACTAAAATAAATACATGTGGAGATCATGTTTCCATGTATGGTGTATTTATTCATGAAATCATTCAAACCATACTGTAGAATTTATATTTAACCAAAAACATTTCTTGCCAGATCATAGTTCTAACCGATCACTTGGTGTGAGGCAAAGCCCACTTCACGCAGTTTAGTAAGTTTCAAATTTATCCTCTAGTGTATTTTTGTAAATATAAGTATGTTGCTGCCATTCAAAATATTGATGATTGTTTAGATTTGAATGGTTAATACTTAGCCATGGTGTTGTTCGTAGAATGGAACTGCATGTTTGTTCTTAGCTAAGCTGTTTTTAAATTAAATTCCAGCAAAACACAGAAAGTTGTAGCATGTCTATTTTGTCTGCTCTTCCTGTGCAAAATAAATATTACATTTCAGGGTAAATGCCTCTCTCAGATTAAATCATAAAAAATGTAAATTTTACATATTCAGTAGAAATTCAGACGTGTATCTCTACAATGGAAGCTGCTATATTATATACTCTTGAATTTTCCTACAGCATTATTCAGAATATGAATCCAAATCAACAAGGTTCAGCCTCATCCCATAGTATAAGGCCGCAGAGTAACTTGTATGAATAAACTGTAGTTCTGTTTATGATTGTTTCTACTTCTCGTGGTCACTTTATCTACTGCTCATCTGTGTTTGGAAAACAATTTTGAATCATTTTAATCTCAGGTTTTAGTCTGGTTTCATCCATGACTCTACTTCAAAACAACAGGCCTCTAGCTGAGAAAAAATATGTAAATAAATTGGCTCGTACAGCACTGTATGCCATTGATGCATTTACAATCTCTGCAAGGGTGCAACTAAAACCCTAAGCATGTTTGAATGACAATATTTCCATGAATGTCAAATTATATTACAACCCTGATTTTGAAAAAATTAAGGAGTTAAGTGTTTGGGCTCCGAAGACACCAGATGGTCGAGTATAGCAAGTGGAATTATCTCCCAATCCAGCATTATGCTGGTCTTCAACTACACAATTGTACAGGGCTTATGTTTCTGTATATTTTGCTTCATAATGCGCAGTACATTCTCAATTGGAGACAGGTCAGTCCAGCAAGCAGGTCAGTCTGGCACCCACATATAAGCATATGTAGCTATGCACTTGTAATCCCTGTATAATATGGTTTGCCAACAACAACAAACTGATCATGAGACAAGGGGTCCGAGACGATTGAGGGTGAGTGCAAGTACCGTTTGACACCGTCTACATGACCAAAACATGCGTGCAAAACACCGCCCCTACAGAAAACCCATTTTTTGCCCATCAACAGGAGTAAGAACGCTTCACTTCTGACTGGGGGCACCTGCCTCTTTGTCATTTTTTAGCACTTTATTTCCCTGTTTCTGTCTGAGAATGGAAAACTGGGACTGTCGCAGACTGACCCTGCCAAGGGCAGCCATGTGTAAATGGGCAAAAACTAGGTTTTCTGTAGGGACCGTGCGCATGTTGCTCACATAGACTGCGTCGAACGGAATTTGTGCTCACCCTCAGATGTCTCGGACCCCTCGTTTCATAATTAGTTTGGGTTGTTGTCCAGAATCTGTCACGTACAGGCTGTAACCAGACGTGGCGCTCTTGAGCTACCATAGTCACTCGTGGCTACCCTAAGCGGGGTCGGTCAGTGACAGTGCCTGTGTTCCATTCTCGGATAGACAGCCGAATGACTGTTGAACGGTTACAGTGCCAATGACGCACCACCTCTCGGCGGCTGAGATCTGCCCGTAACATGCCAAAGGCTCTTTTTCTCTCTCCTGTGTCACAAGCCGTTCCATTTTCTTGATGCAGTAGCATTTTTCGTTTTTTTTTTTGTTGACTCTGTGTAGGCTATTGACCACACCCAAAAGAACAAGTCAAGTGTCACTGTACACATCACGAACAGCCCTTTTTTTTATTACTGAAGTGCTTGGCGCCGTCAGGATTACAATACCACGCGCTTTTCTTTATTTCCACTCGTGCCTCACAGGAAAAGCAATAAAAATCAATTGATTCTTCAATTTGCCGCAAATACAGTACATACCTCACCGTTGCATTTTTAATGGCGCTAAGTATAAAATATCTTTGACCAATATTAATTTTAAAAATATATGATTTGATATTTTAACAAGGGATTTTTTTTTCATTCTTCAAAATAAGGACATTTCAATTCTCATTCTGGCAACATTACTTAAACAAAAATTGGGACTGTAAAGCATTTGCCTTTATAATGTTTCCAATCTTTTTATTGATACTTAGTAGCCATTTAGGGGCTGAAGACACAAGGTGATTGAGTTATTCAGGTGTAATTTTGTCCCATTCTTCCAGCAAAGAGATCGTAGGGTGTGCAACAGAACAGGGTCTTTGTTGTGGCATTTTTCATATCAAAATGTGCCGATTATTCTCTATTTGGGACATGTTCAGACTGCGGGTGGCCCAGTCCAACACCAGCACCCACTTCTTGTGCAGCAATGCCTTTGTAATGCGTGCATAATGTGGTTTTCTATTGCATTGTTGAAATATCCCTGGAACGGATTTCATCTTTAAGGCAGCATGTGTTGGTCTAAAAAAGGGCTATTCAACATTATCCTGCAAGGGCCGGTGTGGGTGCAGGCATTCATTCCGATTAAGCACTTACACACCTGATACTACTAATCAAGCTCATTAGCAAAGATTCTTGCAGTTGATTAGTGGTGTCAGGTGTATAACTGCTTGGTTGGAATGAAAGCCTGCACCCACACCGGCCCTTTCTGGACACGTTTGAATAGCCCTGGTCTAAAATCTCAGTATACTTTTCAGCATTAATGGTGCTTTCACAGTAGTGCAAGATATACTTGCAAAGGTACTGACACCGGTAACAGTATGGTACTGGTAAGTCTGAATGGTCCTTTTCTTCCGTGGTCCAGAGCATACGCCACTCTTTTATTCCAAAAAAGACACACTGTAGCACATGGCAAAGGTTTGCCATAGTATTAATGAGCCCAAGTGGACACTTAAAGGTAAATCTCCACCAAGGAGATGTTTTCTCTGTTGTTTGTTTTTCTGTCTGTCTGTTAACAAGATACCTCAAGAAGTTATGAATGGATTGGCACAAAATTTGGTAGGATAGTAGGCGGTAGACCAGGGATGTTGATTTAATTTTGGAAGTGATCCAGAACATACTCTGGATTCTATGTCCAGAAGAATTTAAAATATACCTGAATGGAATAATTGTCCCTTATGTAATGAACAGATTTTCATAAAACTTCAGCATTTAATACAATCTACACTTGTTATGGTTTTGCCTTGTGTGCTTGTTTGTGCTTGTGCGTTTTCCCCGTGCCTGTCTTGATTTGTTTTTCAGCTCCATTCCCGTGGTCTGACCATTGATTCCCTCTTGCCCTGACTCCTGTGGTGTCGTGTGACAGCCTGCAGTATGCCTGAGTCTCGTGGTCCAATCACGTTTCCTCTTTCGGTTTTGGCTGTAGTATTTCATTCATTGCTTCCACCTGTGCTTAATTCTGGGTCTCGCAAAACTCTGAGTGAATGCATTCTCTGATTGGGTCATTACTAACCCGTACTAACCAGCACTTATTTAAGGGGTGTTTCTAGCTTTTGTGAATTCCTTCCTAAGCTTTCCCTGATTAACTGCGTTTAAAGCTATGCTTTCCTTTGCTGTTCTCGTGGTGCTTTTTTTACTTGTCACGTTCAGATTACCTCAGTCTAAACTCTCTAGGTTGGTTGATCGTCTTAGCGTCTTGTATTGAGTCATTATTGTTACCCGGTCCTCGTGAACTTGTTCATTAATCCCATGTGTTTCTGTTTCCACCTGAGATTGCCTTCCGTATCCCCGCCTCCTTCCATGAGTATATCAGTGGGGAAGAAGAAGAGACCGTCAGACGGGACTTTGTTTTGCCTCCTGAGTTTTCCCTAGCCTCGTGTGTTGCTGTGCCCTCATCTTGTCTGCCCTTTGTCTAAGTCTCCCAGTGTTTCTGTCAGTTTAGTTAGTTCCAGTTTTTGTTTCCTTAGTCTAGCCACTCCTTGAGTGAGTACTTCTGTTCCCCCCTGCCTTGGGCAGTGTACCTTAGTTTCTCCTGTTGTTCAGTGCATGTGCACGGTGTTTTGTTTCTGGCCTGTGTGCCTTTTTCCTCTGAGTGTTTTTGTGTTGTAATAAACACTTCTGGATTGTGCCTGGTGTCCACCTGTCTACTTCCTAACAACACTAATGCAGAATTGATCACAGTTGCAGTGATCTGGATAATATTCGTGTGGATCCTGAACCAATAATACTGACATACGGTGTGGCGGAGGTATGCACTCTATTGAGTTCTAGTTTCATTATGTTATGCACTGTAGAGGAGGATATATCCCAATCCCTTCCCATCTTTCTTTGAAAAACATTGTTTTCAAACCTTTCAATGATCTTCTTGAGTATTTAAGAGCACATTGTCAATCCTTGGCTCATCTTTGCACTTGAGAGACTCTTCTTTTCTTAGATTCTGCTTTTGTGCCAAATCATAATAACAATCGCTTGCTGACATCAGCTGTTTTAAGTTATATTATTATTCAATTTTTTCCCCATATTATTAGTCCTAAATTGCCCTATTTCGACTTTTTTCTTTTGCAATGCATCGCAGGCCTGAATGGCAGGAATGGATGAACGGTATATTTACAAATAAAATGAAGTAGACCGGATTAAATATTAAAGTCTTCCATTATAGTAGGATCAGTCCCCATGCAAACAAACTGATAACTCTTGTCACTTTGAGCACAGTTCCAGAAAGATTATTATTGTTCTCTCATGCTATGCCAAATATAGCTATCATAGAACCTGACTGAATTGCCCTGTTTTGAAAATATCGGACAGTCTTTTAAATATTGAACTCCAACAAGTGAATAGATTAGGACCAGTGTTGGGGGTAATGTGTTAGAGTACTTATATATATTGTATTCGGTTAATGAGTAGCCTAATGCGTTAATTTGCAATTCAAGTAGTCCCCAACTGAGTTACATTTTCAAATGAGCCTCACGTTACTTTTTTACTTTAAAAGTGATGTTTGTCCATAATATACATCAACCAATCACAGCTCGGCTGTGGTACCATTATGTACATTTGTTGTACATGTCATCAGCCAATTACAGCTCAGCTGTACTCAGGCATGAATGAGAATAGAAATGCATTCGACCTTGTCACTGACAGCTGAGTTGTGCATGCAGCAAATTTGTGAATGCTCATGTGACAATAACCAAGTGAAGTAACAGTTATCGCAAACACTTGATTGCAGTTGTCACCGAGGGTGGCACAACCAGTTATTAGGTTTAGGGGGCAATTACTTTTTCACATGGGGCCAAGCAGGTTTGGATAGCTTTTTCCCTGAATAAATTAAATAATCATTTAAAAACTGCATTTTGTATTTACTTTGGTGATCTTTGTCAAATATTGGAATTTGTTTGATGATCTGAAACATTTAAATGCAACAAATATGCAAAAGAAAAAAAAGAAATCAGGAAGGGGGCAAATACTTTTTCACAGCAGTGCACTTGCCCATAGTATCTATCCAGCATTTAAAGAAATGATCTCTTGCAACAGAAAAAATTGTTGTCCTTTGTAGCAACCACTTCAGCTGTAATGAGCCAATGGTATCCCAAATAAGCAGTTAAAAAAAAATCAGCCCTCAAAATTCGATATGGTATTGATACTATGTCATTATAGTCATCACATACTAAAAACGCGTGATTCCCTACCATGGATTTACGTGTCGATTCCTCTACCAAAGAATTCAATGCTCACTTATATCCTCATAAGAACTCTTACTGATATCCAGTCACTCTAATGCTTGCTCAGGCTTATCTGTGTAAAGCACAGTTATAGTTCACACCCATGTGAAATTTTCTCGGTAATTATCTATTGATTGACACATTTCTTATCCAATTCCAGAGCGTGTTAACTTCCCACAGTAGTTGAAAGAAATTGATTGGACCATCAGAAACTTATTTAAACTCTTGCACAACAGCAAGTTAGGTTGTATTCTTTCAACTTTGCGCATCTGAAAATGATGCGATTGCATAGAAAAAAAGGCTTCCGAAACCAGCCTGAAATGCTCAGGTTATGTTTACAAGATTGAAATGTGATACGGACATAGTCAATGGGAATTACTCCGAAGGAAACAGGACTGGAGTTCCTACTGCCAGATAGATCTGTCTCTCTGGAGGAAGAATTCAATGAAGAAAAGTATTTCTTCATTTTATGTGTGAGTACAATTGTATGTTTAATTCTCGGTTTACTATAGTGGTGATGATCACAGAGCTTGTTTTCCACATTGTTTTGTAAGAGTAATTTACGATACTGCAAATACTGCATGAGGTGGCATTTTGCTCTATGTGGCTTTTTGTTTTGGAATTTGTACCTAATTCAATGAAATAGAATGCCAAGGTTTTGGCTCGTTTAAAATGCGAACAGCTCAAGCACTTCAGTAGGCCCCCTGCTTTGTTTGCTGCACTGATTCTGTTCAATCTGGGGTAGCATATTACCTGATTTTTCCTGATAGTGGAATGTCAGTTTTGTTAAAATAAAATATCTTTCAGATATTACTGTATTACTGATTTATAGGGAACACTTTATAACAACGATCATTTGTGATGGGATCTGGGAAAACCAGTCACATGGTGAAATTTGACCACCTGGAGATTCTGATACCACCTGAAAGCTGATTTCAAGCTGATTTTCAGTCTGTTTTCATTATTTCCATACCTTGTCTGTATCAAATGTTATGGCCACCCAAAGTCAGCTGATCAGATGGATATTCTCTCATGGAATTTTGAGAAAAATGGGTTTTAAGTCAGGGATTCTAAATGGAATCAGAATGACAAGGTTCCAAAAGGTACATGTCAGTCACTTTCCTTTAGTAAAACACCTGTGTGTAGTCAATGTACATGTTGTAAAATGTACATAAAGTTGATTTTGGCATCAAGCAACACTCAATCATAAATTAGTTGAAAATTTAGTGTCTCTATTTATGAAGATATTCAGTGAATTTAACATAACACCAAAGTTTTGTCACTTCATGGAGTCATTTTTTTACAACTATTTCAAGAATGGAAAAAAAAAAACATTTCATATTGATGAAACATACACACCATAAGATCTATTTTATAATAATAAAAATATTAAGCTATTATACGGTTTTACCTTATTAAACAGTAAGGCTATACTTACCAGTACTATGTACAGTAATCGTTTTCTTAGACATTACTATTATATAATATAGGTTATTAATTAAATATGATGCATATTTCACATGTGCATATCAGGCGAACAACAAACAATTTACTACACACTATGGGCTCTAATTTCTTGGCGCAGCGCAGGGTGGCGCAGCGTGGCGTAGCGTGGCGCAGCCCACGCAGTGGTAATTTCGTGCGGTGCAACACCGTGCGCGGCCACTTTGGCAATTTGGTAGACGGACGTGCGCCGAGATGGGTGTGGCGGCGTAGTAGGGGGAGGTGTCACATATTGTTCAAGACGCAGTGACAATTTCGTAGCAAAAGTCTCCGTTGAAGTTGCGCAGAGAGCTCGCCAGCTCCAACCTGGTTTACTTTCTGTGCAGTGGTAATTTGGTTGACCGGCGCACAGTGCACACGTCACCGAAACCTCACAGGCAGATTTCCAGAATGTCAGGCACATTTCAATGCAATAAATAATTACGGCAACCACTATTTAATGTAACTATCAGAATCAGGACATAAATTATAGTATCTATATCGATTTCCCTGATGTCAGATCAAAGGCGGTTGGCACGCCTAATGGAAACTCGACCTGGCTTAACCAACGCAGGTGAATCGGTGATGCAAACTAACGACTTCACATCCTTCTCAGCCAACAACTAATTGCCTCGGCATCAGGCAGTGATATATATATATATATATATATATATATATATATATATATTCTATGCTCAGTAAAGCCACTTCCCACTGGGCGAAACAAATTTTTTCGCAGGACTGATTACATTCAAAGGCCACGTTTTCCAGATTCATTTAAGAAGATTTTAGCGCTAAGAGCTTCTTTTGATCCTTCTTAAGGCTCCAGTAAGAAGCAAACGCATTTCCCAGATTCCTTCTTAGCCTAAGATGATCTTTTTTTAAAGAAGAATTGAAAAGAAGGGTCTGGAGCAGTCTTAACGCCCTTCTTAGCGACTAAACACTGCAGATACAGCCGCGTCAGGCAAATCAATGTGACACTAAGCAAGGAGATATTAATGCAGTGCGACGGTTTGGTCCTTATTTTATCCCCCCTTCATGCACCCCTACAACCCATTAAGCATTTAAAATGAGGGAAACATTTCCCTAATTTTTCCCTAATATTTCCGGTCTTCTATTTGACCACTTGTTGTTGTACGCTCTTGAGCTGCGTCTCAAATCAAGTTGAAGAAGGTTTAACCGCATGATTTCACACATGTAATATAATTATTTTATTTTATGTTTTCATTCTTATTTTTCAAAGTTCTTATCTGTGTTATTGGTCTTTATTTTCGTCCGGTTGTTTTCAGACATTCTGCTGCGTGTGCAGTGGCATTACGCACGTTCATTTTTAACATTACACGCCACTTGCTACATCAAAACTTCATTTGTGTGCACGTAAGTATGTGGAACACTCGGTTATTCTGACATCGATTGATCAATTGAGCTCCAGTTAAGAAGGCAGTTAAGAAGGGCACAAAGATGCTTGTTAAGAAGGGCACCAAGAACGCATCTGGGAAACACTCTTATCTTAAGGCTCCCTCTTAGCTGTGCTCTTCTTTGGAGCCTTCTTAACTCCTTAAGAACGCTCTTAACTGGGAAAAGCGGCCAAAGTCAATCCAAAGACGCGAATACATGCGTGTATCTGCGTCTTTGCATTGACTTTGAATGTAATCTGTCGTGCGAAAAATTTGTTTCGCGTCCAGTGTGCAAGCGGCTTAATACTATTATTGTCACTTAGGTTTTATCGTTTTCAGTGGGGGAAAGGAATACAGCCTGATTGCTATGATCTCGTACTGAGTTATGATCACATATTGAAAATAAATGCGTAACGTATCTTGCATTGTTGTCCATGCATGTTAATCCCAAAATTTTCAGCAGCAACAGGGTGTAATAATAGGAACACGCTATCCATTGTTTCTCTTCCCAATGATGCAGGCAGAAGAAATAAATGAGCAACCGTCGTATTTCATTCCAACTTCATAAGTTTGAATGATCTGACGTAGTTTCGCTTTTGAAATTCCATTCTCGTTAAGCTAATGGTAATAATTTGCGAATGCCCTAGCTAGCCAGCTAACTCATATTCGTAATGCTTAATATAGACGTAACGGTGCAGAAAACATGCCTGAAGCAGCAAAGTAAAATGCAACATTAATGCATCATGCAGATATTAGACAGAGGCTTCTATATTCCAACACATTAAAGGTGAGGAGAGGAGCTCATTTGACTGGCGAAGATTTGACTCGGCTGTGTTATACCCAAACACGCCTTCTCTCCTCCCCTCTTTGCCACTTGCGCGCCGCAGGAGGGACCGAGGCGGGACAGAGGAGTACTTGCGCCAGGCTACGCCAGGCACGAAATTGCAACATACGCCTGGACACACCCCGTTGGCGCGGCGCACCCCACATTCGCCGCGCCTGCGCCACACCTGGGCCTGGTTTAAGAATTTAGAGCCCTATGTCTTAAACACTTATGTACATTACATTAAATATATCATAAATCATTATATATATTAAATATCTCATATTGACACAAACCACTACTTTCCAATACATCCCTTTACAAAATTGAAACTTTTGCCAAGTCAAAGGCCTATTACTTCAAAAGACATATCAAAATATTGAGATAAACAGTAATTTCATAATATACCCCTGGGTATTCAAAACTACAATAAAAATAAAATACTAATACAATGCAGCATATTAATTCTAATACAATAGGCTAATCATCACCAACAGTGATCATGTCATTTAACAAGGTGCAACCAAAACATTCTGTCTGGTCTGAAAAAATATATGTACTGTATATAACATGTAAATCCTGATAGATGAATTCGTATGACTACTCTAAAAGAATGAGATCTTCCAGGAAACTTTCTTTCCCAGTCAGACCCTGGAGTAGATTAGCTTGAGTGCTGTCCATAGCAGTAAATTACAGTCTATGATTAAAACAGAAGTCACCCGAAGGCTGTAGCCATTTCAAATAACATTTTGTTGTTTTATGAAAGATGACTGACTTGACTGTTTTGATTGCACCTTGTATGATCAGATCGCCAAGCAGGCTAACAAGGTGGGATGGGGGGGCTGTGGATACCGTAGTTAGCTGGCCTTCATCAGACTCTTCTTGCTCTTGTTCAGCACTAAAATCACCAGCGTCAACGTCTAGCTCATCTTCTCTGGATGTGAAATAATCCATTATAACATCCTGCAAGGCATTACTATCTCCTGAGTTGAGGAGGTTGATTCATCTTAATTCGTTTAACTGGGCAGCTAGTTCGCTCTCCCTTCTCGCTCGAAGCTCTGCCATCTCTGTATCGTCTCGTCAGTCGCAGATCTGATCATCAACTGAGGAAATTTGACGCGTAGCTCACAAAGGACTGGCGGGAAAATGCACATTAATAATATTAAAAAAACCAAATTACATGAAGATGAAGTAATATTATTGCATTATTACTTCATCTTCGTGTTATGTGGTTTACTTTGACAGGTGAACTGTCTTCATAGTCTCTGTAGACAAGCAGTTATGGGCGATTTTCACGCGCCTCCGCCACTCGCGATTTCAAAGGTAGGAGGTTACGACAATCAGACAGACACAGAGTGGTCAATAAAAATAACTTTTTAAACATATTAAATGAGCGAATAACATTGAGATATTTTCAGGGATGATAGACAAGATGTTGTAGAGTATTAATTTCCTGAAATCCCCAATTTCATCAAAATATTGACTTTCAACCTATTTTCATTCTTTCCTGGAAAAGTGTCAGCACGACATCTGACGGGTTTTCCCAGATTCCATCACATTTATAAGACATTTATAAGATATTAGGAGATATTGAACTTATCATGAATAAACCATTTATATACATTTGTAAATGATCATTAAACCATTTATAACTAATGTTGTACAACATTTATATATGATTTTGACATTATTAAAAATGCTACATCAACATTGTTTGTACATGATTATTCATCATGTTGTTTAACGTGTAGGAAAACATTTTTGAACGATTTTAGAAAATATTCTCTGATTAACTACATGTATTGAGTTTTTCATGGTTAATAAATGATTTGTTGAGTCAGTACATATTGTGTGTTAAGTCTTTGTTACAGCCCAAAGCATTTCTGGAAAAATCATCGATACCAAACTGTTTATTATCAAACCATTTCTATACATTTACATCTTATTAGTACATCATTTGTAAATGTGCTACTTTAACATTCATAAGTGATCTGTTGATAATTTTTTCAATATAATCAACCTTATTAGTACATTATTAGTGAAACTGTGTAGATGTGTTTAAAAAAACCCCACTGTGTCACCATTTGTTTATTCATGTTTAACAAATGATTTGTTAGACATTCATAATCTAAGGCAGTGGTTCTCAACGTCAGTCCTGGGGACCACATGTGTGTGCTGGCTTTTGTTCCAACCACAGTTGCAATCGTAGGATTTTAACAAGCTGCTAATTTGTCTTAATTATGTGCATTTAATGTTTAGAGCAGTTATTTGCCCTCTTAACCCACAACTTCACAGAAATATCTATTTGCCATCAAGAATTTCAAATATACCATTCGCACATTGCAGTATATCGGAAATAACTGCATAAAATGAGAGAAAACAATGTAACCAATCAAATTAATGATGTAGTTGGCTCCTAATTAGTGAAAACTACTTGGCTCATCATGACAAATGTAGTCCACAAACAAACCAGTTTTGTGTTATGTTGATCTGATTAAGTTCACCTGAAGCTTTTTGAAAGAACTTGAAACAGTTGTGTCCAGCAGCCTAATCTGGGGTTTATTGATTTCCTCAGTGTATAATTTGATCTGTTTGACATGTTATGTTACTTGACATTACATGCAGTATTGCAATAAACACACTGGGCTCTAATTTCTTGGCGCAGCGTGGCGTAGCGTGGCGCAGCCCACGCAGTGGAAATTTCGTCCGGTGCAGCCCGCGCAGTGGTAATTTCATGCGGTGCAACACCGTGCGCGGCCACTTTGGCAATTTGGTAGACAGACGTGCGCCGAGATGGGTGTGGCGGCGTAGTAGGGGGAGGTGTCACATATTCATCAAGACGCAGAGACAATTTCGTAGCAAAAGTCTCCGCTGAAGTTGCGCAGAGAGCTCGCCAGCTCCAACCTGGTTTACTTTCTGTGTAGTGGCAATTAGGCTGACCGGCGCACAGTGCGCACACTTCACCGAAACCTCACAGGCAGGTTTTCAGAATGTCAGGCACATTTCAATGCAATAAATAATTACGGCAACCACTATTTAATGTAACTATCTGAATCGGGACATAAATTATGGTATCTATATGGATTTTCCTGATGTCAGATCAAAGGCGGTTGGCACGCGTAATGGAAACTCGACCTGGCTTAATCAACGCAGGTGAATCGGTGATCCAAACTAACGACTTCACATCCTTCTCAGCCAACAACTAACTGCCTCGGCATCAGGCAGTGATATATATATATATATATATATATATATATATATATATAATGCTTGCGTTCTATGCTCAGTAAAGCCGCTTGCACACTGGACGCGAAACAAATTTTTCGCAGGACTGATTACATTCAAAGGCCACGTTTTCCAGATTCATTTAAGAAGATTTTAGCGCTAAGAGCTTCTTTTGATCCTTCTTAAGGCTCCAGTAAGAAGCAAACGCATTTCCCAGATTCCTTCTGAGCCTAAGATAATCTTTTGTTAAGAAGAATTTGAAAGAAGGGTCTGGAGCAGTCTTAACGCCCTTCTTAGCGACGAAACACTGCAGATAAAGCCGCGTCAGGCAAATCAATGTGACACTAAGCAAGGAGATATTAATGCAGTGCATACGGTTCGTCCTTATTTTATCCCCCCCTTCATGCACCCCTACAACCCATTAAGCATTTAAAATGAGGGAAAACTTACATCTCTCCTCTATGGTTCCACCGTATTTACCTAATTTTCCCCTAATATTTCCGGTCTTCTATTTGACCACTTGTTGTCGTACGCTCTTGAGCTGCGTCTCAAATCAAGTTGAAGAAGGTTTAACCGCATGATTTCACACATGTAATATAATTATTTTATTTTATGTTTTCATTCTTATTTTTCTAAGTTATTATCTGTGTTATTGGTCTTTATTTCCGTCCGTTTGTTTTCAGACATTCTGCTGCATGTGCAGTGGCATTACGCACGTTCATTTTTAACATTACACGCCACTTGCTACATCAAAACTTCATTTGTGTGCACGTATGTATGTGGAACACTCGGTTACTCTGACATCGATTGATCAATTGAGCTCCAGTTAAGAAGGCAGTTAAGAAGGGCACAAAGACACTTGTTAAGAAGGGTACCAAGAACACATCTGGGAAACACTCTTATCTTAAGGCTCCCTCTTAGCTGTGCTCTTCTTTGGAGCCTTCTTAACTCCTTAAGAACGCTCTTAACTGGGGAAGCGTTAAAGTCAATCCAAAAACGCGAATACATGCGTGTATCCGCGTCTTTGCATTGACTTTGAATGTAATCTGTCGTGCGAAAAAATTCGTTTGCGTCCAGTGTGCAAGCGGCTTAATACTATTATTGTCGCTTAGGTTTTATCGTTTTTAGTGGGGGAAAGGAACACAGCCTGATTGCTATGATCTCAAGACTGAGTTATGATCACATATTGAAAATAAATGTGTAACGTATCTTGCATTGTTGTCCATGCATGTTAATCCCAAAATTTTAAGCAGCAACAGGGTGTAATAATAGGAACACGCTTATCCATCGTTTCTCTTCCCAATGATGCAGGCAGAAGAAATAAATGAGCAATCGTCAGTATTTCATTCCAACTTCATAAGTTTGAATGATCTGACGAAGTTTCGCTTTTGAAATTCCATTCAAGTTTGCTAATGGTAATAATTCGAGAATGCCCTAGCTAGCCAGCTAACTCATATTTGTAATGCTTAATATAGACGTAACGGTGCAGAAAAACATGCCTGAAGCAGCAAAAAGTAAAATGCAACATTAACGCATCATGCGGATATAGGACAGAGGCTTCTATATTCCAACACATTAAAGGTGAGGAGAAGAGCTCATTTGACTGGTGAAGATTTGACTCGGCTGTGTTATACCCAAAACACGCCTTTCTCCTCCTCTTTGCCACTTGCGCCGGCAGGAGGGACCGAGGCGGGACAGAGGAGTACTTGCGCCAGGCTACGCCGGGCACGAAATTGCAACATACGCCTGGACACACCCCGTTGGCGCGGCGCTCCCCCCATTCGCCGCGCCTGCGCCGCGCCTGGGCCTGGTTTACGAATTTAGAGCCCACTATCTTCAAGGGTGTTTTATTCTTCATTGCATGTATGGATGTTCCTATGTAACATTTGACTAAAGAGATATATTAACAACTCTGAACATGAAAAGCACCTAATTAAGACAGTCACAGCTTGTTAAAGTTCTACAATTGCAATTGTGGTAGGAACAAAAGCCAGCACACACATGGGGTCCCCAGGACCGACGTTGAGAACCACTGATCTAAGGTGAAAACTATTCATTATTTACAAATGTCTGTTAATGTTTATAAATTATTTGTGGGACTTTTACTCACCTCTTATGAACGATCTGGCTTTTATGAATACAGATACAAAGCAATTACTAACTTGTCTTTCCATGTTTAACAAATGATTTGTTAGACATTCATAAAACATCTATAAATCATTTGCAGATCTTATTATGTCCCTTAATCTAAAGTGAACCCTATTCATCCTTAACAAATACCTAATAATGTTTGCTGAAGATTTGTAGACTTTTTCATCACATGTAATACATGTTGTAGACAACTTTTGGATCCATCCTTCTTATGAAATGCCATGAAACCATGAAAAACTCAATACATGTACTTAATCAAAGAATATTTTCTTAAATCATTCAAAATGTTTTCCTACACATTAAATAACATTAGTTGATGATGAATAAATCATGTACAATGTTGATGCAGCATTTTTAATAATGTATAAAACATATATAAATGTTGTACAACTTCAGTAATACATTTTTTAATAATAATTTACAAATATATATATAAATGCTTTATTCATGATTAGTTCAATATCTACTAATAGCTTATATATGTCTTGAAACTTAAGTTTTAAATGATTTTATAATCATTTCCAAATGTATATAAGTAGTTTGTTCATGATTAGTTAACTATCCACTCATATCTACTAATGTCTTATAAATGATTATTATTATACAGTGTTACCGATTTATACTTGTTCCTTGTAATGTATGCTTTTCACACCTTATATTACATGACAGGCATTTTGCAGATGCTCCTATCCAGAGTGACTCACAACACAAAGTGCATTATAGAAGGAGCAGAAGTGCTGAAAATCCTAGAAGGTGGAAGTAGACTAAGTGCCATTGGCAAACACAAAACTTGGATTGAGTTGCAATTCTGCCACAAATAGTCAGAAATTATAAACATACTAGCTGTTAAGACTCAGGGAGTGGGGGAGAGGTATAACTGGAAGAGATGAGTCTTGAGAAGACGCTTAAAAGATGCTAGGGTCGCTGCTGTTCTGACCTCCTTGGGGAGGTCGTTTCACTACCTCGGAGCCAGTACAGACAGCTGGCGAGATCGGGAAGTGCAGGAGCGCAAAGGGGCGCCAGAAGTGGAAGAACGAAGCAGTCTGGCCAGTGTGTAGGGTTTGAGAAAGTTCTGAAAGTAGACTGGGGTAGACCCTTTGGAGACCTGGTGTGATATAACCAAAGTTTTAAATTTGATGCAAGCCATAACAGGGAGCCAATGGAGGTTGGCAGGAGGGGAGGTGACATGAGGGTGTTTGGGCAAGTTGAAAATCAAACGAGCTGCAATATTCTGATGAGCTGTAGAGGTTTAATTGCAGATGCTAGGAGACCAGCCAGAAGAGAATTGCAGCAGTCCAAGAGGGACAATACCAATGCTTGGACCAGAAGCTGGGTTGAGTAGGAGGTGAGAAAGGGGCAGATTCTTTGGATGTTCTGCAGGAAGAATCTGCATGCTTGTGATGCCATTGCAATGTTCTCAGAGAGTGACAATCGGTTGTCCATGACTACTTAAGATTCCTTGCACAGGGTGATGAGGACACAAAAGTATCCCCAATGGAGTTTGTCAAATCCTGGATGGGGGAGGTGGAAACAGGGAAGAAGATCACTTCTGTCTTGCCAGGGTTGAGCTTAAGATGGTGGTTGGACATCCAGACCTGAATGTCCTTCAGGCAAGCGGAGATGCAGGCAGAGGCCTGCGTGTCGGAGGGTGAAGAGGAAAGGAAGAGTTGAATTTCATCTGCATAACAGTGATAGGAGATGGTATGAGCAGAGATTTCAGGACCAAGAGAACATGTGTAGATGGAGAACAGAAGGGGACCAAGGACTGAACCCTGTGGGGCTACCATAGTAAGAAGGTAAGGTGCCGATACTGTGCCAGCCCAGGCAACTTGAAAAGTGCGGTCAAGGTAGGATCTAATCCAGTCCAAGGCTGTACCACGCATGCCCATTGCTGCCAAGCTGCACAGGAGGATGGGGTGGTTCACTGTATCAATGGCAGCAGACAAGTCAAGTACGACCAAGACAGAAGAGAGGGAAGCTGACCTAGCGGCATGAAGAGACTCGCTCACAGAGAGGACAGCAGTCTCTGTTGAGTGGCCGGGCCTGAATCCAGACCGGAAAGGGTCCAATAGGCAAGAAAGCTGAAAGCTGGTTAGAGGCAGCTCTTTCAATAGTTTTTGACAAGAAAGGGAGAAGAAAGACTGGATGGTAGTTGTTGATGAGAGAAGGATCTAACGAGGGCTTTTTCAGAAGAGAGGTGATATAGGCACTCTTGAAAGAGGAGGGAAAGCACCCAGAAGGTAGGGAGGAGTTCACAAGTGAGGTGACAAAGGGGAGGATGTCAGGAGTGATGGCCTGGAGAGCTTGGATGTGGGAACTGCTCGGTTTTCATTGCAGGGTGGATGTTCTGACTGTTAAATAAGCAGTTCCTTTAATGAGTACGTGTGCTGGCTTGTGGGACTTTGAGGAAAAATGGACAAAATTCTAAACTTTATCATGGTGAAAAGGCATGTTTTTGGTTTGGAGAGGTTACTAGTGACCGTTGATGTCCAACCGCACCTATATTGATAAACTCAAGATAAATTCTATCAGCAAATCATGAATTCATATTGAATTTCATGCGTCAAATGTTGATTTGTGTTAAAAATATGATTATTTTATTATTTGACAGTGCGCCATTTTGAGGGGTCTGAGAGTTTGGGGAGCCACTTGGAGAGCTGTCTTATTTGGCTCATAAAGAGTAGATATTTTTAAATTTCACAGTCAGATGAAGTACACTTGTGGTCAAGGAGTTTATAATCCCAGAAATGTTTTGTATTAACTCCCAGCCATTTCTCTAAGTCTTTTTTTTCCTACAATTTCAATGCTGCATTTTAATGAAGATTTTTAATGTTTGCAGCCCTCTTCCTCTACCAAAATCATGAAAGAAAAACTGATATAAGATGTAATTCTAAATGCTTCAAGTGTCTTGTCTCAGTTGAGCCATTTTCACCTTCTCTATGAAACTCAAATCTTGAATTATAAAGCCTTAAATGGGGTAACATATTAATAGCCAGATTTGGCTCCTGCACAAAGGAGTTAATACATGGAAATTGGATTTTGTTCTGGGCGATTGATAATCTTCTCCAGAACCAATGAGCTGATCCAGCTGAGATGTTACACACTTACAGACGGTGGTGAACTCTATCAAGCTTGAGAAAATCACTGACTACCATTAAAAATGACTAAAGTTATTCATTGAAAAAGTTTGTCGCGTGACATAAATGTTTGTTGCAGGCAAATTGGACAGAAACAGCTGGACGAGCACCAAGCAAATTCACAATTTTTTCGACCACTGTTCAACCAAAGGGCATGAGAATTTGGATAAACAATCCAAAATACAATCTTCTAATCCATCAATTCTACAGCGTGAAAACTGTTTTGTTCAGTCACGTGACCAACACAAATTCTTTGTACAAACCTAATTCGGAAATAGTTGGGACAAAGTGTAGATTGTGAATAAAATCAAAATGCAATGACTTTCAGATCACATGAGCCAGTATGTTATTTACAATAGAACATAGATAACATTTCAAATGTTGAAACTGAGACATTTTACATTTTTATCCACAAAAAGAGCTTATATCACATTTTCTGGCTGCAACAGGTCTGAAAAAAGTTGGTACACAGGCAAAAAAAGGCTGAAAAAACAATCAATATATAAGAGAATCAGCTGAAAGAACATTTAGCAAGTCATTAAGTTAACTGGCATCAGGTGTATAACATGATTGGCTATAAAAGGAATGTCTTAGAGAGGCTGAGTCTCTCAGAAGTAAAGATGGCCAGAGGTTCTCCAACCTGTGAAAGCTTGTGTAAAAAAATTGTGGAATACTTTAAAAACAATGTTCCTCAACGTCAAATTGCAAAGGCTTTGAAGGTCTCATCATCGACAGTGCATAACACCATCAAAAGATTCAGAGAAACTAGAAAAATCTCTGTGGGTAAGGGACAAGACCGAAGACCTTAACTGGATGCCCGTGATCTACGGGCCCTCAGACGCCACTGCATCTCTCAACGGCATGATTCTGTCATTGACATTACTAAATGGGCCCAGGAGTACTTCAAGAAACCACTGTCTGTAAACACAGTCTGCCATGCCATCCACAGATGCCACCTAAAACTCTATCATGCAAAAAGGAAGCCATTGTTGCGCATGATCCAGAAGCGCTGCCATGTTCTGTGGGCTAAGGCTCATTTAAAATGGACTGTAGCAAAGCGGCAAAGTGTCCTGTGGTCAGACGAGTCCAAATTTGACATTCTTTTAGGAAATCATGGGCGTCGTGTCCTCCGGGCTAAAGAGGAGAAAGACCACCCTTCCTGTTATCAGCATTCAGTTCAAAAGCCAGCATCTCTGAAGGTATGGGGATGCATTAGTGCATATGGTGTGGGACACTTGCATGTTTTAAAAAGCACCATGAATGCTGAAAGGTATATTAAGGTTTTAGAGCAACATATGCTCCCCTCCAGACGACATCTATTCCAGGGAAGGCCTTGTGTATTTCAGCAGGACAATGCGAAACCTCATACTGCAGCTATTATAACAGCATGGCTTCGTAGTAGAAGGGTCCGTGTGCTGAACTGGCCTGCCTGCAGTCCTGATCTTTCACAGATTGAGAACATTTGGCGTATAATTAAACGAAAAGTCCGTCAAAGGAGACCCAAAACTCTCCAGCAGCTGGAAGCCTGTATTAAACAAGAGTGGGATCAAATTCCAATGGCTAAACTCAAGAAACTTGTCTCCTTAATGCCCAGATGCCTCCACTCTGTGTTAAAAAGAAGAGGGGATGCTACGCCATGGTAAACAGGCCCCTGTCCCAACTTTTCTGAGACCTGTAGCAACCATCAAATTTGAAATGAGCTCACTTTGTGGATAAAATTGTAACATTTCTTAGTTTCAACATTTGCTATGTTATCTCTGTTCTATTGTGAATAAAATACTGGCTGGTGTGATTTGAAAATCATTGCATTTTGATTTTATTCACAATTTACACTTTGTCCCAACTATTTCAGAATTGGGGTTGTACATTCAATAAGCAGAATTCAATACCACAAATAATATGGAACTGAAAACCTCCAAGAATTAAACTTTCTGTTCTACAGAGACCTCTAGTTGGTGGACTCAGTGTTACTGAAGTATTTTACTGGGTACTCAGGCAAAGACAGTATGGTTATGGCAAATTATTACAGTCCTCTTCCTGGAAAAAAATGAGAAAATTCACCATGATAACATTAGCCTCTGTCCCATTCATACAAACAGTTGAATTGCTTCAATCTTTGACAGTCAATCCTTATACAAGACCAACGTATAAAATACGGATAAAAATTTGTACAAAACAGGTTATAATCTACCTGTATATGATTTAACTCCTTTCCACGCTAATTACCTATTACAAAGAACAAGAAGAGATCAGCTTACACAGCAATGGCATCCAAGAGGCATCTCAGGGGCCCAATTTTTCCAACTATTCACAAATTATGCAAGCACCATCGCAACCATCTCTGTGGTCCATCAGTGGGAATGGTTCTTCTGAGTATATTTAAACGCAGTTGCGATAGCCCCAAGTAGGCATGATATGAAGATCAGTCAAATAAAGCAACAAGAAGGTGTGCATGTAATTTACTTTGTGGCCACCTTTATTTTGTGGACATTATATATTGCATTTATTACTTGCATTACAGCATCTATTATATAAGAGAAACTTCTTTGATGTGTTTGTGTTGATTAAAAAATCGAATGCGGGATGTTCACCGGAGCAACAATGGCCCTGTTTGAAATTGAATTGGACTTTCTAACTAGATACTGCCCCTGCGTATCCTGGATACCTCTTGCTACTCTACATAGTCTTTGCTCTGCTGTGTATTACCCAGCATATGACAATGAATATGTCCTTTACCACTCAGTCACATGTACACCAAGTTAACATGATCACCTGGGTGTTGGTGGGACATTACCATTGATTGTGTTAGTTTGAGGAATTCAAAAGGTTACATCGAGAAGCTGTGGCTGCATTCTTTGAAATTTGGCCATTATTATACTGACATTCAAGCATCTTTGACTTCTGGTAAATTTAATACATTGTTGCTTTATTCTTTGTCCACAGTACCTTGCCTCCTAAATGCAAGTCCAGAATTTTGAATATATATATATATATATATATATATATATATAACCCCAATTCCAAAAAAATTGGGATGCTGTGTAAAATGAAAATAAAAACAGAATGCAATAATTTGCAAATCTCATAAACCCACATATTATTCTCAATAGAACATAGAAAACATATCAGATGTTGAAAGTGAGACATTATACCATTTCATAAAAAAATATTAGCTCATTTTGAATTTGATAGCAGCAACACATCTCAAAAAAGTTGGGACAAGGCCATGTTTAGCATTGTGTAGCTTCCCCTCTTCTTATAACAACAGCCTGTAAATGTCTGGGAAGTGATAAGATAAGATACACTTTATTGAACTCCGTGGGGTAATTTGTCCTCTGCATTTGACCCATCCTATAGTTAGGAGCAGTGGGCAGCCACAGAACAGCACCTGGGGACCAACTCCAGTTCTAAAGCCAGTTCTTTGGTCATGGGTACTGGTTGGAGTGTTCCTATGATGCACGTTTGTGGGTGGGGGAAACCGGAGTACCCAGAGAAAACCCACGCGAACATGGGGAGAACATGCAAACTCCACACAGAAAGGGCCCAGGCCGGAGTCGAACCCACGACCTTCTTGCTGTGAGGCAACAGTGCCAACCACTGTGCCACCATGCCGCCCAATTGCTGGAGTTTTGGGAGAGGAATATCATCTCACTCTTGTCTGATGTAGGATTCTAGCTGTTCAACAGTCCTGGGTCTTCCTTGCTGAATTTTTTTCGTTTCATGATGCGCCAAATGTTTTCTATTAGTGAAAGGTCTGGACTGCAGGCAGGCCAGTTCAGCACCCGGACTCTTCTACTGTGAAGCCATGTTGTTGTGATTGATGCAGAATGTGGTTTAGCACTGTCTTGCTGAAATATGGGAGGCCTTCCCTGAAAGAAACATCTGGATGGGAGCATTATGTTGTTGCAGAACCTCTATATACTTTTCAGCATTGATAGTGCCTTTCCAGATGTGTAAGCTCCCCACACCATAGGCACTGATGCAACCCCGTACTATCAGAGATGCAGGCCTTTGAACGGTGCACTGATAACCAGCTGGATGGTACCACTCCTCTTTAGTTCGGACAACAAGGCATCCGTGGTTTCCAAAAAGAATTTCAAATTTTGATTGATCTCACCACAGAACAAATTTCCATTTTGCCTCAGTCTATTTTAAATGAGCTTTGGCCCAGAGAAGACGACGGCGTTTCTGGATCATGTTCACGAATGGCTTGTTCTTTGCATGAAACAGCTTTAACTTGCATTTGTGGATTGCATAGGGAACTGTGTTCACAGAAGATGATTTCTGGAAGTGTTCCTGAGCCCATGCAGTGAATTCCAGTGCAGAATCATGCCTGTTTTTAATGCAGTGCCGCCTGAGGCCTGAAGATCACGAGCATCTAATATTTACCTTTGACCTTGTCCCTGGTGCACAGAGATTTCTCCAGATTCTCTAAATGTTTTAATATTATTATGTGCCGTAGATGGTGGGATATTCAAAGTCTTCACAATTTTACATTTAGGAACATTTTTCTGAAATTGTTCCACAGTATTTAGGTGCAGTTTTTTGCAGATTGGTTAACCTCTGCCTATATTTACTTCTGAGAGGCTCTCTCACTAAATGCTCTTTTTATACTGTCGTTACTGACCTGTTGTCAATTAACCTAATTAGTTGCAAAATGCTCCTCCAGCTGTTTTTATATATACCTCTTACTTTTCCAGCCTTTTGTTGCCCCTGTCCCAACTTTTTTGAGATGTGTTGCTGCCATCAAATTCAAAATGAGCTAATATTTTTCATTAAATGGTAAAATGTCTCTCTTTCAACATCTGATATGTTGTCTGAATCATTGCATTCTGTTTTTATTTACATTTTACACAGCATCCCAACTTTTTAGGAATTGGGGTATACATAACTTTTCAATAATAGAATTAAAAATGGCATATAAGGCCAAGGCAATTGTTATTTTGATTGCACCTTGGAGGGAATTTGAATTGCTTGGATCACAGATGTGCAGAACCTCCAGAGAAGCTGTATCCAGCACACCTCTTTAGTTAACCCCTTTGCGCAGAAGCCAAATCTGGCTATTTGGGGGGTTACCTTATTTAAGGCTTTATAATTCAAGATTTCAGCTTCACAGACAGGAAAGGAGTGGCTGATCTGAGTCTAGGCACTTGAGGCATTTAGACTCCCATTGTATTTCAGTTTATTTTAATGATTTTGGTAGAGAAAAAGGGCTGCAAACACAAAAAATCTTCATGAAAATTCAACATTGAAATGAAAAAAAAATGATACTGAGAATTGAAAAACTGCTGGGTCTTAAATCTATAAATTTCTAGGATCATAAACTCCTTGACCTCAACTACAATTCATCTTGAACATTGCATTCTAGATTAATTTGGCTCATAGCAAGTAGGTAGACAGCTATCCAGGTGGCTCCCCAAAGTCTCAAAATGGTGCACTGTCAGATAACAAAATAATCAAACATTTAACACAAATAAGGTTTTGAGGCATGAACTTTAATATGAACTAATGATTTTCTGGTTGAGTTTAGCATGAATTTATCAATATCACTGCAGTTGAACATCAGTGGTCACCAGTAACCTCTCCAAACACAAAACATGCTTTTTCTCCACAATAAAGTTTAGAGTTTTGTCCATTTTTCTTCAAAGTCCCACAAGCCAGCACTCATACTCATTAAAGGAACTGCTTATTTAACAGTCAGAACATTCACCCTGCAATGACAAGCTAGCTGTTCCCACTTCCTAGCTCACAACCTTATTTCAACACTTTCACCTTATAAGGAACAAGTAAAACTCACTAACTCAGTAATATCTGAAATTTACCTTATTTTAACAGAACAGACATTGCACTTTCAGGGAAAATAAAGCGATATATGCCTCCCTAGATTCAACAGAATAGTGCAATGAACGTGTACCAGGGGGTCAACCGAAATGCATGACCAGTTCACGTTTTAAACAGAAAAAAAACCTTGGCATTCAATTTTGTTGAATGCGGTATACATTCGAAAACAAAAGCAAAAAGTAGCAGCCTAACCTTTTTCATGAATCCTCCTCCAGAGACCGATGTATCCAGTAGAAGGAACCCTCCGGTCCTGTTTCATTCGAAATAATTCCCATTGACCATGTCCTTACCTCATTTAATCCTGTAAATGTAACGGAACACTTCAGGCCGGTTTAGGGAGTCTTTTTTTCTATAAATTGCGTCATTCTCATCTGCGCAATCGTGCCAACGTTGAACGGATATGACCTACCTTGCTAATACGCATAGGCTTGTATGCTCTTATGTTTGTCCAATAAATGTGTTTCACTTTCTGTGGGAAGTTTAAACACTGGGGAATTGGATAAGAAATGAGCCAATCAATACATTGTTACCGGGGGAGTTTCACGAGGGCGTGAACTATAACTGTGCAGTTACGCAGAAGAGCCTGAGTATATAATTGAATGATTGGCTGGCACTACACCAGTAGTTGGGTGAATATAAGGAAGCGCTGAATTTGTCAATGGAGGAATCTACTCGTAATCCACGGTAGGGAACTACACATTTTTTGTTTGTGATGACTGTAATTGACAGTAGAATGTAATATCATGCCGAATTTTTTGCTTTAGAAAACTGATTTTTCTTTACCACTAATTGGAATACCGTTGGCTCACTGTAACTGAAGTGGTTGCTACCGAGGACAACAATTTTTTCTGTCGCAAGAGATCATTTTTTAAAACTGCTGGATAGATACTATGGGCAAGGATATTGAGCAGTTTGCGCACCAGGCTTAGCTGAGGAGTTTAATTCATGCAACTCCTGAAAAACAGGGATAGGAGTGAACTCGTCAATATTCCAGACTGTGTTCCAGCTCTGCTTGCTTGTGAATATTCAATAACTGATCCGGGGGTGCCATCTAGTGATCGAGTAGTGCAATTGCTTCCATAAAAAGAGCTGCTCTATGCCCGCAGGTGTCTACATCTGCAGAAAGGTGTTAAATTTATAACACTATTTTACCGCATATAGGCTACTTAACCCAACGAGCCTTTTTTTAATGGCTGGCAATGTAAATGTATAGCTACTATAAACAATCCCCATACCAAAAATTACTATTCTAAGCTGAGTGGCAAGAACAAATAAAATCAAGTAAACATACTTTTTGAGTCTCACATGCAGCAACTGAGATGTCATTCAGATTGTATGCTCTTACACAAACCTGCCGTAAAATGAAGCTGGCTGTGAGAAGTTGCACTCAGTTTTCAGAGTTATGTTACATTATTACATGTGTACTCACCTGTCAAATGTACAATGCTGTGAAAATGTCAAAGACAATGTGAGTAAACACAAAATGCAGCTTTTGACTAATCATTTCATTTATTGAAGTAGTCATTGAAAACCTATATCTCCTAAGTGAACCTCAGTATCATTACTTTGTGTGTCTCAGGGTCAGACCTTACAGAAGAACAGCTACCTGTTGCCTTTAAAGAAACTTTGGCTAGATTGTGAGTTGTTCGGCCAGTCGGTGTAAAGGGTTTGTCTTCATATCCCTAATTTATGTTTTGCCATATCATAAGTTTTACGGAGTTGAGCATGAGGAATCAATGGGAAGAAGAATGTTCAGAGATATGCCTAAATTAGAAAAAATTTTTCTCCAACTGTAGGCATGAATTGATGCAGCATAACCTAATCCATAGAGTGTCCTATACACCAGAGAGAATGCACTGCATAAGCTCCAGCTATTCTCATACTTGTCCTTGATGTAAAGGTGGGACTGCTTCACTAATGCACATGGTCTAGCCCTGCCCCGACTTGAACTCATACTGGAGCAATGAGACCCCTTGGCTGATGAAAAAAGTTGGACCTTCGTGTGGAGCCACGGGTGGGTGGCACTAAATGCAGACACTTTGATATTGGCAGTTGGAGGCTGTCCATTCGTAAAAGCTGAATAAATATTTATTAATATGTTGGAGGGATGAGAGACCACCAAGAACTGCAAGGTGGATAGTACAGTTGACTTTGTGTGTTTTTATGAAAGTATTATGTTGGCCATAATACAAAGTGGAAACCTCAGGTCTTATACAAAATATAAAATAAGGTGCTGGTTCATATCTTTGTAAATAAAATCCACAAAATCAGATTGACAGAAACCTGTATGAGAGGTAGGACTGAAAAAACTTACATTTATGTCTGTTGGTTTTTTCACCCATCTCTGCATTTCTTTTCATTTTGTACTGCAGTGTGTTAATACTTAATCTCAATCCTTTTCATAACTTGACTCTTTTTATTAGTTTGTTATGATCCAGGAGGGGTGGGGAGGTAGAATTAATGACACTGGGAGGTATTATAGCTGTATAGTATGTGTATCATTGCATTTTGTTTAAAACTGAAAATTCAACAAAATCAATACTAAAAAAAAAAGTTTCACAAAAAATGACATGCAAAAAGTTTTACCACTTACAGTTGAAGGGCCTAGTGCTAAAAGAACTTGTCACATTTTCACACTCTGCAAAGTAAGGATGAGAAAACATCTTCTATAGTTAGTTAAGTCCACTGCCTTGATTTTCTCAAAATGAACATTTTGTGACTTCAGTACTTTTACCACTGGAGTCTTCAATATGTCTTGCTTTGGAATTCTGCATTCTGATAAATATATCTAATAAATTCTTACAAATAGTGAAAAGGTGTCAACAATTTGATTAGTTACAAGCCAGTTGGTTATTCATTTTCATCAATTATAATTGTCAAATTTTCTCTCTTTTATTGTCACACAATTTTAACATGGAACTAATAATCTATGTTGCATGCATGGCCATTGCAGAATCGGTCTTAAAAGGGTAAATAATCCCGATAAACATTATGAGTGTAATCAAGAAAATTAATTAAAATCCTGGAATTGGAATTTTGCATCGCACAAAAGCCATAAAACACAGTGGTCCTCCTGGACCGAGTTTCAAAATCATGGTTCAGAAAAGGTCAGATAAGACTGAGCCTACCACACTTTCCCTTGAAATCGAAAAATGTTTTTGTGACCTGAAATCACTCGTTCATTTTCAGTCAGTTTTTCATTTGTTGGTTACATGAACAGTGCCAGTACAACAAATAGTCTGATCGATACATATTTCCTACTTTAACTCCCGAGGCCGGTCATAATTCATCAATCTATTTCCTCCGGTTTGGATCATATTGATTCCTGTGCAATAAAGGGTATTTCCTGCCTCTGGTTTTGTCGCAGGCGGTGTTGAAAATACTTCAGGTTAATCAATGGACAACACATTCTTATCCCGTTGCATTTTGTAGAAACAAATGCATTTTATAAATGTAGGCTAGTTTTTCTTTTTTTGTGTTTTTTAACGGTAAGCTATACTTCATTTTCATTTTGGTGACCATAAAAAATTATGCCTAAGCTATTCATTTATATTTCCACTTAAAGTAGAAAGCTAGTGGAGGAAATTACTGCTAGATTGCTGTTTGGCTGCATTGGGAATAACTATCATTTGTAAAACAACAGGGTATTCAGTAACCATTGCCTCTCCTTGAGCAGAGCAGTGCACCTTGATTGTTAATGCATGCTACTCAGTGTACTTGAGATCACGAGGCTTATATTTTTCATGAATTGTGAGATGGTATTTAAATCACAGAACATACTGTGAATAGGCCACATGCATGCAGAGATCTACAGCCAGAGAAACAGTTGAATGATTTTATTTTCATAAACAGAATTCCAGACAGTTAAATTTTCATCATTTTGCTGTTTTTCTTATGCATAGTGATTCTTAAAATATTGTACTTCCAACATAAGAATCTTTTCTTACATTTTGATATGGGCTTTGATAGTTCTCTTGTAAACAATTAATTAAGACATACTTATTGCCTAAAACTCCCAAACCTCTCAATCTTTAAGATGCATATTTTTATTTTCCTTTTACTAAAGATAAAGTCATTGAAAAATGATCAATTTTCATATTTTTTTAACAATGGAAATGTGGAAGAAGGAAACCGGTCTGAAAAAATGAAAAGTGGGCTGGTTGGACACAAATGAGACACAGAGGACAGCACTTCAATGAACCTAAGCTTTAGGCCTGTAATCTTACATGCTGCACAACACTGTCCACTTGCACCGAAAACATGGCATGTCAAATCCAGAGACATTCCAAAGCATTCAAATAACTTGGGCTGTAGATCTGCTGTTTTGGTATTTTGCAGCTAATTTTGCTGATAAATGCAAAGATTAAAAGTCATCTCAGTTGCAATACATATAAACTGCAGGCTTTGAAAATGAGAGTGCAAGAATGCGAGTGATTGTACAGCCAGGCTGCCTTGAGACTTCTGGAAGGAATTGTGAATAAATGAGTACTATGAAATATGTTTTTGGGAATAAGAAAGGATTTGTGACCAGGAGTGCTACAAATGTCGCAAAGATTTGATGAGAGCGTTTATGACTAATAGTGTTCGGAATTATACAATTAAATAAATGTTTCAGAACGCGACATGGATTTTGGAATGTTAGACTGTTAAGAATTGTGTAAGTCTTTGGCCTCTATCTTTCACCCAGTGCAGAGCATAACGGAGTGTTTTTGCTACTTTTCGACCGGTGAAGATACCATTTTCCCGTCCAACATCCACGCTGCATAAATAGGTAATGCATTTGTGCCAAATTGAGCACCCATGGGCATGTTGGTCTTAAAATGAGTTGTGGTCGGGCACCCTGCTGGCGTGTTGCTACCATGAGGTAGCATAAAGCTCTTGCACGATTGATGAACAAAACCTTAGCCTTAAGTCAATAGTCAGTTTTTAACTGCTATTTGAAGGGTTTATAATTAAGATAGTATTAGGTGCCTTTTTAGGTGAGTGGAAACACGGGTACCCATGGCTTTACTCACATAGGGGCGCGCAGCAGTGCACAGACATGCAATCAATTAAAAATAAAAAGATTGCAATGTGAAAGATTATTATTATGTAAATCAAGATATTTAAAAAATAGATGTCATAATGGTGAGTGTGCCCAATCAATGAATGCTCTGATACATTCAAATTGTGAGGGAACATATTCCATCAACATTCAAGAGATACGGGATTCGGCATGCAAGATTGCACATTTAGGTATTTGCAAATGATTCAGGATAAAGCCTCTAAACTAGCGAACTCTGCCATTCTTGCGTTCGTCTATGTGATCCCCCTGGATGCACAGCTGTTAGGAGACTATGGCATATCATGTCTAAAACTGCATGAATTTCTGTTCAATTGAAAATATGAAACCCAAGTTTGTCATGGAACTCGCACAGTCACCAAGTAGAGGTGACAGCAAAACAAAGAAATCTTTGAGAAAATGAGTGTAAATGAGCATGTGCTAATACTAAATGAGAGTTTTACAATCCCAATTCTAAAAAAAGTTGGGATGTTGTGTAAAATGTAAATAATAACAGAATGTAATGATTTGCAAATCTCATAAGCCCACATTTCATTCACAATAGAACATAGACAACATATCAGATCTTGAAAGTGAAACATTTTACCATTTCATGAAAAATATTAGCTCATTTTAAATTTGATGGCAGCAACACATCTCAAAAAGTTAGGACAGGGCCATGTTAACCATTGTGTAGCATCCCCTGTTCTTTTAACAACAGTCTGTAAACATCTGGGAAGTGAGCAGACCAACTTCTGAAGTTTTGTGAGAGGAATGTTGTCCCACTTTTGTCTGATATAGGATTCTAGCTGCTCAACAGTCCTGGGTCTACTTTACCGAATTTTTCGTTTTATGATGTACCATATGTTTTCTATTGGTGGAAGGTCTGGACTGCAGACAGGCCAGTTCAGCACCTGGACTCTTCTACTGCAAGGCCATGCTGTAGTGATCGATGCAGAATGTGGTTTAGCATTGTCTTGCTGAAATATACAAGGCCTTCCCTGAAAGAGACGTTGTCTGGATGGGAGCATTATGTTGTTGCAGAACCTCCATATACTTTTCAGCATTGATAGTGCCTTTCCAGATGTGTAAGCTCCCCACACCACAGGCACTGATGCAACCCCGTACCATCAGAGATGCAGGCTTTTGAACTGTGCACTGATAACAAGCTGGATGGTACCTCTCCTTTTTAGTTTGGACAACAAGGCATCCGTGGTTTACAAAAATAATTTCAAATTTTGATTGATCTCACCACAGAACAAATTTCCATTTTGCCTCAGTCCATTTTAAATGAGCTTTGGCCCAGAGAAGACGGTGGCATTTCTGGATCGTGTTCACATACGCCCTCCTTTTTGCATGATACAGCTTTAACTTGCATTTGTGGATTGCATGGCAAACTGTGTTCACAGACAATGATTTCTGGAAGTGTTCCTGAGCCCATGCAGTGAATTCCAGTGCAGAATCATGCCTGTTTTTAATGCAGTGCCGCCTGAGGGGCCGAAGATTACAAGCATCCAATACGTATTGACCTTCGGTTTTGTCCCTGGCACACAGAGATTTCTCTGGATTCTCTGAATGTTTTGATGATATTATGCACTGTAGATGGTGGGATTTTCAAAGTCTTCACAATTTTACATTGAGGAACATTTTTCTGAAATTGTTCCACAATTTTTAGGTGCAGTTTTTCGCAGATTGGCGAACCACTGTCCATCTTTACTTCTGAGAGACTCTGGTTCTCTAAAATGCTCTTTTTATACCCAGTCATGTTACTGACCTGTTGTCAAATAACCTAATTAGTTGCAAAATGCTCCTCCGGCTGTTTTTTATCAGTACCACCTACTTTTCCAGCCTTTTGTTGCTCCTGTCCCAACTTTTTTGAGATGTGTTGCTGCCGTCAAATTCAAAATGAGCTAATATTTTTTCATGAAATGGTAAAATGTCTCACCTTCAACTTATCGTGAATAAAATCTGGGTTTATGAGATTTGCAAATCATTGCATTCTGTTTTTATTTACATTTTATACAGCATCCCAACTTTTTTTGCATTGGGGTTGTACAATAACAACACACATTCTTAGTTTTTGGTCAGCCTTGTATTAATTTTTTGTTTCATGGTTGCTCAGCATAGAAAGAATGTTTGGAGCACTTCAGACGTTTGAGTACGCCAGGCATGGATCGACACGCTACTATCTGAAAATCAACTTTGAACCAAACTGACCCACGAAAACAATATCTGCAACCCATCTGTCCCGCTTTTGTTATCAAATACACAACTCTGCATTTTGTTTGAAATGTCCTTATTATAATTTACAGTTTGGCTAACAGGCAAAGCAACCATAAAATGCGGAACTTTATGAATATTAAAGTGACGGATGAAATTGTGGTCACCGTCCATAATTAATCCAAATTTCTTCCATACATCCAACGTAGCCTTCAAGGATGAGATGTCAACAATCTGCTATTCACCAACAGTTATTTCTGTGCTTATGTCATCCAGGTTGATCCATTTCTTTCCCGGCCCCACTGTCAATAAAGCAAAAGCAAGTTCATTTCACTCCTGCTGGATATTATTCAAGGGGTTACAGAAGCGTAATCAAAATAACATCATTTCCTTTCTTTCTCCTGAGCTGTTATTTTCCCCTCTCCCTTTAATTTCTCTTGGTTGTTGCCCCATCTGCACATAATTATTACCTCCGCCCAACAAAGTTGGAGGAGGTTATGTGATCATTCCTGTTTGTCTGTTTTGTTGATTTGTTTGTAAGCAGGATTACGCAAAAAGTTACGGATGGATTTTCCTCAAATTTGGTGGAATGATTAAGTATTGTTCAAGGAAGAGGTGATTTGATTTTGGGAGGTCAAGGTCAAGGGCATGCAAAAGATCAAAAACACATTAAAAACATATTTGCACGAAAACTACAGGACTGCATAAACACAGGAGTTGCTAGCTATTACTGGCAAAAATAACATTGAGAACATTGGCGGAGGTATTTACCTCTAGTATTTTACCTGCGACCCTGAATTAAAAGTTTTTTTAAAAATTTTGTTTCCTTGTTTTATGCAAACGCTGAAATGTGACCGCGGGATTTGTGGTGTATGAAGACTTTTTTCTTCGGAATATGAATAAAATAATTTTTTATAATATTTGAAAGTACATTTCCTATAAACCAACGTTTTTTTTTTGGACATTATAGAGATCAGGTTTCAGCTGTCATTTGCTTGCACACCTTCACTGCACTTCGAGTTGAACTGTCTCCGCAGAGAAGAGATTTTCCTACTTTTTGTAAAATCCACCCTTTTAATAGCAATTTGCCAAGATGCAAGGGCATCTGGCTTTTAAAAGACATGGGAGATGACACTCTGATTGATTTATTCATGTTATGCCCCAAACTCGCCTATGATTAATGAAGAAATTTACGACCCCTTTGAACCTTGTCCCTTTCTTCTCGACCTGATATCCCGCCGTTAAACAAGCAAAGAAATGGATTTGGACATGCCCTAAATGCACTTGTGCCACGCGTTTCAGACCTTGCGGTATGATCATTAAAATAGGGCCCTTTGTGACTCGCAGTGTTGGGGAATATAAAGTGGATTTGGGTATATAAAACTGTTTGGGAATTCAGCATGATTTTCAGAGTATAACAATGCAAAGGATCGCAATACAGATTTCGGAACATTAGTGTGTTGTAATATTTAATGGAGATTACACTGCTAGGGAATGTCCAAGAATCTGTGACTATGAACGTTAAAAATGTCAACAAGTTTTGGAATGTATGTATGGTAAGGAATGTAAAATCCATTTGGAAAATGCAAGAGTGATGGGTAACAAAATGGAATTCAGGCTATATGATCATGATTTAACATTTTTGAATATTAAAGTGACACAGAATATGAAATGATTTGTGATAGGGAGTATTAGGAAATGTAGCATAGATTTGGGAATGTATGAGTGTTAAGGAATATGAAATGGACTTGAAAATATTTGAGCATTAGTTACTATACAAGTGACTTGGGTATTTTTACAGCATTAAGGAATGTAAAATGGATATGGAAATACTGTATACGAGCATCAGTAAAAGGGTTAGCGACTGCAGAAATTGATTAGGGAGATTACAGGATCATAGGACATCGAGGATTTAGAGGCCTATAATGGGGAAACTGAAAACTACATTAGACTTGGGCTTGTGTCGTAGCTTCAGTCCAACATAGGGATGACCCAGCTGAATAGATGGATGCCATAGCATGAACAAAGCTCTCTCTTTCTCACATGTTCTTGTAGAGTGAGCGGTCCCTGGGTAGCTGTGGTTGATGCGCAGTCATTTTGAGGTGCACGTGGTAGATGGAGAGGGTGATGACAATAATCAGGCCTAGGATGATACCCAGGATCAGGGGCAGTGTCTCCTCCAGCTGCTCTCGCTGGTCTGTGATGCACTTGTAGGCTGCAGAGAGAGTAGAGGACCCTGTTACTCACCCCAATTCTCACATCTCTTTATGGACACCCAATATCTACTTAGCATTTAGTGACACCTTAAACCTGTGCATTCCCTACTGACAACCCAGGACGAATATGCAATTACTCACACTCCAAAACTCACACCCCTCTTCTGACATTCTTATGACTGACTCCTCATCACATATTTTGCTAACTGTAGGGGAATGGCAGCACTCATACGCCCCAGAGGTCTGTGTGGAGCAGTGGACCATGGCGGAGTCTGCAGTGGCCATATCCATGGTGCAGTGGTGGGCGGCTGTTGAGAAAATTTTGTGGATGCAGTGCGGCTGCGGAATGATTGTGAAATTTTATGCAAATGAGGTGTGGCTGCAGAGTTCAGCTATGTGGGGTCAGCGCAACAATAATCAATTTTGGGTGGTTTTACATCAAAATCTGCTATTTTTTATTATTTTGTATTCATAATCGAATGATGCACAGACATCTGTAAGATGCCCCAGAGAATATGAAGTGGACACGATAAAGCTTTTTATTGCCGTGGTTCCCAAACACGGTCCTAGAAGCCCCTGTGTATGCAGGTTCTCCTTCCAACCACAATTGAGATTAAAGAATTTTAACAAGCTACTAATTTTGTTTGAGTATGTGCTTTTGATTCTTGGATGACTTCTCTTATTGATCAACACTATGCAAGAAAAATGCAATACCTTAAGGAATATATATAATCTCCAAGTTCATGTTGTGCTTCCTGCAAAATGGCAAACAATTACATAAAAAAGAGTTAACATTAAAGGAGGAGACAGCACCTCGGCAAAGTATATTTCAGCGGAAAGTAGAATACTTGAAGTGTCTAAAACGCATAGTTTTATAAATTTTAATTTGGTAATGGTCCAGTGCGAAGCATTTTTAAACCAGCGAGTCTTCAAATTGGCTTCAATACCAGGGGGCAGACATTTTTACTTGGGGAATCTTCTGATTTTGAATTTGATCTTCGGAAACCTCACCTTTAAAAATGCTTAATAACTTTAACCTCTCGCAGTTTACATCTCCCGATTAGCCACAGTTGCTCAGACTAATTGATAAAAACCAACGACTGTCTAATTTACTTTTGATAGCATTGTTATGCATTGCACCACAAAATTATGAGGCGTCTTCTGCGCATAAATGACGACATAAAATATCAATATGTCCTCATAATTTCAGCGCTCATTAAGCAGCACTGATTTGCGGAAATTAGTTTCAGAGGCTGCGGGAATTCGTTCTTTATTTTGAATGTTGTCACGGCTAAAGGGCGCTGTAAGGTTGCACAGCTGTGTGACAGTCCCAAGGACGGCAAAAATAAATTCTGCAAAGTCAGCGAAAGTTTTGGATTTCCAATGCCATATCAATTATATAAATGTAGGCAATGGGAATTTACCGTTCATTACCATTTCTAATTATAGGTCATGTATTGGTCTTGGTCGCTCAGTGGATAAATTGTTTGATTGTTAATCAGGCCGGCTTAGATAAAAACAACTTGCAGGCAGCCAAGCCGTAAAGGGCGAGCTTACTGAAGGCCCTTTGAACTACTCCATGGCCCGGATGAAAGGAAAGAAAACAACTGACATCACGTAAGAGAATAACTGACGCACAAGCACCGCGGCAATGGCGTTTGATTGGATCATGCGTTCGAAATGCACACTCACCCACTATGTAGGGCACTGCGTAGTGAATGTTCTACATTGAAAACAATATAGAGAGTGAGTGAGCGAGTAGACAAGTGTGCATTCCGAACACAGCCTTAGACTTCCCAAGTAAAAATGTCTGCCCCCTGATTTTTTTTAAATTATTTTTTTGGGAACTTTTTCCTTTATTTGACAGTTGTACAGTGAGGAATGGGGGAAGACATGCAGCAAATGACCTGAGCTGGAATTGAACCCAGGTCGCTGTGGGAAGGACACAGCCTTTATGGTACGCACGCTTAGACCGATGAGCCACCGGGGCGCCCCCATCTGCCCCCATCTGCCCCCTGATATTGACGCCGATTTGAAGACTTGCCGGTTTAAAAATGCGTTGCACTGGATCATTACCAAACTAAAATGTATAAAACTATGCGTTTTTGACACTTCAAGAATTCTAATTTCTGCTGAAATATACTTTGCCGAGGTGCTGTCTCCTCCTTTAACCACTGAGGTAACAGTCTCCAAACTTGGTTGGCATTAATTATTTTTCTTTCTTAAACATCAGTACAATGCAGGTTTGCCTCAAGATATTTACTTTGTCTTTGAATTGTTCATTATCTATCAAATGGCTATGATTTGTGGCCAGATGTTTGGACTTCCACTAATTAGCAGCCCATTGATTCAGATCAGTCTCAATTTGATCAGAGATTATTTGCCTCCTTTTACGTAAGTATATGTTTGCAATATGGCACAATAAGCACTACATGTCTACAGAAATTTAATTAATCATAAAATGTTATTTCTGATGTAATACAACAGTTTGAAAAATGAATGACATGTTCAAATAATCTGATTCCAATTGAGGTTGGAACAAAAAGCAATGTAAAAAGGACCAGGCATCCAGGACCAAGTTTAGGAACCACTGACTTACGATATTTTATAAATACAAAGCATACTCTATATATTACACATTAAACAACACAAGCACATGTACTTACATAGATTAGCTATACATACAAACTATTTAACATCTGAGATAGATGTAATGCGGATGACATGCGGCTGTGTATTAAGAATTTGCAGCTGCAGATCACATTCCTTACAGTACATGCAGATACAGTGCGGCTGTGGATTTAAGTCTTGCAGCTGCGATGTGGCTGGGGATGGATTTTGATAATACATTGCAGATGCGGTGCGGATATGGATGGCAAATGGCGTTTGTGGAGTGGCTGTGGATAATTATTGTTAGGCCGCGCAGACCTCTGATACGCCATTCATTCTTTAGTGGAGCTACAGGCCATTTGCCTGCAGATGGCACTGTGAAGCCCAGAACTCGTACATTATGAGAGTATCCCTGAGGACCTTAGGCATAATAACTCATACTGTAAGACTTCAATGAATGGCAATACAACTTAAATGTTGTCGTGCAGGACAGGAATTTCACTCTGAATTTTAGTTTGTTCCATAGTTATGTCTGACATAAGCAGGAGAAAAAGATGGTGAGAATAAAGAAATGTGTGCTGCATTGGCAGAGGAATGAGCATTAGATTACTTTCAGGAGCTAAACCAGGGAACCAGTGCTAATATAAATAACTACATGCACTGCATCTGCACACATCACAGACACTCAGACAATCACTCAGCGACAGTTAGAGGTGCACATTAACGCTGTCTCACACACGCCTGACATGCAGAGAGAAAAATGTGCACAGGCACAAGAACATTTGTGCACGCACCAGAATTTTTACACATGGCAGAATATCGACAACGGAAAAAAAATGCAGAATAATAAAATTGAAGGAGTATCTTTCGAGGCTGAATGGCAGTGTTGAGAGTATCTGTCACCTAAACTGTCCTTGAGTGTGTGTGTTTGCTGTTTGTGTTTGAGGGTGTATTTTGCCTGCTTTTGTGTATGCCGGAGTGTGTGTAAACAAGCCGTGGTTTGGTGGTGAACTGAAAAATGTGAATATTCACCTGCAAGTGCCCACCCCAAGATGGATCAGCCTTTCTGCTAGCCTCATTCAATACTTTAATTTTTAATGGCCAAAGTTCATAAAAAATATGAAATCTGTCTTCATTGTTAAATAGTATGCATGGGGCCATTATAAAAAGCATGGGATAGATATGTACAGTATTTGCTGCAAATTGAAGAATCAATAGATTTTATGGCTTTTCCACTGAGATATGAGTGGAAATAAGGAAAAGACCGTGGTGTTGTAATCCTGACACACTGAGCACTTCAGTAATAATTAACACTGAGTTTTTTTTTGACGTGTACCGTGATTCTTGACGTGTTATTTTGGGTGTGTTCAACAGCTTACATAAAGCCAACAAAAAAACAAGACCCCTCATCTCACAACCAGTTTGGGTTGCTGTCTAGAATCTGTCATGCATGCTGTAACCAGATGTGGCGCTCGAGCTACAGTAGTCATTGGAGGCTGTCATAAGCGGGAAAGGTCAGCAATAGGGCCTGTTTTCCATTCTCGGACAGTCAGCCAACTGATTGTTGACCAGTGAAAGTCCAAATGACGCACCATTTCTCAGCAACTGAGACCTGTCAGTAACATGCCAATGGCTCTTTTTCTCGCTCTTGTGTCGTAAGCCGTGCCATTTTCTTGATGCCACTGCATTTTTTCACTGTATGCCAGCTATTTAACACACCAAAAAAGGAGTCAGGTATCACTGTACACATCAAAAACAACTCAATGTTCCTTTTTACTGCAGAGCTTGGCGCGTCCATGTGGCGCGCGTCGGTATTACAACACTGCACGCTTTTATTTATTTCAACTTGTATCTCACTGGAAGAGCAATAAAAATCAATTTTTTCTTCAGTTGGCAGCAAATACAGTACATACCTCACCCGTGTTTTTTTAATCGCTCTGAGTATATTTTACAGCCATATTGTAAGGTGTAAGTGATACTACTGTACTTTTCACATGGGCTCCTATATGTCTCAAAGCAAAATTGTTTTTAAACCTTTCAATGATTTTCTCATGCACTTATGGGCTTACTGGCTATTTTTGATCAATGTTTGTTTCTGAAGAACTAGGCCTTTCCCAGATGCTGCTTTTGTACCAAATCGTGATTACTATCACCTGCCGGCATTAGCTGTTTCAAATATCATCATAATTCAAATTTGTTACCTCATTATTAGTCCTAAATTGCCCCCATCCCATCTTTTTGGAATGTGTTTACAGGTCTGAATGGCAGGAATGGATGTATATTTATAAGGAAAATGCTGTCGACCAGACGCAACGTTAAATATCTCGTCTTCATTCTGTCTACAATGAAATACAAGTCAACGTTAATTTAGAAATCACTGTTCTCTGTTTATATGAGCATTTCGCGTATTGTCCCAACCTTTTCTGAGTTGGGGTTTTAATTTTACTTGACAATTCTGAGAAAACCATGCAAATTTTGCAGCATTTCAATGGAGAACTCAGAGATTTTACGCAGCAAAAGCAGGACTACTTTGATGGTTGTCCAGTGCAAGCTCTTGGAAGGGCAGGCAGCACGGTCTCATTCCTCAACCACCATCCCACATTCTTCACCATACAACCGCTCACCCCCCTCTGCACCTTCATTCCCAGCCCAAGATCCACACCCCTCCCCCACTCCTCTGAAAGGAGCGGCAGTCAGCTGCACTTCGCCATCGTTTAGCTCAATTTATTACAAAGAAAAAAAAAAACACTATGGCAAAAATGCCATTTTAGTGTTGGCTTGATCACTTCCCACTGTGCGTGTGCTTTTATTGTTTGACAAGGGCTTTTGTGTGCAAATGTGAGCATGTATGTGCAATATTGGATTCGTGCTAGGACATAGGTGTGAGAGTATATGATCTTATTTCCAATTTCAACTGCATGTGAGCACACATGCTGAGTGAGTATGTGTGCAAGTGAGCAAAAGCGCACGTGCATGCTTACAGTGCATCAGGGCCAAATAAGGTAATGGGACACACTGACGCATTTGTTCAATGGGCGTACTCTGATGATGTCACTGTCACTGTCGTGGCCAATAATGGCCTTGCTACAGTCGGGCGGGTTTACTAACCAATAGGAGGCACTGCGCATTGCAGATATGTGCCAGTTTTAAACACTCCCTCTGCGCCATCTCGCAGACCATCCCAAAGACACCCATTTCAAATTAATTGGTTCTAGTTGTGATTTTGTCTTGGTGAAAAAACAATCACCATGGCACAGTGTTGTCTATTTTTAGCAAAAAAAACTATATTTGGAGTGCTTCCTTACTAATAATCAAAGGCCATCTATTGTCATATACACATAAAAATAAAATCTGATTTCATTCAAAGCATATTTCTTACTTAAACCTTGGATCACTGGAAAATTTCAGCAATAATATCATTCATTTTCATCTTAAGGATATGTTTAAGTGTAAATATCCTGCTGAGTAGATTCTGCCTTTTAATTGGCAAAATTATGAACTCTTTTGAATGCTAAAAATTATGGCAAACTCTAATGAAGAAATTTCAAATGTTACACGTGAAATTTATTTGCATAGGACTCGGTCCTGATATTCAAATCAAATCTTCAATATATTTTTAAGTTATATCCTCATCATGTTTCTCTGTAACTATTTTGTACATTTGGCAGATAAATTTTTAGTTTAGCAAATAAACAAAACTCAAAAGCTATGGAAATTTTGGGTTTTCTAGTCAATGTTTGTATGCAGCAGTGGTGTCAGTGAAAAGCACAAGAGCTTAAATGCCCTTAATTGTTTTAGAAAAATAAAGATCATTACCTTAATTGAAATATACGGAGCTATTGTTTATTTACCCAAATAGACTGCTGAATAATTATCTCATTTCCATTTATGTCTCAATCTATTAACTGTTTTTTCGACATAGAACTTTAAAATTATGGCCATAAGAGCAAATGTACTGGTAAATGCTATTAGGCTTTCATACATGCAATTAGTGTAAGAGAAATGACTTTCAAAATTACAGGCCTTTCTTGTAAATATAATCTGACTTAAGTAAATAAAACAATGTCAGCTTCCAATTTTTTTTTAATGTGGGAAATTTAAATGGCAGAAACTTTCAAGCAAATAGCTGCTAATAACTGATGTAGCAAAGAATTAATTCCATTTTGTGGAGTTCATTATCTGACAAGATAGTATGAGTGTTCATTTCACTAGTCGTGTGAGGCCATTGAATACATTGCTGAGGAAGACAAGTGATGATGTAAAAAAAAAAAAAAAAAAAGGGTGTACACAGGAACAGCAACGTTTTTATAACATGGGCCCTGTGAGGACAGCGTAAACACACTGTGAAACGCAAATAGTTTGGTGAACTTAAACTTTTAGTCATAAATTTGTATTAAAATAAAAAAACTGTGTAAGCACTGGCAATAGAATCCACAAACAAGGTACACTGTAAAAAAAAAAAAAAAGTTGTCTCAACTGAATAAAGTTAGTGTCCAGGCTGCCTTAAAATTTCAAGTTAACTGAATTTAAGATTATAGTTGAATATTACCTCAACTTATCATCTCAAGTTCAATGAGCTTAAAATTTTAAGGCATCCTGGACGCAAACTTTTTTCAATTGAGACAACTTTTTTTTTTTTTTTTACAGTGTAATGTAAACCCAAACTCTGCAACCATTATATTAATGACACAGCATGAAGGCCCAGCAAAGGTGTAAAAACTGAGTTATTTCACAAATGAATCATCCCAAAAGTGTGTTAAAATAATACAACAGTGCAAAGGTACCAATTAACCAATCACATGTTATTTTATATGTATTTCCCCTATGATCACGTCATTCAAGCTCAAAGTACTCTGTTACATTTGTTACATTTCTGGCTATTTTGCAGATTTTAATCGTTGCACGCTCAGTTCTTATGATTGAGTTACAGACAGTAATACATTGGACAGTGACACATTTTTTTAAAATTTGGTTTTGTGCTCTAGCACTTTGACTTTGAAAGAGTACAGTGACAATGAGGCTGGAGTGCAGACTGTCAGCTTTATTTTAAGGGTGTCTTATCCATATTGGATGAACTGTTTGGAAATGACTGCACCTTTTGTATGGAGTCCCCTCCTTTTTTGAGCACATCAAAAATGTAGAACAGTTTAACATGATGTAGAATGAAGAAATTATTTTTAATGTTTGGAAGCACATCCTTTGCATGCAATGACTACTTGACGTCTGTGATGCTTAGTCACCACCAGATGCTGGGCATCATCCCTGGTGATGTTCTGCCAGAGCTGTACTGCAGCCATCTTCAGTTCCTGCAGGTTTTGGGGACTTTTTGCCTCCAATTTTCTTTTCAGCAAGTAAATTGCTTCTTCAAGTTGAATTCAGATCTGGAGATTGATTCAGCTAACAGAGCCAAAATAGCATACAACGTGTCACTTTCCCATGATTTGAGGTGTGCACTGTACACTGTTCAGGTGTTCTGTGACAGAAGATCTCTAAGGACCCAGTGATAGCACTGTGCTCATACAGAGCCCAGGTTAAAGGTTATTATATGCTGTGGGACTTTTTGAGGTACTGTGCCATAACTGGACTGAAAGTGTTGGCTTGTGTAACCTGTGCTGTACCTCGAAATTGTGCTGTAGGCCTACCTGGACCGTATATGAAGTCGCTCTTGATGTCAAAGGGCTGTATTCGGATGTCAGAGATGGAGACGCTGACCCCTTTCTGGTGATCGGTGGAGATGAGGGTAAGGCTCTGAGCAGCCTGGCACTCGTATGAGCGCCCAGCTGGAGTCACCAGTGCTGAGAGACGGTGGGTACTGGCAGTGTGCCTCCCCGCTAAAAACATATACAATGCACACACAAACACACACACACACACACACACTGCCTTTTACCTTTTATAGTTTTTGGGAAGCGTGTTGTATTTGGCTTATATCTTTTTTGTCTCCTATGGCCCCATCCCATAAATTTCCTAACAACGAATAGAGCATTAAGGGAGGGAAAAATTACATTCACTGGAAAATCTCATACATGGCTGTCATATGGGCCTGAAGCATGCTTGCACTCTATGCTAATAAATGCTTTGAACCATGATACGCATAGGGGAGAACCAGCACAGCTGTAACATTTTTCACTTCTGGCTTAATCTGGCTCAAATCTTACGTATAACAAAATATATTAAGCAACATTATGTTTGAGTTGATCACTAACAGGTAGTGAATAATTTAAACAAACGTAAATGTTGTCTGTTGGCGCAATTGCATGTGCTTGACATTTGTAACGGAGGTCCAGCACAATTGTAACAACACAAAATAATCACATAAATTATTATAACGATCAGTTATTTTTTGGGACAATATTCTCGATTCATAAGAGCATATTCTTTTTTTGAAGGTTTAAATAAGTAACCAGTTCCAAAAATGCCATTATTTTACTTCATTGTGGTACTCAGTGGCAAGTGGTCTCATTTTCATCTCTTGCGTTCTGTGAACAAGAGATAGAAATGGTCCCTTTTACAAATAAATCAAGGTTTAAATGGTTATTATCTTACATTTGTGTAAATACTCTAATTTAGTTAATTTCCTTTCAACCAAACAGAATTCTAGCAAATCTGATTGGCTACAATATTTTTGCAGTAGCCTTGTGAAGGCAAATGCGTATCATGTAAATCCTCTTATGTCTCAATTTGTTACGTGCTAAAACTGTGCCGCATGAGGGTACGCTTGCTGTTTGGCAGCATATAAATTCTTGGTAGCAAGCAATACAATTCAAATCTTTGCTGATTTGGAATCTAGAGATAATTTGTCAATACATATACTATGTCTTGTAATATGCATTTTCAAGCATCACAGAGGAAGTAAAAACCACTACCTATGCAAGATTTTTCTGCAAAGGGGAAAACTAAAAAAAAAAAAAAAAAAACTCGCGCCCGTTTTTGGCCCAGAGATAAAGCGGCTAGGCCAGTTGGAGGACAACACGTTTGTGTATTAACGTATTTTCAAATTCTTTTTCAAATTCTTTTTGCATTGGTGGGTGAGAAGATGAGTTTTTTTTTTAACAACTGTGAAGCATTTTAATTGTAACGGCTGACCCTTATACGTGAATGATTGAATGGAAAAGCACGGAATCTGACGCCGTATGATTGTACAATGCAGCGACTTTTCTGAGCCAATTAGTTCTCTGTGAACAGCCTCACAGGTATGAACACGTTTAATTGAATTTTAATAATACACTCCACTCTGACTGCTTATTGTTTCACCGTCAGTAATGCCATGTATCTGGTTTTTTTTTTTTTTACTTCGTTGAAATTGGCTGTCATCGTCCTTACTGATTTCCGGAATATCCCCGAACATCTTGCAGTTTCGTGCTCGCCGCTATGAACCCGACATCATTTCAATCATACCCGACAGTAATATGCACACAGACTTACTTGATTTAGCTGTCTGAAATCTGATGTCAAAAAATGTTTAGATTGAGGTTATTTCCGTTATTGTTCGTGGTTGGCTCGTTGCTGAATTTCCGATAACAATTTAAACATCAGTGACTCTCGGCTACTTTTATATTATTATTATTATTATTATTATTATTATTAATATTAATATTATTATTAGTCTATACGTGAAACAAAGAATGTCTGCCTATGAATCAGTCAGTATCACTGCATTATAATATGCAATAGCACCAAAGATTTTATAAGAAGTATAATACTCAAAACTGTCAAATTAAGGCTGTAAAAAATGTGATACACCGAGTCTGGATTTATTCTTACGCCATAGTAGCCTGTTTTCTGCGGATGCGCGCTTTCGGCCCATGTAGTATCTATCTTACAGAATACTTACGATTGTATGCATTGATGAAATGTGTCGTTTCCGATGTGTCATAAATCAGCTGAACTTTGTTGATCTTCCATATTTCTTTTCCTTTCGACGCTTCCTAAACAGAATGAGACAAATTTAATTAAACTGGAAATTTTGTTTAATAAAAGTGTTCTCTGTCGCTCGTAGCCCTTGAGCAGCCGAGGCACAACCTGTAACATGAGTCATATTTAAACATTAGAAATTGGTGTCGTTGCATTGCGCAAGAAAGATGTGTTTGTTTTCAATCAACAAAGTAGATAATTTCAAAGTGTCTGAGTTGTGGGTTGATCTGATAACTCCATCACTAATTATTAAGAGTATTTTTTAGCATTATGCAACTATAGTCAACCAAAATGTTATCAAGATAATTGATCATGTTGTGTGTTTACGCTACAGGAGCCACTTATAGCCTACATAAATTACTTTAAGTCACAGTCTTGTGGTCTAAGAAGGTTTGCCGCATTATACTAGAGGGCAAAATGTTTCGAAGCAATGCACAAGAAGCCCACAGCGCGGGATACGGTCTAGCACTGTTACAACATAACCCCGTCTTGCCACGATAAGAGTATGTAAAGTTGTTTTTCATATATACCATCCGCTTCTTTTGGCGTATTTAGGCCACTGTGAGAAAATGAGACACTCAGTGTTATCCATGTCATTAGAGCTATACGTGTAAGTGCAGTCATCAACTAGGCCATTAGTTAGACAATACAAAGACAATGAACAACAAGCTGAAAAAACGTAGCCTAAATGGGAAGAAGCCTTGGATTCACAGTCCGTCTGTCGATATTTCGGAATCAGGCAGGCTACCCACTATGTGCCCCGTGGTCGTTACACGTTGCGGGGGAAAGTCGTAACAATTACACTTAGCTACTTTTGATTGAAATGTAATTGCCAGGGAAGTCATTGACCTGTGCTCATGGCCTATGATCATGGTGAAAGAATTTTAATTAATGAAGCGAATGGACTAAAGGCTATAGAATTCGTTTGGTTGTTCAATCCCCTCGTTCAATCAATCAATCAATCAAAAAATAAATAAATAAAAATTAGCCTAGTGCAAGCGCATGTGTGGCCGCACAGTCCCATACAAGAACAAATACCCAGATTGGTTCAATGGACTGATTGCCATTTAGTCTTATTTTTTTCTAATCTTTGAGGCATAGGCGGCTCCCCCCACCTTATTAAAGAAGATACGAAAAACGTAGGCGTCGTTCATCCATGATATCTGAAGCTCTGCTTCCGTGTTCCCGCATTTCCCCTGGATCTCCGCACCACGAGGTAGCGCGAGCGAAGCCTGCTCGGTTATCAGCTTACAGCAGAGGACAGAAAGCACAGGCACAGTAAATCGTGGATTTTAATTTTCTGTACAGTTTGCTTAGCTCACCCTGCTATTCAAACAACTTTTTTATCAAGAGATTATCTCGTGACAGCATTACATATCAGCAATAGAGGACCTTTTGTAAGTTTCATTGTGCGACTCATCGCCGAGTGTTTATCGCGTATTTTTCTTTACCAGAGGATGTACCTTATTAAAGTTTTTAGAGCGAAAACATCACCTTACATCATCTAGGCTCATTTTTATATTTAGAAATATAGTCTATTCAAACATCATTTTACACACTATAGCATTCATTTAATCCATTTGCCAGTGTTTCTTAAGTGACTAATGAAATAAATTAAATTAACTAAGAAAATATGAAAGACATTTATCACAGATGTTTACGTAAAAACACTGGCAGTATCGCATCCAAGATTTTGGAAAGCATGAACGCAAAAAATAGTGGCAAAGGCAGGTTAAGGAATCCAGATGCTTACATCGATACCATTGAGCGCAAGAACATCGTATGGAACAACGAATCTGACTGCAAACTCAGCCATTAAGCAAGTGGTTCCATTGTCCCGCACCACGAATATGTCTTTGTCCGGATTTGTTGATAGCCCTGAGAGGTTTTCAACTTCTTGTTCCGCCAGTATACAAGACAGAAAACCTGTGGGAGGGATGTAAAGTTTGTCAGACGTATAATAGATTAAAAAAAGAGGTATTTTAAGCGCATAAATTGTGACAAATAAAACATAACTACTACTGATAATGCCTACAAGTAATGCTGACACTATTTTCAAGAGAAATGAAATGGTATATTTAATTTGTAGCTAAGTAGGCTTCTTCACCTCATGAATTCTTACTTTTCCGAGAATATGCTGGAGAAATACCGCTCTTTTACAGAGTAGAGATTACGCACGATGTCTTGGGTGTTAAAGCTATTACGTGCTTGGAGCCCCTCTCAGACTGCGCTATTACAGCAGTGTGGAACCAAGAAGTGGCACTTACTGAAAAGAACAAACGTAAGCGGCTGTATTCCGGAGCTGTCCACGGTTCTTAATCGGATAGCATCCATAATTCAGTCGTTCCGCTTCCAAAGTTCTGAAGTTGGCGTGTTTTGGAAAAGAAAAAACCCTCCGTAAGTAACGGACAGCTGTGGTTTCTACTCAGTGTCGAATGGTCACGCTCACAACACTGCATATGCAGTAACCGCACAGGTATACGTGAGGCAGCATCAAGCCCACATTTGCAGCAATGTAGTCGTCTTCGTAGATGCGATCAGGGAGCGCCCGGGTACCTCTCCCAATAAAATTGAAAATAAATTATTTCAGGAGCGCATTTAAATCAGGAAACTATAACTTTCCCTTAGTCGTGCACACAGAAATTATTCAGGTGTAGGCAAGTGAAGTTGTTCGTTTGATGAGTACCGGAGCTCTAGTCCCGCAATGCCGTTATTTTCGTGCCTATCATTACAGCCCAAATGATGCCTGTAACCGTGGTAACCCCAACCGCTTCTGGCAAGGTTGCAGATGTTTGTTCGCATGGATATGCTCCAGACGCGGCGCTGTAACGTGTGAGCTCAGCCGTAGGAAGTCAAAGCTGCGACCAAAGCGATCCAGCGCGAGCTGTCACTTTAAACAGAACATTTTCAGTGATGCTGCATTTATGTTTTGCTGTCGTCGCTCTCGCATCACTGCAAGTGGGCTTCAGGAGAGGCATTTTAAAGATTAAATGCTTACAAGTATTCCCCCGACTATCCGAAAACAGTATTAAACCAATAACGGAATTAGATTGAAATTAGACCGTTGTAAATGCCAACGAGCAGCCCACGAAAATTCTAGACCGTGTCCTTACTCTTCTAGCTCTGAGGTTTGGTATTCCTGAATATAGCGCGGATCGACACAAGTTTATAAAAGCAGCAAATATGATGACGCAGTGTTTCTATGATTTAACTTCGCTTTCTCGGCCCGCCTTGCCAACACTGTTGCGGATACAGTAGGCTAGCTATATAGTGAGCCCAAGAATTATTGTCAACGCGACTGCAACTGCACAAAAATGCTATAGAAAAACATTTTATAAAAAATTAAGAAACTCAAAATGCCAAGATGTGAAACATATTTATTGATTTTTGTTAATAATCGCGGAACTAACCAAAATAATTTTTTCATCTACAGCCCCAACCCGGAAAAAGTTGGCACGGTATTGAAAATGCTCTTAAAAAGAGAAAGCAGGGACAGGCCTGTGTCAATTAAATTGACTTGTATTTTATTTCAGGCAGTATGAAGACGCGATATTTCATGTTTCATCTGGTCAAATTAATTTTATTGGTGCTATTCAGGTCAGCTACGCATTTAAAAAAAACGGTGGGATGGGGGCAATTTAGGACGATTAATGAGGTAAAAAAAAAAAGAATAAAGATGATCTGACTTTAAACAGCTGCTGTCAGCAGGTGATTGCAGGATTTTGTACAAATGCGACTTCGAGGAAACGCCTATTCCTTCAGGGGCAGCGATGAGCCAATAGGGTCACTAATTTGCCCACAAATGCAAATGCAAGAAAATCACCGAGAGGTTTAAAAAAACAACGTTCCTTAAAAGAAGATATGGCGTGTTTACAATATTCTCCCCCAACAGTGTACATAATCAAAAAATTCGAGGAATTTGAAGGAATATCTGCGCTTAAAGGGTAAGGGTAGAGTCCTTAGATAGTTGCGACATGAGGGTTTCGAAAAATGTTGTCAGGTGACATAAAACCATCATGTTTCCATCGCTTTGTCAGGTGTTGCCTCAAAATGAATGAGCTCATTTATGAATGTAAACGACAATAATAGTTGGTAAGATGCAGCTTGCTTGCCAAGACTGGCAATATCAGAACGATGTTAAAAGTCGTCCCAAGCAGGTGCGCGTTTCCCAAACCGTAGTGGCTAACTAAACTAGCAACTTACATAGTTGGTCCATTCACAGTCAATGGGCCCAGTAAGTTAGCATCTGTGATTTCGGGAAACGCAGCCCTGAGCGAATCACAAAATGCACTAAATCAAACTCTCACCAATCTTCAGTGACAATTCCATGAAAGCGACTCACATGTATAGAGATAAGCTGCGAGTAAGCCACGCCATTGGTTGTCCCTATCACTGCCTACCATTTTTCGCAAAAAAAAAAAAAACAACTCCTAGCGCCATAGAGGGTTAGTTTGTACTTCAGGTAGTATGAAGTTTTTATCCGAAGTCAATGTATTTTCTACGATCGGCGATTAAACCCCAGGCCACCCCCGTCCAGTTCAGACAAGCAGGCGGGATAGTGGCACGGGAGCTATAAATCTACTGCTGTGGACAGGTCAGGGGTAAACTGCATTTTAACCACCTAAAAAGATGAAGGCAGAAAACCGCATCCAAAGGGATTTTAGTTTCACTCGGTGAGAAACTGCCTATAACATTCTCTTATGCTTTTAAAGGTCCCCTATTATGTCACCAGGTGCACAGCTAATTAGTAATTACAAACCATATCAAAATCGTTTCCCTCCTGACATCACAATGGGGAAGTGACCAACCAGAGGCAAGAAGAACTGATCACCTTCAGCCAAGCAGTCAATCAGATTTAATTTTTCTGGGTGGCCACCCCCCTTTGTGATGTCAGTTAGGGGAGACTTTGAACTGGCTCATAATGGCTAATTAGCTGCGCACCTCGTGGCATAATAGGGGACCTTTAAAAAGTAGAGTGAAATGTAAATTTTGCATTACTCCTGTTCATTTTTTTTCATTTCTCTGATCTCATGTGCAAATATTTTCCCCTCTTAAGCCCAGTTCAGACCAAAGATTTGCGACAAGACGGGCTGAGACTTGCAACTACTTGCGACGCGCCGGTCTGCGACGTTCTGAAACCAGCCAGTTCACACCGAAGGAAGCGACGAGATGAGACGGTGTATCGTTTCCACAGCAACGACTCTATGTGCTTCAGTTCTAACTGCCGGCTTTTCAGGCCTTTTTTTAATTTTAATTTTTGTTTAACCTTTATTTTACCAGATAGTACCATTGAGAGCATAGATCTCTTTTACAAGGTAGACCTGGCCAATAATGACAGCGAAGAGTTGCAGACATGACATATAACAAGGAAGATAAAAATAATAATAATAAAAATAAATTAAAATAGGGCATTTCAAGTCAAAGCATCATAACACCTACAGACAGTGACAAGTACCAATGAAGTCATTCATCATAGCAGCTATGTGAACTTTAAAAGTAGGCAACAGTTTTCCTGTTGATACATTTGTTGCCGCGTTTGAAAATATGGGTAGTAGTGATGATGAGTTTGGCTCAACAGTTGCATTTCTGCTATTAAAAAAGAGCGAGGACATACAAAACAAGAAAGGGGCAAGAATTTGGAGCCGTCCATCGCAGTGGCGTAACCAGAGCTTAAAATTGGGTGGGCGCTAAACATCTCATTAAAACATTTATTCGTTTTGACTCGATCGCGGTCATTTTTTCTAATTAACAATACATTGAATCCGAAAACACTCCGCACAATCAGGTGTTGCTTGTTCACCTCGTTCAGGCAAAACGACAATCATTCATTTGGACGTACAATTTTGTGCATTTCAAATCAGTGGCATAGCCACACCTGAAAATTGAGCGGCCGCACAACATTGCTTTACTACAATTATTATACCTAACTTGTTCTCAGCCATTTTCCTTTGTTAAAGCAATTTCCATTTATATGAATAATCAATTGGCAATTAAAGACACAACTTCTTTCGTGATGCGATCTAAGGGCGACTAATCAATAGGCATAATTCAGTTCAGAAAAATAAGTTACTCATAAGTTGTACTTGAATACTTTTAATAATACTTTTCGAGAGGTAAACTGTTCTGGAACTTCCGCGCTACCTTTTTGGCTCATCAGGCAATCTACCCTGTGCTTCATGATCAATTGAATTATTCAAATTGAACCAAAGACAGAGATTTGAAATGCACAAAATTGCGCATCCAAATGAATGAATGTCATTTTGCCTGTACGAGCTGAACAAGCATCACCTGATAGTGCAGAGTCCGAGTGTTATCTGATTGAAGGCATAGTTAATTAGAAAAAATGACTGCGATCGAGTCAGAACTAATAATTGTTTTAAAGAGATGTTTATTGCCCGTGCAATTTTAAGTTCTGGCTGCGCTACTGGTCCATGGGTGTTTCAACGAAATACCCAGGGCCCTTATGCCAAGCTGTTCCGGGAGCTTGCAACGGGAGACCTGCCCTCTTTTGTAAATTTTTCTCGGTTATTCCCTGCGCAGCTCCGACCAGCTGATAGATGTAACTCCCGAGACCAGCTGAATTCGCTACAAGCTGATTGGCTATTGAGACAGTTTAAGTGCTTAACGTTCTAAAACCAGCCTCTTGCCATTTGACAAGCTGAATCGCTGGCGACGCCATCAGCCGGCTTGCAACTAGCTGAGACGGGCCAGTTCACACTGCTGCAACTCCTCCCTGCGACGTTCTAAAACGGTCTCGTCGCGTCGCGAATCTTTGGTCTGAACTGGGCTTTATGCTTGTCGATTCAATCACTGGCTGGTTTATTGTTTTCCCTCAAAATTAATACATTTCTCCTAATGAAAATATCCCATAGTTATTTGTTAGTAATACTATAGTATAATGCCATAACTGTCGTATTACTATAGTTTAGATAGTATAACTGTAATGGCCGGTAGTATACGGAGGCGCAACGACAGAGAGAAAGAGAGTAGCACGAACACAGTACAAACACAGAGAATAATATAGACCAAACGCAAGTACTCGCGCTTCCAAAGGACGTATAATAGTCTGAACCACGGAAGCAAAGCGAGATAGAAAAAGGGAGAAGAAACTCCAATAATAAGAAGATAGAAAGTCATACAAAACCTGACTAAAGATATCTTCGGCTATAGTGCGAAGCTACACACAGACACTCTAGCGAAGGAGGCGTGCCGGAAATCCTGCTTATATAGATTCTGGGGAAGCGCCGCCCCAGCTCAATCAACCAGCTGGGTAAAGAATTCGATGGCCCAGGAATTCGATATCATCCTGGGACGAGAGCCGCAAAGAAAGGTCCAAACAACACGCACACCTCACAAACCATGACAGGACGCCCCCCTCTAAGGAACAGCCCCAGAAGTTCCCAGAGAGCCACGCGCACGGAATTCAGAAATAAGGGTAGGATCCAGGATATCCCGAGAAGGGACCCAGCACCGTTCCACGGGACCATAACCCTCCCAATCTACTAAAAACTGAGCTCCACGACCCATATGCCTCTCGGCTAAAATATGATGCACAGTGTAAACTGGCCCCCCTTCAATCATCCGCAGCGGCGGCGGGGGTTTGTCGACAGGAGCCAGGACGCAGGTGCTAACCGGTTTGAGCCTGGAGACATGAAAAGAGGGGTGGATCCGTAAGGATCTAGGGAGCCACCGAACTGTGACCGGATTGATCCTTCGCACAATCTTAAAAGGACCAATAAAGCTGGGAGCCAATTTCCGTGACTCCACTCTCAAGGGCAGGTCCCGCGTGGAAAGCCAGACCCTTTGGCCGACCCGATAAGATGGGGCTGAATGGCGCCTTCTATCTGCGGGGGTCTTTTGTTTCCGTCCAGAGTGCAACAAGGAGGAACGGACCCTGGCCCAAACTGACCGACAACGCCAAACAAAGTAATTAACCGAAGGAACCTCTGAATCCCTGTCAGTCTCAGGAAACAATGGAGGCTGATAACCCAACTGAGCCTCAAACAGGGAAAGACCTGTGGAGGAGTTACCCAGTGAATTGTGGGATTATTCGGCCCATGCTAAAAATCAACTCCACGAAAATGGCTTGTCAGCCGCCAAACATCAATGAGTATTCTTCAAAGACTGGTTGGTTGGCTCAGTCTGCCCGTTAGTCTCAGGGTGGAAACCCGAGGAAAGGCTCACGGTGGCCCCCAACTGGTTGCAAAACGCACGCCAGAATTTGGCCATAAGTTGAGGGCCTCGGTCAGAAACCACATCTTGCGGGATGCCATGCAGCCAGAAAACATGGTCCACAACAAGAAGGGCAGTCTCTCACGCCGAAGGCAGCTTGGGCAACACGATAAAGTGGGTGGCCCTACAAAAATGATCAACCACGACCAGGATGACCCTGTTGCTTTCCGAAACAGGCAGCCCCGTAACAAAATCAAGAGCGATATGGCTCCACGGGTGCTTAGGGACGGGCAACGGTCGCAGCAGACCAGAGGGGGAGGAGGTGAGAAGTCTTTTTCTTAGCGCAAATACAGCACGCCGCTACAAACTCCCGGATGTCTTCCATCATGCTGGGCCACCAAAAACGTCGGGCCAAGAACCGATTGGTCCGATGAACCCCCGGGTGACCAGCCAGACGGTAAGAGTGCCCCCACTGGAGAATTTGGGACCGCACTGCTAAAGGAACAAATAAACAGCCAGGCAGCTCCCCACCAGGACCGGAATCATTTATCAACGCCTCCTGCACAACAGACTTGACGTCCCACTGAATGGGAGCCACAATCTGAGCTGCCGGGATAACCGGCTCAGGAATAGGGTCGCAACCGGAGCGGTCGTGAATCCACAACAAAGCGTCGAGCTTGATGTTTTTAGACCCTGGGCGATAGGTTAACGTAAAGTTAAGGAGTAAGCCTGTTTGAGCCTAGTGGCCCATCGGGCCGGTGCTTAACCCCGGTTTCCATGGCATGAAGCGACTAGGAGTATTACTACTCCCCCTGGATGGGATGCCAGTCCATCGCAGGTACTCCCCCAACTCTTAGACAAGTTTCCCTGCCTATTTGCTGGTACGCATTTATACACCTGGGTGGAGTGAGGCGTGGAGTGTGGGAGTAAAGTGTTTTGCCCAAGAACACACTGCGAAGGCCGTGGCCGGGGCTTGAACTCGGGACCTTACGATCTCAAGTCAAGCCTACTTGACCACTGTGCTACCGCGTCTCCCCACGTAAAGTTAAAGCGGTTGAAAAACAACGACCACCGCGCCTGCCGAGAATTATGTTGTTTAGTCTGTTGGATATATTGGAGATTTTTATGATCCGTCCAAACCACAAACGGCTGTTCAGCCCCCTCCGACCAATGGCGCCACTCTTCTAACGCCAACTTGACGGCCAACAACTCCCGGTCACCAATGCTGTAATTCCGTTCGGCCGCCGACAACGACCGGGAGAAGTAGGCGCATGGGTGCAACTTATTGTCCCGAAGGGGGCGCTGGGACAAAATGGCACCTAGCCCGACTTCCGACGCATCCACCTCCACAACAAATGGGAGGGAGGGTTCGGAAGGAAAATTGGGTCTGTCCCTCTAGCGCCCCCCATACCGCAAGAGGGACTTCCCGTTTCCCTGAAGCTCAGGGCAGCGTGGATGGATCTGTCCCGGTTTGTTACAATTATAGCAGATTATACGTTTCCGAACGGGCTCACGAGCCCGGCTCTCATATGACCCATCAACCTGCATAGGCTCACCGGGGGTGGAATTTTCAGTGGGCGGAATGGGAACTTTAAGCATGCTGCTAGTAGCATTAGCCCTGTTGCCAGCAAGAGCCAATGCAGTACGTTTCTCCCTGTTACGTTCGCGGATGCGATTATCAATTCGCACTGCAGTGCGAACCAACAAATCTAGAGACAAACAAGACTCCAATATAGCAAGAATGTCCTTAACCTCCTCTGCCAAAGCGTGAACGAACACTGTCATAAGAGGCGCTTCTGGCCACCCTGTCTCTGTCGCCAAGGAGCGAAATGTGATTGAAAACGCAGCGACACTCTCAGAGCCCTGCCTTAGATGCATTAAACGCGTAGCCGCATCCTGGCCACAAACATACTGATCAAACACCGATACCATTTCTCCAAGGAGAGTCTCCACAGTATTCACTACCGGTGAATTAGATCGAATAAGTGGGCCGACCCAAGTGAGTGCTGTGTCGGTTAACAGGGACAAAATAAATGAAACCCGAGACTCTTTATTCACGAACCGTGAAGGCTGCGCTTTAAAAAATATCTCACATTGGGCAATGAAATCTTCACATCTTCCTGCCTCGCCTCCATATCTTGGGGGTAACTGAAGCTTTGGCTCTCAGGGAATATGTACGGACTGTGCTTGTGCAACATTTTGTGTGATTTGCGTGGACAAGGATCTAATACTCTCAGTGAGAGTTAACAGTACGTTCTCCGGTCTCTCCATGGCATTCACCTGAAGGCGGACTCTCTCCACCAACTCTGCCTGTTGATTGTTCAGGCTAGAAAGACCCTTGCCATAACCAGAGAGAACAGCTTGTTGATTAGCCACAACTTTCTCTAACGCAGCCGTTGCTGACCACTCCATGTTGGCTAGAGTGTTCTGTAATGGCCGGTTGGATACGGAGGCCAAGCGCAACGACCAGAGAGAGAGAGAGAGAGAGTAGCTCAGACACAGTACAAACACAGAGAATAATATAGACCAAACGAAAGTACTCACGCTTCCAAAGGACGTATAATAGTTCGAACCACGGAAGCAAAGCGAGATAGAAAAGGGAGAAGAAACTCCAACAATCAGAAGATAGAAAGTCATACAAAATCTGACAACAGATATGTTTGGTTATAGTGCAAAGCTAAAAACAGACACTCTAGTGAAGGAGGCATGCCGGATTTCCTGCTTATATAGATTCTGGGAAAGCCCCGCCTCCGCTCAATCAACCAGCTGGGTAAAGAATTCGATAGCCCAGGAATTCGATATCGTCCCGGGACAAGAGCCGCAAAGAAAAGTCCAGACAACATGCACACCTCACAAACCATGACAGATTGCTTCTTATGTGGAAGAAAAACAAAAAAGTTGGGATAGATACCTACCTGAATTTAATTTTGCACTGAACTCAACAGTACAGGAGTCCACAGGAGTCACACCCGCCGAGCTCAATCTTGGTCACCTGCTCAAAGACCCATTGAATGTTGAGCTAAGCCCCCAGCTGTGTGACCCTGATGCCCCTGCTTACACTACAACCAACCAGCTTGCCAAGCTCCAAAAACTTGCAACGGGTAACTTGGAAAAAGCAAGACGGAAACAGAAACAAAACTATGACAAAGGGAGAAGAGATGGAAATTTCTCAGTTCATGATCGTGTCTGGGTACGTACTCACCATTACTCCAAAGCTGACCAATCCTTTTCAGCCAAGCTGGCGCCACGGTGGAAAGGCCCATACCGGGTGACCAGGAGAGTTGGACCCCTGAACTTTGAGGTTGTTCTAGAGGTCACAGGTGAAGACCTCCGAACAGTTCATATGGCTCAGTTAAAGCCTTGCTATCCCACAGCAAAGGAACTGGACAGGGAACAGCATAGAAGGGTCCTTGAAATCTTCCAGAAGAAAAGCGATGAGGATGATTTCCTGGGGTTCCCTACTCCCTAATCAGGAATGAAGAGACTGACTTGAAAAGAGAACCAGTCAACGGAAGTCCCTCTTATTGAATAAAAACCCTCCTTTGTCAGGTTTCTTACAAGGGGGGAGGAGTGTGACAACCTGTATCGCGGCGCTGGTGTGCCCCCCCACACGCATCTTCGACTGTCATCTCAGCTGTTTACGTCTCCTTAGCAACAACAGCCGTCCCTTGGTCACTCCTCCGGAAACGAGTGTACACAAATAAACTCACTGATTCGTTCCCAGGGCGCGCCAGCATTCAAACCACTTCTTATATCCTTCGCTCAGTTGTCAGTGTGAGGGGGAGACACAGAGCCTTCAAACAGAGCAGCACACTGATTGTGCAAGAGTAAAAAGAAAGTAAGGTCGGTTAATCCCTATTTTTCTTCTACACTTCGAATCCGCTTCAAGCAGCAGCTTCTGGTCATTGCGAAAATAAAATTAAAAAAAAAATCCTGTGAAAACTCCTGGATCTCCCGTCATCGCCGCTCCACTCAGGTGATTCACCGACGCCAGCCATTCAATCCGCTACAAACGCGGGAAAAAGAAAAAATAAAAACCGATTTGGGCGGATTACTTCAGACTGACTGACTGGACTGGTTACTGCTGTACGAGACGTTACTGGGGGAGTGAGTATAAAAACTTTTTTTGGATTATTTCCTGTGTTGGTTTGAATCTTTGGAACTGGAACTGGAACTGGACTGTGTAGTATTGTGTCCCATGAAACCAATATAAACGGAGGTGAACTGAACTTTTTTTTTATTTTTTGAATTGTTGGTTGGACCTGAAACCCGGAGCGGAATTTTGAGTTTGGGGGCATTCTGTATTGCTGGCCTGATTTAAGTCCTTTGTGGGGGTACTTTGTAATATTTATTGTACAGATTGGGTTTATGCTGGTTGATGGGGATCTGGTGAATACACTGTTGTTGGTCTGCACAAAAAAATATTTGAAATGTGTGTGTTCTTCTGCATTTGCTTTGCATTGTTTCGGGGTGTAATATTGTAAATAATTTTACATCCTTTGTGCGGTTTGCGGGGCATCTAATTAATAAAACTGACCGAGTGGTTGATCTTAAATGCCAGGAGAGAAACCTGGCTGGCACCCCAGCAAATAATAATAAATAAAATAAAATCACGAGCGCTCTAAAGTCAAACTGTCACATAAAAAATGGCGCCCCAGATGGGACCTTACTGAAAGTTCATTGAATGACATAAGAAAGAACACACCAAAAGAGGGAAAGCAGACTTTGTAATTTTTCCTTTTTCCAGAAATACAGAAACAAAATGGCTTCCAACTTAGAATCCTTGTTGTTGTGGGAAGTGGAGGAGACGGAGCCTCTACCAGCAAACCCAGGACAGGAGGTATCCCCCACAAACCATTCTCTGCTGGACATGGAACTGACTGGAGCATTTGAGCTTGCTAGGCCACTAACCCCACAAACTCCTCTCAACCCAAGCAGCCAACAAAGTGGAGGGTCTCGGCCTGAGTTACAGGAAAATGTCTTTGTGTCTGGCTTGCAAAAGCAGCTTCAGGAGCTCTCCATTGCTCAAATGGGCAGCAAGCAGGAGCTGAAAGGGAAAATGGACCAAATAACAAAAACAATGGAAACTCAAATGGAACAAGTAGGCAGAACCCTGATAGACCTGATTCATGCACAACGCACAGAAATCAAACATATGGACACTCAGCTTGAATATCTGCGAACACAGGTTAATGCAACCCTGAACTGGAGTTTGAAACACCATCATACTGACCTGCTAAAAGAAGTTCACTTCATGTTCACCCCAATGGCTGATGCTGTCACCGGCCTGGAGGGGGAGCTATCACGCTGTAAAAATTCAATACAGGCACTCTCCGAAGAAATTGCTGCCAAAGCCGCTTCCACCACTTTTGGTCATGCAAGTGTGCAAACCCAGTATGAAGCTCTACCAAAGCTACACCCCATCCCACTTCCAAACCGCCCCAGGTTGCAGTCCACGGTGCAGCCTGGTATGGCTGAGGATAATTTTGGGTCACCAATGGGGTCCACTATTCATTGTGAAACAAAAAGCAGATTCATGATAAGGAACCCCGTGAAGCTGCAGTTTCCAACATTTGGCAGAGTGGACGATGCAACTGACCCACTTCAATATCTAGAGAGATGTGAGGATTACCTGGCTCTGAATCCGTTGTCTGATGAGGAACTCGTCGCCACCCTATGCAATGTGCTATATGGTACTGCAAGAGATTGGTGGGATGTGGCTCGGCATAACATCAGTACTTGGAAGGAATTCAGGGATCAGTTTCATGCTGCCTTCCTATCTGAGGACTATGAGGATGAACTTGCTGAATGAGTGCGCAGCAGAGTCCAAGGAGAGGGAGAAAACATTTGAGATTTTGCTTCCATGTACCAATCTTTGTGTAAGCGTTGGAAATCAGATATCAAAGAGGAGGAAATCATAAAGCTGATTTTGAAAAATATTAACCCCCAATTGGCCAGTCAACTCAGAAGCAGAGGAGTTACCTCTGTTGATGGACTTGTGCGCCTTAGTCAACAATTGGAGAGAGATCGTGAAAATCAGATGCATTATGAGCAGAGGAAAAACTTGATAAAGAAAACCCATAAGTCTGGCCCATCTGAGTCAGCTGCTCTGCCCACTAGCCGAGAGTCTTCTGGTCGTCCGAGCCAGCCTGGAGATAATCAACCACTTCAACCATTTTGTTGGCATTGTAAGGGCAGTCACACACCCGCTACTTGTCCCCAGGGAAACCCTAACAGGGGCAACAGTGCTCCTTCTCCTAGACCTCCTCAGCCACCATCTGCTAAACCACCTCATGTTCAGGAGGCTCATGCTACACTGAGTATGCTGACTCATTCAGATGACCCAATAGCCACCTCCTCCTTCACCTCACCTGACTTTTCTCCTGAAAATCCATCTCCCTGCCAGCTACTTGTGCCCCTCAACATAGGGACCTGGAAGGGAACCGCCGTCTTGGACACTGGGTCTTTGTATACGCTGGTCAACGAAAGTGTGTGGACAGGAGTGAAAAGACAGCAGGATATCTTGAGGCCTTGGATCAGGGGTCCTCTGTACTTAGCAGATGGAGAAGGAAGACAACCACTGCGATGGAGCGAACTCACCCTTACCCTACAAACTCAGACAGTAATCTTGCCTTGTGTTATCATGCCTGTTGGCAACCTGGCTTTTCCTGCTGTGGTGGGGCTGAACTACATCAGCTTATCAGGCCTGCAGTTTGATGTGTCTGATAACTGTTACTGGTTCAAGAACAATAAAAAACGTCAGTATCAGTTTCTGCCAGAAGCTGCAGCAGAGGCAAAAAGTTGCCTTGTATCCCATCTGGCCTTGTTCTCTGCTGTAGCACCAGTGGATCTGGTTACCTTGCCGCCATGCCCCAACCTTCTTCAGGCAGCCACCAATAATGCCCACCTGGAAGAGTTTGGGAAGAGTCAGTTATTATGTCAACTTCAGGAGAACTGTGATGTTTGCACTGAAAAACTGGGATGCACCAGAGTGCTAACACATAAAATTCTCCTCAGCCACGAAGTCCCCATCAAGCAGAAACCTTACTGTGTGTCACCTACTAAACTTCAGGTAATTTTTTTTTTTTTCCCTTTATGACAGGGAAGTCCCACTGAGACCGAGGTCTCTTTTTCAGGGGAGCCCTGAATACATTAAAAGAATTACAAAATGGGTCAACACACAGAGCATAGTAGGATTCACACAATTACATACAACAACTGCAGAATAAAGGAAAACAAACTTTAAAATACAGTTAAAATAAATTAAAAAAAAATAAGTAAAACATTCAAGTGCAAGGACAGAGAAGAAGTTCAAGGTTAAAACTAGAGGCAAGTACATCTGGCCTCCTCAAGTAACATCTCCCACAGCCGATTCTTGAAGGATTCATAGGGAATGAGACAGTCAAGCTTCAGAGAGTCTTGGCATCTATTCCAGACATAAGGTGCAAATAAGCTAAAAGCAGAACAGCCCAAATTTGTCCTAGTCCTGGGTGACTCAAACAAAATCCACCCTTGCGATCTAACATGCTGGCTTCGGATTTTGAAGGACATCAGCCTAGTAAGATATGAAGGAAGTTTGCCAAGCAATGCTTTATAAATAAATAAAATACAATGGAGCTTCCTTCTAAAACAAAGGGAAAACCACCCAACAGAACTACAAAACACACAGTGATGAGTGCGGAAACAATCTCCAGTGATAAAACGCAGATCGCTGTGATAAATAGCGTCCAGAGGTCTTAAAGTACTATCAGAGGCATGCATGTAAAGGATATCCCCATAGTCAAATAAAGGTAAGATTGTTGCCTAGACAATCCTCTTCCTACTGCCTAAAGAAAAACAAGACCTGTTTCTGCAAAGAAACCCAATTTTTGTTCTGATTTTCTTGGACAAGTTTGACACGAGTCTTAAAGGAAAAAATCATGATCCAGCCAGATACCCAAATACTTGTAAGACTGAACTTGCTCAATTTTAGCACTAGACACCGAGAAAATTGAATCATTTGGCATAATTGCATTCCAAGCAGAAAAAACACGAACTTAGTTTTATCCGTATTTAAAACAAGTTTCAGATCTGCCAGAGCGTGTTGAATAAGATTAAAAGCCGATTGCAGGTAGATAAGGGCCTGGGCACACGTTGGTGCAGAGGAGTACAACACAGTGTCATCTGCATAAAAATGAACCTTGCAATTTGCAATATTACGAGCAATATTATTAATATAAATTGTGAATAGAATCGGTCCAAGAATGGATCCTTGGGGTATGCCTTTCGTCACTTTTAAAAATTGAGACTTCGCATCCCCAAGCATAATAGCTTGTGTTCTATTAGAGAGATAGTCCTGGAACCACAAGCAGGCATCACAATCAAGACCAATGGAGGACAACTTTTTTAATAAAATAAAATGGTCTACTGTATCGAAAGCTTTTGCTAAATCAATAAATAGGGCAGCACATTTTGTTTATTATCCACAGCTGATATCAAATCATTTGTAACCACTGAAGCTGCTGTGATGGTGCTATGACCAGGCCTGAAGCCAGATTGTTGTGAAGTTAAAATGTTGTTGAAAGTTAAAAAGCTGCAGAGTTGTTGCTTAATGAGAGATTCTAAAATCTTAGCCAGGCAAGGCAATTTTGAGGTAGGTCGGTAGCTGTTCGGTGAACTGGGATCACCACCCTTAAATAATGGAAAAACATGAGCAGCTTTCCATACACTGGGAATAGTCCCCGTCCATACTGACAAGTTAAAAATATTAGTTATTGAATGCGCAATCATTGGGGCTGCTAAACGCAAAAAACTCGGAACTAGATGATCCTCTCCAGTGGAATTATTTACATCAATTCGTTTCAATTCTTGTAGGACCTCATTCACTTGAAATTCCCTAAATGAAAACAATACTCCAGGTTTTGGAGAATTTGTGAATGAACTAGAGCTGAGGTCAGACATATCCCCTGTAGAGGGCTGATTAATTAAATTTTCAAAAAGGTTTCCGGCCGCTATAAAATGTTGGTTAAAAAGATCACAGATTTTGTGTTTATCAGTTATAGGACCAGAATCAGTGTGGATAGAGTGTGGTATAGATGAAGACGGATAACAATTCAGGGACTTCACAATTTTCCAAAATTTTGCAGGATTACCCTGACTTTTGGCCAGTGACGAAATAAAATAATGAGATTTCGCCTTTTTAATCAGTGGGCAGCAATTATTTCTTAATTTTCGAAAAACCTGCCAGTCAGAGAGTGCCTGGGTTTCCCTAGCTTTACCCCATGCTTCATCCCTAACACGTAATTCCATGGATAAGGCATTTGAAAACCAAGGGTTTCTCCTATTCTTAACCCTAAGTCTCTTCACCGGAGCATGCTTATCCACAGCACAATTAAACACGGTAATAAAGTGAGCCAATGCTAGGTCAGGGTCTGGAATAAAACCCACAGAGCTTAAATCACTCCAGAAAATATCGTGCAGGAAGGCCTGTTCACAGAAATGTTTAAAATTTCTTTTAGTAATAAAACATGGAGGAGCCTTTATAACTTTCATATCTCTAATACATGCTACTGGGCAATGATCACTAAAATCCAAAGGAAAGACGCCACTCAGGACATACTTGTGCGGTCTATTTGTTAAAATCAGATCAATCAAAGTTGATCGGGATAAATCTTTAAAATTAGGTTGTGTAGGCTCCGAAATAAGTTGCGTGAAAGTCAGGCCGTCGCAGACCTCTTTAAAATGGTTTGAGGATGGTGATAACCAATCTATATTGAGATCACCAGCAACCAATAATTCAGTGTGAGCATAAGTGGACAAGCTATTAGAGAGATTGATTATGGAGGATGAAAGAGCGCTCAGTGGGCGATACACACCTGCTAGTGTAAAACTTGCACAACCCAAACCTATTTTGATAATTAGACACTCAAACTGCACTGGAATAGAGGAGGATAATAAAACATTCACAGTGAGAGAGGATTTTACAAACATCAATACCCCTCCCCCTCTCTTAATCCTGTCACACCTAAAAACATTATAACCAACCACTGCTATATCATGGTCCGACACAGAATCATTCAACCAAGATTCAGTGACAAGAAGTACACCAGGATTACTTTGCAGAACCAGAGCCCTAGCACAATCCATTTTTGATAACAGACTCCTTACATTAAGACACAGTAGACCCAACCCACACTTACGGGACTGAAAAGCTACAGGTGTTGAAACTACAGGAGGGACCGTTAAAATAATACCAGGGGTCTGAATATTGATTTGTGTAAGGTTTGGTACCGAGACACCGCTTGGTCTAAATTTTTGCCTTGGCAGGCGCGTGGAAATAATTTTCGCGATTGGGTGCGCAATAGTGCTTGTCGCCCCAGAAAATTTTACACCCTCACTACAACTGACCGGGACGTTTAAAAAGTCAACAGAGGGACCAAGTCCATTAGAAAATGAGATGGCGGCTGGACGTTGGACAATGAACCACAACGGAAGAAGATAAAGGAAGTTCCGGCCAGTGTGTGCAGGAAGTAAACAGTCAGTCCCGAGGGAAGCACAACACAGCATGGTGAATGTTGGCTAATAGCATTTGGCTTCCCCATTTGCTGGGATGTAACCCGTCCGTTTTAAAAAAGGGTGCATGGTTCCAAAACAGGTTAAAATTGTCAATAAAACCAAAGCTATGAGTCCTGGTAGCATACTGAAGCCAAGTGTGCAGGCAAAGCAGTCCGCTGAAACGGCCACTGCTGCGCTGGAATGTAGGGATAGGACTGGAAATAAAAACTGATTTTCCACAGCTTTTTAAAAAAGTTAAAAAGGAGGTTAAATCGTTTTTTGTACGCTCCGACTCCTTCCTGTTAGTATCATTAGTCCCAACATGAACTATTATCTGCTTGACAGTGGACGGGAGTGAGGAGAGTAGCCCAGGTAACTTACCCAGGATATCCCTAACTGTTGCTCCAGGGAAGCAGCAGGTTGCTACATTAAAGAAGCAAATGTTTCAGATTATGGAGTCTCCCACCAGTAAAGTAGTCGGGGAGAAGAAAGGACGAGGCCGTGGCAAGCCCGGGTCGAGTGACCGTGCAGGCGGACGCTGCAGCAAGGCAGCGGCATCAGGGCTGAGCGAACGCTGTCGCAGGACCTCTACTTCAGGGCTGGGCGAAGGCCTCCTCAGCACCGCATCAACAAGGCTGGACTTGTGGGGGCGAATTGCCTCTCACGACACCGCCGGCGGCTGGACTTACAGGGGAGGAGGGGGGTGTCGCTTCCTCCTCAACCAACACAGAAAATCTGTTCTCCAGCTGCAGGTCCCAGACAGGCGGCACACGAGACGAACGCCTCCCGCCGGGCTATCCGACCCAGGGCTCAGCCGGGTTGGGTGTGGAGCTGACTATGGCCCTGGGTCTCGCTCCCAGTTTGATCCAGGGATCCTCCGCTCGGATTGGTGCGGCTTCAGTGGGGAAAGCCAGGGAGTCGCGTTCAGCCGTGGTGATGACAATTGCAGCAGCGAGAGCTGGAGCAATCAGGGAATCGATGAGCTGCTCATCTTCCTTAATCTGGTAAAGGATTGAAATTCTTCCCTCCAGCTCCGCAATTTTTTGCGAGAGGCGAACGCAGCTTACACAACCCGGCGGGGAGGTGAGTGGAGCCCTATTTTTTATTTTAGCCTGCTCGACTTTATAGCAACCAGCCAGGCAATGCAATAAATAAAACTTAAATAATAATAAAATAATAAAAACAAATAAAATAAACAAGTAAAAAAATAATAAAAGTTAAAATAATAAAATGTCAAAACGATAAAACACTAAAATAACGATAAAATAATAAAAGTAAACAATAAAACAAAATAAAAGATAATGATAAAACGCTAAAATAACAATAAAATAATAAAAGTAGACTAAAAGCGCGGGCAGCAGAAAAACCAGACCGCTGACAGGCAACCGGACGTGATGTTAAGGAAGGAATTAAAGAACACATTGAAGAAATGTTGGAAAAGGACATCATTGACCCCTCCACCTCTCCATATGCTTCGCCTGTCGTCTTAGTGCCTAAGAAAAACAATCCAAGCCCAAGATTCTGTGTAGATTACCGGAAAATAAATGCAGTGGCACATACTGATGCTTACCCCTTACCTAACGTCCAGGAAATATTGGAATCCTTGACTGAAGCTGCTGTGTTGACTACCCTGGACCTTAATAGTGGCTACTGGCAGGTCAGAATGGACAAGAACAGCCGTGAGAGAACTGCCTTCACCTGCCCTCTTAGCTTATACCAGTTCAAGGTGATGCCATTTGGACTTAAAAATGCTCCGGCGACCTTTCAATGGCTGATGGAAGTTGTCCTTGGAAACCTACGAGGGAAAATATGCTTTGTATACTTGGATGACATTATCATCTATTCCAACATCTTGGACCAGCACAGCTTGGACATCCAAACAGTCCTTGACAAGCTATGGGAAGCACATCTTACCGTCAACATGAAGAAAAGTCAGTTCTTCAGAACTTCCCTAAAATTTTTGGGACACGTTGTTTCCTTCACTGGAGTGGAGGTGGATGTCGAGAAAACCAAGGCCGTACAGGATTTTCCTGTCCCAAAAAAATCAAAGCGCTCCAACGATTCCTTGGGATGGCCGGCTGGTATCATCGCTTTGTACCCAGATTCTCTCAGCTGGCAGAACCCCTCAGCGCACTAAAACGTAAAGGAGAAAAGTTCAGTTGGACTTCTTCCTGTCAGGCTGCTTTTGAAGCGCTAAAGCAACATCTAATTTCTCCACTGATACTGGGACATCCTGATTTTAACCTACTGTTCATTGTTTATACCGATCCTAGTGATGTTGGGGTGGGGGCTGTCCTGGTTCAGCAGACGGGGCTCTGCACGGAACAGGTCCTTGCCTTTGCCAGTTGCACTTTAAACTCGGCAGAGCAAAACTACTCCACCATAGAGCAGGAATGTCTCGCCCTGGTTTAGTCCCTAGAAAAATGGAGATATTACCTGGAAGGCAGACACTTTACAGTGATAACCGATCATTCCTCTCTTGTTTGGGTCTTCAGAACTCAAAAGCCCAGCACTCGGCTTATTCGATGGGCACTTCGTCTCCAGGAGTTCTCGTTTACGATGGAATATCGTGAAGGCAAGTACAATACAGTACCTGATGCCTTATCAAGAGCTCCTGTGACTGACTTCCAACCACACCCTGCCACTTGTGCGGCTGTCCTAAGGTCCAAAAGGGAAGCCTCCAAAAACCTCGAAATCTCAGACGAGGACATTTGGAACACCCAACAGAGCAATCCTGATATCCAGTTTCTGTAGGAGAAAATAATGGAGATGGGGGATGTAGTGGAAAACCTTTTGTACATCGTTCTGGAGGACAAAGTATACAGAGTCATTACATTACCTCACAAAACCCGGTACCAAATCTATGTTCCGTCTGTTCTTCGTAACCAGCTTCTCTATCACTACTATAACAATCCACTATCCGGCCACTTTGGGCGGTACAAGATGTACAAAAGATTACAAGCCCTTGTGTACTGGCCTAAGATGAGTCTGGATGTAAAGAATTATGTTCAATGTTGCCAAATATGCCAGCTATACAAACCAGAGACCCGGAAGCCTCCTGGTAAACTCCAGCAGACAGTAGTACACACGCCCTGGGAAATGCTTGGGGTAGATCTCATGGGTCCCTTGCCTCGAAGCTCCAATGGCAATGTGTATCTTATCGTCTTTGTGGATTTATATACCAGATGGGTAGAAATATTCCCTCTTCGCAAAGCCACAGGTGAGACGGTATCACAGGTCTTGGTCAAGGAAATCCTGACTCGCTGGGGTGTCCCGAACTTCATCTTGTCTGACTAAGAGCCACAGTATGTTTCTTCTGTCTTTGAGGAAACCTGCAGGCGATGGAACCTCCAAAGGAAAAGAACCTCACCATACCATCCTCAGACCAATTTGACAGAAAGAATTAACTGGAACTTAAAAACAATGATTGTGTTATGGCCGGTAATATACAGAGGCCAAGCGCAACGACCAGAGAGAGAGAGAGAGAGTAGCTCGGAAACAGTACAAACACAGAGAATAATATAGACCAAACAAAAGCACTCACGCTTCCAAAGGACGTATGATAGTCCGAACCACGGAAGCAAAGCGAGATAGAAAAGGGAGAAGAAACTCCAAAAATCAGAAGATAGAAAGTCATACAAAACCTGACTACAGATATCTTCGGCTGTAGTGCAAAGCTAAAAACAGACACTCTAGCGAAGGAGGCGTGCCGGACTTCCTACTTATATAGATTCTGGGAAAGCACCGCCCCAGCTCAATCAACCAGCTGGGTAAAGAATTTGATAGCCCAGGAATTCGATATCGTCCTGGGACGAGAGCCGCAAAGAAAAGTCCAAACAACACGCACACCTCAGAAACCATGACAGATTGCTTCTTATGTGGAAGAAAAATAAAAAAGTTGGGATAGATACCTACCTGAATTTAATTTTGCACTGAACTCAACAGTACAGGAGTCCACAGGAGTCACACCCGCCGAGCTCCATCTTGGTCGCCTGCTCAAAGGCTCATTGAATGTTGAGCTAAGCCCCCAGCTGTGTGACCCTGATGCCCCTGCTTACACTACAGCCAACCAGCTTGCCGAGCTCCAAAAACTTGCAATGGGTAACTTGGAAAAAGCAAGACAGTAACAGAAACAAAACTATGACAAAGGGAGAGGAGATGGAAATTTCTCAGTTCATGATCGTGTCTGGGTACGTACTCATCATTACTCCAAAGCTGACCAATCCTTTTCAGCCAAGCTGGCGCCACGGTGGAAAGGCCCATACCGGGTGACCAGGAGAGTTGGACCCCTGAACTTTGAGGTTGTTCTAGAGGCCACAGGCCTCCGAACAGTTCATATGGCTCAGTTAAAGCCTTACTATCCCACAGCAAAGGAACTGGACAGGGAACAGCATAGAAGGGTCCTTGAAATATTCCAGGAGGAAAGCGATGAGGATGACTTCCTGGGGTTCCCTACTCCCTAATCAGGAATGAAGAGACTGACTTGAAAAGAGAACCAGTCAACAGAAGTCGCTCTTATTGAATAAAAACCCTTCTATGTCAGGTTTCTTACAAGGGGGGAGGAGTGTGACAGCCTGTATCACAGTGCTGGTGCGCTCCCCCCCCACACACACGCATCTTTGACTCATCTCAGCTGTTTACGTCTCCTTAGCAAAAACAGCTGTCTCTTGGTCACTCCTCCGGAAACGAGTGTACACAAATAAACTCACAGATTTGTTCCCAGGGCGCGCCAGCATTCAAACCACTTCCTATATCCTTAGCTCAGTTGTCAGTGTGAGGGGTATACACAGGGCCTTCAAACAGAGCAGCACGCTGATTACGCAAGAGTAAAAAGAAAGGTTGGTTAATCCTTGTTTTTCTTCTACACTTCGAATCCGCTTCAAGCAACAGCTTCTGGTCATTGTGAAAATAAAATTTTAAAAAAATCCTATGAAAACTTCTGAATCTCCTGTCATCACCGCTCCACTCAGCTGATTCACCGATGCCAGGCATTCACTCCACTACAAACGTGGAAAAAAAAAAAAAAACGATTTGGGCGGATTACTTCAGACTGACTGACTGGACTGGTTACTGCTTTACGAGACGTTGCTGGGGGAGTGAGTATAAAAACTTTTTTTGATTCTTTCTTGCATTGGTTTGAATCTTTGGAACTGGAACTGGAACTGCACTGTGTAGTATTGTGTTCCGTGGAACCAATATAAAAGGAGGTGAACTGAACTTTTTTTTTATTTTTTGAATTGTTGGTTGGAACTGAAACCCGGAGCGGAATTTTGAGTTTGGGGGCGTTCTGTATTGCTGGCCTGATTTAAGTCCTTTGTGGGGGTATTTTGTAAATATTTATTGTACAGATTGGGTTTATGCTGGTTGATGGGGATCTGGTGAATACACTGTTGTTGGTCTGCACAAAAAAATATTTGAAATGTGTGTGTTCTTCTGCATTTGCTTTGCATTGTTTCAGGGTGTAATATTGTAAATAATTTTATATCCTTTGTGCGATTTGCAGGGCCTCTAATTAATAAAACTGACTGAGTGGTTGATCTTAAATGCCAGGAGATGAACTTGGCAAATAATAATAAATCAAATTAAATCACGAGCACCCTAAAGTCAAACTGTCACAGCATGTGTCCCGGCTGGATTGAAAGGCGTCCAATGTCTGCACCCCGATTTGAATGGTCCAACCATTACTGACCCGCGATACTTGGAAAATAAAGAAATGAGTAACACCGCCCCCATGGCTCCAATGGTAACTAAAATTTGCGGTAGAGGAAGCGAACAGCGGCTTCACGTTGACCATATACCGTTAACCATAACTGACATGAGGGCATTATTAAAAGACTTGCCAAGTCTGACCGTGAATGATGATAATTTACAATTTTGGCGACAGCTAACCGAGTTGCAGCGAAGTATGTCCTCACACCCGCTAGACATGTTTTATATTGTACAAGCTTAGTGTCCCACTTCGAGTTGGATGCAATAGAACCGGAGAGCCTCAGGCAAGAAATGTGGGCGGCTGGGCCCATGGGCAACTCGTACTGAGCTTCAAGCTTCCACTGATCAATTCTGTGTTGCTGTAAAAAATGCGTTGGGCAAAGGCACGGCTAAATGGCATTTATTTATGGCAGTAGTACAAGGTAATTTGCCGTTCGCAGAATATGCTGATAGGAAATATGAAGCATTTGAAATTTACAGCGGCATCCCTAACCCCAATAGGGATGTTGCTGCATTTGTTCAACAGTTGCTGGCGGATGCAGAACCACATGTACAGAATGTTTTAGCAATTGGCGAAAACCCAGGTAACACCTTTAATGAAATCGTTGCGTAGGCTTCACGCTTAGAGGAACAGATCCGTAAAAATGTGTCTACCCCTCATCCCATTGCGGCCGTGCGCAAAAAATTTCGAATGGTAAAAAACACTGCGATAATTGTGGAAAAATAGGTCATTGGGCTAATCAATGCAGAGGAAGGGACCACAGAAAAAATAGGCCTGATACTTATCGAAACTGGGATGACGATCAATGCTTTCGCTGCGGAGAGAAAGGACACCGGGCACCACAATGTCTTGCTGCTCTACCTAAGACGCATGCTTCCAAAGGCTATTTTGCGCACTTGAATAGAGAACTGCAATTGCCACTGCTCCGTGTCCCTGCACTGTATGAGATGTCTGTAAGATTCTGGAACTTTTTAACTTCTGCAGGGACTACATACCTAAATCTTCGGTTATTGCAGCACCAATCATTGCTCTTTAAAAGGGCTCGTGTCGCCCACTGGAGACAGTTCATCGGACAAGTGATTGTGAAGATGCATTTACTGCTCTGAGTCTGTTCCCCGAGTTACAGGTATCTCGGTCTGGATCCACCACTCCTGTGTTAAACCGCTCCCATCACCCGAAGACACCACCAAAACTAGTGAAGGCTGACTCAAAATACGCTGCCTGGGACACCCACAGCCTTCATTAATCAGGTGCATGCGTTCTTGATTGGTTACCTAATTATTTGGGTAACTTGGGTAAAATTGTGCTCGAATACATTTTTCCAATTATACTGGGATTAGGTATACTAGTCTTACTAATTAAAAGCGTGAAATTCATTCCTGTACAATTAATTTATGGTGAGGCTAGGAAGGAAGTGGCACAATTTGTTCACTATGACGGGACTCCAACAGCAGTCATAATATAGATCCAAGGTGTAGTGAATCAGGTCAGGTGTACTTGAATAATACCCTCACATTGTATTCTCTTCTCTCCCTCATGCCGGAGAGGACACCTGCACCAGACCACACTGCCGTAGACAGGACGCTGAGCTTTCAGACCACGCAGCTGCAAACTCCTGTGCTAGAAGACTACTGCACAAGACGACCCACCACAACAATGTTGCTCATCATACAGCTCATTGTTGTAGAATTCAAAAGGACTTGTGCCATGGACAATAATGATGTTTATACGCAACTAGTACACAACAGCCAAACATGCTGACAGAACTGGCTGTTGTGTATGGACTGATACCATATTTAGCTACACGTGACACACCAATGTCTGTCTGTTTTTATTTCTTTTTCTTTTTTAGCCAGCCAGCAACAGATGGGCTTTCCTTTACAAGTCATGTTCTTGGAGTATACCTCGTTCGCCCACTAGGGGGGACGTGGGGGAATTTTTCCTGAATTTTTCCAGGTTTTCGCCCCCACCTTAAACAATGACCAAACAAAGCTTAACTACTAAATTGGCTTCACCATGAAGTTCATGTTGTACCAAAAAGGAGGGACTGTGGGGAAACAGATAAATTTGTGCCTTTGAATGCAGTGGAGAGACAGACAGATTTGTGTATTAGGCCACCTCACATGTATATGTTAACGACCGCTACCAACTCCACTTTTGGGGATTTTCCACTAGTCCACAGGGGAGCAGAGGGCGAGACCCCACGACCATTCGGGATTTGAATAATCCAATCCACAGTGCCAAGCATGGCACACAACTGCTTGTAACCAATCAGAGGTCAAAACTTGGTTTACACACAAATTTGAATATATGCAAATGTAATGCTATAAACAGTGCTTCAATGAACATTTTTGCAGAATTTTTTGTTGCCTTGCTGGCTCATGTAATAAATACTTTCCTGCTTTTTAACCACAAACATCGGGTCTGCTTCTTTTGGACGACGGTCATAATATCTGTTCCTGATAAAACTTTGAATTTACTAACAGCAGCAAAGCAGCCCTAGACCATCACACTACCACCACCACCACAGTTGACTGTTGTTATGATGTTCTTTTTATGAAATGCTGTGCTAGTTTTACACCAGATGTAACGGGACGCACACCTTTCAAAAAGTTCAACTTTTGTCTCGTCAGTCCCCAGAATATTTTCCCAAAAGTCTTGGGGATCATCAAGATGTTTTTTGGCAAATGTGAGATGAGCCTTGGTGTTCTTTTTGGTCAGCTGTGGTTTTCGCCTTGGAACTCTCCCATGGATGCCATATTTGCCCAGTCTCTGTCTTATTGCTGAATCATGACCACTGACTTTAACTGAGGCAAGTGAGGCCTGCAGTTCTTTAGATGTTGTTCCGGGTTCTGTTGTGACCTCCTGAATGAGTCGTCGATGCGCTCTTGGAGTAATTTTGGTTGGCCTGCCGCTCCTGGGAAGGTTCACCACTGTCCCGAGTTTTCTCCATTTGTGGATAGTAGCTTTCACCGTGATTCGCCGGAGTCCCAAATCCTGAGAAATGCCTTTGTAACCCTTTCTAGACTGATAGATGTCAATGACTTTGTTTCTCATCTGTTCTTGAATTTCTTTGAATCACTGTGTGATGAGTTGCTTTTTGAGATCTTTTAGCCTACTTCACTTTGTCAGACAGGTTCTATTTAAGTGATTTCTAGATTCAACAGGTCTGGCAGTGATCAGGCCTGGGTGTAGCTAACAAAATAGAACAAAAAAAAGTGGTTCATCACAGTTAATTCATGATTTAAAGGGGGGGGGGACAATTACTTTTTCACATAGGGCTAGGGATAGGGATAAATGAAATCATAATTTAAAAACTGCATTTTATATTTACTCGGGTTATCTATGTCTAATAGTAAAATTTGTTTGATGATCTGAAACATTTAAGTGTGACAAATACGCAAAAAAATAAGAAATCAGGAAGGGGGCAAATACTTTTTCACAGCACTGTATACAACTAGCTGACTGGCAAAAACACCAGCCGCTAGACATAGATCTACTTAGCTAGACAGAGGTTACACAGAGCTGCTTTACATTTATGCATTCGTAACTGCAACATGAATTCCCACACAATCTTAGAAAAGTTGATTGAATGCACAAGGACCAACCAGACAGAATTCAATTGTATCACAGAGGCAAGAGAGCAAAATGCTTTGAGTCCAGGAATGCTCTTTTTGTGTCCCACAGACCATTGTCTCTCCTGTCAAAATACAAGGATGAGGATGCTTATAATATCAAGATAGTCATCTAGTCACCTGCCTAAATTAAAACAGTTGGCTTTCCTGACCTTCTAATTCCGGAGAATTAAGTGTTTTGTTGCCAGGCATGCCAAGGTTACTATTCTTTGTGCAAACGACGTATACGATAGGCCGAATGGAATTGCATAGGGTACACAAATTCCAATACAAGTGCCTTCCTTGCACTTGAAGAGAATGTGGCCAATAGAGGTGTGACTTCCCCGGTGGGGAGTTGGGCCAAGAGAGTGTGACCACCCCGGGTGGAGTCGTGGCAAGAGAGTGTGTGGCTTCCCCGGTGAGAAGTCAAGCCAAGAGAGAGAGAAAAGTTGGTGAGGTCCCTAGTTTCAAAAGTTTTATTGCCTATTTTATTGCTTTTGGGCTCCTTGTTTTGGGAAACGTAAAATCCACATCAGGCAAGGGGTGGTCTTGTAGATGTCATTTCCCTTTCCTGTGGACTGCATGGGAAATGTAGTATTTCTGTGGTCCCTAGAGTTACACTCCTAGTTCCAAATGTGTAATAGTCCACTGCAGAAGCCTCCAGCCCAGAGAAGTTGATGGCGATTCTGGATGCTGTTAATATACAGCTTCCTTTCTGCACAGTAAATTTTTAACTGGCATTTGTAGATGTAACAACTTACTGTAGTACTTGACAAACATTTTTCAAAGTAATCCTGAGCCAATGTAGTCACATCACTCATAGATAGGATTAATAACAACTCTTGATGCAGTGCCATCTGTAATGTGGAAAAAAAAAGCCACTAGATGGCAGTATTGACAATTTTTTTGTTAAGCTCAGTCTGGAGCTAGGTTTTGGGGCATGTCCTGGGCATGCCTCAGAGGGGAATGTCCCAGAGAATTGGAGAAAAGTCTGGAAGGTGGGAGGGGGCTGGAAAAGAGTATATAAGGAGAAAAATTGAGAGAGTGAAAGGTAGTAGGAGAAATTGCAAGGAGAAATTATGGAAGGATACATTTGACCAGACCTGTCACTCTTTTCAAGACCTGTGAAGCTTTTTGTGGATTTTTGCCTGTGTTTGGAGCATTTTCCTGTCCCAGGACATCGCACCATAGCAGCCCATCTCAATTACCAAGGGACTGTAAATATCTCTTTTTTTTATTTCAATCTTGGTCAGTAGAGTAGATTGTAGATTAGTTCAAAGTGTTTGTTTAATTAAATCTGTTAAAGTTTTAAAATTTTTGTCTGTCATCCCTTGCTGTCCGCTACGCCATAACAAATTGGGCCATAACAAATTGACACCATAACAGATTGGGGCCATAACAAATTGGGGGCTCGTCCGGGATAGACCATTGTGTGAGTCATTTATTGAAAATCTAAAATTTCAAATTGTGAAATTGTTTTTTGAATTTTCCAAGATATATATTGACAGATCAACAGCAATGGATGAATTCTTGGCATCACCAACCGTAGAGGTTTTGAAGTCTTTTAAAAAGACAGAACTGCTAGAAATATGCAGACAGTCAGAGCTGACAGATGTAAAACCAGCCATGCGAAAAGCAAGACTGGCTAGAGAGATTGTTGAATATTACATTGATGAAAATGTGTTTGCACCAGGAGATCTGGAACAGTTTCCAATGGAAAATCCAAATGTAGAATTGGAACTTAAATTAGAAATGCTAGAATTTGAGAGAGAGAAAGAGGAAAGAGCAGAAAGAGAGAGACAGAGAGATTTCGACTTACAGAAGTTAGATAGAGAAGAAAGGCTCCAAATGGAGCTACTAAAAATCAAAATGGAAGCTGAAAACAAATTTCATGCTAGCCAGGAGGTAAAGCTGGTGCCTCCATTCTTGGAAAAGGAGGTTGATGAGTATTTCCAGTGCTTCGAGAAGGTAGCTAAGAGTTGTCAGTGGCCAAAGGAACACTGGCCTCTGATGTTGCAAACTGTCCTCAAGGGTAAAGCTCAACAAGCCTATTCGGCTTTGTCTGCAGATGATTCCTCTGATTATGAGGTTGTCAAAAAGGTTATTTTGACAGCTTAAGAGTTGGTTCCAGAGGCTTACCGACAGAAATTCAGAGGTCTGAAGAAATCTGACAATCAGACTTATGTGGAATTTGCTAACGAGAAGAAGGTTTGCTTTGAGCGCTGGTGTACTTCTATGGAGGTCAAGGATGATTTCAACTCACTAAAAGAGATAGTGTTAGTTGAAGAATTCAAGAACTGTGTCAAGGATGATATTAAGACCTACCTTAATGAGAAGCAAGCACTGAATTTTAAATCAGCTGCCAAGTTTGCAGACAAATATGTTCTCACACATAAGTCCAAATTTCAGTCCAGCAGTAACAATAGATGGTCCAAATTTCAGAAGAAAGGTAACAGTGATACCCAAGATTCCTCACCCAAAGACAAAGACAAATCTGGTGATGGTGCTCAGAATTCCAGTCAAAGGTCTGATCAAAGTGTGAAAGCTGACAGTGACAAAAGTGGTCTAGTTTGCAATTATTGCAAGAAATCTGGTCATGTTACAACTACCTGTTGGTTCCTTAAAGCTAAGAAAGAAAAAGAAAAGGATACTAAACCCAATGCCTTTGTGAAGACAAAGTTAGAAACCCCTGTAGTAGATGACCGATCTGCTAAATTGCCCGCTCCTTGTGAGGCTAAGATGCCTGATACTGCTGACTTTGTGAGGGAGGAATTTCTTCCATTTGTGTCAGAGGGATTTGTGGCTCTGAATGAGCATTCTCCTCCTGTACCCATATATATCCTAAGGGATACCTGAGCTTCTCAGTCACCTTTGTTGATGGACTTCTTGGAGTTACGTGATGAGACCGCTTCTGGGGATTTCATACTTGTACAAGGTATTGAAGGGAGGACTGTATCTGTACCCCTGCGCTCTGTATTCTTGAAGTCAGATTTAGTTACAGGACAGGTAAAGGTGGGACTGATGTCAAGTCTACCTATCAAGGGTGTTTTGTCTGTTGCTAGGCAATGACCTGGCTAGGGGCAATGTAGTTCCCCCTGTTCATCTTACTTCACAGCCGAGCACTGAAGATGGCGATGAAGACCCATCTCTGTATCCTTCCTGTGCAGTGACCCGGGCTTTGGCTAAGGCGGCTCAAGAAGAAGATGATGTGGTGCCGTCCAGCACATTGAATTGTCATGACTCAGGTGGTTCGCCTCATGACTCTGTTCAGCCTACTATGGTTTCTCCGTTTGAGGACTTATCAGACACTTTTATCAGTTCTCTGTTCAGCCAGCCAGATGGGTCTGGTGATTCTGATGTGTCTGGAGACTTGTCTCTGTCCAGAAAGCGGTTGATTCAGGAGCAAACCAATGATCCTGAAATTTGTGTACTAAAGAAGAGATCCCTTCCTGATGAAGAAATAGCCGCAGTTCCAGTTGGGTATTATCTCAAGGATGGAGTGTTGATGTGGAAGTGGCGCCCTCCTGATATCCCTGCCAATGCAGATTGGGCAGTGGTCAAGCAAATTGTTGTTCCGAAGGTCTACAGGAATGAGATCTTAACAATGGCTCATAGTTTGCCTTTAGGAGATCATCTTGGTGTTAACAAGACTGTTGACAAGATCATGAAACACTTCTTCTGGCCTGGACTTCGGAAAGATGTTTCCAACTTTTGCAAAACCTGTCACACTTGTCAGGTAGTTGTAAAACACCAGTTAGACCCACCTGTAGCTCCATTGCAGCCTATCCCAGCATTTGGGGAGCCCTTCTCCAAGGTCATCGTTAATTGTGTTGGTCCATTACCCAAGACTAGATCTGGAAATCAGTACTTGTTGAAAATCATGTGTACATCTACCAGATTCCCTGAAGCCATACCTCTACGCAACATCAAGGCACCAGCAATCTCGAAGGCTTTGATAAAGTTCTTCATGTTGTTTGGCCTTCCCAGGGAAATTCAGTCAGATCAAGGTAACAATTTCACTTCCGGATTGTTTCAGCAGGTTGTGTAGGAACTAGCTGCGAAGCAGATTCTTTCCAGTGCCTATCATCCAGAGAGTCAGGGTGCCTTAGAGCGGTTTCATTCCACTCTCAAGACAATGATGAGGACTTATTGTTATGACCATGAGAAAGACTGGGATGAAGGTGTTCATTTGCTGTTGTTTGCAGCTAAAGAAGCAGTGCAGGAGTCTACTTGATTCAGTCCGTTTGAGCTAGTGTTTGGCCATGAAGTGAGAGGACCTTTGCTATTGTTGAGTGAACAATGGCAAGAGAAAGAGCTGCATATCAGTCTGTTAGACTATGTTAGCAAGTTCAAGGAAAGACTGCGTGCAGCTTGTGACCTAGCCAAAGAGAACTTGAAATCAAGTCAGGGAAAAATGAAAACTTGGTATGATCATAAGGCTAGAAGCCGTGAGTTTAAACCAGGAGACAAGGTCCTTGTGTTGTTTCCCTTGCAGTTCAATCCATTGCAGGCTAGATTTCATGGTCCTTATGAAATTCTGACAAAACTCAATGATCTCAATTACATTGTGAGGACTCCAGATAGGAGAAAGCCAAAACAGTTGTGTCACATGAACATGCTGAAGCCTTATCATGATAGGAATGCTAGGGTTGCAGCTGTCACTTCAGATCCTCCGATGGCCAAGACTTGTGAAGATGAGGGGGAGTTTCAAGATGATGAACCTAGCATTAAAGCTGAAGTTCTTTCATGTAAATTGTCAAATTCTGAAGTGTTGCAAAATCTTGATGTAAAACTCCAGCACTTAGAACCCTCACAGAAAGATCAGTTTGAGAGGTTGATCAAGAAATATAAAGATCTATTTCCTGATGTTCCAAAGAGAGTTTCTATAGCCTCTCATGATGTAGATGTTGGTGATGCCGAACCAATAAAACAGCATCCGTGCGGATGAATCCTGAAAAAAGAGAAAGATTGCTGAGAAAGAGGTTGAGTACATGTTAGAACATGATATTATCAGACCCTCTAACTCAGATTGGAGTTCACCCTGTGTTCTAGTTCCAAAACCTGATGGAAGTGCTAGATTCTGTACAGATTATCACAAAGTCAATGCTGTAACTAGAACTGATGTGTTTCCAATACCTAGGATTGATGATTGTATCGATAGAGTAGGGCAAGCAAAGTTTCTGACCAAGATTGATTTATTGAAGGGTTATTGGTGTGTGCCTTTAACTGAGAGGGCCAAGAGCATCTCAGCTTTTGCCGCACCATCTGGGTTATACCAGCATGAAGTCCTACCCTTTGGCATGAAAAATGCCCTAGCCACATTCCAAAGGATGATACAGTCTACAATCGCCGGATTGCCACACACGGGTGCGTACATCGACGACCAGATCACATGGAGTGACTCCTGGGAAGAACATCTGAAAGATGTAGAGACGTTGTTCCAGCGCTTGACCCAGGCTAACCTGACTGTTAACCTGAACAAGAGTGACTTTGGTTGTGCTACTGTCACATATCTTGGCTACGTCATAGGCTAAGGTAAGGTGGCACCCATAAATGCTAAAGTCCAAGCCATCATGGACTTTCCAGTTCCTGACAACAAAAAAGCTTTGCGCCGCTTCCTTGGAATGATCGGGTACTACCGCTAGTTCTGCAAGAACTTTGCTGAGATTGCTCTCAGTCTCACCAACCAACTGAAGAAAGGCCTAAAGTTCACTTGGGATGAAGCATGCCAAAGAGCCTTCGATCGCCTGAAGTCTCTGCTATGTCACTTCCCCGTGCTCAAATCTCCTGACTTCAACAAACCGTTCTCCATGGCGGTCGATGCTAGCGACCAAGCTTGTGGATCTGTGCTCCTACAGAGAAGTGACTCTGATGACATTGAGCATCCCGTGGCATACTTCTCCAGGAAGTTCAATCGCCACCAAAAGAACTATTCCACAATTGAGAAGGAGCTGTTGGCTCTGGTTCTATCCTTACAACACTTTGAGGTTTATGTTTGTACAGGGCAAAAGCCAATGATTGTATATACTGACCACAATCCGTTAATGTTTTTGAGTAAGATGAAAAACAAGAATTGGAGATTGTTGAATTGGAGTTTGATTTTACAGGAGTTTGACTTGGAAATTAAGCATGTAAAGGGTACTGACAATGTAATTGCTGATTGCTTATCCCGTGTTTGAGTATGTGTATATATATCACGTGTTTATTAGCATATTGTATTATATGTGTATATATATATATATACACACAAGTGTCTACTTAACAATTTTTGTATTGAAAAGAAAAATTTTGCCTTTATGAGTCAAAATTTTTCCCTTTTGGAATGGAGGTGTCATGTGGAAAAAAAAAGCCACTAGATGGCAGTATTGACAATTTTTTTGTTAATCCCAGTCTGGAGCTAGGTTTTGGGGCATGTCCCGGGCATGCCTCAGAGGGGAATGTCCCAGAGAATTGGAGAAAAGTCTGGAAGGTGGGAGGGGGCTGGAAAAGAGTATATAAGGAGAAAAATTGAGAGAGTGAAAGGTAGTAGGAGAAATTGCAAGGAGAAATTGTGGAAGGATACATTTGACCAGACCTGTCACTCTTTTCAAGACCTGTGAAGCTTTTTGTGGATTTTTGCCTGTATTTGGAGCACTTTCCTGTCCCAGGACATCGCACCATAGCAGCCCATCTCAATTACCAAGGGACTGTAAATATCTCATTTTTTTAATTTCAATCTTGGTCAGTAGATTGTAGATTAGTTCAAAGTGTTTGTTTAATTAAATCTGTTAAAGTTTTAAAATTTTTGTCTGTCATCCCTTGCTGTCCGCTACGCCATAACAAATTGGGGCCATAACAGATTGGGGCCATAACACATCTGAATGATGGGAGATCACGGGTATTCAGCTCAGGCTCGCGCCCATGCTGTTTATGCACAGAAATTATTCCAGATTGTTTTAATTATGTTATGCACCAAAGGGTGAAATATCAAAATCCCTTCCCATCTTTCTTTGAGGAGCATTGTTTTCACACCTTTCTGGCCAAATTGGTGATCCTTGGCCTATCTTTACACCTGAAGGACGAGGCCTTTAATGGATGCTGTTTTTCCACCAAATCATCATTAGAATCCCCTGCTGACACCAGCTGTTTCCAATCCCATTATTATTCAATTTTTTTTTTTTTTGTTAGGCCTATATTTCCAGTCTCAACTTTACTTGGAATGTGTCGCAGGGCTGAATGGCAGGAATTAATACATTTACAAATAAAGAGAAGTACACCAGTCAGAACATTAAATGTATTGTCTTCATACTTGTCTGCTATTAGCTAAGTACACATCAAAGTAAATTTAGAAATAACTGCTTTACACCATCCCAACTTTTTTAGAGTTCAGGTCGTATAATACATGTTATGATGGAACAGCAAAGGGTTAACAAACTCAAGAGGCAAGAAGCATCATTCTGCTCAAGCATTTATGAATGTGGTTGTGTTTACAACCAAAAACATTGTTTATGTGTGTGCACGTATGTATTGTTTTATTAATCTGAGGGAGCCTTCATTTCTTAGTCTAATGGCTCCAGAGTACGGCAAACCTTTATCTATTCTTCATTCAGCCAAAAACCGTAAACCAGTTGAGAACCACTGAGAGCAAGTATGTATATCTTTTTCACGGTTGCCCAGGAATTCCAGAGGGAACATTTGCAAGAAAGAGAGTGAGAGAGCCACAGGGGTAAAGTCCATGGAGCAGCTTTGGGGTTATGGGTTTTGGGTTGAAGGCCTTGCCCAACGGCAGAGTTCACAACTTCATTTCTGAAGATACAAGTCAGACAGGAGGCTCCAACCAGCAGCTGAGGGTAATGGAGATGCGCGGAGGGGCTCTCACGTCATCCGAATGTGCATGTATGGTTAATCATCCTCCTGCAAATATTATTTTCTCCAATTTACAGACCCGCACCACATGGACATCCCACTCCACCTGTAGGCTATATTGCTTTTTAGCTTACTGGCCCTATGGGGCAATAAGCTATTGTCGAGGTGTGGCGTCCGTCGACCGTCGTCCTTCATCCGGAACATTTTTTATCTTTTTTTGGCCCAATGAATTTTCGTGTAAATTTACAATAATATACTAGACCATATCTCCAGTCCTTTTTTCGGATTTTTGATTGAATAATTTTTGTCCGTTTTATGGGCCCTTGAAGTTTTGGCCCTAATGTTAAAGATAGGACTGAGAAATTAAAAAAAAAATTATTTCTCAAAAACTGCGTAATAATTTTTTTCTAAATCAGGCAATCAACTTACCTTGGTACCGTCAATATACAGTGTGAACACCAATTTGGTTGAATTGACAGAAGTGGGTTTAGTGGGGGCGCTGTACTTTAAGATTGGGTCTTTTTGAGAATGGGAAAAATCGCCTGTGGATGGTAAATGGTTGCAGATAGAGATTAAGTTTGTATTACTGACATATAGGAAGTCATATATGAACTTTCATTTGGTGGCCTTGAACTTGACCTTTGGTGAGCTTCGAAGGGCAAACTTCACATAGTGAAATTTCAATGACTTTTATCACCAAAACTATTACAGATAGAGCTTAGGTTTGTATTGTGGGCATTTAGGAAGTCATGAATTAAGTTTCATTTGGTGACCTTGAACTTGATCTTCAATGGAAAAACTTTGCAGTGAAATTTCAATGACTTGTATGAGCAAAATCATTACAGATAGAGTGTAGGTTTGTATTGGAGACTTATAGGAAGTCATATAAGAACTTTCATTTTGTGACCTTCATATTGACATTTGAAGGTCAAACTTCACCTAGAGAAAATTCAATGACTTCTAGCAGTATAAAGGTCACAGAGCGAGCCTAAATTAATATCGCACACTTGAAGGATGTCACACATGAACTTTCATTTGGTGACATTCAACTTGACTGTTGGTGACCTTTCAAGGTCAAACTTGACATAATTGCAATGACTTGTGGTCACAGATGGAGCCTAGGTCTGTATTAGAGACATATAGGAAGTCACATATGAACTTTCATTTGGTGACCTTCGCATTGACCTTCAAAGGTGAGATGTGACGGAGTGAAAATTCAATGACTTGTATCACTAAAATGGTCTCAGATGAAGCCTAGGTTTGTGTTGCAGACATCTAGGAAGTGACGTGAACTTTCATTTGGTGACATTCAACTTGACTGTCAGTGACCTTTGAGGGTCAAACTCGACAATGAAATTACAGTGACTTGTATCACGAAAATGGGTCACAGATGGAGCCAAGGTTTGTATAGAAACAGAAAGTCATACATAAAATCCATTTGCTGACCTCAGCTTGACCTTCTATGACCTTTAACATTCACAATTGAGGATGCTAGTGCTAAAAGGGGGTCAAGTGCCATTAGTGGCATTTTGAGAAAATGATCAAAAACACTTTTTTTTCACCTATGTGGGGAAACTGCTCAATGCATGGTCATTTTCATTAGAGTTGTCCATTCTAAGCATAAAGAGCATGAGTTCTGGTGAAAAATCATAAAAATTCATACTTTTTGGGCACTTTTTCTAATTTGATTATTCAAGAAGAAGAACTTTGTGAAAGCAAGAAGGGGGTCAAGTCCACTTTGGACTTGACCCCCTTCTTGCTTTCACAAAGTTCTATACATGTACAGAAATAGATTTTCAGGCTTATTTTGCCAAAATCCCTGATTAATTTGAGTGTTTTTCAAAACTTATGGATTTCTTGTTCAGGAGACATTTTCTGGTCCACCCAGTAGCTATGGCTTTGTTTAAGACCTGCCTGCCTATCTACCCAGTAGGCACAGGCTACAGCTTGATAAGGAAATGGGTCGGTGTGTCAGAAATATAAAATGCTCAATATAGGCATATTATGATAGACACAGAATCCAAACCTTGAAAAAGAAATCTCTTTCATGCACTATCTTTGTGGGTATTGGAGGTCTGTGTACATACTGTGTACATTTGTGATACATGCAAGAAGGGGGCCAAGTCCAGAGGGTTGACAAAGAGAGGCCCTTTTTAAAATCATGTTTCAACAATGGTTTATACTATTCATTTTACGACTTTACCATCAGAAAAATCAAAATACTTACTTTTCCTCCTCCTCAAGATGGGCCAAATTTGGACATTTGTTGCACACTTCACATGTTTTTCATGGAGGCCACCATCTTGGATTTAAATGTCTTTCAATGCAACAACGGGGCAAGTCCAGGCATGGAGTTGACTACCTTCTGGCACAAGTGAAATCCCTCTAAAATAACCAAGTAGACATGCTGCTAGCTCAATGAGACTTACAGGGAAGATGCAGAGAGACATCTAGTGTTAAAAAATGGCACTAACTCAAATTTCATCAAAATGGCACTTGACCCCCCTTTTAGCACTAGCATCCTAAATTGACATATTGAATTTTCAAGTACTTGTATCAATAAAACTGCTTCTGAGCTTAGGATTGTATTACAGGAAGTCTTATAAATTTATGGGAACTTTTACTGAGTGACCTTCACATTGACCTTCAGTGATTCGAATGTCAAACTTCACATGAAATTTTCATAACTTGTATCATCACTACAAGATTGCTTGCCGGTAAGCTACAGGACCCTTGGTCCTATTTTTAAAATATATTGTGTGTTTCATTGATGTATGAGTATTTTCATCAGTGATTTACACTTAGAGATTACATTAGTGATGCTGCCAGTCCTCACAACGAAGGAGTTGTTTCAGCTATCTCTAATATTTCTTGCCTCCACTGCTGTTTGAAAATAGACCGCTACAACACAGGCGCAATGAGAGTCTAATCAGCTTGTTTGTGCTTGATGAAAGATATTGTAACTACTATGTTCAAATTTTAGACAATGAAATGAATATTTTCACTTTAATTACATATTACTTCACCCATCTACAAATCATCCTCAATGAATCAGAATCTTAATTTTTATGACCCACTCACCTGATCAGGAGGGCCCCCCACTGCCCTGAAAATGCTGTACGTGTCCTTTTTTTTACTGTGCCAATTACAGAGGAATAACTCCTGATCTGCAGGAGGCTTTCGTGTTATCACTCATCCTGGCCTAGAGTTCTCATGCACAAACTGCATTTAATTTACACTAAAGATGCACGGATTGGCTCTCACGTCATCTGAATCCGCATACACACTTAAATCATCCTAAATCACCCAACCGCAATTATTATTTTCTCAGATTTATAGACCTGCATTCCATCTCACTCCACCTCTAGGCTATATTGCCTTTTAAAATATATTATGCGTTTTATTGATGTGCGAATGTTTTCATTAATAATTTACTCTAAAGATTTGAGATGCTGCAAGTCTTCACAACGCAGGAGTTGTTTCAGCTCTCATCCGAGCGTTTTTTTTTTTTGACAAAAAAAATTCACAAACTTGTAGCCCTCTGAAGTCAGTCAGGGAGGTGCGGAATGTTTATTATACGCTGTGGTATGATATGCCTGACATGCCCATCGAATTGAAAGTCAAGCAATTCCAGTGCTATATGTCAACAAATCATCAAACAATTAAATAGATTACATTAGCCTAATGTTGGTAAGTGACAAATCAATGTCATCGCCTGACTGCTTCAAACCACTTTTCAGTGTTATCATAAGCTGAGTTTACATGGAGCCTAATACTCCAATTAGAATTGGTTTCGAAGCCCAAACTGAATAAAAATGCTCCATATATATATACACACCTCAGTCAGAATAAACAGGCCTAAACCAAATGGAATTTCACTAGCAAGGACCATGCCACAATGAGGTGAAGTTAAAGGTTTAATAAATTGAGGGATTGAGAGGGTGGGTATGGAAGTGAAAGAGGGATGTTTGTTGAGGTTGTCTGGAGGACATGTTGATGACTGGGTGGAGGAGACTATGTGGGGGTTCCGTCTCGGCGTTATCCACCCGAGCTGATGTCGAGCCCCCCAGACGGTACCTTGAAGAGACATGAGTGAGCTTTGCATCGGGTTGAATTAGAGGAGATGGGTGGGAAGAGGATGAGGGGATGAAGGTAGGGATGTGGATGAAATGAGGTAGGAAGGGATGAGGATGAATGGGAGAGGATGAAGGGATGAGGGTAGGGATGTAGCTGGGATGGGGTAAGAAGGGATGAGGATGAATAGGAGAGGATGAAGGGATGTGGGTGGGAAGGGATGAGGATGATTTGACGAGGATAAAGGGATGAGATAGGAAGGAGATGGATGAAGGTAAGGGGAAGAGGGGTGGATGGGTCGAGAGATCTGAGTCAAACGGAGAGGAAGGGGCTGAACAGGCATGAATAGGCTTGTCCGGTGATTGAAGGTGGAGTTGAGGCGTGGCCCTGCTCCTGAACCTAAGTTAAGTCATTAACTTCATTTCACTAGCAAGGACCACGCCACAACGAGGTGAAGTTAAAGGTTTAATGAATTGAGGGATTGAGAGGGTGGGTATGGAAGTGAAAGAGGGATGTTTGTTGAGGTTGTCTGGAGGACATGTTGATGACTGGGTGGAGGAGACTCTGTGTGGGGGTTCCGTCTCGGCGTTATCCACCTGAGCTGACGTCGAGCCCCCCAGACGGTACCTAGAAGAGACATGAGTGAGGTATGCATCGAGTTGAATTAGAGGAGATGAGTGGGAAGAGCATGAAGGGATGAAGGTAGGGATGTGGATGAAATGAGGTAGGAAGGGATGAGGATGAATGGAAGAGGATGAAGGGATGAGGGTAGGGATGTGGCTGGGATGGGGTAGGAAGGGATGAGGATGAATAGGAGAGGATGAAAGGATGTGGGGAGGGATGTGGGTTGGAAGGGATGAGGATGATTTGACGAGGATGAAGGGATGATATAGGAAGGAGATGGATGAAGGTAAGGGGAAGAGGGGTGGGTGGGTTGAGAGATCTGAGTCAAACGGAGAGGAAGGGGCTGAACAGGCATAAATAGGCTTGTGCGGTGATTGAAGGTGGAGTTGAGGCGTGGCCCTGCTCCCAAACCCAAGTTAAGTTATTAACTTCATTTCAGTAGCAAGGACCACGCCACAACGAGGTGAAGTTAAAGGTTTAATGAATTGAGGGATTGAGAGGGTGGGTATGAAAGTGAAAAAGGGATGTTTGTTGAGGTTGTCTGGAGGACATGTTGATGACTGGGTGGAGGAGACTCTGTGTGGGGGTTCCATCTCAGCGTTATCCACCTGAGCTGACGTCGAGTCCCCATAGAGTCAGAATTAAATTGAGCAGAGTTGAGCATGTGCTTGATGGAGGTCTTTAAGATTGTTGCGGATGTAAGTGCGATATGCCTGAGAAGACCATCGGCCGAGGACCTGGATGGTTTGATCAGAGATGCCTGATCTGGCAGCTGTAGATGCTGCTCTTATACGGAGGGAATGGCTTGAATGGTGTTCTGGGGAATACCTGAAATGCTGAGGACTTGATGTAAATGTTTCTGGAACCAGAATCGAGTGGCCATGTTGCCCATTTCAGTAAGAATGAGTGGACACTGAGGTAATGCTTTTGCAGCGTATCTGTAGCTTACATATTTAGTAAGGGAATCATATTGGCTGAGATATGAACTGAGCCGGAAAACATGGATGGGGAAGGAAACTCCCAACTGATCAGTTTTACTCCTTCGGAGTGTGAATATGTGGGAGTCAGGAGAGTGGACGGTTATGTCAGATAGACTGGGATGGCGGGAGGAATTGTAGAGGGATGACGTTGAGGTGAATTGGAGCATCTCAGGAAAGAGTGCAGAGGCAGAGGGTGAGATGGTCAGAGGTGAGAGGCAAGCGTCTGGCCTTGAGAGTGGCTTTGTTCTTGTAGCCTTTGATTAACATTGTTTTGTGAGACTGGAGGTAGAAGGACAATGGAAGTCAGTGATTAGTTTGATGAAAATATTAATGCCCGCTCAGCATGTCTGGATGGTGGAGGCCTGGAATTTGGACAGAGTGAGCATAGGTGATAAATTGCAGATTAACGTAATGTCTGAGGAGGGAAATGACAGATTGTAAGTGTCATGATAAGTTTGAAAGTGTTCCAGCCAGTTAGGTAGGCTGAGAGAGTGCTTGGTGCAAGGCTGTCGAGAATGGCTTCTTGAGAAGTGTTACAGAGGTTTTCGAGTTGTGGAGTTAGGTGAAGGTTGTGGGTGAAAACAGGGATGCATGGGATGCATGTGCGAATGTGGAGTTAAGAGTCTGAATTTGTGGAATGAGACATGAAAGAATGAGTCGGCGATGCGGTTATGATAACCAGGAATGTAGGCTGCCCTGAGGATGAACTGATGTTGAGGTGAGATTAGGGTGATTCTGAGCAGGAACGGCATGATTGTTGGAGAATGGATCGATCTTTATTTATGATTTCTACGACCGAGGTGTTATCGGGGTGAATGAGTATAGACTTTTTGGACCATTCGTGCCCCCAAAGAATGGCAGCTATGACTATGGGGTACAGCTCATGAAGCGCGGATGAAGGGGAGCGGGACTTAGTTAAGAGATTTGAGCTTGGTGGTTGTGTGGAAGTAAGCCATATACTTCTGTAGTAGCCGCCAAAACTATGGAAGGAGCTGCATCTGTATAAAGCTGAATGTTCTCAGGTTGAGTGACAAAGTCATCAGCAACTCTGTCATGGAGAGAGGGCACAGCTGCAGTTCTGTTAATAGATTTGACAGAAAGGATTTTGCTTGTGGGATAATGCAAATGGCATAATTGAGGTGGTCAAGGAGGGCAAAAAGCTGGCGTTTTGTGTATCTGTCTGTGAGGAGGTAGTTTGCAAGCAGCAGAGTGACGCACAAGAGGATGAAGGGATGTGGGTAGGGATGCGGTAAGAAAGGGAAGAGGATGAAGGGATCTGGGTAGGGATGAGGGAAGGAAGGGATGAGGATGAATGGAGGAGGATGAAGGAATCTGTATCTTCTCAGATGGCAGAGATGCCAACATGAGAGTCCAGGGTGATACTGAGGAACTCAATGGAAGTGCTGAGCCCTGAGGTTTCTCTTAGGAAAGAGGAGCACCGAGATCTGAGAAGGATTTTGTGAGAGTAGTGAGCCCGAGACAAGGAGGTGAGGACGATGGAGTGACTACGAGAAAATCATTGACAAGATGGAATATGTGGGGAAGTTTGTAGGTGTTGATTAGAATCCAGCATAGTGCTTCAGAGAGAGTATCAAAGATCTTGGGACTGCTTCTGCAGCAGCTGGGAATAGGACTATTTAAGCTTGGAATGTGTGAGCCATGAGGGGAAGAAAGATCTATGATTAACTGCTTTGGCTGACGGAGCTGAACTGGACCAAGAATAGTCTGCGTTTCCCTGGGCTGACTAGGGTCGATGTTAGAGGGATGAAGGAGCTAGGCTAAATCTACGAAACCACCAGAGAGAATCTACTGGCGTAATGCGAGAGAGACTGGAGAATGGCGATGAATAGGTAAAGCTGGCTGGGTAGGTGGTACCGCTGTGGCTAGAGTGTAGTTATTGACGAAGAGAATGAGGAGGTTGCGAACCATTAATTTGATTAGCCTGTGGTGGGGCCCTTGGTGTTGCTCGATGGGGCAGAAAGGTTGAACAGATGTCGTGCTATTGGAGGCAGCTGAAGGAAGGGTAGAGGAAGGGATGATGGGATGGAAGGAGGTATGTGCATGGGGATTTTGTGACGTCTGTGAATGCAGGAATGAAAAGAAGGCTGAAATCATGTAAGAAAAGCCAGACACAGAGGGAGCAGGGGGTGATACGACCTGTCCCCCATTAACAGGGGGGGAGCTGATGGAGCCAGCTGTGGCCTTGCAGGCGGTGGAGGCTCTGTGACGTCGTGGGAGGCGGGCTTGCAGTGATTGTCTCTGTCCCATTAGCAGGGGTCAGTTGCTTTGGAATCGTTGTCGTAGGCTGTTGGCGTGATGACGTTGTAGTGGTGCAGGAAATGTGGTGAAGAGCCGAAGCCACTGTATAGCAGTTGAATGGTTCTGGACGATGGAACGTTGCTTCACTTGAGATTGACGTGGAACAGGACTGAGATTGTTTTGTGGTGCTAAAATAGTGGATGAAATTAGGGTCCGTTCTTTCATTGCAGGTTAGAGACGAACAATGGCCCATCGTTAGGAACCAGGAAGTCGTTCTAGTTTGAGTAACTGAATAACTGAGGATGCAGGCTGCAAGCAATGGTCCAAATCCTAACACGGGAGGGTATCTTAGTAGAAGCAATGGCTAGTGCAGTGATAGATAACGAGGCCATATGTATTCCTGGCTTTCTTGGAGATTTCTGGCTTCTAATTACCAAATAATCCTTAATTAGCAAAACCATTTAACTAATATTACATTTTAGTTGCCCCCTTTTTTTCCCTCTCTCTCTTTCTCTCTCTCTCCTTTGGCAGAGTAATTGATGGAAATGTCAAGTGACTGGGCGCAATCTTTTGGAACGGGAATGGCCCGCCTTAATTGCGGACTGCTGCTTTAATGGTTTTCTGGTGGGCGTGATAGTCGAAGATGTCAGGCTTACGAGGATGTGGCAAACCAGGAAGTCTTGTTTGGTATTACTTCAGGCGAAACATTGCAAAAACAAGCCAAATAGCTCAGTCTTTTCTTCGAAAAAAACTCGGTTACCTCATAAAAAATACGTACAGCTCACTTGCTAGAGTGGTTTAATTTGTGAAACCTTGGCGAATTAAATCCTTTCATTCGGAGCGTGTTATGTTCACCGGAGTGGGAGACGCTGACTGGAGGCGGTGAAGTTGTAGCTTTGCTTGGGGGAGAAGCCCGGTGAGATGCGGCAAACAGCTGTTTTTGATCCGCCGTCTTGGAAGATGGTCTGTCTAATCTGGAACGAAAACAGCATCTGAACTGAAGGCGTTGGAGAATTTGTTGGAATACTTCCGTTTGGTTGAACGATTGAATTTGAGTCGGAATCGACGTTTGATGGTTGAGCTAGAGTTTGCACTCCGGAATCCGTGTTGCTTGGTAAGTAGAAACATCGGATAGCAGAAAAACGTTAACTTAGCAAGAAGCTGGCAAGGGAGAATATGGGTCCGGTAGAATGCAGGTCCGATAGAATGCTGTCGGGGAGACTACGGGTCTGGTAGAATGCTGGTTTGGAGAATGCAGGTCTGATAGAATGCTGGTTTGTTTGGAGAATGCGGGTCTGTTTAGAATGCTGGTTTGGAGAATGCTGATCACCTCGATCGAGAGATCTGAGTCAATCAGCGAGGAAGGGGCTGAACAGGCATAAATAGGCTTGTCCGGTGATTGAAGGTGGAGTTGAGGCGTGGTCCTGCTCCCGAACCCAAGATAACTTATTAACTTCATTTCATTCGGTTCCAGAGGGGTGGAATATTCCTTTTCCCAAACCGATCAAAAGTGAAATTTAGTTTTGTAAACAGTGAAACGGAAAGTTGTCTGGCTGTGTTCTTTCTGCGCATGCCTCCTCTTGATGTAAATGCACAACGACGTTTCTTCACTTGCAAATATGGTGGCTCCCAAGAACATCAGGCAGAACTGGTCTATGGCAGAGAATTAGTTTTTAACACTAACTCTCAAAGAACTGACCGTTATCGCACGTGTAGACGGTAGGAAAACAAGAAATAGTGAACTTTCTAAAAAAAAGTCTGCAAAAAACTCAATGAAGCTGGGATAGACCGAAACGTCGAACACATTAGAAATCGCTGGAAACAGTTGACCTGAAATCTCCAATCATAATGATTTCAATCAGAATGAAAAAAGTCCGCGTGTAAACCTGGCTATAGTCACTGTAGTTGAAAACACCCATTTAAAATTCGGCTTCTCTCCCACTGTTTTTAGGCTGACCACTTGAAGGTCAAATGTACACGTTTTAACCACAAGGAAATTTTGATGCAGGGTGCTGCAAACTTATTAAGCATGAAAGTTCACTCTAATATGTTCTGGTAAAGAATAATTTGGCAAGTTTTGCTTATTTTTCACAGCTTCAAAAGTTCAACCTTTTTCCCGGACTCACTTGGAAACCATCGCTGCCTGCCCTCAAGCCTGTCAAACTGAGACTTGACGACAACAGACTGAACAGAGCTTCTTACTCTCAGTCTTGTGTCACCCTTATGGGCATCATTAATTTAAAATAAAAAAACTAAGTTTCTCTGAATTCCATCCCACCTGTTCACTTTTTTTCAAATTTACCTTGAAGGCAATGCAGGCTATAGGCTACCACTTTAAGAACAGTCAAGCTTTGTAAACACAAATCTGTGGTGTTTCATGTGAATTTCACAAGCACAGTAATGCAAACTTAACATAAATTGACCAGTTGTCTTTCTGACAACTCATTCGGTGAACTTTGAGTGCATAGACTTTCAGTGGCATAGCCAGAACTGAAAATACCCAGAACTGAAAAACCCAGAACATCCCTTCACAACAATAATTAGTCCTGGCTTGTTCTCTATCATTTTTCAAATGGTATCAGTGACCACTGTGTCATTCCTACAGTAAGAAATATGAAAATTCCTGAAACAAAGCCTCGCCTTATTACTAAGCGTGAAATGAAACATTTCTCAGAACAGAGTTTTGCTTATGACCTTTTCCTCTACGACTGGGAAAAAATATATCGTCAGCCTGCTGATAAAACCTCGTATCTCCAATTTGATAAGAAACAAAAACTTGTATGTCCACGACATTGCAAAATACAAAATTATATTGATTGGATACATTCTTGGAAGAAAAATAGTCATCTTACCCGAACACAGCTCAGCTGCATTCTTACATGCAAAATTAAACATTTTTTATGCTCTCCTGTGAAGTTTATCATTTTGAAGATACAAGGTCTTATCAGCAGGCCAACGATATCTTATTGCTGATGTGAGCAATGCCTGGAAATACTTTTACGATGGTTTTACCAAAATTGTTGACAAGCATGCTCCTTTTAAAAAATACAGTTAAAGGCCGAAATAATGCCTGGTTCATTCCCGATTTATCCGGTTTGCTTCATGAGCGTTATTTGGCAGGGGCAAAAGCAAGGAAAACTAAAAACAACTCTGATTGGTTGCTCTTTAGACAATTACGTAACACATGCACAGTGGCTGTCAGAAATGCCAAAGCTAATCATTTTCTCATTGAAACTTTAAATAATCTTAATAATCCTTTTAAATTTCAGAAAACTATTAAGTCTTTAGCTCGAAATAATGATGGTGTAGAGCTACCGCCTTGCATTGTTAAGAATTCACAAAAAATCTGATAAGGCTGAGATGCTTGCTTGTTTTAATGAGCATTTTATAGCATCCGGTTCCTTGTTTGAGTCTCTCAATATTGCTAGTGAAGACTCAGCCAGGACTTGTTCAGACAAAGCCTCAGTGAGCCATTCTTTTAAGCCAGTCACAGTCTCAGTGGTGCACAAAGCTCTTAAACTCATGGACACGAGAAAATCGGCTAGTCCAGATAACCTGGAGTCATACTTTTTAAAGCTAGTGGCTGATTTTATTGCTTCACCTTTGACAAATTAAATTCCTCCTGTTTGGAAATCCGCCTACATTGTCCCCTTGTTCAATGGAGGTGATCCTGCAGACCTTAACAAATATAGGCCCATCTCCAAATTGTCTGTTCTTGCTAAGGTTCTTGCTTGAATCACTTGTGAGTGAACAATTAAAAGAATTCTTATCTACAAGTAATATCTTATTAGACCATCAAATCAGGTTTTAGAAAAGGACACAGTACAACTACAGTGGCCCTAAAAGTAATAAACAATTTTATTGAGTCCATAGACAATAAGCAGCACTGTGCAGCACTTTTTATTGATCTTTCTAAGGCTTTTGATGCGGTGGATCACACAATACTGTAACTCAGTGTAGAATGGTTTGAAAATTATTTATCAGACAGATTGCAGTGTGTACAAATAGAAGGTATCACTTCCAGCCACCTCAGTTTAACAAATGGTGTTCCTCAAGGATCGACCTTGGGACCTCTTCTATTTATTTTATATATCAACAGTCTTGATCCGAATGTACTAAATGCTAAACTGCATTTTCATGCTGATGATACAGTAATGTACTGCTCTGCACTGAAACTTAACCAGGCTCTCTGTCAGCTACAAGAAGCATTTAATACCATCCAACATACTTTGTGTGACTTAAAACTTGTTCTGAATGCCAACAAAACAAAACTCATGATGTTCTCAGATGCAAAATAAAAGCTCCAGAATCTTACGCCTATCGTCACTATACAGGGCAATGAGATTGAATCAGTATCTCAATATTAATATCATGGATTCTTAATTGATGATTCTCTCTCCTTTGCACCTTACATTCAGCAACTGGTGGAAAAACTGAAAGTAAAACTGGGTTTATTCTTTAGAATTCAATCACTTCTTTCATTTAAGGCCAAAAAGAGACTTGTTGCTGCCTCTTTTCTGTCTGTATTGGATTATGGTGATGCCATTTACATTCATGCATCCTTGCAATGCTTACAAACATTAGATATCGTTTATCATGGAGCGTTAAGGTTTATCACAAACCTTAAAACTCTGACACATCATTCCACATTATATGCTCGGGTTGGATGAGTTGCTTTGTCTCGTCAAAGACTCAAACACTGGCATATTCTCATTTACAGGGTGTATCAAAAAAAATGTCCCACTTTGAAAAATTGCCCTAAAATTAATATTCTATAATTTTTTGAAAATCCTTTTACATAGGTTGATAGACAATGGTTCAGTGCTTTTTTGTGCAATTGCACATACTCAACATGTCACGCATGAGTGAGCACAGGCTAATTACGTAAATTACAATACATCTGTTTTGCGCGAAAAAGTGCTGGGATGAAAACAGGATCTGAGACCATGAGAAGCAATGCTAGGTATGCCCTTAAGTGTCCAAAAAATTTTCAGGAAATTGCTTTAACCCTTTGCTCTCCAGGTGGCTAACAGTCATGTTATGTAATCAATGAATGGATGTCCCCAGAATGGTGCAACACCAGGTGTTTGCACTTTCTTGATCTCAGCACATCCCTTGACACATTTCAGTTCAACTTACAGAACTGTTCGGAGAATGAGTGATTGCCCTACACCGCGACGTGGAATGGCCACCGAGGTCACCGGACTTAACCCCTCTTGACTTTTTCTTGTGGGGTCATCTTAAGTCAAAAGTGTACGTTACTCCACCTGGGACCTGGATGACCTTGACCGTGCACCATTTTGAAAGATCTTGGAGTTTGGGGTGCCTTCTGGATTGCTGTCTTATTTAGTGCCAAGAGAGTAGGTAATTTAGAATGTAATGCTCAGATGACTTGTGCTTGTGGTCAAGGAGTTTATGATCCCAGAAATGCATAGATTTAACCCCCAGCCATTTTCCAATTCTCAGTATTATTTTTTTTTACAACTTCAATGCTGAATTTTCATGGAGATTTTTTGTTTGCAGCCCTTTTTCTCCACCAAAATCGTGAAAATAAACTGAAATACGATGTAATTCTAAATGCTTCAAGTGTCTTGACTTAGTGGAGCCATTCCCTTCCTCTCTGTGAAGCTGGAATCTTGAATTATAAAGCCTTAAATAAGGTAACACATAAATAGTCAGATTTGGCTTCTGCGCATAGGGGTTAATATATCCATATTTGACATATTGTAACATATTGTCTGGGTTTCTTAATATCTCTCATACCTTAATCAGATACTCTTAATTCAGAAAAGATTTTTAAGAATGATTCCAAACTCCAACAGTCAAACTCCATCAGCACCTCTGTTTAGCAAATTCAAACATTTGTCAATTTTCTCTATTAATAAGCTACAAACATGTCTGTTTATGTTTAAATTTATTCATTAATATCATTACTGTTCATTCTGTTCTGTTCTTTACTAGTAGTAAAACTAAGGACTGTATGCATAAAGTACAAAGCAAGTAATTAAGTCACGGAGCACAGAAGTATGTGATTCATTCATTTGTGCATATTCTTCTTCTATCTCATTCATACAATGTACAATACATTAGTAACAGGTAGGCATTCGCCGCCTACTGGCGAATGTACAGAACACAACATCCCCCATTACGTGAAGTGTATTTCCCTGTAGAGAACAGCAGGATTTTACACTAAGATAAGGCAATTAAGAAAACAATACTAATGATAACTGAAAAGTTTATCTTGCAATTTCAAGGTAAGACAGTTAGTAACTGTCCAAGCACGTAGGAGTAAAACCGTTCAAACTAAAACTGGAAAGTAAAATCTACTGGGGAAGCAAATCCACATAAGAAAGATTAATTGTAAATATGAATTGTTTTAATTGTAAGTATACTTGTACGGCAATTAATTAACCTTTAGTATCACAATAGAAATGGTAGAAAATTAAAAGAGGTGCAGCAATCATCAGAGCAGAACACATCAATAACAAACAAAGAACAGTTAAGATTAACTGTATTACTCTTGTATAATTCTTGTCAGTGTAGGTGTCTGTGTAAAGCATGAATGGAATCAGGTTACGTAATCCTGTCTCCAGGCTGGAGGACGTCTCAGACGAGCAGGAGTTGCAACAGTTGTGTGTGGTAGAACTGGGGCAGTAATGTTTTTTTTTTTTTTTTTTTTTTTTTTAATAAATTTGGCATCTCTAATCCCACCTGAATCTGGAATGCCCAATCCGAGAACTATGTGCAAGGCTTGCTCGTATGCAACCCCGTTGCCAGCTCAGGAGAGAGAGACAGTTCGTGGCTCTCCTCTGAAGCACGCGCCTGTCAGCCCCTGCATCTTTACACTCATTGGTTGAAACTATCGCAAGTTCTGAACGAGGTTAGAGGATACCCGAACATGAGCATGCTTAGAATCTCACTGACGAGCGCCCAGCTGGCCAACGGGAGGCGCTTGAGCAACGAACAAGGCAATCATTTTTAATTTCCCTTCCCAGCAGTCCCTTCCCAATTTGCATTCCCACAGCGCTTTAGCCAATTGTGCGCTGTTCCGAAAAAGCTGCTGACCACCGCTGGTTGGTATGACCGGGGATCGAACCCGCGCCGTTGTAGTCACTACTGCTCTGCAAATGCAGTGCCTTAACTGAGTGAGCTAACCCGGCAGCTGCTTAGGGGCAGTAATGTTATCACTGAGTTGCAATTGTGAAGACACCTCAGACGGAACAGGTGCATGGTATTTTACTAAGTGGGATGCATGCCATTTCTTGCCATCGGTTAACAGATATGTGCTTGGTTCAACCTGTTCTCTGATTCCAAGTGGCTGTGTGTAACGTGGATGTGCCTTTGGTGTATGCGTAGGCTTCCGGATGCGCACTCTGTCCCCCTTTTCGAAACCCGGCCTGCGAGCTCTGCGACGGGAATCATTATACATCCTCATTTTCTCCTGATTATGCTTGACTCACTGTCGAAGCGCATCGGCGTCGGAACAGGCGGGAAGTGGAAGCAGAATGTTCAGTAGTGTGTGCATCTTTCTACTATGCAGCAACTCAAATAGAGTGAGGCCAGTAGTCGTGTGTGGTATGGCGCGATACACTTGTAAAAATTCAGTCACCGTATCTCTCCAAGACCTGTGTTGAAGGATGGCAGACTGGACAGCAGATCTGAGAATGCGATGGAACCTCTCAATAGCACTGTTGGCAACAGGATGATACACTGCAGTGCGTATGTGCTGCATGTTTCTCTCTGTCAGGAAGTTTTCGAATTCTGTAGACAAGAATTGTGGTCCATTGTCCGATACAACGGACAGAGGATTTCCCAGCCGACTGAAAACTGACTTCAGAAAAGTAGTGATGTTGGCAGTAGTAGCAGAGGAGGGGAAGGCAACTTCTGGCCACTTACTATGGTAATCAGTCGGTGTGAGGGCGAAGTGGCAGTCCGAAGTTGCTGTCTCGAACGGACCGACCACATCAATCCCTAGCTTTTCCCACGGCTGTGATGGGTACTCTACCGGCTGCAACGGTGCAACAGAAGGAGCAGCAGACTTATCGGAGGGCTGGCACAGGACACGTCTCAATCTGTGAGTTCATCCATGCCAGGCCACCAGTAGACTTCGCGGAGGCGTTGCTTCGTTCTCACGATGCCTTGGTGCCCTTCGTGAGCCAGGCCAACCGAGGTGTGACGCAAGGAGACAGGAGCAATGAGGCGTAAGCCACAAAAAATGTGGTCCTCCTGTACAGTCAATTCATCGCGGAGCTTGTAGTATGGGCGCAGAGTGGTACTCAGAGCAGTAGGAGAAGGAGGCTAACCATCGGCGATCTGGTTGCGTAGCTCAGAGAGTTCAGAGCAGGAGGCAGAGGAAGCAGCAAACTCACCCAGGGAGACAGCAGACAAGTGATCGACGGACAGCAACGCTACAAACTCTGGTTCAGGGTTGATTTTTAAGCAGCAGCTAAGACAGGCTGAGGCAGGCGAGAAAGGCAGTTGGCAGCATTGTTCAGTAACCCAGGCAGGTAGGACACGTCATACGTGAAGCACAGCAGACGTGCGGCCAAGCGCGCAATATGCATGCCAGCGTGGTCGGCTCCTTTTGTAGACAGCAGCATTGTTAAGTCTTGGTGATCCGACCGCAGATTAAATCTTCTCCTCCACAAGTACGTTCTCCATTTCTCAACAGGCCACACACACCCTAGAGCTTCCTTCTCGACTGTTGAGTATTTCCGTTCAGCAGGAGTCAGAGTTCTGGACACGAAGGCAACCACACGCTCAGTGCGGTCTGGCTGGAGTTGTGAGAGAATGGCTCCGAGGCCGTAGGCAGAGGCATCTGACAAAATGAAGGTGGGTAGATCAGGGTTGAAAAGAGCGAGAGATGGGCTGTTCACAAGCAGCTGTTTCACCGTGTAAAAGCTGCGCTTCCTCAGACCACTCAAACTCAGTGTCATGGCGGATGCAATCGTGCAGCGGCTCAACAACAGTGGAAAAATTTGGGATGAACTTGTTGTACCATGAGAGCAATCCCAAAAACGACCTCAGCTTGCCAGCATCAGTTGGAGGTGGGCCACGAACAGCAGCGGAGATGTGACCGTCATCAGGCGGGATTCCGTTGGCAGTGACTGTATGTCCAAGAAAGCGGAGGGTGGAGCGATTGAAGTGACACTTGGACTCGTTCAGTTGTAATCCAGCCTCTCGCAGGCGATGTAGCACAGCTTGCAGAGTAGCGTCGTGGTCAGCCTGTTTTACCCCAGATGATGACGTCATCCAGATAGTTGGCAACATTTGGCAGTCCTGTCAGAATTGTGGCCAACATTTTCTGAAAGGCAGAGGGTGCAGATGTGAGGCCATATGGAACACGACAAAACCTAAAAAGTCCTTCAAGTGTAATGAAAGCCGTAAGGTCACGACTCTCCTCGTGAAGGGGCAGTTGAAAATATGCGCTCTCCAAGTCGATGGTAGAGAACACTGTTGCGCCACACAGCAGGTCAAGCATCTCATCAATGTGTGGCAGAGGAAAACTGTCAGTGATGACAGCCTTGTTGGGCTCACGCAAGTCCACACTTGCGTGAGCCCGAATGTTGCCTGTCTACTTCTGCACAATGACTATTGGAGAAACCCACGGAGACGCATCAACTCTCTAAGTCACGCCTGCATGGAGGAGACGTTGAATTTCTGCACTGACAGCACTTCAGACAGACAGGGGTAAGCGGCGCAACCTCTGGCGTACGGTAGGGATGTCTGCAGTTATCTTGACTTTATGCATAAATCCCTTTGCACAACCCAGAGCAGTGAGGTGGAGCGGAGTAGCAGGAGATTGCACAGAAGGAAATGGAGCGGTGAGCATCACCGGAGCTGCATTATCAACGGCAGGCAGGACGGCAGAGCCTCTGAATTGCAGACACAGGCCATTGATGATGTCCATGCTGAGAAGAGCAGTGCCAGATTCCACGAAGAAGAGGGAAGTCTTGCATGTAGTCTTTTCCAGCGCCACAGTGACAGGAAAGCAACTGAGCACGGGAATGGGTACACGGGAGTAGGTAACCAACTTCACTGTTGGAGGATGTAGTCTCTCACTTTTGAAGTGTCGCTGGTAGAGACGCTTAGGCAGGATGGAGATGGAGGAGCCTGAATCCACATCAATTCCACAGGCACAGCAGCAGCGGAAGCAGCGGTTGAAATGTTCACTGTACAGCAGATTTTATCAACTGCAGCAGAGTGTTCATGCATGTACAGGACACGAACTTCTGGCAGATCAACTTTGCGCACAGAGCATGTGCGTGAGGAGTGACACACTCGTGCGAAGTGTCCCTTTTTGTTGCACGTCTTGCACGTAGCAGAAGCAGCAGGGCAGGAAGGAGCATTTGCCAGCTGTCCATCAGATCCGCAGCGGTAGCATGTTCTTGGGAAAGAGCAGGAAGTAGAGGAAGATGAAGCAGAAGCAGCAGAAGAGTTCTGAAGAGGAGCAGAGTTTGCATGGTGAGCACGGGGAGGCGAGTTATAGCGGCGGCGTCCTAGAACAGGTGCAGAGACGGCTTGCACAGGCAGGCAGCAATGAGCTTTGCTTGCTCACTGGCGGCTTCAATTTGCATAGCAAGTGCAATGGCCTTTTGTGCGTTTAACTCTGGCACTAGGAGAAGTCTCAGCCATGTGAGAGAAGGCTCTCCAGGGTATGGTAAAAACTGAGTCGAAAATGGAGGAACTGAAGCCATTGCAAAAAATAAAAAATATTTACCTCGTCACCAATTTGTTCTGTTCTTTACTAGTAGTAAAACTAAGGACTGCATGCATAAAGTACAAAGCATGTAATTAAGACAGAGCACAGAAGTACGTGATTCATTCATTCGTGTATATTCTTCTTCTCTCTCATTCATATGTACAATGCATTAGTAACAGGTAGGCGTTCGCCACCTACTGGCAAATGTACAGAACACAAAACATTCCAGACTCAGTTCAAAAGTTTTTCCTACTATCATTCAGGGAGATGTCTGAAGGACTTTCATTTACCTCTTTGTCGTACCTCCAGTCATCAACTTTTCATCAAGTTCCATGGTCCTCAACTCAAGAACTCACTGGACAGATCTCTCAAGTTATTATCCTCCCTCACAATTTTTAAGTCAAACTTAATGAAACATCTCATGTCCAAACAGAATTTAACTCATGCTTAATCTAATTGAAATGAGTTTGTGACTGTGGTATTTACTTTTTTTTTTGTGCTGCTTGTTTATTTGCACATTTTTCTTGTCTTTACCTTCTTTCTGCATTTTTCCCTCTTTTCCCCTTCTTCTTGGGTGATTAGTTTGCACTGATGATTGTTATATTGAACGAGAGGACTTTATAATAGCCCCTTGGGCTTCTTTTCCTCTCCTGCACAGTTATTATTTTTTGCTTTTTTGTACTGTGCAATGCTTATTTATTGTGCGAATGAATGAATGAATGAATAAATAAATAAATAAATGCTCTTCCTGCTGTTTCTTATTAGTAACGCTTACTTTCCCAGCCTTTTGTTGCCCCTCTCCCAAATTTTTTGAGATGTTTGAGATGTGTTGCTGCCATCAAATTCAAAATGAGCTAATATTTTTCAGGAAATGGTAAAATGTCTCACTTTCAACATCTGATATGTAGCCTGTGTTCTATTAAGAATTAAATGTGGGTTTATGAGATTTGCAAATCATTGCATCCTGTTTTTATTTACAATTTACAAAGCATCCCAAGTTTTTAGGAATTGGGGCTGTAATTTCCATTGTTTTTTATCGCATTTTAATCACATTTAAAAACAATAACAACAAAAAAAAATTTGAAAGAATATATCTGGACTCACACCTTTTTAGACTGACAAATGCCCATCATTTCCTTAATAATTGAGGTATAGACAAAACTAATATATATTTTGCACGGTTTTTTGTGCTTGTACCAGTGGTATAGGGGATTGGGTGATCCAAAGTATATATATCTTGTCACGGAGTAACCTAATGCTTCTTTCTTTCATTGAATCATTCAATTTCCCCTCCACTGGCACTATTGTCACCAGGTCAATATGAACTCATCATTCTAGAGCCCAGGCAGAGCATGTACAATTGGCAATAAACCCTTCTCACAACAGCAGAACGAAAAGGTATTAAATAAACAGTAAATGTGGAATATGGACCGAACAACCTTGTTTTGAAACTGCTTCTTCATTCAGCATATTTTCAAGTTATTTATTTAATTTGACGGTCTTGGAATTCCAAGAGACATACAGTCATACACTCAGCACAGACATGACGTACAAAGTTCTAAGTACCCGTTTTGTGGCTATGATAAACATATAGCACTTCGAAGCTGTTGCAAATGACATATCCTGCACTTGACTCATCGTCATCGTTAATGACTTCACTGGCATGCTCCCATACATAACTTTTCTGCTCTTCGTTTTTAATGCTTCTTTATTAATTTTCCCTGTTGTCGTTCTTGCCTCCATTGCTGTTGGAATTTAGATTGCGCAATTTGTGCACAGACGCAGTAAGAGTCAAGTCGGTTAATTTGTGCCTGACAGAAGATGAAGCTAGAAATGTTTATTTTAGACAATGTAATGAATTTTTTCACTTTAATAAGGTCTTATTTCACCCACCTGCAACCCATCTGCAATTAATCAGAATCTTAATTTTTATGATGCATGGATTAACCGCCATTCCAGGGGATGTAACTGCTACCCGCGCATCTCTAATTTACACTCCTCTGTAACATGACAGCACTGCAAATCAGCACAATGAGAACAGAACTGTGACAACATCTGTATTCTGCCAGCCAGGCAAGGAGAGGGTGCAAAAAACTGCACAACCAGGAGGATAAAACAGTAAAAAGTTTGGTAAAAAATTTTGGAAATAAAAAAAAAAAAAAAAAAATGAGTCCACAGTAAATAAATATTCCAGACAGTGTCTCCATGATTTAAAAACATTTCAAAATGTTTCAATGTTTCAGAAATCACAAATGCCGGTCACAGGTGATGGAGACAAAATACTTGCAGAGCAGCAGTTATCATCTTAAGGGATTATTTCATTGTTAAACATTTACACTTCTTTCTCAGTCACCCGTATAATCATAATGTTTTCTATTCCACATATGTACAACATGAAAATTGACCAAGTTCTACATCTGAACCACTTTCTCAGCCTACAGATTTTATGGTGTCCGTAATGTAATACTCCAATATTAGTAAATGGCAATTATACAGATATTGTGCTGGCAAAAGTAAAAGATCTTTTTTCTGGCTTCCACAATTGTAATAAGTGCTGCTACAGTGTTTATGCAGTCAAAACAAATTATAAAGAAAAGAAAAAAAAATGTTCTTGAAAAATATTTTTTCAATCAGCTTACAACCTGTGTGACATAAAACCACGGACAAATAAGTTAAAAACTATGAAAGCCTTAAGTGACAATGAAATTATATATTTTTTGTCTCAAAATCTTATCATAAATTAGTACCTTGTAATCTTCACAAAACAGTTTTTGATTCATCTAAATAAGTGTTATTTATCTTCTGATCTCAACAAAATAAAGGTTGCTTTCGAATGATGTTATTAATTTCCTAAGCTTGACATAACAACAGTTTTTTCCATGATACAAACTTCACTTATGATCGACATCAATAAGGTTACTACAATCTGAAAGTATGCAACTGTGAGAGACTGAGCAGTGCTGTACATTTGCATATGCTACCTAGAACGTTGATAGATGAGTGCATTATATTTGGACAAGGGATTGTCCCAAGAAAAAAAATTGCATTGAGTATGTATATCAATAACAGAATACTTGTAAATTTACGTTTACCAGGGACTAACTTTCAGGTAAAAACTTGGAATTTTGTAATGCGATTTGTAGCCTACTAAAGGCAATCCATGCTCACAGTGAATTTACAATTCATTCATCAGTTGGAGGCAACATGCCTTACCCGTCTATCACTCACAATCGCGCTGAATTTTTTTCTGCTGGTCCAGAGGTGACTTTAACTTGGACAGTAGGTCATACCCAGCTCAACTATGCAGTGAAATAGTTTTCACGCTAATGAAAAAGCAGTGCTTGACCCAGTTAGTCTGAAAAACAGTGAAATCGACTGCATTGTAGTGCTGTGTTGATTTCAGTGAAACACAGGCCAAATGGGCAATGCTATTGTCAACCACAGTGAGGAGCTGAGAAAAGAATACATCTTAAACAAAAAGTTCACCCAAAAATGAAAATTGTGTCATTATTTTCTCACCTCCATGCCAGTTGAAACAGGGGATCCATTAAACAAATTTTAAGCATATCACAAAACTCCGAAGCAGCCTTCTCCAAAACAACTGATGTCAACTGACTGTGGCTTAGTCATTCACATTTTTTAGAGTCCAAAAAAACAGCGAAAGATGACCATGAGATTATTCCATAAAGCTCGTCAGCATAATCCAAGTGTGCTGAAGCCAATCGTATTGTAATTGGCAAAGGCCTGTACTACACCATTATTCAGCGTAAATTTTTACCAAAGCTGTTCTATAAAAAATGTTCAAGATTCTGTGCACCTGCCCTGCCTCTGCTGCTCATGAACTCCCCAGCACTTCCTTATTCACCTAGCTACACAAAGGCAGAGTGGGTGCACGGAATCATGAACAAAATGTGTAATTTTGAAACCATCGGATAAACAACTTATGATGACGAGAAAAGAACTCTGTTAAGAAAACAACTTTTCTAACAATGAGATCACAAGATAATTATTTTTGATGTCTAGATGGCACGACCAAAAAATACACTATTGCATGGCCTCTTTGGGCTCCTCTAAAAAATATATGTTGTGTCTAACAAATATTGTTACGTGCAGGCAATGTCACATTACGAAATATAAAATAGTGCTAAAATAAAAGTAAATGGAGCCCAAAAAAAGGCTACAGGTGACAGGTAATCAGACTAACAGGATGACGCCATTGGACACCATGTCAGGTGAAAGAGTGTCTGTCAGGAGCAGACCCCCCCAATCCCTCAATAGGGCTGGGAGAAAGAACAGTGAGAGGACTGCTATAAGAGCAGGGTGAGGTTCTGCTGGATGGGCTGGGCCATGGGTGGGACCTCAGTTAGTGGGCGGGTGCTTCACACCACTGTGGCTGGCCTGTGGTCCATCTGTTCCTCCAGCTTCATCATTTGCTGCATGTCCTTTACCTGAAAGTGCAAAATCACAGCAGTTAGCGCAGCTATGCTCTGCTAATGTGCCAACTACACCTTAATACAATCAGCTAACGCCCCTCCAACAGCTAAACACACTCGGATAAAGCACCTCCAACAGCTAAACACACTCAGATAAAGCACCTCCAACAGCTAAATACACTTTCCTTAGGGTCCCAATTCCATGTTTTCTCTTTTAATTTTTCTGAATTCTGTGTTTTATGATTTAAGCACATTTTGTTATCAGAAGGAGTGGCTAATCATGACTTGGATGAATACAATTTCAAAAATTCAATAACAAAATACTGAATGAGAAAAATAAGGCAAAATCAAAGAAATTACAATTTGGAATGATAACTAAATTTGCTCAACCGGTTACAATTGTTGATAGAGGACTTGCAGCTCAGTTGGAAAAGGAAAAAAAAAGCCTGAATATATCTTGCTTTTGAAACATAAAAGAAAGAAGTCCAGTCAAGGGGAATTCATAATATGTTAAAACTTCTCAGACAGAGTGGTTATTATACAGAATTTCTTCCCAACAGACGAGATAAAGATTCTGAAACCTGGATGGGGAAAGGACCTCTCATTTACAAACAAAAGTGCACAACAAAGTTTTCAATCACTTACCTAATACTTCAATACTTTTAAGGTATTTTAAGACCCTACATCAAAAAAATGCGAGAATATGAGTTTGACGTGCTGGAGACAATGTGGCAAATCATTTTCATGTATTCGGGATCTGTCCCAAAATGTATGTATATTGGATTGGCGTTCACAAAACATTACGCAAAGTACTTAAAGACTAAAACACACCTGAAATTGGAGACTCTCCATCTGGGCCATGTTCCATTTTTGAATATGAAGAGTGATGCAAAGTTGCTGCAGGCCCTATTCGCAGCAAGTAAGTGCTTTACCACAAGACAGTGGCTAATTTATTCTTTGAGGATCCAAATGACATATTCTATCAAAGTTGGAATGAATGGGTTGATTTTATAACCCCCATACCAGCAGACTTTACACTACCCAACTAAAATTTTACTTGGTGCCAGTTAACTTTTTCAGCCACCAGCCACTGTGGCAGGTGGATTTTAAAATCTTTTTTTTTTTTAAAATCAGGCTTTTCACGAGCCAATTATTATTTTTTTGCCTAAAAATAAAAGTGAAAGACACAGGAAATGCCTAAGTATAGTTCTTGAACTTGTTTAGAATACATATTAAAGCGCTGTCACTTTATTAACCGAATAATCTCATTATTGACTATCTAAACATCATTCATCTATTTAATTATTGATTTCCAAACAAATAATACAATGTGACTGCATCACAGAACTGAAGTGTGATCAAGGTCCTTGAAGGGCTTTGCAGAGTGGTCCTCAGCAAAATAAGCACTGCTATAGAATTTCACTTTTAATTTAAATCAGGAGATTTTTATGGTACAAAAAAAAGTCATTTATTTTAACATTGCGTCAGTGTTCAAATATATTGAACAATTGAAATACTCTTCCCAATTCATAAGTTACTCAATTACATAATGGTATGTTGTATTATTAGTGAACATTACAATCATTTATGGTAATTTATTAGCTAGCTATATAACTGGCTAGCTAGTGATCCATTCTGAGGCCAGTGACACTATTAACAGCTGTACAAATCAGACTTGGAAATGCGTAGCACGGTTTAGCCCAACATCACACATCGCTGTACCTAAGTTAGATACCAGTTTTAACACTAAGAATCTTTTTGAACCATTAATTGGCGTTCTCAGACCATCCCAACTTAATCGCATAAAGCATAAAACTCAAATTTTTCCTTATTAAACGCTTTCTTGGAGGCAAGTTCTTGAATCTCCAATTCAGTGTCCATTTGAACTTCATCAGAATCTGAGTCCTTGCCAGGTACACACGTCCAGTTGCTGACTTTCTTTCCGTAGGCGATATGTTCGCGCTGAAAACAATGCACCAACTGCATGCAAAATAATGTCCCACGCGAAAGGACAGGAGTAGGTTAATTAGCTAGCCAGCCAGATAGCATCATAGCTAGCAATCGTGATGCCGTTTGATTTTCCTCAGGCGTTCTATTGCTGAACCTTGCACAAGGACACAAAAATAGGAATTTATTTTAGGCAGTATTACCCTCACCTCATCTCCCTCTCTACTTTCTTTTTTCTCCAATTATGGTGTTCATTCTTTGATGACCGCATTTTCAGCTAATTCAATTTCATTGAAGGATATTTTCCAAAATATAAACAAAAAATATGCAGCCAATTCGCTAGCAATTTCAATTAAAAAAAAAATCTATTTGCTAATGTAGGCCCCTTTATATTTACATGACTATAAAACATAATTAACATATTTGAAATCTTCAGAATGTTACTGCCTACGACAGATTTAATTGTCCTTGCTCACGTTTATTATTCTAGAACATCAACTAGATAACTAGAGTCGTGTATCACCCCGATCCCCAAATTTTGGACAAAATGGCTGGCGGCAGCCATATTGGACGTCCAAAATTGACGAAAATCGGTCTTGAGCATTGTCATATATACATCTTCGCCTGTGTAAAATTTGAAAACATTCCTGTAATAATTGTGGCTTCCACAGCCCAGAACATAAAATCTCTGCGGCGGCAGCGGCCCCGGAACTAAACCATAGTATCTCCCGACTATCGTTGTCGGGGAGATACAATTAGAATGATGCAAAAGCTGCGCGTTAAATCGCATGCCTGTATCCTTGTTGCTCCTTTACATTACGTTCGTATTGCCCTTTGATTGCCACAGCAATCATATCACCATGGAGTTTTAACGGAGCCCCACCACTCATGGATTTGGGTGCAATTCTACATTCCTGTATTTCCACCCCTGATCATCACATACTTGAATATCAACTATTATTTACATTTTTTTCACTTGCCACAACCTTAATACAAACCATTTCAGCGCACTCAAGAAACCTGCTCCAATCGACTAGTCTGGACATTGAAACCAAGTGAGAGGATATATAGCTACGTTAGCAAGCCAGTTTGCAATCCTGTGTGTTAAGCATCTTAATGTGCAGGAATGCGACTGCAGCTGAGATAAATACTTCAAAATGGACCACTGACTATCTATGAATTGGACAAAGCTGTAAACGGAGCATTTTATCGGACTAGATCATGCTAGATTGAAGATTGCGCGTTTCTTTCATTTTCCCACTTAGCCAAAGTTGGTCAAGACATTTTTGCTTTATCTGAAAGATGGTCGGGAGTGACAAATAAACAATGACTAATTAATTGCTCAATGCTGCACCTGTCAGTTTCACCCGCCAATTGCTAAATTTACCCGCATATAGTGTGTGGGTGGGTGTTAATTTCAGGGCCTGCTTGGTAGGAATAGTAGGAATGTAAATTTGTTAAGTTTTTGATATATAGTTAAACATTTAGTAGAATATGAAATTGGCATATGCAAAAAATTAAACAAAAAAAAAACTTGACAGATGGAAGTAAAAGTATACATCAGTATGTGTGTTATATGCATATGGGTGGGAATTTTCGTGTGCAAAACGCACATGTGTATAGATGTGTTAAATCTGTGTATGAGGAACGGTATCCGACAAGATGGAGGACTGAGTCATTCCCCACAAGGACTGTAGCTATTGAATACCCCCTCTATGTATATGCATATATGTGTGAGTTTGTGCATGTGTGTGTGTGTGTGTGTGTGTGTGTGTATATATATATATATATATATATATGCACACACGCATGCACAAACTCACTCACCAGGGTTTCCTGCAGCGCTTTATAGTTAGGGTGGCCGCCTTGACAACAAATGCTCCCCGCCTTGACTACATCCCACAAAAAAAAAAAAAAAAAAATTTGCTGCATCCACGCATGCATAGACCGTAAAATAAGGCCGGATCGCGATGAGGCCGAATAGCGGCCGGCATCTGTTGGTTAAATATGTTACTGCACCATCTATCACCTGTTGCTACGCCAACATTATTTTTTTGTATCGGGAAGAAGCTAATTATCCGGATATACAATAACCTGTCGTCGTTGTGGGAAGGACATGTGGAGGTAAGATAATTATTCATCTAAACAAAACATTTGAATAGTGTCTCCTATCAACTGCTTGCCCACATATTCTGATTCATTAAGATAGGCTATATGCAATTCGTTTAGTTTCTTATCAAGGCTACCGATGTGTTTGCGCGTGGCTTTCTGCGTGGTTTTCTCTAGTGTACAGTAATGGATGTGAAAAAACAGTCAAAAATATCATGGTACTGGGGCGCCCCGGTGGCTCATCGGTCTAAGCACGAGTACCATAAAGGCTGTGTCCTTCCCACAGCGACCTGGGTTCGATTCCGGCTCGGGTCATTTGCTGCATGTCTTCCCCCATTCCTCTCCCCAACCTTCCTGTCTCTCTACACTGTATAACTGTCAAATAAAGGAAAAATTCCCAAAAAAATAATCTTTAAAATATCAGGGTACTTTATTCAAAGAAGCCGGCCTACTTCACCATCTGCGCCGACTCCTCCTCCACCACCCCCCGCCACCTCCGCAGCCACAGCCCCAGTCCTCTAAACATCGAGGTAGTGGGTGGAACCCAGAGTGGGCCGTGGACCTGAAATATTCAGGTTGGCTATATCACACAGAACACGGTGCGTGTAGCATTAATCTTTTCTCAAGATCTCGTAATTACGAGACAAGGTGTATATTTTTTTATCCTGTGAATGCAATGCGCTTCCGGACATAAAACCGTTCTCCTCTCCCCAAACATAACCACAACCGCAAAGCATTTGGGGAATTGATGTCAAAACAGATAACAAATACATTTTCCGTTCTTACATTAATTTTCGTTTAACCCTTAGGGACGGTTGCACACATTTTAAGCGCCTTTCATTCTTCTTTTTTTTTTTTTGATAATTTTGGCTGTGTTCATGCATGTAGCATGAATTTTGGTAAGATTGTGTGTTTTTATTTGATCTTGTTATTTCTTGTTATTTGATCTAGGCTATTTATAAAAACTTTGTAATAAAGTTACAAGACTTTTGACTTTGTCACTTTGTTATTGCACTGTAACTGCTTTGTTTATTTATAAAGAGTAAATAAACGCTGGCTGTTGCCCCCCCCGGTCACCACCTTGACTAACCGAATTTCTGTGGGAAACCCTGCACGTACACACACAAAACACACAGGTGCATGCATGTATGCGCATAGACGCGCACACCAATCACCCACAAGTTTAAAACCACCTGCCCAATACTAATATAGTGAAGGTCCTCCTTGTGCTCCTAATGCCACAAAAACAGTCCATCAGACTGATGTCACTTGAATTCCCAAACACAGGGATTCCCAGCAGAACATTGCCCAGAGTATCACGCTCCCATTACCAGCTTGTTGTCATCCCACAGTGCATCTTGATGCCATCTCTTCCCAAGTAATTCGTGCACAAGTACCCAGTCGAGGCACGTGACGTAAAAGAAAACGGGACCCAATGGACCAGGTGACCTTCCTCAACTGGTTCAAGGTCCAGTTCTGAAGCTCAGGTGCCCATTGGGGGCGCTTTAAGAGGTAGATTGGGTTTAGAGTGGGCATTTTGACTGCACTGCAAGCTGAAAGGTGCAATACACAGCAGGGTATGATGCACTGTGTGTTGTGACACATTCCTTAAATAAATATTATTGAACTTGTGCCTCAGTCGGCTTTCTGTCCCTTGTTAGACCACTGTCAGTAGGTACCTACATCTGGTGACAGGGAGCACCCCAGGAGCCTTGCCACTTCAGAGATACACACACAAAACACGGTGGGCTCAAAAATTACTGGCACCCCTGACTGGCAATGCACAAACGATACTAAAAAAAAAAAAAAAAAAAAAAAAAAAAAAAAAACATATTTATCGAGAAACTCTAAATAACAACATGTGAGAAATACTGTACGATATTATTGTTCCAGTGGAACCAACCAAAATCATCCACTGATTTAATTGAAAATCAATGTCCTCCAAATCAAGGTTTCACAATGAAAGGCATCCTTCAAGATTATTGTAAATAAAATCTAGCAAAAATAAACTATATATTAAATTCCACTTAATTAAGTTTTACCGAAGTGTTAAGAAACCATAGTAAGCCTTTACATCACTTTCTGTTCCACTAGGGTATAAAAATGTGGTAACACACATGCAATATTACTTTTTCATCCAATACCATAAAGAAAACAAAACAACAGTCAGTGAAAAAGAGGTAGATGATCATAGACCTTCATAAATCTGGTGAAGGCTACAAGAAGATTCACAAATGATTGAAGACGCCACTGAGCACTGTCAGAGCAATTATTTAAAAATTCCCAAGATATGGAACTGTTGAAAACATCAAGGGTAGAGGGCGCAATTGCATTTTGCCTCCCAGGATACTAAGGAGCAGAGGCGGACTTTGCCATTAGGCAAGGTAGACAATTGCCTGGGGCCTCCAACATCCAAGGGGCCCCCTACAGACCTAAAAAAAAAAACTAAAATAAATATACGTATATGGTTTTGCTTATTTTTGACTTTCTTTATTAATCACGTCATTCTAAAATCTAAACGTTAAAATTGCATCAGAGAATTACAATTATTCACGAATTGCTGGGCTAAACTCCCCCCGTCTTATTACAATTGACTATTCCAAGAGCGCGTCTAGGGAATTACACCAGTGAAAACCATGGGCTGTCGGCTGTACATAACGACCAACTGGGGGCCGTCTGGGGCCGTTTAGTGGCTGTTTTGGTAAGCAACCGGAACCAGGGCAAGAGAGACAGGATCCAGAATTCGATGGATGCGCCAAGCTAATAAAAATGCGGTGAAACTTTTTAATTTAAAGAATATAATTTTGTACGTCCATGTTTAAATGAATAAAATGTTTCAAAACCAGAGACGGAAATCGATGGTGCGCCAGAATTTAAAGTTTTATTTTGGTAAACACTTTTACTTTGGTGAATTTGGTGAATTCCGGATCCGCTCTCTAGACGGGAACCAGAATCCAGACAAAATTCAGAGTGAATGAAAAACCAGGCTCTTCTCCCCTGAATGAAGAGCCTGGTGACGCGAGGCTACGACCCACCGAGTTTGTTCACATTCATTCAGCAGCAAATCTGACGCTGATCAAAAGCAGTGTTATTTACGAAGAGATGGGTTGCGACATTTATGAAATTGGCATTTGTAACGATAGATCATACAAACATTCTGAGGGAGTGAAGTTTTACCTCATGAAACTTGTACTAGAGCCACTGAAAACAGCCTGGAAAAAGACCCTGCCAGTATCGATATGTAACCAGGGTTCTAACGTTAGCCCCGAACAGCAATGGCAGCCAAGAGAAATAAGTGGAGCGCAGAAGCTCTCCAGTTAGCGTTGCTCTTTAATAAATGCAACCTGCCCGATTTCGCCACTCACATAAATGTTCCCCACTAACTAAACATGAGATCCCATATCCCTACTCAAAAATGGTAGCGGTAGCTATCTTATGTCAGCTAACTAACAACGAACAGCTGCGATGATCATCTAGAGAAACCCGGAGAAGAGCACCCTGGTGAACATTGATTTTTAATTATTACATCTAAACCGAATGAACGACTCACTTCCCCGACTTCATAATCCCGTATTAGAAGGTTTTTATGCTTTGCCTGTTTCTCTTGGCTGCAATGGCTGCCTTGGCTGGGTACCTTGCTAGCTTCCGCCAGAGTTCTGGGATAATGTAATCATAAATTAGGGGGAGTGAGTCGTTCATTCCGCTCGGAAGTATTAATTAAAGACTAATGTTAATAACCAGGGAGCTTTTATCTTTCTCCGGTTTCTCTTGGTTGTTGTAGCTGTTAGTTGTTAGTAACCTAGATAACTACCGCTACCATTTTTGAATAGGGATATGGGATCTTGTGTTGAGTTAATAGGGTAACATTTAAGTGAGCTAATTCGAGCAGGTTGTGGGGGCTAGTTTGACTGTACTTTCGGTGTGGAGGCTGGCCTGACCGCAGTTATTTACTTCATAGTAATGTTAACTAGAGAGCTTCTGCTTTCCTCTGATTTCTCTTGGCTGCCGTAGCCGTTCAAGGCTAACGTTAGAAACCTGGTGGGAACATATCGATACTGACAGTTCTGGTACGTGTCACGTGGTAAAACTCCTTCAGAATGTTTGTATGATCTCTCGTTACAAGTGCCAGTTGCACCGCTGTAAAAACCCATTTCTTGTGGGGCGATATCTGGTAAATGGGGTTAATGATGGGTGGTGAGGGAGGGGGAAAGGTGGCTTTATCAAGTCATAATGGTTCAGAGATTAAAATGTGTTATGTTGCTGTGCATCTTTTTGTATTACTTTGATGAAAAGGTAAAAAAAAAAGACTTACTGTTGTACTTTGCTGTGATTTAGTGCTGTCTGTATATTTAAAATTTTTTTTTTAAAAATTAGGAGCGAGATATTTATTTGTTTGTTTTTAGTTTGTTTGTTAAATGAGATTTGAAAAAGGTGGAGGGCCCCATGCCTCTGTTTGCCCAGGGCCCCTAAATTGCTAAATCCGCCCCTGCTAAGGAGAATGATGAGAGAAGCAACAATATCCGCAAGAATTACTGGTAAGGAATTTCAGGCCTTGGTGGCATCTTGGGGTCACAAGGTTTCAAAAGCACCATCAGATGCTACCTCCACAACCACAGGCTCTTTGGAAGGGTCACCAGAAGCCACAGAAGCAAGCGCTTGGAGTTTGCCAAACGTCATTTAAATTATGACTGGAACAAAGTGCTTTGGTCAGATGAGACCAAATCACACATTTCCCAGCAGCAATAGGAAGCCCAATTCCATTTTATTCTTGGCATTGTCGGCAAAGTGTCAGATCTGGGCACGATCAACTCAGTCATGATCTTGCCGATTCCGTCTCGCCATACAGCCACCGATTCTTACTGTACCAGAATCAGACCCGATCTGGCAATGTAAGGATCCAACGGAATACGGCTTAATTCCATGAAAACATAGTCAAGCCGATTATGGCAGCTGGAGCTCCGCCATTCACCTGCACCCTCAGATATATTCAACTCAGCCGTAATCTTGCAGATTTTTCTCTCCAAGTTGCAGTTGACCATACCAGTGAGCTCGGAACAAGTGGCCTCCCGCTCTGTCTACGAGCACTAGCGAATGGAATACTGCCAGCATGTCAAACACTCCTGATGTCAGGACAACCACAGCAGCATGAGCACTTTCGTAACACTTAATCACATTGCTGTAGTACTAGATAGAAAACAGCTCTGCGTTTCGTCACACTGTTAATATGTAGCTAAACACCGCCCATGTGGGGCGAAACGTGACTTTTTAAAAGGAGGAAAAAAGAGAAAACAAAAAATGTTTGAGAGAGTGAGTGTGGCAGGGTGTTGAGTAGTTTGAGCTGCAGTCAATGAAAGATTATAAAGTATGGATGCTTTGAAGTCGGCAGGAAGAGCCATTATTTGTAGTCCGAGTCTTGCTAAACAGTCATGGGGTTCTGGAAAGCACAAAAGTAAGTTGTTTTTTTCATGCCAATTCCCTCTTTCTCACTGACGTTGGGTTTCCATCCCATTTTGAGCAACACGCAATATCATCCTCACTGTTATAAACTTGCACCTTTTTTGCCAGTTATTTTGGTAGAATCGCACAACAGCAGCAGCACTCAGCGGTGGCGGTGTGGTTAGGCCAGCCAGCCTAGTCACCTTTTGCCGAGCCAGAGAAAAACCCTGTCAATAGATAAAGCTAACTGAGGGAATGCCGACGTGCGCAGGCTTGCCGGATGGGACGCAATGCTCACATACACCAGCCCAATCGGACATTCAATGGCGCCATTGTGATTTGAGGCTTTGCTTTGAATGCTACCGGACTCGATTTCCAGATGCATCGGCAGGCTCGAAAAGCTCTTGTTCTGGGAATATTTCCAAGCTCACCGACATTGAAGCTGTGTCAGGTGGCGACATCCCAAACGTATTTGTGAACTCCCTCTATAAAATTTATCAATATTCCTTACTTGATATTCAGGATGTCGTCACGAAATTTGAAATGGACAGCCTATTTGATATTCATAAACGGCTGCACAAAAAGGTTTTAAGTAATTTCCCGCATTACAAAGATCGTCGACTGGTACACAGACAGGTTAAGCATACCCTAGTCTCGGACATATGTCATATGGGATTTAGTGTTGCTAATGGAAAGGTTACTAAAGAACTTGACAAGATCTATGTGCTTAAACCTGGCCACGGTCAGTTGGATCCAGGTTCTAACTCTGCACAGGATTGTGCCCCTTGTTTCCAAGAACTAACAGAGTTAGTAACCAATCTCATTAAGAGACTTGACGACGTGGAATTTGAACTCGTTAATGTCAGACGAGAGAATCGCGTCTTATCAGAAAGATTTAAAACAGTCGAGGAACGGGAGTTTGATGTTACACCAGAGTCTCCTCAACTTGTCCATTCACCGAGTGACGCCGACAGCGAGCCCTCTGTTGCTCAGGAGGACTTTGGATCCCAGGATGTTTCTTCGCAGCAGGAAACGGCTACTGGGGAACTCGATGTGGATATCCCAGCGGAGGACTTTAGATTGCCAGCAGCACAGGCCTAGAAGCTGCGATGTAAACAGCGGCGGAAAAAGAACACTACATCCCCGGAATTAGGAATCCAGGGAAATCCGGGGATGACATCGGTCTACCACACTTCTGATATATACGTTGGCAAAGTTGACCCAAAACATTCTTTTTTTAAAAGATGATTTTTTTGGAATTTTTCCTTTACTTGACAGCCACACAGTGCAGAGAGACAGGAAAGCTGGGGAGAAGAATGGGGGAAGACATGCAGCAAACGACCCGAGCCGGAGTCGAACCCAGGTCGCCGCGGGAAGGACACAGCCCCCATGGCACGCGCGCCCAGCCCGATGAGCCACCAGGGCACCCGACCCAAAACATTCTGCTTGTGATGTGTATGATCACCTTCGGTCGATGGGAATCTGCAAAAATGTCGAGGTTTGTGTTCTCGCAGACAAGAACACTTATAAGTCGTTCAAAGTGAGTGTGGATAGTCGCGATACACGTATCACGTTAAACCGTGGCATGTGGTCGAGTGGCGTCGTCATCCGGCTGTACCGTAAAGCTGGAAGTGGTCAAATAAGGGCGGCCTCTTTTTCGAAAAGGATGCCCTTTCGGAGGCAATTCAGTTGATATTCGCGTGGACATGTCAGATGGCAAGGCGATCGGCCGAATGGGATCAGCTGACCGGGACAACCCAGCCGACAGTACCAACCGCAGTACCACAGAGAGCAATGGGACAAGCAGACCTACGCGTGGCATACCGGAGACCGTGAGTCATATGACTACCCGCAGTTTCGAGATTATTAGTGGTGCTAATTCTATCCGCAGTAAGGATAAAATTACTAGATCAAGCATTCGCAAATACAATTGTCTATCCATCGTGCATCTAAATGCTCGCAGTTTAAAGTCGGTTATACCTGTCCCCAACAAGCTTATTGACTTCCAACAACTAGCTGTTATGGAGGACATTGATATTTTTGCCGTGAATGAAACTTGGCCGAACAGTGACGTCTGTGACAGTGAGATTTTGCCAGACAGCAATTGTGTGTACCGCAAGGACCGTGATACACATGGTGGCAGTGTTTTGTTAGCGGTGAAATCTGATTTGAAGTCATCAAGGCGCACAGACCTTGAGGTTGCAAACTCTGAAATCCTTGTTTGTGAAATCAAGCCTGACGGGGAGAAAACTCGCATGGCAGTCATTGTTTGCTATCGTCCACCAAAAGTGGGTGATTTTGTTGCAAAGTTTGAAGCTACTCTAACTAGGTGTAAAAATAGTGTTAAACGAGTATGTGTGTTGGGAGATTTTAACTTTTCATGCATCAATTGGGATACTGTTTCCTTCCCCTCGGTGGGTTACTCTAGCTCTTTTTGTGATGTTGTAAATTACTTTCTTTTAACCCAATTGGTATAAAAGATCTGGAAAAATCCTAGATTTAATTCTTACTGACTGCCCTGAGCTTTTTAATGATATGAATGTTTTACCTTCTTCGTTTCATTCTGTCCACTTTATGGTTATGACAAAGGTCAGAGTACGAGTGAATCGGAATACAGATGTTGGCAGGTGGATTTATAACTATAACAGAGCAGACTATGTCAGTCTGCAGTCATTTTTGAATATGACTGTACTGTTCTCCCTGAGCGTCATGTACATCCAGTACGTTAGCACAGATCAACAGCAAGCCAAACTCAGGTTTTCACTTGAGCCAGGGTAGCGAGCGCCTTGCTCCTTTATTAACTTCTCAATGGTGAGTAAAAACCAAGAGTAAAACTGAAACAAACAGAGAAAACAAGACCTCAGTCTCTTTCAAGTACAGCAGGTTATCAAACAAATTAATATTACAAGCTGAGCTGTCGATATCGCAAATTAACAATGTGCTAAGTTAAGCAGTACACTCCCAAAGTTAGCCCAGCCACAAAACACGTTTATTACATTGACGTTAGCATGTACACTACATGAATACGCACGCTACGCTAGCACAATGAGGTTGATAACGTTCATTTCCCGACCGGCAAACCAACAATATTCGCAGAATATAAATCCATAGTAAATATGCACCTAGAATGCCTATATTTTGATCAAGCTGCGGTTTTTGAGGTACTGAGAAACCTTGATGCTAACAAAGCCTGTGGACCTGATAATATCTTTTTTTTTTTTTCGGAGTATTCCGAAAGAAATTGGGATACTGTGGCATGTACTATAGGCCTACACCTTATCCTGGTGTCTGACCGCTGTCGATTTACATACGGAAGTTTTCCCTCCCCTTGCAATCAGTAAACTTCGTCAAGGCAACCCTATCCCACCAGTCATGGCTCTGTATCTTCATTCACTGCTCCCTTGACCTCCGTGGCAGTGACAGGCTGACACCAGTCAGAGGTGAGAACATGTTCAATATTGCCTGCCGCTCTCTTCTCCCTTGGCTGTAAATACTATGAATATGCCTCATCCTCATGGCTACGCTCGCATTTAATAGCGTGAAGAGCGCTATTACCTGATGTAATCCAGCATGCATGCTGCTCACCATCAATGGCCCACCTCTGGGGGAGTTTCCCTACGACAGAGCCTTAGAACTCTTCTTTAAGAGGCCAAAAAAAATTAAGTACTCTCAGTTAGGCGGCAAACTTTGCCATTGAGCCTACAGCCTATATGTATGTATACAATATTATAGTAAATATATGCACAAATAAACAATTAAACGTATGTACAAGTATATTTTTAAAAATGTACATATACTATAAAATATTTATTTTTACAAGTAAATATGTTATATGTACAAATAATTTAATATATGTTCAAATATAGATATTATAAAATGCACAAATAAATGTTATAATACACACGTGTACAAATAAGTATTTTTACAAATATACTGTATATAAAATAAATGGTATAGATAAATATGTCCTATATAAATGTAAATACAGTATGTTAAAAAGCTTGATTTGCAGTCAAGCGTGGTTTTTTTTAATACTTTTTAAATTGCTGATTGATATTCACACGCGCACACCATCCAGGGTACAAAAAAAAACCGTTGCCCCCGCTGCTGAAAAAAATCCTAGAGATAACACTGCTTAAGTTATTCCTCTAACGAGATTCAAGATGCTGTATTTGAGAGTTAGCTAGTTGTTAAATAAGTGAACCCCTTTGGGATCGCTGTCTATCTCGCTAAACGTTAAGGTTACTAAATACTTGCGTTTGACATTGCATCATTGCATTCTAACGTTAATGTTACCGTGTACGCTTCATAAATCTTTTGGTCTTCTTTCAGATTGATGACTTGAGCTGCTTCTCCTCTTCGACATCATGTTAGCTTGCAAGCTAACAACTCGAAAGTGAGAAGCAGGAGTCCTCTCTTATAACATTTTTAATACTTCCCTTGACCTCGAGTTCGACCTTTCAAGGTCATCTGAGGTCAACTTTAACATCCAAAATATAGGTCATATATGACTTCCTATATGTTGATAATACAAACTTAATCTCTATCTGCAACCATTTACCTTCCCAGGCGATTTTGCCCATTCTTCATAAGACCCAGTGTTAAAGTACAGCGCCCTCACTAGACCCACTTCCGTCGATTCAATCAAAATGTCACTCACACTGTATATAAAGTGTATTGACATGAGTTGATTGCTGAATTTAGAAAAAAGTTATCAAACATTTTTTGAGAATTTTTTTTTTTTGAAATTTCAAGTCCTCTCTTTTAACATCATTAATACTTCCCTTGACCTCGAGTTTGACCTTTCAAGGTCATCTGAGGTCATCTTTAACACATCTAAAATAAAGGTCATATATCACTTCCTATATGTTGATAATACAAACTTAATCTCTTTCTGCAACCATTTGGCCTCCACAGGCCATCTTGCATATTCAGAAAGTACAGCGGCCCCACTAGACCCACTTCCGTCGATTCAATTAAAATGGTGCTTGCACTGTACACTGACGATACCAAGGTATGTTGATTGCCTGATTTTGAAAAAAATTTATTAAGCACTTTTTGATAAATAATTTTTTAAAATTTTTTAAAAAATAAAATAGTCCTATCTTTAACACTGGGGCCAAAATTTCAAGGCCCCATAAAACAGACAAAAATTATTCAACCAAAAATCTGAAAAAAAAAAAAAAAAACCATCTGGGGATATGGTCTAGTAGTAAGTTATGGCAAATTTATGCAAAAATTCATCAGGCCAAAAAAAGATAAAAAATGTTCCCGACGACAGACGACGGACGCCACACCACGACAATAGCTTATCAGCCCATTGGGCCGGTAAACTAAAAATGAAGAAGTGCGGTCCAGGACTTAGTAGATGGATGAGCTGGATAGCTGGAGGCGTGGCCTTACAGTATGGGATTTTGGTCTTGTCCTTGCATCTGATCAACATTAGATCAGCTGCTGCTTTGTCAAAAATTACTCAATTTTTGAGGTTAATGGAAAAAACATCAAGAAAGAGAAATGGCAAAAGACTTGAATGACATCCAGGTTACCAAAATGTTTACTTAACCTCTTAAACCCGAACGCCCCCCGTACCGGGGCCGATGATTACGCATCATAAATACAGCATGTTTCCTAATAGCAACATCGTCATGCAGTATATCCACTTAATGGGAAGAAACTCAGCAAAATGCTCATGTTGACCATTTTTATCTCAACCGAACACAATTCAAGCGCCGAGCAAGTAAATAAGCATGTAGCAAAACATAGGATAAAATAATATCAGTGCTCAATTGCTAGTGTTTCTACTGAATTTGTGCTAGGCATATAAATGATACATCAAATGAAAGAGCAAAGTCCACAGAATCCAACGATAAAAGCATTGTCATTTTAAATCAACACCACGCTCAAAGAACAGCAGACATTGTTATGTATGAGTATTTTATGTAAAGCACTGTATATCATTTGTAAATGGAGATTTGTTACACGCTGTTTTTGCTGCCTTGCTGGTCAGCTATTTATTTTGTTCTTCAGCACCCTCTGGTGGTGTCTCAGTAGCAAAACATGATCTGATGCAATACCCCCTTCTTTGTGATGAAATAGACTAGTGCTTTCCAGAAGTTTCTGGCATCTTCCTGCCTGGAGGGGGCGGGATTACCCAGGAATCCCGTAGATCTTTCCAGAATGTTGCTAGTCTATATAAATGCTGTGACTTTGGTCAGTAGGGGCAGAGTTTTTGTTTTGGCAACAGAGTTACATAGTGGCATTAGAGTGTAATTATAAGATTAAACAGTGGATTATTTGTAGAAGTTTTTCTTTTTTATCAGTGAAGAATAAATTTGTTTAAGTTGTCATTGCTGGTTTTCTTTGTTGTGATTTTCAAGTCATAACAACATGCAATTTACATTCTACAGAGATGATCAAAAAATATTTTTTTACCTTTGATATTTTGTAATAAATAAAAGTCCACAGACTTCGTAGCTTACATGGCTATTCAGACCACAAAGAATATTCAAAATGTTCAAACTCTTTGGTATGCAAATGTGAAATATATTGGTAAAAATATTACTCCTGGTGATCCAAAAGGGTCTTTGGCAGAAAATGGCCAAAATGTTTACAGGCATTGAAGATTTCTGAAACTGAAGGCAGATCAAAGTTGGCACGAAATGGTCACAGGTCCCAAATAACCCCTGGTAACGTAAAAGGATTGTATTTTGGCCTCAAATATCGAAATTGTTTCTGAAAAAAAAAAAATCGTGAAAATGGGACTGGATTGATTTTGGCCCGAAATGAGCCCTGGTGACGCAAATGGGTTGTAGTTTGACCCAAAACGCCCAAAATTTTGATCAAAATTGAAAATTAGTGAAAGTGGACCCGGTTCAAAGTTGGCCGGAAATGCTCCCACATCATGCCTGGTGACCCAAAATGTTCGTATTTTGGCATAAAACACCCCAAAAGTTGACTCAAATTAAAAAATTGTGAATGTTGAGCTGGATTGAAGTCAGCCCAAAATGGTGCCAGATGACCACTGGTGACCCCAAAGGTCACATTTTGGCCCAAAACACCCAAAAAGTTGACCAAAATTTTTAAAAAATGTGTGACTGTTGAGTCTGGTTGAAGTTGGCCTGAAATGGTGCCAAATGACTACTGGCGACCCAAAATGGTGATATTTTGGCACAGAATACCTGAAAAGTTGACCGATATGGAAAAATTGTGAAAGTGGAGTCTGATCTAAGTTGGCCCAAAATGGTCCCAAATGAAGCCTGGTGAGCCAAAAGGGTCTATTATACACCACAACACCGCAAAAGTAAATCAAAATCAAAATATTCAACACAAAATCCACTTGTTTCAAACAAAGCGACAAGGTTAATTGACCATTTTGGAGTAAGCACGGGATTTTTTATGCGTATGTGTAAGACGAAGTTTGTATGGCTAGAAGAAGTGTCATAGCGTCTGTCAAAACCTATGTTAGCAAGCAATAAGCATTTTCACGGGTTAAAGTGCAGGAATTATGGCAGATGTGCAAGGATTTGAACATAAACTGCGTGGGAATGAATAAGTCTGAACTGATTGAAGTGATTGTTGACAAACAGAGCCTCACGGACGAAAATACAGGCCCCATGACCGAGACTATAAACGCTACCGCAGCCTTCGAGGAGGTTGGATATATCGCCGACTCGACCACTGATATAACACCCCCAATTAAATTTCTTTATGTGTATGATCACATTGTGGACAAGAGTGGCAGAAACAACAAGTATTTAGACTGGGGTATTAAACACTTTGATGAAGGTGACATCCAGGAATGGTGCTACAAACAGGTAGGCATCACTAGCTGTCATTGGACATGTTGGATAGCAGTGATAGTTACATGTATACAGTTACAGCCTGCTGGCTGTTAAACCCTTTTGAGTAGATACAGACGTCCGCAGACAAGGAGGTGTTCTATTTATGCACGCATTTAGAAAATTAGTCAGGTTGATAGCACCACACGTACCAAACAACTAATTACTGCGGCATGCAGTAATCATGAAACTGGACAGGCATATTTAGCTCTCCTGTGATCTGGAAAAACCTAGTATGTGTGTCACTTTTGGTAGAAACTGAGTTTAACCTTCATTTGCAGTAATTAAAAGTGGTAAAAATCTTAAAACACTAGCTAGAAGTGTTATTTGAACTTTCAAAATCAAGTTTCTATCATGTTTTTCTGTTAGGAAAAGTCCAGAACCTAAAAGTTTTTGTTCAATTGTGAGATCTTTGCCACTGATAAACTTACTAGGTTTTTCCAGATCACAGGAGAGCTGTGCTTCAACAAATCGCTGTTGCAGGATCTGCTTCTTCAAATGTCTGAAATTATCTACAACAAAAATAAGAACTAAACTAATGTATATAAAATTTCCACACATTAACAAATCATATCTTGTTCTCGTTATAAACAAAAAATCATAATTACAAGAACTGAAGCAGTAAAGAGTAATTTTTTAATTGTAGAGAGTAACCAACAAACGTTAGCTTTTAACACTACAACAACAGCACGCGCTCAAGATGTATAGCAACACAGTTGTTGAGGAAGAAGGGCTGAAACTGCAAAGTGGCTCTTGCCTGGAATCCATCTATATCAAGTGCTGGTGGCTTCCAACAGTCACTCTCTGATATAGTCTGGCCTCAGTCGTATAGGCCAGCGTTTAGCCCTTACGTCACTAATGAACTGGATATATAAATATTCATATTTTCTGCTCTTGGCTGATTGGGTGACCTTCTGGCGAGAACCACCAATCGCGCAGCGCCATTTACAGAATGAATGCTGACCGGGTTATCCGTTGCATCTTGTTGTCAGAAGTGGTAGCCTAGTAGGCGAGCAATTAAAAGTTGGGATATACAAGTATCTATCTTAAATCTGCATGTTGCGTGTATATTTCCTTTTTCTTTGCCACATCAGACATTTTACAACACAACTAACAGCTGTACTCAGCATTACGAATATGACTTAGCTGGCCAGCTACGGCATTCGTGAATGTTATTTGACATGAGCTTAAAAATTAGATTGTGGCTTTCTTGCGTTTACTCTTGGAGTGATTGTTAGGTTTTGAACAGGATAATGTTTGGTCATATCTGCATTTTGTTTATTTCAGTGGAATTCCCCGGTATAATAAAGGCTAAATTAAATAATACTCAAATTAAGTAATGCATTTCACTGTAATTGGCATTAGCTATAGCTTGAAGGGCATGATTGCATCAGCTAGTTTAAGCCTATGAAGTAGGCATGGGCAATACAAATGAATAAAATGACAACATTTCTTGAGTTGCTGAGAACAAAGTTTTTATTATTTTCTAATGATTTTTTGCGGGTAAGTACAGAAGACACAGACGAAGAGTTTGCCACAAGTCCAACGCCTTTACAGGAAAGGGTCTCAGAGCCATAGGGTCCCAAAAATGGCTGACTTCGGCATTTTTCAACAAAACCCATTGTGAAAATTGGGGGGTGAAGCCTGAGGGCATTTTTGAAAATACAGTCTATTCAGAAATAAACCAGGCCAAATTATCCATTAGGGTACCCTAACAGAAATAATTGATGCTAAAGTCATCTACCCCTTTTCTGAAGTGCAGCAGCGCCCCCTAGGTCCTTCTTAATGGAAAATGAATTGAATTTCACCCAATTATGTTCAACAAACATTAGGTTTTGCATTGATATTAAAAAATGGTATGAATGGGTTGCCTGTAAAGTTTTTTTGGATCAATGGCCTGCAAAAATGTCAAAATCATCAGTGGGAGGGCAAACATTAACGCTACTCACCCATTACTATATAAAATGCAGTGAAGTCGCTGATGCCGGCAGTTGTTTGCCCTCCCACTGCTACGAAATGAATCAAATGTTCCCCCTTCAATAACTCGTGGTGATTAAAAAAAAAAAATTTTGCACTGTTTTTTACTATGTCCATATACCCTCCTCCCATGATAGTTTCAATGAGCTACTGTGAATAATTCATAGTAAAACACAGTGACGTGCAGTTGGAGGTTAGTTTGGTGAGGCAGAAACCTCCCCTTTGCTTGATTAGCAATCAGATGATTAACTAGTCTAGTAAGACTATTCGGCATAATGACGGGCCAGTTTAAGTTTCCGCGGCGTTATTACTCAGTACATCGAACCGGAAATGCTCACTAGACAGCAGATTTGCGCGTACTTGCTTCCAGGAAGCCGAAGCAATGTCATCAACAAATATTAAAACAGTTGGACTTATGCAGAGTTCAATGCTTAATCAATGAACAATGTATTCTCCTTTAAATATGCGCTTTTACATCCAAACAAAAAGCGGGCGCTTATTTTCAGTCTTCTTTCATAATCCGATTGACAAAATGTTTAAACGATATACAGAATTACAGAGAGCCGAGAATTTTTCCTAATTGATTATTCGGATTTCCATCCTTGCAGTCTCTAATTGAAGCGTATACGTGAATGAATCTTGTGACCGGTGGGCTTCAAAGGCCTGGCGCCGGTTTATTCCTTGGTATATTTTACTGAAACTTCACAAATAGGGTCACAGGATATTCTGTCAACAAACTATGTAGGGTACAGTAAAAATACGCTCACTTTTCTTGTTATTGTTGAGAAGAAATCACGGCCAACTCGCGCCGAACTTCACCAACTTCTGTCGAACTTATTTCACATCCCCTGGAGGTCTAGCCTGGACGAACAGACTCGTAATTTCTCAAATTAGATGGCTATAAGCAAATCAGGGCCGTAGCTGGGATAAGACGTCGGCGCGGGCTATTTGAAATCTACCTCCTAAATGGTTATTTTTGCCACGCCGTGCACTTGAAAATTTGTAAACACGGCGCAAATTGAGGTCACGCATTCATCCAACGGGCGAACAATAGCTCTGTTCAAATCGCATTTTTGGCCGTACTACGCAGAGTTCATGTATGAAATGCGGGTATCCTATTTAAAAGGTTGCTTTTAATCAAACCATGGTGTTCTTTTTGTATGAAAATGGTATTTAAGTCATTTTTTATAGGTTTTCTGAGGCTTGTTTACCACCCCAGTTCAGCTGTTACGCATTCCATTAGAGTTTATGCAGAGCATTGCCCATGCCTATATGAAGCTGGTATGTAATACGACAGTTGCTAATTTATTCCTTGCCTGTCTACTTTCTTTGGAAAAGAGAAGATGGATAGCTTGTTCCTATTATTGCAACCTATTGCTGCACAACGTTTCTGCATGTTCAACGTGGATGGCCAACGCTTGTTTATTTTGCCGCTTTCCCCCGCTTGTTTAATATCTGATATCAATCCAGTACAAGATCATAGCGATCAAATATATTTCTTTTCCCTTTAAAAAAAATTAAAAATCGATGGCAATAACAGTATCACTGAACATATAAACACAAGCATTATTTCAGTCTGAAAGTTTAATTCGTAGTTTGCCGCAGTCCATACTGTATTACTGTATTGCCAGATGTTACGTGACTGCTGCTGAGAGAGACACAGGTCTCAAACAAAGTTCATTTTCTCCTGATCGGTTGGTCTTAAAAAATGCCATTGCAGCACCAGAATGTTTGGAAGATATGTGGCTTGTGAAAAATAAGTCCAATATTTAATTCTGTGACAATAGGGCAAAATAATCGGTGATAATCTGTGCTCACGTTCACTTCTCCCCATTGGCATCAATTCATTCAGGACCTGCCGCAAATCTATCTAAAGGGGAGGGACACCTTTGCGACTGTGAGCCAATCACAGATCTTGCATGGATTTTGTGCAAATATTTGAAAGTCAAACACTGGCCTACCGACTGAGGCCAGATATATCAGTGAGTGACCGTTGGGAGTGACCAGCAATTGATATGTATGGATTCCAGGCAAAAGTGGTTCCTCCTGATGATGGTAAGGTGCTGGATAGGGTTGTGGAGCTGTTGGCAACAAAGCACTGTACAAGTGTATGTCAACTTCTTCTTAGTCATGGTGGTGCAGTGATTAGCACTGCCACCACACAGCAAGAAGGTTGTGGGTTCAAATCCGGCCAGGGGCCTTTCTGTGTGGATTTCCAGGGCATGTAGGCTATGACTGAACTTAATTTTAACTTTTGTTCACAGCGTACTGCGCGCGTATGGCAGGCCGTCACGTCACGATCAGGGTGGGCTGCTATGGCCGAAAATGCCAGGGCCGTTTTTTTGTCCCAGTCCAGCCCTGTTACCTAAACCCTTGATTTGGTTTGCATTACCGCGCACAACACTCTTAAATGTAGGTTAGGCTTTTAGCTCATGGCAACAATAGCGTCAACCATATACTCGATCAAGCAAGAGTCACTATTATCTCTTAACCAATCAACGAACTGCAGTGTTTCTTGCTACACCTTTTATTATTGGATCAGTGGACTGGGTACCTCAACCCAAAAAATAGGACCAAGGGTCCTGTAGCTTACCGGCTAGCAGTCTTACAGCGATGATACAAGTTATGAAAATTTCATGTGAAGTTTGACATTTGAATTAATGAAAATCAATGTCACTAAATAAAAGTTCACATACATTTATAAGACCTTCTGTAATACAATCCTGAGCTTTGAATCAGTTTTGGTGATACAAGTCATTGAAAATTCAATATGTCAATTGTGAACTTTAAAAGATCACAGAAGGTAAAGTATAGGTCAGTAAATGGACTTTATATATGACTTTCTAAATGTCTCTACAGAAACCTTGGCTCAATCTATGACCATTTTGATGATTGAAGTCATTGTAATTTCACTGTCGAGTTTGAACCTCCAAGGTCACTGACAGTCAAGTTAAATGTCACCAAATGAATGTTCATATGTGACTTCCTAGATTCAGTAACACAAACCTAGGCTCCATCTGTGACCATTTTAGTAATACAAGTCACTGAATCTTCCCTAGGTCACATTTGACCTTTGAAGGTCAATATGAAGGTCACCAAATGAAAGCTCATATATGACTTGCTATACATCTCTAATACAAACCTAGGGTCCATCTGTGACCGTTTTGGAAATACAAGTCATTGTAATTGTATTATCTCAAGTTTGACCTTCAAAAGTCACCAAGTCAAGTTGAATGTCACCAAATGAAAGTTCATGTGTGACTTCTTTTAAGTCTGATACAAGCTTAGGCTCTATCAGTGACCTTTTTAGTGACAGAAGTCATAGAATTTTCACTTGGTCAAGTCTGACCTTCAAAGGTCAATATGACGGTCACCAAAGGAAAGTTCATATTTGACTTCCTATATGCCTGCAATATAAACCTACACTCTATCTGTAACGATTTTTATGATGTAAGTCATTGAAATTTCACTGTAAAGTTTGGCCGTTGAAGGTTACTGAACGCAAGTGCAAGGTCACCAAATGAAACTTCATACATGACTTCCTATATGCCCACAATACAAAGCTCTATCTATAATAGTTTTGGTGATAGAAGTCATTATAATTTTGCTATCTTGCTTATTCATAAAGTACAGCACCCCCACTAGACCCACTTCCGCCTATTCAATCAAAATGACGCTTGCACTGTACTTTGACGGTACCAAGGGAAGTTGATTGCCTGATTTCGAAAAAAAAAAAAATTATCACACGGTTTTTGAGAAATAATTTCTTGAAATTTCAAGTCCTATCTTTTAACATTGATAGTATTTTCCTTGACCTCAAGTTTGACCTTTCAAAGTCAGCTGAGTTCAACTTTAACATAGCCAATGTATAGGTCATATATACTCAGTATTGCAGTTTTCAGGATTTTAGCTTGTAAAATGCATGTAGAAAGAACCCTGTAAAAACAAAACCTTACTGGACAAATTAATCTTGTTTTAGACATTAATTTCAAACAAAAAATTAAAAAGACAAAAAATTAATTTCAGTGATCTCTTTTTTCTATGAGATAAAAAGATCTTCCACTGGTAAGAGATAATTTTGACTAATTTCTAAATTTGTCCATTGAATGAGTGAAACCTTATCTCTTAGACAAATCTAGAAATTAGTTAAAACTTCCTACATCAGAAGCAGTACTTTTTTTTTTGCTCAAAAACGGGTAATTGAAGTAAGAGTTTTAAGTTTAAATACAAGATTAAAATACTATGTAAGGTTATGTTTTGCAGTGAATTGATTCAGGGAAACATTTCTGTGTAGACAGTGAACATTTGTCATGTCATAAGATATCACTGACTTCTCATCATCATTATTATTGCCATTATTTAATCACTTTCTCTTTATAACTGTAAGGAAACTTAAGACAGAGTATTTAGGAATATTGATTTCCTGTTGTAAGATAAGTCCAAATTTTTACATTACTATTATAGTAATGACAATATTATTATTATTATTATTTTTATTATTATTGTTGTTGTTATTGTTATACCCCCGACCCATAAGGGGCAGGGGTACATAGTATATACCAAAGAATTCTGTCCGTCCGTACCAGTTTGTCTGACTGATTTCTCAAAAACCGCTCATCAGATTGTTGCCATATTGCAGTCACGCATTCTACACTTTAGGGAGAGATGTAGTTCCAAGTTTCATGACAATGTGATGATTTTTTCAAAAATTACTTTTGTTTTCCATATTTTGAACTGAGAAAATTTACCGCTGCAAATGTTGTCCAACCGATTTCTCGAAAACCGCTTATCAGATTGTTTTCAAATTTCAGTCAAGCATTCTATACTTCATGCAGAGGTGCAGTGCCAATTTATATGAAAACATGTCATATCCGTCCGTCTGTCCACACCATTTGTCTGACCGATTTCTCAAAAACCGCTCATCAGGTTCTTTTCAAATTGCAGTCATGCATTCTACACTTCATGGAGAGGTGCAGTGCCAAGTTTCATGAAAATGTAATGATTTTTTCAAAAATTACTTTTGTTTTCCATATGTTGAACTGAGAAAATTTACCTCTGTAAATGTTTTCTGACCAATTTCTCAAACTGATTGCGTTCACGTTTCAGTCATTCATTCTATACTTAATGCAGAGATGCAGTGCTAATTTATACGAAAATATGCCATAATCTCTTCAGTGCACAAGGGTTGGGGGTTTTGGTGAGTTGTGCTCAATTTTTCACGTGTTGTTGTTGTTTTTTTAATTGTCGTCATTACTATTATTATTGTTGTCACTATTTCTATACAATATTATTAAAATATTACTTGTGACAAATTATTTAATATAGAGGCGCAAAAGATCTGGCAGCTCAAATAAAACTGGGCCACACTTGGCGAGATTCTGGCGATGTGTAGGCAGTGTCGGGCGAGTTCCGTTCAATGATAATCAGGCCAGATCAATTTGTACCACAATTGGGCCGTTATCTTGGAGGGTTATGGCAAATAGACGGCGGTGTCGGTGAAAAGGTGAGTGAGTCAGAATCGGGCAGTCACTCAAAATGGTTACGGGGCATTGGACATTTGATGTGGCAAGTGGTTATCGGGGCAGATTAGTTTTTGTATAATTGGGCTGGATCTGGGAGGGTCATGGTAAATTGATGGAGGTGACGGCAAAAAGGTGACTGTACCCGGATTGGGCAGTAATTCAATTTGATTCTGGACCGATTATGGCCATACGGATTCAGGCCAATTAAAATAGAGTCAGGATCTGTAATCTGTCCGCATCTGGGCTGACACATCATTGCTGTCTGAGTTTGGTCAGATACCGCATTGACATGTTTGATGTCGAAACAGATGCATAAGAGAAGACCATCTCGTACCCACAGTGAAATATATTGGTGGGTGAGTCATGTTTTGGGGCTGTTTTAATACAAGAGGTCCTGGGGCACTGGTTAAGATTAATGGCATAATGAACTCCACCAAGCATCAGAATATTTTGGCTGACAATCTGGTTGCCTCTGCCAGAAGGCTGAGACTTGGCCATAGGTGGACTTTCCAAAAAGACAACATACCTCGAGGTCCACACAGGAATGGTTCTGAGACCACAAAATCAACGTTCTGCAATGGCCAGCTCAGTCACCAGACCTCAATCCAATTGAAAACCTGTGGGCTGAGTTGAATGGGGCTGTTGATAAATGCAAACCCAAGAATGTAAAGGATCTTGAAAAGATCTGCTAAAAAAAAATGGTCCAAAAACCCTCAAAATGTGTGCCTTAACCTTGTAAAAGATTACAGGAAAAGATTCCATGCTGTTATCCTTGCCAGAGGTGGTTGTACTATGTACTAAATGAAGGGTGCCAATAATTATGAAACCTTGATTTTGTGGAAATTTATGTTAGATTAAATGACTGAAATGATTTTGCCAATTCCATCAAAACATTTGAATTATTTCGCACATGTTGGTATATTTCGTTTCTATATAATTATATTGTTTATATTTTTTTTATTGTTTGAGCACTGCCAGTAATTTGGGAGCCCGCTGTCAATAAATGCAGAAATAAATATTTTTTAATACATATATGTACAAATAAGTAATTATATATATATATATATATATATATATATATATATATATATATATATATATAATATAGAACAACTGTACAAATAAATGTTTTAAAGCTTATTTTACAGTCAAGGGTCTTTTTTTTAATACTTTTTACATGGCCGACTGATTCATGTGCACAAACCACACAGGGCACAAAAAAAAAAAGAAAACTTTTACCCGTGCGGCTGAAAAAAAATCCGGGAGGAAGCACTGTACAGCATGTTCAAAGCAGTGCTGCTGGAGTACTGTACTTAGTCACTCAAGTCGCTCTGCCCTCATTACCCCCCATCCTCTATACATTGCATTAGCTTCTCACATCGCCCAGAATTCATCAGAAAATGCTTCTATTGACATTAAATGTCCTCCATAACCTTGCCCTTCAATATCTCACTGAGCTTTACCAACTGTATGCACTTGTCTGTAAGCTTCAGTCCTCTGCTTCCAGTTCCAGTGCTAGGCTCTCAACCATGAGCAGCTGGGCATTCAGTATTATGACTCCCAAACTCTGGAACTTATTGCGACAAAATCTTCAAAAATCTTGTCAATTTCTTCATTCAAATCCCAACTATAAACCCAATTTTTCAGACAGTACTTTCCATTCCCTTTCCCTCTCAAATTATATTGATATATTGATAGGAATTTTATGTAGTGTTTCTATTAATAGTGGATTCATTTTTGATATTTTAGCTTGACTGTAAAGCGCTTTCGATCATTTTAATGTTAAAAGGCGCTATATTAAGTCAATAAATTAAATTAAATTAAATATCATTTTATTGTCTTCTATTGTCTTTTTAGTTATTTATTTTATCTTTCGCTTGCTGTGACCTCTCATTATGTTTGTAATGCCTTGTTTTAATGTTTTATCATATTCTCTGTGCCATGTAAAGAGACCTCGAGTGCAAGTAAGGTGCGATATATATTTATCACATAACTGCAGTACTTTTCCTATAGCCCAGCTCATGACAATTTTTGATATTACCCAAGGACAATATCACTTTGGCAAAAATTTCATTGGCTGAGAGCGTGGGAAAAAAAATAACTCAGAATTACGTCACACTCTTAGTATTTAGCCAAACTGAATACTAAGTGTAACAGTGGTTAAGTCGGTAAGGCTTAGCGCTGCAGCGAGCGAGCCAAGTGCCGCTTTCATGACTAAGTTAAAGTTACTTAGCTAGCTCGCATGCACACTGTACCTTTCCATGACTATTATGTAACATTACTTTGTTAGCTAGCAAGCTAATGTTAGCTAGCTACTCAGTTACCTGAATGTACACACCGTTGCTAGTTCAGCCTCGAATGACTGTGACTCAATGACTGGCTATGTTAGCAAAGCGACACAATTTTGTACTCTTCGTCTTGTCATGTGAAAATGATGAAACTCGTTGAGTAATTTTTGAGTTTGTTGCTCGCCAAAGCTCACAATAAACATAAAATTTACTCAACTTGTTTCGTTACTTTCATATGACATGCCCACTCATGTAAGATCCTCTAAAAACCTACTATTATTGTTATTATTGCAAAGGTGCAGATTTAGGATCATTAAGTCCAGGAATGTACTTTTACACCAAAAACAGCAAATCATTCAACTAATAATCATCTCCAGCTTAAGAATTGTTCTGATTCAAAAAGGCAATAAGAACAAAATACAAGGAAGGATTTCCTGCCACTGGATTTAGTTAGCTGTAACTGTGGCCACTGAGACGCTACTCTGCTTAATCAAGCCGAGAGGAGGAGACAGGTGACTTTGGGAAGCGTTCAACAATCAAGTAGGCTGGTTAGCTACTGCTTCCCTTGTTCACAGAGTCTATCCATGAAAAATCAGTGCTTTCTGTTTTAAAGTGCATTTTCTTTTCCATACAAACTTTTTCCTGAGTTGCAGTTGTATTCTGTCCATGTACATGGAAATTGCCATTAGCTGGGGGATTAAACTCCATGGAGTGCTGCTGGGACTGATAAAAGAGCTATCGTATCGTGTGTCTTCGGCTTTCTATGGGCTTAGCAAAGTGAATTTGCATTTTCTCTTATTTTTGTCTTATACGTAATTTTTCATTTCTTAATAAGTTTTGTTTGTTTCTGGATTCTACTAAAAATTTTTGCAACCATATTTCAACAGTTCTCTCATAAATAACCGACATAATGAGCACCTCACTGCTGCAGTTATTGTACTTGAATTACCTCTGCTTTTAGACCTTTTAGATCCCCTTAACAATGTACTGTTTACAAATACAAACAAAAAACAGGACAAGTTAGGGAAAATCAAACAGAGTTACAACATAAAACTGGTAAAAACAGCCTTAACGGTTAAATGAATTTAGTAAATAAAATTATCATTTAAAAGCCTGATGTCTTATTTTCTATTGTTTATGAAAATCCAGAAGTATGTGAAAAATTGGGAAACTGGGGGGGGGCTTCCAACAGTTAAATTCACCATCCAAGGACCATGCTACCACAAAATGCACCCTGCTAAGACATCAGCTACAACTCAGCAGGTAAACATAGGGGAAAATTGAGTGCTACAGCAACAGTGGGAAAGGGCACACACCAATCACAGTGCTGAGATGAGTGACACAACCATAGTGGGAAAAGACTCAGACGTGATCAGATCAGATGAGTGCTACAGCCGCAAGGGGAAAGGACTGAGAGCTGACCGCAGATCTGAGTTGAGTGTAACAGCAGCAGAGGGAAATGACTGAGAGCTGATCACAGATCTGAGGTGCTACAGCAGAAGTGGAAAAGGGCCCAGAGCTGATCGCAGATCTGAAATTGTACAGAAGCCTACCTTGGCACTTAGATTGTTCATGCGCTTTCAAGTGCTGCACAAAACAAAAAAAGCCAAAAAAAAACCTTAAACAAAAAATCCATGAAAAACAATTATAAATGAGTATTCCTTTGGTTAAGTTTTTTTTTTAATATAGATACTGCGACCTTAATTCCATAAGAATTGGGACAGTACGTAAAATGCATATAAAAATAGAATGAAGTGATTTGTAAATTCTATTTTACCAACATTTAGTTAAAAGAGGCACACATAAAAATATTTTAAGTTTAAGCTCATCAACTGTATTGATTTCTGTAAACACTAGCAAATTCAGAAAATGATGTCTGCCACACATTCCAAAACAAATGGTGCAGAAGATTGGAAACACTGGAAATGTTCAAGAATCTTCAAAAAAAAAAAAGACCTGTTCAGAACATTCCAAATGTAAGCAAGTGAATCATAACAAGTGATTCAATTATTATTGGGAATATAATGAGCAGTCTCAAAAGGCACAGTCACACACCAGCAATATGGTTTGAGAGTCGACACTTTGTCAAGAGCTGCATGAACAAATAGCTAGATTGATGACAATGGGTCCTATTTTAACGATCTAAGCACATGGTCTGAAGTGTGCAGCACAAATGCATGCAAGGCGAGTCCAAATCCATTTTTGCTAGTTCAACGGCACGTAACCTGAGTGCAAAGTAAGGCAGATGATTCAAAGGGGGCTGAACACAATCTCTTGATTCATCATGGGTGTGTTTTGCCAAGTTGCAGGAAAAGAATTTGAGTGTGCTCGCACGAATCTGCTCGTGCCCGAAGTAAAAGTGCGTGCACAAGTCATTGCTGAAAGAACTGAAACCTTATCAGAATGATCTTCAAAAATGTAATAAATAAAAAAACAGCGCCATGGGCACTGTAGCTCACTTGGTTTATTTCAGGCTTTAGTGTTATGTAAGATCACAAGTGGTGAGTGGGAAAATGAAGACACCCTTTGTAATTTGTGTGGCAAAAAAACCCCAAAAATTTCAAGCAAAATCCAACATTATGCTTTGTTGTTTCTTCATGTCATTTTGATTTGCAGCTCAGTGCTCCTTTCATAGTGCAGGGCCATTAAAATATCAAGCCCCAGACTCCAGATCATTGTACCCAGCATTAATTACTGAAGAGTTAACCAGTGGGCTATTGGGCTTAAGTGTGTTGCTCAATGGAGTAGCACTGTAGCAAATTAGGAGCTAAGCTTTTTATTTTTATGACCATTAAACAAGAAATTCAAGCGGATGCCGTACGAAGGCCATTTGTCCACAGGTCAGGCTGAAATGCAATACCTGATCTTTCAGGCAAGGACGCTGATGGCCAATGTCAAAAGCATCTGTGTGGTAAATTTAAACAATCTAGCTGCATTCAAACACTCCCTAGCAGTGCAATTCGAAGTTCAAGGTCATTGAGAGGTGCAATTGCAATTAATGTTAACATTTGCAATAAATCTGTGAGCATCTGCACATATGGCATCCAAATCTGAAGTTTCAGCCATCTGAATACAATGTGAATCTTATTTGCTCCATTTTAACAGTTTTTTGCTCGTCAAGGTCATCGTAAGGTCAAATAACGATAAAAATCTAAATTGTCAATGCATTAGTGATCCCTAAAGTCAAAAACAACTATGTAGTGAATTTCAACATTCCAAGTGCTCTTAAACACTCCCTAGCATGATACAGTGCAATTTAAGGTTCAGGATCACTGAAAGGTCAAATATGAATAGATGTTCAAATTTGCAATTAATATCTAATTATTTGCACATACAGCATCAAAATCCAAAGTTTTAGCCTTTTAATTACAATCAGAACCTTATTCACTATATTTAAAAGGTTCTTTCCTTGTCAAGGTCACTGAAAAGTCAAATGACAATAAACGTCAAAATTTTCACAGTATAGATTGCCTGCCTCAAAAGTATGTGTATGTGTAAGGGAGTTTTTTGAATGGTATCATAATGGTGAGTAGGAACCTGGTTATATGTGCAGTGTTAGTTTTGCGCTGCTATTAATTTAGGTGGACACTGTATTGTTTTAAGATGCCTAATATTGGAACGGATGTAGATGCGCGCTTGCAGGCGCGGGAGGAAGTGATTAAGCGCATGTTTTGGCGCGAGCAAGTATTGTTGAGAACACACAATAAAGTTCGGACGGGGGGTCTGCCATTCGGTGCGGATCAGCAAAGACCTGTGTGGTTTTTGGAGCAGCCCTTTTCTGCAGATATCGAGGCATTCACAACCTCTCGGCTACATTGGTGGCAGCGGTGGGCGTTTTCGACAGAAACACGGGGCTACACCGTGCCTTGGACACACTGACGGAGGACGTGAAAGAGATGAGGATGGAGATGCGGCGAATGGTGGAGGAGAATATTCGCCTGCGATCCGGCGGGTATAGCGATGGAAGAAGACCCTCTTCCCCGGGGCATGAGGATCTGTGCCAGTGCGACTGCAGGAGACAGGGATGTAGGTCGCACGGTTCAGGGAGTGAACCCAGGGGGCGCTCTCCGGACCACGGCTAGCATGATCGTGCAAGGGAACGAAGCGTGGCGGAGAAGCCGGATTTCCAGGCAGCCTACCAGGACCGCGCTCATTCACCTGGAGGGCGTGGCCGAGCGCTCTCTCCTGGTTGGCGCAACCAAACTGTCTCGTCAAGGGGGCGGGACCGAGCTCCTTCCCCATATTGGCGGGACCCGGAACCCGCCAGGCCCCCCTGCATGGACGATGCAGGAAACAGGCGGGGAGTTCACTTTCTCTCCCACAAGGGGGAGTACCCGGCTAACCAGTCGGGAAAAGAGCTGTAGTCGATGTCGCGGCCCAGACATCGGCTACGGAGCCTACGGGCCATCCAGACGATGGACTGCACATTGCGGTTACAGGTAACGCGGGGGTGCCGCAGCGTACTTCCTACGTGAGGGGGAACATTGAAGGGACTGAAGTTAATATTCTTGTGGATTCGGGCTCTACCGAGTCCTTTCTCAGCGCTGATTTTCGTATGTCAGTTCCCGCCTTACGTGAGCGGCCCCCTACCGCCAATTTTATTGCCGCACAGGCGGTGAATGGTCAGATGCTGGACACGCTAGGCACCATAACAGCTACATTGCGCCTGGGAAGCACATCCTGGCAGCAGGTATTCTATGCACTGAGGCAGTCCACAAAGGCCGCGCTGGTGGGTCTGAACTTTCTCTCCGACAACGGGGCACGCATTGACTTTGAAAAGGGAAGATTGCTGTTATGGGACACGGACATTCCACTGTTAAGCAACAAAGACTTAATACCGCAATGTTGTAATGTTACTATTGCTAATGCCATGACATTGCCCCCCCTCAGTGAGAGGCTGGTCCCTATCTGTGTCTCCCCAGCGGGGAGAGACCCGCTTCCAGACTTCGTGGGCTATCTAGAGCCTAACCCCCAGGGCAGGAATGAATGTGTTGTCGCCCACACAGTGACAGCAGTACGAGGGGGGTTTCGACGGCCCGGGTGTTAAACCCTACTGACAGAGAACTTGTCCTGAGGGAGGGTATGCACCTGGGGCAATTTTTCTCTGTGGACGAGTCCACACTTGTGTCACTGCCATTAACCCCAATAGAGTCTGTCTCTTCAATTTCAGCCGGTGAGCCTCTGGTATCGTTGCAAGAGTCGCCTACCACTCCATGGCAGAAGACGTAGCTGATGGCGCTATTAGAAAAGCACAGGGAGATATTCAGCACTTCTGGGAGGGTGACTGCTAAATGCACACTCGTTAAACACCACATAAAAACCAGTAACCACCCTCCTCTGCGACAGCGAGCATATCGAACGTCACCGGAAAAGAGGGAGGAGATAGACAGGCAAGTAGCGGCGTTGCTAGCCGAGGGGGTGATTGAAGAAAGCTGTAGTCCTTGGGCCTCCCCGGTCGTTTTAGTGAGTAAGAAAAATGGGGATTGGAGATTTTGCATTGACTATCGTCGTTTGAACGGTGTCATTGTAAAAGATTAGCATCCCCTCCCCAGGGTGGACGACACGCTAGATGCGATAGCGGGCTCCCGGTGGTTTAGCACACTCGATTTTTCGAATGGCTACTGGCAAGTTGAGGTTGCCGACGAAGATAGGGAGAAAACGGCTTTCACGACAGGCAGGGGTCTTATCAATGGCGGTCAATGCCCATGGCCTAACTAATTCGCCTGCCACATTCCAACGTATGATGGAATTAGTGCTTAGAGGGCTTCCCTGGCAGGTGTGCATGGTATATTTAGATGATGTCCTGATCTACAGGCCCACCTTCGAGCAGCATCTAACCAGCCTTCGCGAAATCTTCTTTAGGATTCAGGCAGCCAGCCTCAGATTGAACCCCTGGAAATGTCACCTGGCCCGTGATCATGTCGTATTCCTGGGGCGCGTTGTTTCTCGTCAGGGCCTGCGCCCAGACCCTCGTAACACCGAGAAAGTAAAAACCTGGCCTATCCCACATAACCCCACAAAGGTGAGGGCGTTTTTGGGCCTATGCTCTTATTACAGGCGTTTTGTTAAGGATTTTGCCCAACACGCAGTTCCCTTGCACTGTTTAACGTGCAAAGACATGCCCTTCCACTGGACTCTCGAATGTAACGCAGCCTTTAAGTACCTGAAGAAGGTGCTGTCCTCCGCTCCTGTTGTCGCCATGCCTGATTTTAACATCCCCTTCAAGGTGTACACCGATGCATCATTGGAAGCGGTGGGGGCGGTGCTAGCTCAGGACTGGGACGGGCTAGAGAGAGTGGTGGTTTATGCTAGTCAGTCACTGTCTCCCACGGAAAGGCGCTGGTCAACCTTTGATAGGGAACTGTGGGCCATAGTGTGGGCAGTACGCCAGTTCAGACATTACGTTGGGTCCACCGTGTTCACCATTATTACAGACCATAAGCCTCTCCTAGGTCTGCAGGGCATGTCCATTGACAAAGACCCAACCGGTAAGAGAGCACGGTGGTTATTGGAATTGGACCCTTTTAACTGGACCATACAGTACAAAGACGGTCTAAGTCAGACTAACGCGGACGCATTGTCACGGCGGCCTGCAGATGTGAGCCCTGATACAACAGGGGACCCCTTATTGGCGGCAGAAGGCCAGGTGAATGTGGTGGGGGCAGACAATGAATCGTGCGGACCTGTTTCTGACACCTTGTCGCAACCCCCAGCCGACCTAGTCCTCCACGGGAGTACTAATGAAATGCCACAGGTGGAAGGGCAGGGTAACTCTGATGAATTGCCCTTCCTGCATGCGCTTTCGCATGATGGAATTGGCTTGGGGGAACTCCAACGGTCTAATCCGGCTATTGGGAAGGTGTTAGGCTGGATTACAGAGGGTTCTAGGCCTCCTCGCGGGCGCTTGAGGGGTAGCTCTCGGTGGCTTCGGAAATTGTGGACTGAATATCCGCGTCTCTCAGTGCTTAATGGTCTGCTCTGTCGGACGGTAAGTTCTCCGGGTACAGGTCGTGCTCGTTGCCAGGTGGTGGTGCCGCCCACACTCATTCCAGATGTACTGCATCATCTGCATGGAGGCCACGCCTCTGCGCATTTCTCTGCTGAACGAGTGTGGGAGCAAGCTAGGCAAATGTGTTACTGGCCCTTCACGTTTAAAGACATCCAGCAATGGTGCGAGCAGTGCATTCCATGTCAGACCTGGAGGGCCCCGGTGTCCAAGCATCGTGCACAATATGGGGAGTTTAGTGTCAACCGGGCCATTCTAGAGGGTGGCCATGGATATTCTGGAATTACCAGTAACCTCCAAAGGCAGCAGGTATGTCTTAGTAGTGGAGGACTATTTTACGAAGTTCGTGAATTTGTATGCTCTCGCTAATCAAGCTGCTCAAACAGTAGCACAGTGTTTGTTTGAGGATTATGTACTGGTGCATGGCATTCCGGAAGTGCTTCATAGTGATCAGGGCAGACAGTTTGAGGCTGAGACGGTTCAGAGATTGTGCCAACTTTTGGGGATAAAAAAGACGCGTACGACACTCTATAATCCCAAATCAGATGGCATGGTAGAACGTTTTAATAGAACACTGATTGACCAGCTGGCTAAATCGTTGCTTGCCTGTGGTGGGGAATGGGATGACTTCCTGAGGCAGGTAGCGTTCGCCTACAACACCTCTGTCCATGCCTGTACAAACTACACCCCCTACTACCTGACGCATGGTCGCGAAGCGCATGTCCCGGTAGATGTGTTGGTTCCTGCACGGGAACTGAGTTCTAATTTGGCTTCTTCCCATGTGGACTACGTCACTGCCCTCGGGGAAAAACTAGAGGTGGCCTTTGGTAGGGCTAGGCAGCGCGGGGCAGATGCGTGGGAGAACCAAAAATTGTACTATGACAGAGGGGCCCGTCACCAGCCATATGCTGTAGGCGACTTCGTGTGGTTGCATAACCCCACTGAGGACCACAGGAAGCTGGCTCCCCATTGGAGGGGCCCCTATAGGATCCTAGCAGTGATGGACTCTCAGGGGGAATTGGGGCTGACTTACCATATTGGCAGCCCCGTGGACCCCACAGGGCGAGAACAGGTTGTCCATTACGATAGGCTAAAACCCTACACTGTTGGGCTCATGCCCACTGGTTCTTCTTTCGAGCCTCCAACATTTTTGCCTCTTCAGGCTCCCTCTCAACCAGATGAAGGGTGGTCTGAGGGGGACTGTGGGCCTGAGGAACTGCAGGTCTCAGGGGACACAGAAACTCTCCAGGGCCCAAATTCCTGGGGGCCGCGACCCACTGTGTCTCGCACTGGACGAGCAGTTAAAATGCCAGCTCGTTTCAATGATTTTGTCACCTACAGGTAATTGTGGGGTTTTGTAAAGAAAATTAAAAGGTATAAAATGTGTTGCATCATTTAAAAGAATTGTAAAAGAAAAAAAAATGTAACTGTTTAATATAGGAATGACATGTTTTTGGGGTCCTTACATGCAGGTATTGTGAAACGATGACGTTTATTTTTGAAAGGGGGGAGGCATGTAAGGGAGTTTTTTTGAATGGTATCATAATGGTGAGTAGGAACCTGGTTATATGTGCAGTGTTAGTTTTGCGCTGCTATTAATTTAGGTGGACACTGTATTGCTTTAAGATGCCTAATATTGGAACGGATGTAGATGCGCGCTTGCAGGCGCGGGAGGAAGTGATTAAGCGCATGTTTTGGCGCAAGCAAGTATTGTTGAGAACACACAATAAAGTTCGGACGGGGGGTCTGCCGTTCGGTGCGGATCAGCAAAGACCTGTGTGGTTTTTGAGCAGCCCTTTTCTGCAGATATCGAGGCATTCACAACCTCTTGGCTACATATGCAAAGTTTCAGCATTCTAGTTGCTTTCAAACGCTCTCCAGCATGATATAGAGCAATTTTGAATATGATCGAGTGGTGGCCATGTTTGACGTCTAGTTTCTAGGCCTTGAACAAACTTTAATCTAGACATCTATATGTACTTCCCCCACCAAATTTCACATTGATCGCTTCAGTGGTTTGGCAGAAGATCTAAGTTAACGCAGTAGCCAATGCTGTTGCGTGATCCCATAAGCTCCCTTTGGTCCGTTGGACTAAGTGAACTAAAACTAGTTTTGTTCAAATATTGTTCAGAATTGTTTTAATTATTCAGATTTATAAAATCATTGTGAATCCCTAGGATTGCATAACCATATAGGCTCGCAAATACTTCAGAAAACCTGTGTCAGTGAATGCAGTTTGTTGTAGCATCATCAAATTGGTTCTAGGACTCTTTGTCCCAAGACTTTTTGTCCCCAGACTTCTTGTCCCGGTAATGCTTTGCCCACTTCCTGAATTATAACCCTATCCCTAAACCTAACCCTAACCCCTATATTATGGTTATCTGTTCATCGTCCGTCCATCCATCCATCTGTCAACAAAGGTGATACATTTCATTATCATTAGGGGATGAAAAATTTGCGGACAAAAAGTCCGGGGACAAAGAGTCCAAGGACTAAAAGTCCTCAAGGATGAAAAGTCCGGGGACAAAAAGTCTTTGGGGACAAAGAGCCCATGAGGATGAAAAGTCTGGGGACGAAAAATTTGGGACGAAAAGTCCGGTGTCAAAGAGTCCAGGGACAAAAAGTCCTCAGGGACAAAGAGTCCATGGATGAAAAGTCCACGGGGATGAAAAGTCCAGGGACGAAAAGTCTAGGGATGAAAAACTCGGGGATCAAAAATCCGGGGACGAAGAGTCCTGTAACCCATCAAATTCCAGTTAAGACTACGACACGAAGAAGAAGCCATATCAACACCATCCTGAAGCACTGCTGACTTCTCTGGGCTCGAGCTGACCTGAAATGGACTGAAATGGAAGTGGATAGGAGGGCTGTGGTCCGATGAGACCATCTTTCCGAGTCAAACAGGAGAAGGACCATCCTCACTTTTATCAGCAACAGGTTCAAAAGCCAGCATTTGTCATGGACCTGGGCAGCGTTTGCGCTCTCAGATAAGAAGCTGGTGCATCTGTGAGTGCTCAATTGATGCAGAAGGTACACGCCCATTTTGGAACAAAATATGCAGCTTTCCAGACATTGGCTTTTTCAGAGATGCCCCAGCTTGTTCCAGCATAATAACGCCAAACCAAACTCAACTCATATCACAACAGCATGGCATCATTGTCACACAATGCGGATACCAGATTGTTCTGCCTGCAACCCGGACAAGTTTCCGTTTGAAACTTGCAGCGGATTGTGAACGCAAAATACAAGGACAAAGATCCTGGACTGTCGACCAACTGCAGTCCCATAACAGGCAAGAATGGGAACAAATTCCGCTTTAAAACACTGAGTTCTCAATTCGACTACAACTACTGAGTGCTATTAAAAGAGAGTCAACGTTATGGTAAAGTGGTGAAAATGCACCTGTCCCAATTTCATTGAGATATGTTGCAGACATCAAGTTTCAAAAATATCTTTAATTTTCAAAAATGATGAGTTGATGAGTTCAAAGGCATTTAAATTTTACAAATTGTCCAAACAACGACAATAATAATAATAAAAAAACAACAACAACAACAACAAAAAAACACTACAACAGTGAGTCAAAAAAACTACACTTTTTAAATGTCGAATTATTATATTCTGCAGCAACGTATACAACATCTTTTTACATGTACGTTTTCAGCAGCTCTCTCTGCTTCTTTTGATACCAGTTTGCACCTTGTTAGATTAAACCCATGACTGCTGTGGAACAATTTAAGGAGATAAGTGAAATTTCACTTGTGCCAACTGATCAGGCTCTGATACAAAGCAAACAAAACAGAATTCCCTCTGTGAAGTTTCAAGTCAACATAAAATATTTATGGCACGTTCATTTCACTCCCTGTGGTCAGTGATTTTAGTCCTCCACATGGCCACCATTTCCTTGAATACAAAGCTGGGCTCTGTGCATCATTCCGCAACACCACGGCGAATCATCTGCCTGTCTTTCCTGAGAATGTCCACCTCACGAATAATCCTCTGTTGAAGATCATCCAGATTTGCTGGAGGTGCTGTGATGACCCGTGATTTCAAGTAGCCCCAAACAAAAAAAAAATCCATGGGGGTCAGATCTGGGGATCTTGGGGGCCACTCGATCGCATGATTCAAGGCAATCACTCTGTTTCCAAATAACTCCCTGAGGCGATCCGTGACGACCCTTCTTCCGTGTGCAGGAGCACTGTCCTGTGCCCACCAGAGATGCCTGAACTGGTCGATCTCATATCCAGCCCTGGTCAGTTGGCACAAGACAGATTTCAATTGAGTCCCTTAATTTTCCTATGTGCAGTAATGCCTGAAAAATAATGAGGTGTAACTGGTACCAATATCAGCGTAAAGACCTGAGGCAAAGTACAAAATATGTTGTATACATGTACATTGCTACACCATCACAAAATGACCCGTTAAAAAGTGTATAGTTTTTTTTTACTCACTCTGTACTACTACTGCCAGTTAGGGTTCAATGCATTGTGGGTTCTTATAATTAAAATAAAAGTCTAAGTAGCAAAGACATTTCAGACTTTTCCTAGTTGTAATTAAATTAAATTGAATGGTTAATACAAACCCCAATTCCAATGAAGTTGGAACATTGTGTAACACGTGAATAAAAACAGAATACAATGATTTGCAAATCCTTTTCGACCTATATTCAATTGAGTACACTACAAAGACGAGATATTTAAAGTTCAAACTGATAAACTTTTTTTTTTTTTTTTTTTTTGGAAATGTTCACTCATTTTGAATTTGATGCCTGCAACATGTTCCAAAAAAGCTGGGATAGGGGCCACAAAAGACTGGAAAGTTGAGGAATGCTCAAAAAACACCAGTTTGGAACATTCCACAGGTGAACAGGTTAATTGGAAAATGGTGAGTGTCATGATTAGGTATAAAAAGAGCATTCCTGAAAGGCTCAGACATTCACAAGCAAGGATAGGGCGAGGTTCAGCACGTTATGAACAACTGCGTGAACAAATAGTCCAACAGTTTAAGGGCAATGTTTCTCAACGTGCAATTGCAAGGAATTTAGGAATTTTATCATCTACAGTCCAAAATATCATCAAAAGATTCAGAGAACCCGGAGAAATCTCGACATGCAAGTGGCAAGGCCGAAAAGCAACATTGAATGCCTGTGACTGTCGGTCCCTCAGGCGGCACTGCATTAAAAACCGACATCATTCTGTAAAGGGTATTACCATGTGGGCTCAGGAACACTTTGGAAAACCACTGTCACAGTTCATCGCTACATCTACAAGCGCAAGTTAAAACTCTACACCCAGAAACGCCGCCAGCTTCTCTGGGCCCGAGCTCATCTGAGATCGACTGAAGCAAAGTGGAAAAGTGTGCTGTGGTCTGACGAGTCCACATTTCAAATTGTTTTTGGAAATTATGGACGTCATATCCTCCGGGATAAAGAGGAACAGGACCATCCAGATTGTTATCAGCGCAAAGTTCAAAAGCCAGCATCTGTGATGATATGGGAATGTGTTAGTGCCCATGGCATGGGTAACCAGCACATCTGTGAAGGCACCATTAATACAGAAAGGTACATACAGGTTTTGGAGCAACATATGCTACCATCCAAGCGATGTCCTTTTCAGGGATGTCCCTGCTTATTTTAGCAAGACAATGCCAAGCCATAATTTGCATGTGTTTCAACAGCGTGGCTTCATAGTAAAAGAGTGTGGGTAATAGACTGGCCTGCCTGCAGTCCAGACCTGTATCCCATTGAAAATGTGAGGCGCATTATGAAGCACAAAATACGACACCAGAAACCCCAAACTGTTGAGCAACTGAATTCCTACATCAAGAAAGAATGGGAAAGAATTCCACCTAAAAAGCTTCTAAAATTAGTGTCCTCAGTTCTTAAACGCTTATTGAGTGTTGTTAAAAAGAAAGGTGATGTAACAGTGGTAAACATGACCCTGTCCCAGCTTTTTTTGGAAGGTGTTGCAGGCATCAAATTCAAATTGAGTGAATATTTCCAAAAAAAAAAAAAAAAACGATAAAGTTTATCAGTTTGAACACTAAATATCTTGTCTTTGCGGTGTACTCAATGAAATATAGGTCGAAAAGGATTTGCAAATCATTGTATTCTGTTTTTATTCACGTTTTACACAACATCCCATCTTCATTGGAATTGGGGTTTGTATGACATGGCTTCTAAGAAAAACAAGTGTTGCCACTAAACGTGGCCATGTCCCCCGCCAGGTGATGGAAATCGACTGGGGTTGGCATATCACACAAATACACATTGAAGCCAAAGATGAATAAAATGGGTCAAAGCGTTCTTGAGATGTCGGGTTCACAACAAACTGGACGTGATGGCCGGACAGATGGACTGACGGAGCTGAATACTATGTTCCCCGGCCCTAATACACCTTGACACCAAAGATGAATGGAATCCGTCAAACCGTTCTTGAGATATCATGTTGACAAGGTATTTGTAAGTGGTAAAATGGTTGTAATGACCTTGAATATAATGCCAAGGTCACGTAAATCGAGTGGGCTGTGAGCATCCCCCTAATACACCTTGACAGCAAAGATGAATGGAATCGGTCAAACCGTTCTTGAGATATCATGTTGACAAGGTATTTGTAAGTGGTCAAATGGTCCTCGTGACCTTGAGAATAATGCCAAGGTCACAGAAATCGACTGGGGTCGGCGTATCACACCAATACACCTTGACACCAAAGATGAATGGAATCGATCAAACCGTTCTTGAGATATCGCGTTCAGAACAAACCAGACGTGACGGACGGACGGACGGAGGGAGCTGAATAATATGTCCCCCGCTCCGCTCGCTACTGCAGCGGCGGGGAACAATTAAGCAAGTTTCTAGTTTGGCTGGTATCAAGCCCTAATTTCTGCCATTTCTTAGCAATCCCTGGCAAAGGTTGCTGGTAGAACTCGATTTCTGTATAATTTAAATACACTAAATATGCCTTCATTAATGAGTTTCTGTAAAAGATTAATTAATGTGAGTGTGAAGGGGTGGGGTCAAGTGTGGATGGGGGGGGAGGGTACCTGCTCATTGGATTTCTCCAGATTGTCCAGCTGCTCACGCTGATTCTTTGTAAGCTGCTCCATCTCCTTCGACTGCTTCATGGCCAGCTGTCAATCAAACAATAACAACTGCTTGAACACAGCAAAGATTCACCGCAGTACTGCCACGAAAGCTCACGAAGCATAACATAGCAATTATTTGACTATTCGACCACAATTTATTCCTAATCTGCCTACCCCAAATGGGCATGGTGATTCTCCCACACATCAAGGCGTCATCTAGCATAAAGAGGACAGACATGAATCCGTGAGTTGGCTCTGGGAATGTGACACTATGTGACTTGCTGAAGTAATACTCATATTAATGATAATATCAAAGTGTTTCTTTTCTTCACTCAATTATGTGTTTATGTGATTTTTTTTCAGGGGCTCTGTTCAGAGTGAGAGGCTGCATTCAGTTTGTCATTGGAAATCGGCTCTGCGTCAAAAAACCTGTCCACAGGCTATATTGGCCATTCACAAACAAAATGGTCGTGGCCCATATTATGAGGTCGAATACTCTAACAGGCCATCTGTCCAGCATAAGAATCCATCGGAAGAAGTGAAATTATATCAGTAATCGCTAACAACACACCCATGATCCATGTCCATTTTAAATATAAGCCGACAATATAACGTAGCTAATACCCAAATGAAGATGTATCTGTATTTATGACGTGACACGCGTACAACTGTAACGTAGGGGTACTGTTTTTTGAGGTTTTTGGTTTTTTTTTTTTTTTTTTTTACAAGCTGCTGGCTGAGATTCTTGTTTAGAAAAATTAGACTTCTGAGGAAAAAAATAGTTTTCCATGCTCCTGATGAAATATACAGCTCTATATCCAGTATTATGACTTTATCATGAGTTTATTTCAGTGGGGTGTTGACTTTAGTAATTTATGGTAGTTCACTTAGTCCTGTTCTCTTTCCAAGCACAGCCAGACCACAAGTATTCTTCATCTGAGCATGAAATTTATTTGGCTTCCTCTTTCGAAGCCCAATAAGAAAGCTCTCCAAGTGGCTCCCCAAACTGTCAAAGCCCTCAAAATGGCGCACTGTCAAATCATAAAACGAGCCATCAGGAGATGGCATATCCCCACGCCGCATGTCACCAACTTCGGATTAGCAAAAGGCACCACGTCAGGCCATGATTAATGTGCACACTACGTTTTGTGAGAAAATATTGAATGGTTTTCAAGTTATGCACCAGAAAACGAAATGTTTACAGACGGACGGACGGGCGGACAGACAACCGCACCCATGACTATATTCTCCGCATTATATGCTGAGGGGATAATAATAATCATATTTCTAACACAAATCAACTTTTGACTCATGAAATTCAATAAGAATTAATGATTTTCTGGTTGAATTTAGCATGAATTTATCAATATTGGCGCAGCTGGACATCAATGGTCACCACTAACCTCTCCAGACCAAAACATGCCTTTTCTCCATGAGAAAGTTCAGTGTTTTGTCCATTTTTCTACAAAGCTGCATCAGCAAGCACACACACTCATTAAAAGAACTGCTTATTTTACGGCCAGAACGTTCACTCAGACGGAAAGCTTGCTGTTGACAATTCCGATCATCCAAGCGAAACGCAAGCTTGTAAAAAAGCTTTTCACACCCTATAAGGAACAAGTATAATTCACTAACACAGTAATATCTGAGATATTCTATTTTGTTGAATGTGGTCTAATTTCTAAAACAGATTGCCACACTAAGCAAAAATGCCAGTACATGCAGTATTATTAGCAAAGAAATGTGCTTTAAAAAAGAAAAAGAAAAAACAAAAGCAGCGTTCTAGTAACACAGCCTTTCTCAGTTACATTACATCATGAAATTGAGGGAGGGGTTGAGGGTAATTCCCCCCCCAAAAAAAGACAACAAAATCAAAACAACAACACCAAAAAACGACATAAAAAATTGCAAGGCCAATTCTGTCTCAATTTGTGCAAAGGTTTTGTAAATTCTCAAAAAAATGTACAATGTTGACTTCTAAAAGGCGATCCCTGCTGATGATTATTTCTACCTGCCCCACCCCTTATTTCTAATGTTCCAGCTGAGTGAACAGACATGACTAGGCTCCACCATGTCTCAAGTTTCGATACATTTAAACACGGGTAACATGCGCTTATGGATTTCCACAACTCTCGCTAAACTCCCTGGAACTCAAAATTGTGATACATTTAGGCACAAAAGGTATCATAAATAGCACTGAGATGCGCATTATTGCATTTTTGTAGTTGAGAACAAGCAGATTGTGGCTGCGATCTCCTGGAACATTAGTTTATTATGTGGCTGGATTTCATTGTAAACAACTTGCCGTCAAAAATTAATGCGAATTGGAACTCGACTCTTCAGTAGCACCCATTTCTGCACCACAGTATTATTTTGTGGACTGGATATGCTTTTAAAGGAACTAAAAGGACTGTCAGGTAGGAAAAGTTTGCTCTTTGGTTGATATTTGCAATCGGAATCTTGTTAAAACAAATTCAGTGTGGGTCAAGAAGGCAGTCACATAAAAAAATTATCAAATTTGGCAAATTTGAGCTTCACGTTTTCAAGTGCTAGGTGAAATACCAAGAAAAATTCCTGCACAGTGATGAAATCAGGCCTCAAATTAAGTTATTTTTAGGGCAAGGCCACTTTGCCTTTTAAAATTGGGGCATCATGGCCAAAATGTAGGGCACCAAAGGCCAAAACCAAATTAATCAATTTTGCAAGAAAAATAAGTGATAATGACATTGTATGTAGATAAAACAGTATAAATCAATAATTAGGAACGCATAAAAAACCATAAATTTCAAGGGGTTCATGGTATCTGCTACCTTGTGAAGAATGCACTTATTCCCCATATTAGTGTTTTGAATGACACAGTCAGATAGTGTGTTATGGCTTTCAGTTGACAAGGATGCTTGTGGTTTTCAATTCATTGTTGGTATGATTTACATACCACACGAGGGCTCCATTGATTACTCAATGTTACTTACATTTTGTTTTACTCATTCATACGAGTGCTGAGCCATGTATTTTATAATTTAATAGCAAGGCTTGTGCTGCTTCAGCCTCAAGCGATGCCGTAGCTTGCACACCAGAAGCTGTGACTATGGCTATGGCTCCAGTACCCTCCACAAGCACTGCCCCAAACCAGTTCCCTCTCTCTGCTGCCTCAGCCCCACCTCATGCGGTTAGCGACTTGAATGGCGATGCTCCATCCCAGCCAATATTAGCTGGCTACCCAAAGCGTGCATTCGGTGATTTATGGCGATCATTCAATCCAGGCTGGTATCGTACACGACCGTGGCTGGAGTACTCAGTTCAGCGGGATGCATGCTTTTGCTTTCCCTGCAGGAAATATGTTACTGCCGGTGAGAGGGATGCTGTTTTTACCTCGCATGGTTTAACCAACTAGAAAGCAGCACTGGAGCGTGACAGGGGGTTAGAGAAACATGCATCCAGCCACAGTCATATACAGGCAGAAGTCTCTTGCTGCCGACATTTTGACAACAATCTTCGCAGTAGGTTTATAAATTTGTTGAATAAATGCACGGAATTTTGTTATCGACGATGTTTTCATATCAATCTACGCACTAGAACAAAGGATTCACGCCAAATCATGTGCAATGCGTAAATGCTGGCGCACTGAAATCTTCGTTTTGCGCCAAGTCTGTCAAACTTGTGGGATCCCGCAAATTACGCGTCCTAGAATCATCACTGGGAACATTTTAAATGAAACCACTAACACTGAAAGTAATGACACTGATAACATATCTCTTTCTTTTTTTCCAGCAGTATCTTTATTAATTTTTCAATTCACTTCCAAAAACTAAATTAAAATACAGTAAAAAAAGAGGTAGGAGTTCTCATCCAGAATGTCATAAAGGGTATTGATATTAATGTCCACAAATAAAAGGAGATCTTCCCTCACATCACCAAACTTTCAGAAGAAAATAAATAAATAAATCAGTAAAAAAAAAAAAAAAAACTCTAACTGTAATATTAAATTATCATTCCAAAATTATATAAAATAATTGCACTGAAAAAAAAAGTTTCTCTGTTTTCCAAAAAGGTTCCAATATTACTCTTCATATAATACTTTTATCATTTATATAATCTGTCAAGCTCAAAGACATAGTTGACAAGTAACAGGACAGTTTGGTATTAAAAGGAGTTTAAAAAAATGTTGAATTGTTGAACCACAGAGGACTACACAGATTTACCCTTCACATCTATCACATTACTTACATCAAAGTTCTCTATATATTGTATAAAAGGACACCATACATGTTGAAAGAGTGATTGTTTACCTTTAATGATGTATGTAAGTTTTTCCAGTGGTAAAGTTATGGATAGTTCTTTGATCCAGTTAATGAATTGTGGTTTACCAGACTTCTTCCAAGAGAGTGAAATAACTCTCTTTGCAAGTAGTAAACAAAGATTTAAGGCAACAATATCTTTCTTATGTTTGGTAGGGTGTAAACCTAGAAGAAAATACTTTGGTTTAAATGTTAAATGTATGCCCAATATATTCTCCAGAGCTTCTTTAATCTCCTTCCAGAACTCTTTCACTTTATCACATTGCCAAACACAATGAAATAAGGTCCCTTTCTCCCGTTCACACTTAATGCACAGATCCGAGATAGCACTATTATACTTATTTAATTTTTCTGGTGTCACACATGTCCTCATTAACCAATTATATTGCACCAATCTGAGCTGAGTATTAACCGTTTGTGCTTGTGCATTAGTACATGCCACTTCCCAGTCGTCCGAAGAAACATCCTCATGTAAGTCGGATCTCCAGGCGGTCAGTTTAACAACAGAAGATTCATCAGATCCCTCCACTAAGAGGTTATATAATTTGGAGATAGCCCCCTTTCCATTACAGTCCTTTTGCATCTCTGTTTCCAAAATGGATAGCTCAGGAATAGTCAAACATTGATTTTGAGAAGATCGAACAAAGTCTTTGGTCTGTAAATACTTGTAAAAATGTTTATGCGGGATATCATACAAGGTAACTAGCTCTTCAAATGACATTAAGGTTCCATTATCTAAACCCATCAAATCCCCTATTGTCTTCAACCCTTTTTCAGTCGACTTCGTAGAGCCTAGATCTGAAGTGCCTGGTGGGAAAAAAGTTATTACCCCATGTTGGACTAAAGCGTGAGAGAGAGACAGTTTCTCCCAAATATTTTCTAACCTGATACCACACCATAATCATATTTCCAACTTTAGGATTTTTTGTATTCTTTTTCAAGGTTTTAACTTTTGCTGAATATAAATACTGAGGGAGAGACAATGTAATTGAGCAATTTTCTATGTTCTTCCAAGAAGGTGAGGATTTATCTGAAAAATAGAACATCATTGTCCTCAGTTGGGCTGCCCAATAGTACAAAATAGGGTTGGGGCACTTAAAGGGACACTCCACTCATTTATCTCATTTGAAAAGAAACAATTATACGATGGATTATCATAATCTCTACCAATTATGAAATTTTCGTCGATTTCTGAGGTCGTTCACCATTTTAAATCAATTTTTATTGGCATGGATCTGCATTTATGATGAGCGCCGCCATTCTTACCAAGTCACATGATTCCACAAAGGGAAGTGACGCCAGGTGTGCTGTCAACAACCAGCCAGAGCAACAAATGTTCAGCGAAACTGTAATTATTGCAATAAATCAAAATGCGTATTGCACGATTTCGTAACGAAACCATTTTAGTCACAAAACACTGTTGCTATTGCACTTACTCGACAAGAGACATCCTTTCTGCCCCACTGGCTTAGGTTTTATCCAGTTTCTATTCAGGATCCAGCAGTATAGTAAGAATGCGGTAGTACAATCTACACTTCGTTCTACTGCCTGTGAGCCAGAAACTGTGCGCCAGATAATCAGATCTAAAATGCATCAACGGACAGTTTTTGGTGAATAAACAGAAAATTCTGGGTCCAGGCAACATTGACGAAAGTTAATCATGGCTTATTAGCATACACTGTCCACATTGTAATAATACAAAGCTTTCTCATGCGGTGCGTTTTCCAAGAGCACATTTGCTCACTACGTTACCAACCTACATAGTTCGTCCGTTTAGTCAATGATTCCAGCTATGTAAATTAGCATCAGGAAATATAGCATATAATTATATACCTTCCTGCCTTGTCTTTAATTACAAGGTCACCTGAAATGGGATTGATTTATGAATTAAAGTAAGAACACCTCTTGCCTGGGAGGTAAATGGTGCTGAGTACATACAGTTGCAATCAAAATTATTCAACCCCCATTGCAAATTGGGTTTAATAGCAAAATTTACAAACTGTCAGCTGTTTGTGATAAACAGATTAAACAAGAACATTTTAAATAGCTCTAGACAACTAATATTACAGGTGGTTTCTCCTAATTTAACACAAAATGCCATTTTTAATGACTTCTGCAGTCTCAAAATTATTCAACCCCCTGAATAGAATCCCTCATAAGAGCATATTTGCAAATCAGGTGTTGTCTCAAGCACACCTAATGCAGCTAATCAAGAGCTTAATTAGTTGCATCAGGTTTGCTTGAGACAGAACACAAATACTTGCACTCGCTAAGGGTTTGTTGACAGTGACATTTGATAGCATATTAGAAATATTGCTGTCAAAAGAATTGTCCAAAAAGCTAATAGAGGAGATCATTGCCTAGAGCAAACAAGGAAAAGGATACAAAAAGGTAGCACAGGCACTGAATTTTCGTAGAGATACAGCTGGAAGCATAGTTCGCAAGTTCAGAGTTAAAGGAAGAGTGGCTACAGTACCAGGATGTGGCAAAAAGAGGAAGCTATCAATGGCTGTCACCAGATTCCTGAGGAGACGGGTGGTCAAAAACCCATGAGTGACTGCAGGAGACCCGCAGCAAGACTTGGAGGCAGGAGGCACTGAGGTTTCAGTTTGCACAGCAGGGCGCATACTAAGCGCTGAAGGTCTCCAAGACATACACCACAACTGATCCAAAAGCACAAGCTCCAATATGCTCAAAACCATATAAATAAGCCACAGAAGTTTGGGGATATTATTCTGTGGAGTGATGAAACAAAACTGGAATATTTTGGGCTTATGAATCAGTGGTATGTCTGCAGGAGGAATAAAGAAGCATATGCTGAAAAGTACACCCTGCCTACAGTGAAGAATTGTGGGGCCTTTTTCATGCTCTGCGGCTGCCTTGCTTCCTCTGGCACTGGAAACCTGCGAAGTGTGGAGGGCAAGATGGATTCAGTCAAGTACCAGGATATCCAAGGAGAAAACGTCACGCCGTCTATAGGGAAGCTGACGCTTGGGTATCATGGGACCTTCCAAAAGGAAAATGATCCTAAGCATACTTCAACATCCACCAAGGCTTGGTTTCAGAAGAAGTGTGGGAAGATTCTAGAGTGCCAATCACAGTCGCCTCACTTGAACCCCATAAAAAAAATCTCTCATAGGATTGGAAGAACACAGTTGCAGCATGCAAACCCAAGAATATTAGTGAGCTGGAGGCCATTGTCCTTGAGGACAGGGCTAAGATTCCTTGGGAATACTGCCAAAAGCTAACATCTGCCTATGCATCACGTTTCCAGCGGGTCATAGCGGCAAAAGGGTGTTCTACTAAGTATTAAAGATACTAGTCATGAAGGGGTTGAATAATTTTGAGCCTGCAGTAGTCATTAAAAGTGGCATTTTGTGTTGAATTTGGAGAAGCCAGTTGAAATATTTGTTCTGTTGAGCCATTTTAATTGTAATTTTAATTTGTTCATTTCAAACAGCAGAAAGTTTGTAAATTTTGCCAGTAAAACTAATTTGCAACGGGGGTTGAATAATTTTGATTGCAACTGTATTGCCCTCCCACCCCTTTCCAACTTTTGCTTCCTGGCCATACAACATGTGAGTTTCCTGAAGAAATACAATGTCAGAGTGCATAGATTTTAACCTACTCATTACTTGTTTTACTTTTTTCAAGTTTTGTAGTCCTCTGCAGTTCCATGAAGAAAACTTGATCCTTAATCCACCAGACATACAAATTAACATTGAATGGGTTTTCCAGAGAGTAAACAATATTCATACATAGAACGCAATGCTAAAGTACCCTCGGCCGTATGGGCATAAGACAAGGAATGAGAACATATAAAGGGTTTTTTAATGTATGTCTATGTAACACAATGGGCTCTAATTTCTTGGCGCAGTGTGGCGTAGCGTGGCACAGGCCACGCAGTGGTAATTTTGTCCGGTGCAGCCCGCGCAGTGGTAATTTCGTGTGGTGCAACACCGTGCGCAGCCACTTTGGCAATTTGGTAGACGGACGTGCGCCGAGATGGGTGTGGCGGCGTAGTAGGGGGAGGTGTCACATATTCATCAAGACGCAGAGACAATTTCATAGAAAAAGTCTTCGCTGAAGTTGCGCAGAAAGCTTGCCAGCTCCAACCTGGTTTACTTTCTGTGCAGTGGTAATTTGGCTGACCGGCGCACAGTACGCACATGTCACCGAAACCTCACAGGCAGGTTTCCAGAATGTCAGGCACATTTCAATGCAATAAATAATTACAGCAACCACTATTTAATGTAACTATCTGAATCAGGACATAAATTATAGTATCTATATCGATTGTCCTGATGTCAGATTAAAGGCGGTTGGCACGTGCAATGGAAACTCCAACTGGCTTAATCAACGCAGCTGAATCTGTGATGCAAACTAACGACTTCACATCTTTCTCAGCCAACCACAAACTGCCTGTATGTAATGCTTGCGTTCTATGCTCAGTAAAGCCGCTTGCACACTGGACGTGAAACGAATTTTTCGCACGACTGATTACAGTCAAAGTCAATGCAAAGACGCGAAAGTCGGACAGGGTTTTAATATATCGCCGTGTCCGAAAGTCATAAAAGTTCTAATTTTTCGAGTATTCCAGGAATTATTAGACATGCAAACTTGGCCATGTTTGTGTTCGACCTTCACAAAATGCAAATTGATAGCTATCGACTTTTCTTGGTCTTTTTATTTGTGTGTTTTCTTCCGTTGAAGATAGACAACAGTCTTTATTCGGTCTCTCTTTTGAAAATTAATCAGATGGATCGAACAGATTCACGCTTTATTTCCACACCAGAGATAAAATAGTGCTTGTAGTCAGTGAGCAAATCAATTCCATGACCATTGACAGTGTGAATAAATTATCGCATGCACGATCAAGACTGTCCGAGGCAAAATGCAAAATACTCCATGTCCTGCAGCCAGCAAAAAGTAAAAGTATTGGTATGAGAACAGATTTATAACGAAATAAAGAATAAAAATATATCACCAACAAACAGAGCATCCAAAAAAGATGGCCCGCAAATAAATAAATCGCAGTGTTCATTGGATGTTCTGTTTGTTGTTAAAATGTTTCTATTTCGTTATCAATCTGTTTTAATCGCCCCTTTTTTTTTTTTTTTTTGGCTGTCAGACACGGAGTAGTTTGCATTTAATGTCCGACAGGCATTGTACATTGTCCCGCGCCAATGTCGACTCACTTTATTGAGCTATAAATCTCTAGAACTATAAAATCTATAAAAACAATAATCAACTGTCGGACACGGAGTTATATTGAAACCATCCGACTGTCGGACACGGAGATATATCAAAACCCTGTCAGACTTTCGGATACGTAGACACTGCGTTCAACGCAATCTGTCGTGCGAAAAATTCGTTTCGCGTCCAGTGTGCAAGCGGCTTAATACTAGGCTACCATTATTGTCACTTGGGTTTTATTGTTTTTAGTGGGGGAAAGGAATACAGCCTGATTGCTATGATCTCGTACTAAGTTAAGATCACATATTGAAAATAAATGTGTAACGTATCTTGCATTGTTGTCCATGCATGTTAATCCCAAAATTTTAAGCAGCAACAGGGTGTAATAATAGGAACACGCTATCCATCGTTTCTCTTCGCAATGATGCAGGCAGAAGAAATAAAAGAGCAACCATCGTATTTCATTCCAACTTCATAAGTTTGAATGATCTGACGTAGTTTCGTTTTGAAACTCCATTCAAGTTCGCTAATGGTAATAATTCGCGAATGCCCTAGCTAGCCAGCTAACTCATATTCGTAATGCTTTATATAGAAGTAAGCGGTGCAGAAAACATGCCTGAAGCAGCAAAGTAAAATGCAACATTAACGCATCATGCAGATACAGGACAGAGGCTTCTATATTCCAACACATTAAAGGTGAGGAGAGGAGCTCATTTGATTGGTGAAGATTTGACTCGGCTGTGTTATACCCAAACATGCCTTCTCTCCTCCCTCTTTGCCACTTGCGCCGGCAGGAGGGACCGAGGCGGGACAGAGGAGTACTTGCGCCAGGCTACGCCGGGCACGAAATTGCATCATACGCCCGGACACACCCCGTTGGCGCGGCGCAACCCCCATTCGCCGCGCCTGCGCCTGGTCTACAAATTTAGAGCCCAATGTGTTTAATACTTTCGGGCTTGAGAGAAGTTTCAAGAGTGAAAAGGAAGACAGAGGTACTTGTCCAATTTCATCTAGGACCTGGCAGGTTATATGGAAAGTGTAGAACAGGACAGCTGGGACTTCACATTGTTTGGCATTCAGAACATGAAGTCTGACATGATGTGCAGTCATCAAAATTCGATGTTATGTTGAAGGTGACTGTACAGTTTGGTCGATAATGTTGCTACATGAAATTGTTATTAGAAAGTATTTAGATTAGATTTTTTTTTTTTTTTTGGGAATTTTTCCTTTATTCGATAGTTATATAGTGTAGAGAGACAGGAAAGTTGGGGAGAAGAATGGGGGAAGACATGCAGCAAATGACCCGAGCCCGATTCGAACCCAGGTCGCTGTGGGTAGGACACAGCCTTTATGGTACGCGCACTTAGACCGATGAGCCACCAGGGCGCCTCAGAAAGTATTTAAAGTAGGTGAAGGCCATGTAGCTTCCATGTCCTCCAACTTGATTATCGAGTGAGTACACCTTATGAATTTGACATCGCTACACCAAAAATGTCATGGTAGTACAAAGGCGTAATGAAAGTAACACTGTTCAGAAACAATGTGACCTTTTGACCCGATTAACCAGGTCAAGGTCACCCACCTTTAATGTTGTGCAAGCTGATTATCCAGAGCATACATGCTGTAAATTTTACGTGGCTACAACAAAAATAGTGGATGTAATCAAGGAAACAGTGTTTACAAAGAATGTGACCTTTAGACCCCTTAAAGTAGGTCAAGGTTACTCATCTTCGAACTTGTCCAAGCTATATGTCCCAAGAACAGTCCCTGTGAATTTCATTACCCTGAGATTAATAGGAAAGGAGTTATTGTCTACACAGACGGACGGACGGACGGACGGACGGCAAGGTCTTCGCAATACCCGATGGCCATACTTTGGCCTCAGGTAAAAAAGAGAAACAAGCATAAAAAAGAAATAAAACAAACCTGGACGTTAAGAACTACATCCAGTATTATAAACACAGAACAGTACTCTTCTCTTAAATCCAACATCACTCTTGTAACCCACTTCCCTCCCCCCTATGTATAATGATTCCTGTCCAACAGCTAATGGTTATTCCAAACACCAGCGAGGATCAACCTAACTTGCACTGTAATCTACTCAGCATACCCCATCTCCGCTACAGACGTAAGAATCTCGTTTACAGAAAGGATTTAATATTAGCTGTGCGCCTGCAGGCTCACAAAAGGTAACAAGCAAACTTAAAATGTTTCACATTTTTTAAAGCTCAATGTAACACATCACTGTGCTGTAACCAGTAACTGCATTATCTTACACTGGTCCATTTTCTGATTTTAATGCCCAGATAAACTCCTCTACTTCACCCGGTTTGTTGAAAATTTGTGATTGTCCATTATGTGCCACCAGCAGTCGGGCAGGGGGGATCATACCGTACCGGATTCCCATGGAACGGAGCTGTTGTCTCACCGCATCAAATTCTTTCTTTTTTTTGTGCACATCGGCTGCCAGGTCCTTGTAAAATCTCACTGGTCAGTTCTTGTACAGAATCTGTTCTTTTGCTCTAGCGGCTCTCATCACCCATAGACACGTATATATGTCTATGTCATCACCGATATCTTATCCCTATAATTCAGGAATTTCATGATTAGATTCCTTGGCACGTTGTTGGAAGTGTTCTTCTGGCCAACACGGTGTGCTCTCTCCAGCGTCAAGGCAGCTCGTTGCGGTGCTAAGTTTAGAACCTCCGGTAACCATATTCCTAGAAAGGTGCAGGCGTCTTCCCCCTCCGCTCCTTCAGGCAGGTTAACGAGTCTCAGGTTCGACCGTCTTGATCTAGCCTCTAGATCCACCACCTTTTCCTCAAGACCTTTGTTTTTATTTTCGATAGCCTGAACTATAGCTTGTAAAGATGCAACGCTGTCCTCTGCAGTAGATATGTGGATCTCTGCTTGGCTGACCCGCTCCGCACACTCATCTTTTCTCACGTTCTCCATTGCGAGCAGAATACCGTCCAATTTAGAAGAAAAATCAGATTTCATGTTTGCAATAGCAGCTTATATCACTTCTGAACGATCGTGCAGCTTGTCTCTGTCAATAGCCTCGCCATCTTCTTTCTTCGTCATGGCCACCTGTAGGGTAGCATTAGCCTCACTAGCTTCACGGTTAGCTTCAGGACACAATTTAGCAGCAAAACCAGACAACTTTGATTGAATCGGTTTGCTGGAGCTTTTACCAAGTTTTCTTTGAGAAAGAGGCATCACAGCTGTCAATAACACCCATATAAGTCGTTTAAAATCCCAAACAATGAGTGCTAGTCAAACTTTGTAAGCAGAAAGCAGAGCCCAGGAGCATACGTCCTCTCAGAAAGCCGCCATTACCGGAACTCCAACATACCTCTTTCTAAATTTTTTGAGCATTTTAAAAATCTAAACTCCAGTGATCATTTCTCAGAGTCAAACTACTTTAATCCAAGAAATATCACTCATTCTACAAATGAAGTTATCAATGAACTCTTCACTGTTGAAGAAGTTTCCTCAACCATGAAGAAACAAAAGAATAAAAAATCACCAGGAATTGATGGTATTTTAAATGAATATCTAAAAAACTGTCCTGATAATGTAGTATTATTAATTGTTAAATTATTTAGTCTAGTCTTACATACTGGTATTGTTCCTAACAATTGGTGTACTGGCATTATAAAACCAATCTTTAAAAATCAAGGATCCAATGCTGACCCTGATAATTACAGAGGGAATACCCATCTGAGTTGCTTGGGTAAACTTTCACCAGTATTACTAACACCAGGCTTACATTGTTAATTGAAGGATGTGGCATTTTAGGGGATGGACAGGCAGGTTTCTGGGAAGGTTTAAGTACGCTGGACCACATATTTGTTCTTCACTCTTTTATTGAAACTTACCTCAGCAGACACAACAGGCTTTATTGTGCCTCCATAGACTACAAAAAGGATTCTGACCTGGTGCATCGACCTTCGTTGTGGTCTAAACTTATATCATCTGGTATCAATGGAAATGCCATCACAATTGTTTATAACATGTATACACAGGCCAAGTCATATGTGAAGATGGGTAACAAAGTGTCAATTGGCTTTCCCTGTGAAGTCGGAGTGAGGCAAGGGGAAAACCTCTTCCCCCTACTGTTTAGTATTTATGCAAATGATTTTGAACGGTTTATTAGAAGTAAATATGGTGGTCTGAGTAGAATTGCTGAGGATGTAAGACAGGTTTTAAGTAATGATGATGTAGAGGTGTTTTTAAAACTGTATACCTAATTATATGCTGATTAAACTGTTGTTCTTGCTGAGTCTCCATCTGAATTACAGAGTGCTTTGAATGCTGTTTTTGATAATTGTAAATTGTGGTATCTATATGTTAATCCTGGTAAATCAAAAGCTGTTATTTTCTCAAGAGGCAAGGTTAGATCTTTTCCCGACTTTGTTTTCGGAGATGGAAAACTTGATGTTGTTGATGACTATACTTACTTAGGAATTCAATTTAATTACAATGGTCTATATAATAAAGCTATAAGTAAGCAGGTTGACCAGGCAAGAAAAGCGATGTTTAGCCTCAAGAAAAAAGCCACCAAACTGGATTTGCCGATTGATATCCAGTGTCATCTGTTTGATCAAATAGTTACTCCAGTTCTGTTGCATGGTTGTGAAGTTTGGGGATTTTCAAATATTTCTCACATTGAAATTTTTCATTAGAAATTTTTTGAAATATCTACTGAGGGTTAACTACCGTTCAGCCAATTGTACTGTGTATGGTGAATTAGGCAAATTAGAACTTAAACATACTGTTCACAGGTGAATTTTGAATTTCTGGCTTCATGTTGTTACCACTCCTAACATTCTTTCAAATACCATGTATCACCCCATGAGGTCATCGTTTGATTTGAACATTGTTAATTCAAAATGGATCTTTTGTATAAAGTCCTTATTAGATGACATTGGATATTCAGTACTGTGGAATGACACCAGTATAAATACTTACTCACAGTATAAATACTAACTCAAAGTGCAATTTGAGCAAATGTTTTGATCGTAGATTGAAAGATATTTCCACCCAAAACTGGGACAAATATGTATTAAATAATAGACTATGCACTTTCTATAAAACTGTTAAAATGAACCTGAATTTGGAGAACTATATTGTCAAACTAAGTAACTCACATAGAACGACTTTAGCTCGATTCCGATGTGGAAACCATCATTTACCTAATACTGAATTCCGTTACCTTCCTCCTGATTCATCCAATGTCACACAGTGTCCTCTATGTAATGAAAATATTCTCTGTGATGAATTTCATTATGTCCTCATTTGCACCTAACTTAGCCAAGAGAGGTTTACATTAATTAAGAAATTTTATTGGACACGCCCAAGCAAAGAAAAACTCAGCTTACTTTTCAATGTAACAAGCTCTACCCAACAGTGTAACTTTGCAAAGTTTATCAAGATTATCATGTCGAAATTCCCTTAATTTCATGTCAAATTTGACAATCAGCTTTTCAGACTCCAAGTGTAACATTATCTGTCTACTGTGTACTTTTAAACAGTTCATGAGTTCATTTTTTTCTTTTTCTTTTTAAACTGTGTACAATTATTTCTAACATGTCACACTGTTATACTTGTTTATTGTAAGTTCTACTGGCTCTCATACCCCACTTGGGGTCGTAGAGGTCAATAAATTAAAATAAATAAATAAATTAAAAATTGAAAACCAATATTTTATTAATTTTTTTAATTGTTAATTTATTTTTTGAGCTGGCGGCTAGTTAACGCAGTTAAAGCACCGCTTTGCGGAGCAGAAGTGACTATCATGGCGCAGGTTCGAGCCCCGGTCGTACCGTCCGGCAGTGGTTGGCAGCTTTTTCAGAGTAGCGCACAATTGGCCATTGTGCTACATGGATGCAAATTGGGAATGGACTCCCTTGCAATTTGGAGTATTCCCGTTACTCATGAAATTGTTTGACATTTGGTTCAGTCGTTTTGAGTTCTGAATCCAGTCCTGGTTTTGCTGTATGGAGAGGAGCAGTAGAATGGACCTGCTTACGTGGCACAGTGGATCAGGGTGGTTAAGGACACAATCCTCAGAATTTGACCTTCTTTAATATATGTATATATACACAACAGAATGGATATCGGAGAATGTTGGTAAAAAATATAAACGTTTACGAGGGTGAAAAGCAAATTCGTAGTTCTGTGCATTTAAAGTATACTGCGCTTTCTCTTCTTTCCTTCGGATACTGGATGTTAAGTGTCCAATGAAGGACAGTGAAATCTTAGGGAATGGTATTTGTTATACCAAAATAAAAAAGTAAGGCGGAGGATTTAAGCGCTGACAAGGGATTTAAGTCCTTAATTTAAACTAATGGCGTTTCCGACCGACACTTAGAATGCTCTTCTCTCCTCTTTAAAACTGATTGACTGATTCGGATTCTAACTGAGGCGCGAACCCGGAACGAATCGGTGAATGGACTGGTGAGAATGGGTGTTACTGGGGGTGTTAATGTTTATGTTACCCATCCAACCACCCCCTAAGTATCTTTTTTAAAAAAAAATAAATTTGGCATCTCCAATCCCACCCGAATTTGGAATGCCCAATTCGAGAAATATGTACAAGTCTTGCTCGTATGCGATCCCTTGTTGCCAGCTCAGGAGAGAGACAGTTTGCAGCTCTCCTCCAAAGCATGTGCCTGTCAGGCGCTGCATCTTTACACTCATTGGTCGAAACTTTCGCAAGTTCAGAACGAGGGCAGAGGATACCCGAACATGAGCAAGCTTAGAATCTCACTGACAACCGCCCGGCTGGCCAACAGGAGGCACTTGAGCAATAAACAAGGCAACCATTTTTAGCATCGAGTGAGCTAACCCGGCAGCCCACCCCCCAAGTATCTTGATAAAGCACACTTGAGGCTTTTACACTACATCTTAATTCATTAAATGCACCCAAATTAGCGCTCCCAAATTAAATACATGGAAGAGATTCAAAATGCATAACAGACACCTTTATTCACTCACTGATCCTTCAGTTTTCCCCCAAAAAGTTTTTCTTACAAAATTGGCCGATAACATTGCTTCTAACCTCTAATCCAACCTTATAATTGATCTTTATACGTACGTTAGAAGTTCAAACAAATTCTGCCTTCTTATCTTCATTTCTTACACATTGTTGCCAGATAGGTCGTATGGTTCCCTCCCCACAGCAGTGAGTTTCTCGAAAGCGCAGATGCTAACTTACATGGCTGGAACCACCGACTGTATAGAGGAATATGCGAGTTGCTAACTTAGACACTATGCTTCCACGAAGCGCACCTCAGAAAGAATTCTCAACCCACCCAACTATATAAAAAACCCAGAAACATTTACCAAAACTTCAACTATTTATCAGTTTATTTGTTTAAGCATTCTTCAGCAGTTAACCCTGAGTTAGCCCAAGATCATCAGTAAATGCATTCAATAATTTCTAGATTTTCCTTGGTGTAGTGAATAATACTAACATTAATTAAGATTCTGTCACTTTTTCTCCTATTGGTATGTGCTTGTCTGAATGCATTTAGCTAGCGAGGGTTTAAGTCCTTTTGTGGGCTTGAGGGTTTAAGTCCTTTTGTGGGCTTGAAGTGTAACGTTATATTCTGTCAAAATCAAAATAATTAGATAGAGCCTTTCAGAACTCCAACCTTAACCTCATATGGCCTAATGGTTCAGAATACCAGGAGTCATAAAATGATGACACACCCTCGAGGGGAAGAGACGGTAATTAAAAGCGAACTAGCTAAACAAATCAAAGAAATATTGAGTTTTTGTAGCGGTACTTCACGCACATGCAAATTAACTTGAACACAAAAATGTGCTCTTAAGACTACAGGGACTGCAGTATGCTCTCTGCTGAAATACAGCGGCAGAATGGATTTACTTATTGTGCGCATTTGGTTCTGTAGCTGCATATTGACCGCTCCAGTTTCTTCACTTGCTGGCTAGCTATATCCGACAAATCATCTACAGCATTCATGGGACGCATAAAAAACTTTATTTTTATAAACAGTGCATGACAAAGTAGTTATTTTGTAGAGAATTAAATTAGTAGGCCCTATTATTTTGTTTCATTATCAGAGACATTTTTATTTATTTTACATACCTGGTCATTATGTCTTAAATGCTGAAGATATATATTCTTAAAAGTATTAAATGATCTCAAACCACAAAGATGACAAAAGAAAGGTGTGAAGCTTTTTTTATTCACTTATCTCATAAGTGTCTGTTAATTACATGCACTACACCAAATATGAATGTGACTAACATTCTAGCAAGCTTTCAGAATAAACTGCTAGCTCATATCAGGACTCTTGCTGGAAAAAAAACTTGTAGGAATCCACCCATCATTGCTGCCAATTTATATATCTGAAAGGCTCGATCTTCAAAGTAATTATATTTGCATGCAAAATTTTTTCCTGGTCACGCGGGCGGGGGAGAAATCCCCCTCCCGCACCCTCCCCCCCTTGTTTGCTTCGATCACTCGCTGCGCTCCCTTGATGTGCCCAAATTCAGGTAATCTAAAGGCTTGCACTTGCTAATCTCCAAGTTCATCTCGGCTGGCAAGCGGGCGAGAATACGTCTAACTACATTACAGCCGCCTAAAGAAGAGGGTGGTTAGGCAGACCCCGATTTAAAACTTTACTTCCTGGCTGTTCAGATCAGATCAGTTCAGCACAGGTCTGGTTGGACCAGGACTCGCAGGTCTCATGGCGGCAAATAGGATAAGTTAAGCCAGCCTCTAAGCAACTTATAGACTTACCTTTTTTACAATGTGGCAGGAAAGGCACAATTAGATTTGGTTCCTTTGTCTCTACTACACCGACAGCCTGGAACGATGCTGTAAAGATACTGGGCGGTCCATTCAAATGTATGTTATTGTCTCCTCTATGGAACAACCCCTGTTTAATGTCAGGTGGGTGACCTTTCACCTCTCCCACTTGGTCATCTAAAGGCATCCACACGAAGTGATATCTGCGATAATGGCACCCTGGGCACATTCCAAGATATTCAGGCTCAGTACTCATGACCAGGTTCTTCCCATTTCCCATATCTCCAGCTAAGATCAGCAATGCGTGGATACAAAGTTCCATGGAAATTATTACATTCTCACCCCCTTTCTGCACTTTTGGGTTATGGCTCTAGAGGCCTAGTCACAAAGGTATGCAACCTCCTACTAATAAATTCTATGAAGTCACTACCAATGGACCTTTTCCAGCAACTCCAACCAGTTCCACCCCCCTGTTGCTAAGACCCTGTTGCTAAGACCCACAACTCTGCAGTCAGTTCCACATTGACAACAGCTCAGCAGAAGTTTGAGCGTGACTCTTTGGTGTGTATTCCCGAAAATACTGTGGTTTACTTCATACTGAAAGCGTCCAACTTGTCCAGTAAAGTCTTCCAGGGAGGCCTTAACTATTTCACGCAAGGATATTCCCATAACATCAAATTTTTTAACGGAACGCGTGGAAATACAAGAGTAACCGCGAAGTGCTGGCGATCAATGCAGAAAAGCTAAGCACCCAATAAACTGCACATTGAAATCAAACCCGGCAAAATAAAGGAATCGTACTAAACATGTAAAGCAGGGTAAGTTGTTTTCATATGTTTGTTGTCATCACTGAGCTAAAAATAACACTGGATCCAGTATGCTGACGACAATCGGCGATGAGTCAGGCAATATGCTAGCTAGATTTTTTTTTTTTTAAGAATTATTTTTGGGGATTTTTTCCTTTATTTTATAGCCATACAGTGAAGAGAGACAGGAAGGTTGGGGAGAAGAATGGGGAAGACATGCAGCATATGACCTGAGCTGGAATCGAACCCAGGTTGCCGCGGGAAGGACATAGCCTTTATGGTGCGCACGCTTAGACCGATGTGCCTCCGGGGCGCCCCAACTAGCTAGATTTTTTAAAGGGAGCTATAGTTTAGCAAAATGGCAATTTTGTTTCATAATTTTAGTTTTGAGGTAAGAACATGAAGTGGTCCTTCAAATAGTCAACTTTCAGGACATGTATTCACTTTCTGCCTAATTGGTCTTAAACTTGCTCTAAAATTGCTCTGAAATTACTCTTGTTCACCACACTTTAAAACCTTGATAAAAATACAGATTATTTTTTGACAAGAAAATACAGATTTCTCAGCAACTGTACATCCAATTAACTTCATATTTGGCAATTTTCTTCATTTTGTGATGAGCTATGTCTGTACAGAGCTCTTTTTGTAATATGTACCTCTGAATATGAGTAAATCAAAATATGCATATTTAATTAGCTGTTTCCTGCTGAAATTGATTTAGGGGGGTCAAAATCAATACTAGAACATAGAAACCTGGAAAAAAAGCTCTGTAGTGACATTACGAATGTTTTTTCCTTCACATTACAGCTGAAATTATAACCAAACACTGTTTAGTTATCTCATTAACTGTGTTTCTCTAAGTATCCGTATATTCATTAAAACATCCGTTGCCATGGCAACCACCCATGTGATGCTACAGAAACTCAGTGTTTTAAGTTGCAATTTCTAATAGAATTATTTTGATAATAATTCTTAGTTTAAAAAGTGAATAAAATAACTTGGAAAAATGTTTGCTCAACTATAAGTCCCCTTAATAAATCATATTACGCAATGCAGCTAACCCTTAAACTATACTGGACAAAGAAAGTTAGGGATCACTCTGATTTTTAATATTGAAATATGATATGGAACATAATTTGAACTATCAAATATTTCAATTTCGAAAATTGGGGTGATCCCTAATTTTCTTTGTCCAGTATAGCTACATTAGACATAATCGAGTTATGATTCTAACCTTTGTTATGTCGGCGTTTTCCTCCAAACCAATTTCGATGATAAGCTAACTTTACTTATTTCGGCTAAGCAACTCACATTCTGAGTACGATTGTAGCAAGTTAGCTGGCAAGCTACCAAGCCAGCTTTTCTCACATTAAAGTTTCTAAGCAGATTACATCATGCCATTATAAAATCCTTCACCATCTGGCTACAAGTTTTATATTATTTAGTGTTGCGAATACCTGTGCTGGGTGGCATGAAGGAATCATGTTCTAAGCAGAATAGCTACTGGTTTGTAGCTACATCTGGTATTGCGTGGAGAAGTCCACTGGGGAAAAACAATTCTGTGTTAACGTATGCATCAATGATGCTATTGGTGTAATTCTGTCCTCTCTGCAAAAACATATGCATAGATTGTTGGTAACTAACTAGTGAAGGCGAAATGGCAAAAAATTTCATTTGCTTTCCTTCGAGCAAACAGCCTTGTGTTATTCACATTGATTTGAGTGTGAGGCTTTCCACATGCCTTAATCCATCGCAAACACTTCTCAAACTGCATTTTGGCTTTGGAAAAGGATTAACTGAGCTCTCTGTAGCCAGGCCAGGTATCTTTTGTTAGTATTACACGTTCCCTGAACGCATCCAAGAACTATTTTTGAAAAAGTCAAACAGCTTGCCTATTACACACAGCTAATGACTGCATTTCATGTGGGACAATATGCCGGTGCTGTCGGGGCAGGACCTTAGTAAAATAAGGCAATCTGATTGGTAGTAATTCTACGCTTGATTGACAGGTCGGCAAGGTCCGTGACTTCTATATGGGAAAGGAAGCCGAGAATGTCGAGTGTTCAGCCTGACTAAAAAGAACTCTGGTCTAGTTCAACATCGACGTCCAAATGTTTAAAACATCAATTATTTCACTATAAGATGATTCATAGAGCCAACACGACACCAAACAGACATTTTAAAATGAACATCTCACAGAGCCTGCTCTGCACTCAATGCCAAAACTCCACAAGCGCATTTCTTCATCTGTTTTGGGATTGGCCCACTGTAGCCACATTCTGGAAATATGCTGTTCGAATGATGTCTATGTTTCTTGATATCAGTCTTGCCCTCGACCCATATCTGTGCTAACTAAATGATGATTCGGATCTTAAATGCTTCCAGATTAGATGTTTGCTGAACATCGTAACACTAGAGGAAACAACTGCAAACTGAACAATGCTAGCTTATCCACAGTAAATGCGTGGCATTGATACTCCTCAGCTATAACAAATACTCTACGCATTTAACACTTTTGTGTGATTGATGTGATGTCCTTGTCAAGATGTGTGTTTATTGTCTGATTTGCCTCTGTGTTCCCCTTTTGTTTTGTTTTGTTTTATTTTTATTTTAATCCCTTATGTGCATTCTTCATATTGCACCAATATGTTTGCACTTATGAAAGAGAAGATGCTCATAAAAAACATAATAAAAAGAAAAAAAAAGAATTGACAGTGCGTAATTTTGAGAGCTCTGGCAGCTTCGGGTGCCACCTGGAGAGCTACTTTATTCGGCTCGTAAATAGCAGATAATTTTTGAAAAATCACTGTCATATGCAATACACTTGTGGTCAAGGAGTTTATGAACCCAGATATGTATTGTTTTAACTTCCAGCCATTGTTCAATTCTCAGTATTTTTTTTTTATAATTTCATTGCTGAATTTTCATGAAGATTTTTTGTGTTTGTGGCCCTTACTCTGAACAAAAATTAAGACAAGAAACTGAAATATGATGGAATTATAAATGCTACAAGTCTTTTGTTTCATTTAAGCCATTGCCCCCCTTTCTGTGAAGCTCAAATGTTGAATTATGAAGCCTTAAATAGAGTAACACACAAATAGCCATATTTGGCCTCTGCGCAAAGGGGTTAAAATCTTATGTTTGCAGGTATATGCGTGGGGGCACCTATCAAGATTTTTTTTTTTTACAAATGCACATAGGCGTCCCTCGACAGGTGGGGTTAATCACATGAGGAGAAAAGGCCGCACGACATCAAGTGGCTTGTGTCAGTGATTTACTTCACAAAATAGGCAAATAAGGATGACTGACGCTGATTTGGAAATGCCAGTTTAGTAATGTTCTTCAGATTTCATACATTTGTACGTGTATAAAATATCCTCAATAAAGAGTGACAATGTTGAGATACGGATGTCTTTTTTCTGTTTACTTGTGAATAGGTCTATATCTACGTACATGTATTTACTGTGAAATCCGAGAGGGCTACGTTGTAGCAAAGTTTCATGGATGTACATGTACTCGAAGTGTCAATTATGTGAAATTTGGGGTTATTTAGGCCCTTCTCAAGCCCCCTTTTCCACAAAACATCCACTTAAGAAATGTCAATTCTTGAATAGGCCCCCAGAGCGACCATTTTGGTGGAGGCTTGGTGGATGTACTCGATGTGTGAATTAAATCTGTTTTGGGGGCTACTTTGAAGGGCGCCCCCTAGTGGTAGTCCACAATTGCGGAACTTAAGAAAGGCTGTTTGGAGGTTTCCAAGGCCAGTCCTACCCATCCCAGGTGTCAAACCTTTTGTACTCGAGATGTGAATTAAATGTTTCTGGGCTCCTGGACTAATTGTTATTGTTGTGTTTCTTATTATTCTTTCTTTCTTTCTTCTTCTTACGCACGTTTTGACCAAAATTTCACCCCCTAAACATGCTCAAAAACTCACTAAATTTGGCACGCACCTCATGTCTGGCGAAAAATTTTATAAAACGTTAAAATCATCCCCTAAAGTGCCAAAATAGCTCTCTAGCGCCACCCAGAAACATTAAAACGGCACTTAGACGGCCACCACGACCGGTAGGAAAGTCATAGAGAGATGAAACTAAAACTTTATTGTTCATGTCATCAAGACCTAAAAATTATCTATTGACAACCCTGACCCGAATCGAACAGGAAGTTCGCAATTTGCATATCAAAATTGCAATTTGCCCCTAAATTTGGCCTAATTTTGCCCTCGAACAAACACGAACTCCTTTAAGGGCGTTCATCGTATCCGCTCCAAATGCTAAGAGATGACAAAGGACACACTGCCGATGACAACTTCCGTATAACTTTGTCATTACTTGAATGGTTTGGATTTTATGAGGCGTCAAAGTTGGAGTCCCCAATCACGTTGACTGCTTTTTTCTATGCCTACGCGAATTCCAACCTAAATGTGACCCCTTAAACATGCTCAAAAACTAACCAAATTTGGCAATTATTTCAGAGTGGGATCAAGAATTTTATAAATGTAAAAAATCTCCACAAAAGTTCTACAATGTGCTCTCTAGCGCCACCAAATTAAACTCAAATGGGCACCATGGCCTGTCGCAATGTAATAAAATTCTGCAAAAATTCAGACGTCATTCCAGTACCATCTTGTGAGTCATCACTTGATTTGGTGAAAATTGATGCAGGACTTTGTGAAACTTTTATGTACATAGTACACTGTACAGTAATCTATACCTTCTTGCTGTGGACACACCGTTTAACGTATCAAAATGTCCTTTGGTATACTTTATAAGCTCCATTTGCAAAAATTCTTTGCCAAGTATGGTATCATTTGAATTAATTTTTGCAGAGATATTGACATGTTATGAATTTTCACATTTTGAAAAATATAGAGTGACTGACTTCTTAATTGACCATAGATTGCAATATATGACAGTTTTGTTTGTATTTAGTGGACATCCTCCTAAATTTCAGCTGTGTAGGATGTACGTGGAAGAATCATTTATTCATTTGTTTTCTTTTGTTTTGTTTTTGAGTGTTTTTGTTTGTGGTGCTACACATTATGACCACCGAGTGGCAGTAGGATCACATGGGTCATACCTGGGGACACACTGCTTGACCCATCAGAACGCCCTTTGGAAAACTTCATATCCTCCATGTGGAGAATGCGCCAAGATTGACACCATTTGAAAGAATATTTGCTGAGATATTGACGTTATGAATTTTCATATTTTGAAAAATATTGAGTGACGGACTTCTGAATTCACCATAGGTTGCAGTGTAGTAAAGTTTTGTCCGTTTTCAGTGGACATCCCTCCAAAATGTGAGCTCTCTAGGATGTACGTATGACTTCTTACGGATTGTTGTAGAGCTGAATGTGGTTGGCGTGCAAGCCTTCAACATTGGAATCCAAAATCACATCATCTGCCTTCCACTAAGTTCATGAATGGGGGAAGATTCCACAATACACAGCAGTGATAAAATCAGCAAAAACTTTGACCAGGTCGCATGGGTCATAACTCCAATTTACAAAAGAAAAATGTATTTCAGTAAAGGAGTTTGCACTCAACTCAAGATATAACATTTTACTCAGTCTCGCACTGTCTGACGGTTGAGAATGCTCGTCGGCGCCTGACCACATCTCGCCCCCATATCGACGTGCGCAGTGGGGCGAGGACCCGTCCAACACTGCTTGCATCTTTAATTTTTTTTTTTTTTGCCACGGGAACCGACAACATTCAGGTGGTGATGCAGAAAATATGAGCAAGAATATTGTACGCCGCGCTATACATTTTACACAGCATACCATCAAAATAATTAAATAATTATGAAAGCAAAGCAGCATAGGGCGTACTACTTTGAAAAATGTTCTCATGCTTTGTTTTAACTTGCTGCCATGTCCTCTTGATAGTGCTGGTACTGCAACTTTTAAAGCGTATTCAACTATTAAATAGTATTTTATGCCACAGGACTACTGTAAATTTTGTAATGGTGCAACTGGTTAGGGTTAGTGATGGGATACGATTTTATTAAAATCATGCTGTATAAAAGAAAAGCAATGGAAAAAATACTTTAAACCAAAAACGAAGACATTAGCAAAATGGAGTTTACTATCAGTATTTATCAGTCAGATAATATTCAATCTATAATTTAATTTAACTTTGTTTCATTTGGCCAAGAAAATAAAGTGATTTCCTCTAGTCCTTCATCAGAGGACTTTTAGAAGGTCAGCAATTTTCTGCCAGAATTCCTCTCTGGCTTCATTACAACCAACAAGAATACATATACTAACATAAATCTCAATTACAATTTCCCAAGTGTCTATCCGCGTAAGCGCATGCATAATCATGCAGTCTTTCAAAGTGTCCAACCAATCAGTGTAAAACTTCATATGTCTCTCATTAAGCCGCTGGGGCGCCCCCTGGTGCCGCGGGGGATATCCCGCTGTCTTCCTGATCCTGGATCAGGGACAGCTTCCTCGGAGGAACATTCAGCACGCGGTCATTTGATAAAAGGAAATACGGTAAATTGACGCTTGGAACGTCCTTTAATTGAGAGCGCTCACGGCGTAAAAAGCACAAAGCTGAGGTTAACAAAGAAAGATTATAACCACTGTTGTGATACCGAAACTTAGACTCGTGGCCTACCGGACCGAGTAAGAATTATGTACACACCTGTATGAATCTAGATCTGCGCATCCGCGATATTATGTAGGTTGTCAGACGTAAAAGCTAATTTCGAGCAGCCGGTTGATGACGTACATACATACATGCATACAAACAGAGGGCGCAATTGAGCTGATTAACTAGTAGCATGCAGAGCATGTGTGTGGCAAGGGTAGCGAGTCCCTTCTTGGTCAGGGCATTGGTCAGCTCAATGCACCCTCTGTTGGCAATTTCAAGCAGAGCAGCTGGTCGGTTGATGACATACATACATACATACATATAAACAGAGGGCGCATTGAGTTGGCTAATAAGGGACTCGCTGCGCTCGCACCAATAAACTGCTTTATTCATTTTGTGTGTTGGACTAAAAATACCAAAATTCCTTCATCTGGCTGAAACTGATGGTCACTTGTATAAGGCAAGACCCTTTAAATGGTCCTTGATCCTAATCAAAATATCCATCCAAAGCATAAACCGCGACACATTTTCGGCACATTTAAAATTTTCTTACACAAAGAAAGCTACACTCCATGGCTCTAACTGGATCTGTTCTTCCAAATACGCTTGTAACCCTCTATATTACATCCATACCAATAAAAAATCCAACTGTAATAAACTGCACATTTCAATGTTTAAGGGCAACAACTTCCTTCCAATACCACAAAAAAACAAAATGCACAGCAATGAGGTGAGATCAAGCAGCAGTCACAGTCCATGCACATATTAAATAGAAATGTACACAAATTATACGGCACAGGCAGACTAAATATATACTAAATACACAGTAGATACACAGTAAATGAACAGTAGACATATAGTAAACAGAATAAATGAACAAGTACACACCCTTTTCCTCTCCTCAAGAAACTTCTTTGTGTTGGTGCTGTTCAGCTCCCGTACTCTCCTGTAAAAGCAATAATGGCTCATTTGGCACAAATTTTTAAAAACGTACCTGAACATACTTGTAAACACAAATTAATCATTTCAAGTTTAGAGATTACTCATTTGCAGCCACTCCAGATTTCATGCACGAAACTGAGGAGCTAATCATTAATTACATATTTTTTCAAAATGTTACAACCATATCCCATTTGAGAAAGAGGGATCTTCTCTCCTCCCTGTTCTTGAATGTGCTCTGGGCAGATGTGCAGTGAGGATAGAACATACAGATTGGATTTCGAGGGCTGATACCAGTGGTGGGAATTGAGGATCGATGCTGCAAATGCTGTTAATGCATGTTTTAAGCAAGTGTTGGGGGTGGGCGTTGAAAGCTGGTGATGATGACGGGTGAATGTTGTGGGTGAATATACAACTGTGTGATGCGAGGGTGGGTGGGGATGTTAAAGGAGAATTTGCCGGATTTCAGGGGATATTGATCGTAGAGAATGAGGCTGAATATTGCTTGAAAATGCTGTGGACAGAAGCATAGTGTGGATTTTGAGGATGAATTTTGAGTGAAGGTAGGTGTGGCATTAGGTGATGGTACTGGGTAGGGTAGGGCTTGAAGGTGGATGTTGTGGATGCAGGAAACAGACCTCTCCTTCTCAGCCTTGTTTTTTATGGTCTTGTCCTGGCTTATAGCCTTGCAGCTCTCCATGGAGGTTTTGGCCTGGTTGGCTCTCATCTCTTTGCTCTGTCTGCAGCCATGAAGAAAGACATGATATTCACAATGCATTCTGAAAAGCACACAAATGCAGCATGCATACATGCAGTGGATACATCATTCCTTCTGTTTCAACCAAGGAGGAAATCCTGCTCTGTGGTTAATAGATCTTGTAAACCGCTAACTGCATGCAAATGTTAACAAATAACTATAATTCAGCGGCTTCCCCCAATCCGTGACAAATCAATTTCTGTTATAGTGCACCTAAGCGATTTCTCCTACATTGAAGCAAAGAGATTCTCCACCTGTAAAGCCGAGTGGTTTCAACCACAGATATGTTTCTCAGTGTTCATGGACACGCTTAAGCTTCATGGTCTATGGAATACACTCTTGGCACTTTTGAAATTATTTCACTGCAAAATTCTTGGCAGCTGGATTCGAGGCACTGACATGAAGTTCATGAAAGAGTAGACATGCTGTGATTTATTTTCACGTACAAAACTGATATTGCACAAAGACAAGGTAATATATGAGAGAGAATTCTGACAAAAGAGGCATTGAAAGTGAGTACACCCTTAAGGCACGGTTCCCGCACCAGTGTCAGTATTTTGTATGAGCACCAGTGTTTTGTAGAAAAGCCTTGATCCTAATGGGCATTGAGTTTTCTCGAGTTGCACAGGTCTTTGCTAGGATGTGGTTCCTCTCTCCTATGATGACTTCCTGAAGCTGCTTGATGTTGGACATTGGACGTTCCTCTATCTTGCATTTCAGGTTGGCCCACAAGTGCTTGGTTCAGATCAAGCGACATGCTGGCTACTGTAACACGTTCACTTTCAGTTTGTTCAGAAAGAAAGTCGTCTGCTAGGAGGAATGTTTTTCCCTGCAATAACAGGCTAATATGGCCATAATTGAAGTGAGTGATTGATTGAGTAACGATCCTTGCATACTCAATGTTTCAATAATGTTTATAGCCATAACCTTCCACTGTGCATATTCACAGAAATAGTGTAGCAGATGAGCTGACTAAAATTTTGTCGAACATGTGAAGTTGCATCATACTAAGTTAATATGCAAATACACATTGCATCGCATTGTCCTGTGTAATCCAGTAGGACTGCACATTGCTTCTATAGCTAGCTAGCGCGTTAATAAAATAATTTGCGATTCAGACAAAGCCTGATAAAGCTTTGATTTCACCAACAGTTACGCTAACGATGTTTGTTTTGCGTTTCTGGCTCAGTTGAAATGTAATGCACTCATGTTACTCACGTACTGTATACCTTCATTTGACATCTTAAGTAGCCAGCTGGCTAGCTACAGAGCTACATGAAAACCTTGGCATTGAACAGCCCGTTTTTATGTAGCTCTGTCGGTAGCTAGCTGGCTACTGTACATGTTAAGTTATGCTAGCTGGGTAGAAATAATTTTGGCGTTACCTTTACTAGCCAGCACCATTCTCTGAACAGATCCTGAGTTTACAGGCGGACCTTCAGCCTCGTGCTGTAACGTTGGCTTTTCAGTTTTCGCATCTCAGGGTCCCGTGCAATCCAGAAAGATTTTATGTTGTTTGCGAGTCATTTTCATACTGAAATACAGCTTCCACCACCACGTTTCACTGGTAGCATGACCCACTGACTTTTCTTGGTGCAGTTCATCACGTCGATGCCATACATACTTTACCCCATCAGATCCAAACAAGCTGATTTTTGTTTCATCAGACCACAAGACCTGCTGCCCGAATGTCATCGGTTTGGATTGATGCACCTTAGCCGTTTGAGAGTCTTCTCGTGGACTTGCTTCAGTAAAGTTTTACACCAGGGACAATGCTAATGCAAAATGACTTGGTGGAGTGTGCGATGTATGCTTTGTGCACTCACAGTCTGACCAGTTGTTTTAGAAATCTCTTCAGCAGTGCTATTTATGTTTTACTCTATTTAAGGCTTCATAATTCAAGAAGAGCCAGCTTGTGAATTTAGCAAATACTACATGTGATCATCTTCCTTGGTCTGCCATGGTGACTCTGAATTCACAGTCATATGATTCTTGGAAAAGCTCTGACCTTGACCATAGTATTGCAGCTCACTTTCAAGCATGTATTGATCTTCCTGTATCTTTGACTATCTTTATGAAGGGCTAGAATTTTTTCCTTGAAATCTTTAGAGAATTTTGGCCATGAGATGCAATGCTGACTATTCTGTGACTACTTATGTGGTATTTCTGGGGCATGTAATTCTTCAGGATGAATACCAGCACATTGTATAACAACTCTGTGGTGTTGTCATGTGGTGTTACGGCCTCAGCCACAACCCCCCCCCTTCCCTGTCTGCGTAATAACCCTTTCCCATAGAGTTTTTGTGAGTGGTGCATTCCCATAGGCTGGTACCCACCTGCGCAGCTGCAAGAAAGGATTGTAGCAGCTGCACACAAATCATCAATTAACCAATCAGAAGCAACAGAAGACGGCGCTTTAAAAGAACCAGCCTCAACGACGACATCTGGGGGCTGCTTGTGAATGGTTTCGCTTGTCGCTGCGGTTGATTGAGCTCTTGTTGTGCTCAGGAATGTAACTATTCTGATTTAGTTTTGTTTTCATGGTTGTTTGATCAGCATGTAAGTTTTCACTTTGTCTCCTTAATTGAATAAACTTGTTTTAATTTGTGCATAATGTTTAATATAAACGTTTTCACTTACCTCTATAATTGCTGAGCTCTTGTACAACGCGGCATAATTGTATGTTCTGGGCCCGTATTCACAAAGCATCTTAGCGCTAAAAGTAGGTCCTCATTGCCAAATTTAGGAGAAACTCCTAAAAAAATGGGCGTGTCAGTTTTAAATTTAGGACTCCTAATTATTTTTCCTGTGTTATTCACAAAGCATTTTAGGCCTAAAAGTAGCTCCTAAGTCTGGGAGAGCTTAGAAGTAGTCAAGAGGACTCCTAACTCGCTAAAACCTATTCACAAAGAATCGGAAAATGGCAGCTGCTGTTGAAAGACGGAATAACTTGGAAATTCTGAATGATGCGCAGTTGTTGAAAAGATATCGGATCGACTGTGAAGGGATTTTATTTGTTGTTGACTTGGTGAGGGAGAGAATTACGTCTCCAACCATGAGAAACAACCCAATAAGCCCCGAAATAAAATGTTTGACAAGACTTCGTTACTTGGCCAACGGAAAAAATGCAACTTTGAAACGCGGAAAATTTAGGAATTTCACAATCATCTGTCAATCGCTCAATTCAACGAACAATCAATGCGCTCTGTGAACCCCATATCATCCGACAGTTTATCCAGTTTCCAATGGACATTCGCCAACACAACAGAATCAAACTTGAATTCATGCACATCTCAGGTATGCCCGGTATCATCGGTGCTATTGACGAGACCCATATTTGAATTATTTCTCCGACCCAAGATGAAGAGGTATTTGTAAATAGAAAAAAAAATTCATTGCATCAACACCCAGACAGTATTTGATGCCGAATACAATATTTTGGACATTGTTGTGAAATGGCCAGGATCCACGCACGACTCTCGCATTTTAATAGAAAGCAGCTTATGCCAATTATTTGACAGGCATTATGTGCCTGCGGGATGCCACTTGCTTGGGGACCGTGGCTTTGGTGCTGTACCTCCTCCTGCTATACATGAATTATTTTATTAGGCTGTTGAGCAAGGGTTACATTCAATAAATCATCATACTAATACCAGCCTATGTCATATTTTGTAAACTTATTTAAATTGTAGGCTATAAATTACAAACCAAGCTTAGTATGCTTTCCTGTTTAAACTATAGCCCGTTTATAGGCTGCAATCTCGGACCTCCCCTGCAATTGCAGCCCATACCACTGCTTCTCGCAGTCGTCTGTCGTCCGAGGATTTGCTGTTCACCCCGAGCCAAATTTCCCTTTGATTACATACTTTCGCTCCAGCACCAACTGGGCCAGCAGCAGTAACTGGTCGTGGCTCCAGTTGGGCTTTCGCGTCTTTTTTGAACTTTCATCCATGACAGTTTAGGGCAAACAAACTTGAACGGCTCGACATTTAAATGATCGCAACATATTCTCATTGGGTAATAAGTTGCTAATTATTGGGGAAAATGACGCGTTTTATTATTGGCTCGTTTTATGCTATTGGCGTTTTTACAACTATCTCTTTCCTATGTATGTTTATTTGCCTAGAGCGTGATATGTGGGGACTGCGCATAGTGCATTTTCAGGAGTGCTCAATATGTTATTATTTTATGGGACAAGCCAGCCGCTTGGACTATTTCCTCATTTTTTCCTCCATGGGTTGTATGTGGGATATTTTTTTCAATGGGCCGCCCTGTCACCAAACAACCAATCACCGTGCTCATTGTCCCAAGACTCGTGCATGAAAATTGACGTCATCATAGCAACGGAGAATTTATTCCCACCTATCTCAGAGCTACTCCTATTCTAGGAGTTACCAGTTTTCTTAACTAAAAGTTGCTCTCAGCGGCTTTGTGAATAACTTTTAAGATTTTACTCCTACATAAAATGTTTTAGTGCGACCTAGGAGCACTCCTAGCGGTAGGATAAGATGCTTTGTGAATACGGGCCCAGGAGTATTGATCTGTTTGTAACGCAGGGATTAGCAGTGCTGCTTCCCTTGTTATTTGGTTTGGGTAAAGTAGCTAGGTTTTATTTCTTTTCATCCCTGTTCAGAAGCTTGTTCAATTTTAGTTCAGAGCCCTCCTTTTGTTTTCCTTATTTGTCAATTTTTAGTAGCACTCCTCAGCCCCCTTTTCAGTTATTTTACTTTGTAGCATTGCACATTACCTTGCTTTTGTGGAATATCAGTTCTTTATGCACAGATCTATCACAGAATGTCTACTCTTTCATGGACCTCATGCTAGTGCCTCCAATTCAAATGCTTGGAAAGTTGCTTTGAAATAATTTCATGAGTTTGAAATGTACCATAAATTTCGTCTGCTCTTGAATTGAGATATAGCATTACAGTCACAGTGTCTCATTATTTGCAAATGAGTTTGAGTTTCTTATCATTTGAGAATGAGTTTGAGCTGCGCAATCACAGTTTCTCATTATTCCAGAATGAGTTTGAACAGGGAAGGTACAGTTTTTATCATTTGTAAATGAGTTTTAGCTTAGCAGTCACAGTATCACCATCAATGCGTGTGTTTGAGCCACACAGTCACAGTTTCTCACTGTCGATGAAAGAGTTTGAGTGTGTAGTCACAGTTTTTCACTATCAGTGAGTGAGTTTGAGCCACGCAGTCAGTTTCTCACCATTGACGAGTGAGTTTCAGCTACGGAGTCACAGTTTCGTATCTGTGAGTGAGTTTGACCCACGCAGTCACAGCTTCTGTGAATAAGCCTGAGCTGTGAAGTCACAACCTCTCATCATCATGAATGAGCCTGACCTACGCAGTCACTTTCACATCACTAGTCAATGAGTTTGAGCTGCGCATTCACTGTTTCTCACCGTCAGTGAATGAGCTTGAACTGCTCAGTGATAGTTTAACGGTTCATAAATGAATCTCACCATTCTTATGCGCATTTTGAAAATTCACATTGAAAAAAGCAGACGGAAACAGCAAAATGCAAATAAACTTCCTCTGAGTCGCATTAATGTTTATACGCTCGCTTGAGGTGGTTTTTGCCTCATGCGACTAAGAGTTAACACGCAAAATTTGGGATGGAAACAGCTTAGCTGACTAAGTTCTGACATAGCTGCCTTGCTGCCACTGCATGCATTTGCATTCGACTCCGTCTTCATCTCCAGACACCGTCAAACATCGCAATCATTAACTGAAAGAAAAGCTCCATGATGATTGGCTGAATTGCATGCAACTCCTGTGGACCTCACTCCTTTTTTTCAGCATCTCATTTCTCCTCCTGTTGGTTCTATTCCGGTTGTTTCACTTCAGTTTGTTTCTTTTCCATTTTGAGACCTCTAGTTCTTCCACTGTTCCATACATGTTACAAGTGTCCTCTACCGCCATCCTGTGGTGAAACTGGCCTAATTTATTGGAGTTCATTAGCTCCAAGCAAGTTGATGGAAATGCAGGGAATTAAAATTTTCTTTCGAGCAAATTTTATAAAATTCGCTTAAAATTCACTTGAAATGAGATTGAGACTCAACTAATGAGTTTGAGGCTGCAGTCACAGTTTCTGACTGTTCATGAATGAGTTTGAGCTACATAGTCGGGTTCTAACCGCTCATTAATTATTTTGAGCTGCACAGTCAGTTTCTATCTGTTCTGGCCAGTCACAGTTTCTGACCATTCATGGATGACTTTGAGCTGCATAGTCTCAGTTTCTGACAAGGGATGTTAATGCTAAACAATTTACTGCTGTTAAGAATTTAACCCACTAAAATGTGTTAACTGGTACTGTATGTTTTGTGTAACATTTCTCTAGAGCTCACATATGTTAACTTTAATACCGCAAGAAAGGGGTACTTCAACTTTGCAGTTCAGGAAAAAATACTGGGCTTTGTTTGGTCTGCCTTGTTAGGTGCTGTCACATTAGTAAAGAATTGCTGAATCACGCATATTCTCATCACAGAGTTCAGCATAATTGAGTGATGTGTGATTTTTTTTTTTTTATGCTCCCACTTTGTGCATTTGCAACTGCATTGTTACTAGAGAAATGGTAGGAATTGAGCCCCATTTTACATTGTTTTACTTGGTGCCATCAATTGTTGAAAGAGGACTGGCGGAAGAGGGCAGCTATGAGAGCCTTATAGTTTTACCACTCTGTTTAAATTGTTTGTGCTTCATGAATTAACTTTCACAGAACAAATGAGCATCTATAATTATTTAGGTAAATAAAACTGAATCTGAGAAAGAGATAAGCAATTTTTATCTCATTAATTATTAATGATTAATCAATTATTATTAACATCTTCAACTATCAGTTAAGAAAAAATGCACAAAATTTGAGACCCTATTTCTGACCATTAATCAATGAGTTAGAGCTGCGCAGTCACAGTTTCTAACTGTTAATGAATGAGCTTGAGTTGCTCAGTCAGTTTCTATCTGTTCATGTCTTAGTTTGAGCTGCACAGTCAGTTTCTAACTGTTCACAGTTTGAGCTGCATAGTTACAGTAATAGTTTGTGAATGATTGAGCTTTGCAGTCACAGTTTCTAACACTTGAGAATGAGTTTGAGCAGCGTAGTTACAGTTTCTGACCGTTCATGAATGAGTTTGAGCTGCGTAGTCTGCTGTTCCTGCACGGTCTGCATTAGATTCCTCATGTGTTCGCACTGCTGCAGCACATGCTGGTCCCTCAGCTCCTGCTCCTCCACGCTGTGTGAATGTAGCATGTCCGACCACTCCTTTGTATGCAGTGCCACCAACTCCTTTACCTGGGGACATGTAAACGCGCAGCTCAAACATCTTAAATGCTGTACACATTCATACATACATAGATTCACCCATATCCTAAACTTTCTTGGGTGGCAGGCAGGGGCGCTGGATTCACTTAAGAAATGGGGGGGCCAAAAAGTGCCGTGTTGTGTGTTCAGCTCATTCGCAGTGCCTCTATTCCGTGAACCTCATCCGTGCCCCTATATTGCAACACTTATGGTTTAAAAAATAAAAAGATGTTTGGCTCATTCCCGTTAACCCAGACACACATGCCCCAAATCCATCACCTCTTTAAAACAAGTGCTTTGGACTTTTCATTTCAATGTACATCATGAATTAACGCGTAGTGAGGTCTGTGGCTGGGTAGGCAGGATCAGCCAGAGCTTAAATCACATAGTACATGCACGCAAAAATATATATTGAGTAGAACTCATTATTAAAACCACTGCAGTATCAATCAAGCTTTTGACATTGGCGGATTATTGCGCGCACACTATTACTTGCAAATTGAAATCGCACACAGTTACGCATGTGGTTTTTCCACACAGATTAAGACGTTTACGATGTTGCTACTTCATAAAATCTAATCTGACAAGACGAAAATATAGTACGCTCCTCAACGTGTTATAGACCTATGTAAAACACACTAAGGGCTACTACACTATTTCATTCTATAATATAAAGTTTCCTATTTCTTTCTTAACATTATCATCTTAAAATTATTATCTTAATAATGGTCATCATCAAGAACAATAAGGCATAATGAGCAAATGAACAACACATTCACATAACTTTATTGGGATGATCTGAAATTTTGTGAACAGCAAAGAATTGCGGGAACAATAATCAGCAAACGAGTGGACATCGTAAAAGCAGTTGATCTGCGCTCTCGCTCATGGCCATTACCCAGAAACACTTGCTGTATCAATGACGATATCAACAGCAAAATAAAATTATCATTGTTTGTTTTATTAAGCATTTTCCAACAAGAAATCTATATTGTTTAATGTTATAACGACTTATGTTCAATTAAAATGATGAATAATGTACCGTGATGACATCGACTTGCCAGCACCATGACTGAGAAATGAATGCAGTTGCAGTGGTATAAATATCCAGTAGCACAGTCAAATGTAGTAGTTTAAATTGCAGGTCTTCATTCATATGAAAATTTCAGTTTTGAAACATACCTATGCTGACAACGGTTGAGGCCCGACATTGTCGCGAGTGTGCCCATCATGGCCCCCCCCGCCACTGGATCCTAGTGCCGTTGCACTCGCTGCATTCCCTATTGTTACGCCACTGGGCAGAGAAGTGCTGTGCCTAAATGATGCCCATTGAAGACAGCGTGGCAATAGACTATGCATGCGCAAACCTGCTGAACTGTTTATGCTTAAAAAGAAAGTGGGAGGAGGGTAAAAGTGGGCGGGGGGCCAATGGCCCCCCGGCCCCCCCCTTTCCGGCGCCAGTGGTGGCAGGCAATTCTGGGCTGAATATACGCCCATTCTGACCTGAAGTTGGCTCTCACAGTTCCAATACAGAATTAAAGCTTACATTGCAAGCTTGTGACGTACAGAGCATTGCATATATAATTCTGTCCCAAAACAAATATTCCACATACATGTCACCTGAGGTAGTGCCAGGTGTTTGTACAGCAGCAGAAGTCTATTGAGGTTGTTCCATAACAGGTGAGGGCAAACTCCATAAAAAAGCTCTTCCGTTATTAACCTTACTATAAATCATACCAATGTTTACCTTAGCTTTGTGGTCAGAGGTCAGTGTCTGCACTTTGATTTCAGTTTCCTTCTTCAGTTCAAGGCAGTTATTCTCCCTGTACAAAACACAATGCCAAAGATTAGGACACTCAGGAGCACTTGTAGCACAGACAGTATCAGCTGTGCAGTGACACAGTAGCACAGTGGCACAGGCAGTATAATCTCAGCTATGACTGGGTAACACTGTGGCAGCGGCTGTGAATTGTTCCACCAGGTATTTTTTTTAGCATCGCACAACTTTTCAGTGAATTGTGGACCCTGTCCCAACTTTATTGAAAAGTGTTGATGACATTGAATTCAAAATCAGCTGATATTAAAAAAAAAAAAAAGATAAAATTTCAGTTTCAACATTTGATGTATTGTCTTTACACTTTTTAAATAAAATTTAGGGTTTAAATGATGTGCAAATCATTGCACTTTTTTTTTAGATTTTGCACATTTGCACAGCATCCCAACTTTTTAGGAAATGGGGTTGTAAAGATAAAACCAGATGTAAACAAGATCCAAAAACACTGCTGCTCTCACTGGGCCCAAGTTCATTTAAGACTGGCAGGGGCAAAGTGGAGGATTGTCCTGCGGTCTGATCCAACAAAATTTAACAATCTTTTTGAAAACCATAGACATCGCAGCCCCCGAGATAAAGAGGAGAGGGACCCTCTGAATTGTTATCAGCGAACAGTTCAAAAGCCATCATCCATGATAGCACGTGGGTGCATTAATGTACATGGCATAGGTAACTTGCACAACTGTGCAGACAGCATCACTTCTGAAGGATATATACAGGTTTTTACGCAACATGTACTGCCATCCATACGTCTTTTTCAGGTAAGGCCTTGCTCATTTCAGCAAGACAATGCCAAATATTACAATCTGCACGTATCACAGCAACATGGCTCTGCAATAAAGGACTCTGGGTACTAAACCGGCTTGCCTGCAGTCCCGACCTGTCACCCAATGAAAATATTCGGTGCATTATGAAACAAAAAATGTGACAAAAGAGGCTGTGAAGTGTTCAGCAGCAAGAATGGGATAAAGTTTTGCTTCCAAAACGACAGCAGCTAATCTCCTTAGTTCCCAAACCCCAACAAAGTGCTTTAAAAATAAGAGGTGATGCAACAGTGGCAAACTGTGATTCCTCACTACCTTTTTTGGATTACCCTGCATTTGAATAAACTGTAATTTATTTCCTTTGCTGTCTATGCTTGAGTCCTTCAACAAATCTCTGACAGCCACAATAGTTATTCATGGACTTCTGTACATTTTTGTGTTCCCGAGTTCAATGATGCATTCCTTTGGTTTAAGATTGTAATAGTTGATTTGGCTGCACTGATTATTCTTTCTAATTCTTTAATGAGTTTGTTTATATTTTCAACAAAATGATGACTTCATTCACTAGCACAGACACCACCTTGGACTTCATAGTGAGGGTTAACTGCAACTGATTCCTAACAGAAATACCACAACTGATATCAAAAATATTTATGCCCACTAACAGTATATGCACCCCGCCATAGAACAGCTGTGCCACCAACAGTGTAATTACTTTTTGGTCACTTAAAAAGAGAGGGACCACATATAAAAAATGCTACAATTCCAACACTGTTCAACAAATTTTGGATATAAATGCCCCCAAACTAAAGCAGAAAGTCAGCACTTTGAGTCTCTATATTTAATTTCAATTCCAATATGCCAGTATGCTTCAGGAGAAAGCTAAAATAACAATAACTCATCAAAACATTTATTAGGTATGTGACAAAAATTTTCACCATCAGTCAATGCAATTAAAGTCTGCATCAATGGAAACAACCTAAAGAGAGCTTTAAACTGATACCAAAATCTACAGAAGAGTGCAGTGATGATAATACACCACCACTTTCATCTAAAGAGGGTCCTAATATATTACTTTCCTGATATTTTTTGGTGAAAGTGTAATGAAAAATACTATTTTAGGCATGAAAACAAAAAAAAATCATTTCCACAAGTATATTGAGGTAAAAATATGAATAATAAACAAAAACACTGAAAATGTCCATTTTTTAGAACAATTGAAAGGCGTCGCAAATTTTTTTGACTCTTGAATAACCTGAATGCATGTTTGAAGGCTCATATCATGATTATTGAGGCAAAAAGATCGGTTTAAACTGGTTTGAGGCAACATTATTCTGCAAAATTACCTCTGATGGACAGTTGTTCCAGCATATATGGTAACATGAACTTTGATCAATGTCACGGTGTTAAAACACAATGGCACGACAGAAGGAGCTCTCTGACATTGTTTGTAGCCGTGCATGATGCTGAAGACGTTAAATGCTGCCATGACACTGTACGAAACACTATCAAGCATTTCAAAGAGACCGGTTTGCTGAAAACTACTGGCAATAGAGGTGCAAAAAGGAAGTTAAGTGCCTCTGATGTTCGTTATCTGTGTATGACAAGGAAAAAAAAAAAAAAAAAAAGGTGGTTGACAACGCAACAACTCTGTGATGATGATAATAGCGCCAAAAGTGAAGAGATCAAAGTATAAAGATCAAATATTTCCAGACGCATGTGTGAAAATTGTCTGATTGGTTGTGTTGCTGCCAAGAGCTGGCAAAACAAAAAAAAAAAAACCTGCGTTTGCCAAGAAATTCAAGGATTGGACGCCAGTGGATTGGGAAGAAGTCCTTTGGACCAATGAATCAAAATTTGAAATTTTCTCACCCAAATGCAGAATTTATGTGTGCCTTTGAGTTGGAAAACATTTCAAAAATGACTGCTTAACCCCTTCCGTAAAACATGGAGGTGGTAATATCATGGTTTGAGGTTCAGTCTGCTAGAAAAAAGCTGGTGATCTCATAATTTCACCTGAATCATGGTATCACAGCATCCTTGTGAGGTACACATTGTCATCTAGAAAGAGACTGATTGGTTGGTGATTTTATTGTCAACAAGATAGTGACCATATTTATGAAGAGGAGGGACTCTCAACATTTGTGATAATGGCGGCGAGGAGGGTGCGGCGGTCGCTGAAACCTTCCCCAGATGTTTTGCTGAGGATGGCCATCAGAGCATTAAAAGACACCCTGGAGAGACGGAAGTCCTCTCTCTGGTGACTTTAACCATCAAAGTATACAGCGCATACTGGAACCATGGCATTTGACTTTTTGACATTTGATGCAAGGATAATGCTGTACTTTGACTTTTATAGTCACGGTGTATTGGTGTGAGGAGGGCAATTTCGGTGCAGTAAGTATGGGTTATTCTGCTAAACACAGTTGCAAAGTTTTTTTTTGGATACTTCACACTTTTTTCTTCAAGTTACTATCAGACTATTCCACAAGTAATGTAATGGATATATTCTTGCGCCTACACTGTTGGCTGTCATCACTGGTGACTGGTGAGGTCAAAGTAGGATAAATGACATCCGTTTGGTCTTGATTGGTTTTTCAATTATTAATTTAAGTAAACATACCGTGAACTCCAAAAAACGTCAACACTATCTACTGTGGTCAGTTGTAGCCGATCTTTGTTTTCTTACTTGTAATTTTACAGTAGCGTAGGTTAGGCAAACTGCATTTCAGGATGTTAAGCGAACGCTGAAGTTAACAGAATAGTTTCTATTGATTTGGAAAATAAATGAAACAACTCTGAATTTATCTCTTATTTAATCGCGGCAATACTGCATCACGGAGGGGGCTGTGTGCTTGATCGTAAAAAAAATTCTAGCTGGACAACAAGTTAATGAAGGCAAATGATTTAAAATGGGTGTAGACAAGTTAGAAGGGATTTTTTATATGCTTCCCTGAATTACAGCTGAGCAGTTGTCACTGTTATGTGCTTTCATGTCAAGATCAGTCAAGCGAGAGTACAGATTACAATGGGTTGCCCAAGTTTGATGCAAGGATAATGCTGTTCAACCCTGTCCAGTCCGTGGACTAAGTCGATCACAGATGTAAATTAACATCCTGGTACATTTTTAGCCAGTAGGAGGAGGAATCGTCAACGCTCATGGCGCTGTAATTTCGACCTCGCCTGAAATAGGGCACTCACAAGCAAGCAAAATTAAACGGATGTTCACTGTTAATGACGTTTTAATGAACTGAATTGAGCAACCAAGATGGCAGATATATTTTGGGCTCAGCATTCAGCATTCATGATTAAATAGAAGAAGCGTCCGCCATTTCCAGTCAGTGCTAGATGCCAGGGCTTGATTTGGAACAGCACTACCCTCTCAAAATAAACGCACTTTGCTATTGCACACAGTGTACTCTAAAGTATACTAACGGAAGAACACGATTTGAGACACAGCCTAAGTTCACATTTTTTAGCTAGCATGCACGCAGTACTTTTTCATAACCATTATGTAACATTATTTTGTTAGCTAGCAAACAAACGTTAGATAGCTACTCAGTTGACCGAATTTACAGACCGTTCCTCATTCAACCGTGAATGTGTGACTCAATGACTAAGTTTGTAGAGCAATGTAGTTAGCTCTGTGCAAACATATGATGGGCATTAACGGATATTACGTTTGCTTTCCTTTAAAATACACTAATCAGCTATGTGATGAACAGAATCTTATACTCTTGATTGTGTCATAAAAAAGTAATGAAACTTGTAGAGGAAATTTTGGGTTTAAAGCTTGCAACAAACGCAAAATTTACTCAACTCATTTCATAAGTTTCATATGACACGCTCACTCATGTAAGATCCTCTATTTCTCACAGCTTTGGACATTTACAGTTCCACCAACCAGCACAACCTCCTTTGATCAGCAAGCAGACAAGGTGCCTTTCCCTTCCTTTGCGACCACATAAAAATGTGGGCTTACACTCTGAACTTGGCTTTTTCTAAAATAAAAACCAACAAGGAGTTTTAAAGCCTCTGAAAAGTCCACAAAAACCTTTGAACTACGTTATTTAGGGTTGTATGTGCATAATGGTAAGCATAATAAAATATTAGAAATTATGTCCAATTAAAATCCAAGATTTTGTCATTTAATTTTTAGCACCTATCCTCTTACTGCGGTTGAATTGGGCATGGTTTTCTAAGTGGGTTATTATGTAATAAGCCAAACCAATTAAAAAAACTCTGTCATTTGTCCCACCCCTAACTGAAGTTATAAAAGCTCTCTGCTCCCGCCACTTGAGAAATGCACAGTTTGCCAGTAAGACTGTCAGTATAGGGTGCCAGCGTGAGCCTGAGCTGCCTTGCATCACAAGACGGGAAATTGCATGCCAGACTGATATGGCCTGGCGAAGCAAGTCCGTCAGAATGCAGTTGTCACAAGGAACCCTGGAGAATAAAAAGAGCCAAGACATGAAGTTGCTTATGCTGTTGTGTTTTTATTTATTTTTTCAATGAACTAATGTCAACTATATCTGGGTGCATTCGTTAATAGTCACTCCTGGGACCAGACGCACTATGGTAGATATGGATCGTTGTTGAACTCTTTATAGACCAACACATAGGTATTGTCTGGCCTATGAGGAGACGGAGCAGCAGACCGCGAAGTGCATTCAGTGGACGTTAGTCATGGTAATGTTATGAATAGCATTACACCAGATGGACGTTACCCTCAGTAGTCGCTAATTTGTTGGTTTCGAGTTTTTGCTACTGTGAGGCTAACGTATAAACCAAAATAACTCATTGGGTAATTAATATGGATCTACAGCACTGTCATTTTAGTGTAGAGTGTCAGTGAATTTACTAATACACCCAGTTCTCCAGGTTTGAATGTTTTACTCCATGTCTTCAGAGAATTACGCATTTTCATTGTGTTTTAGTTTTATTACATTTATTGCTGTGACCAACGCTCCCGTAGCCAGTGAAATGTCATTCAAATCGAGGGAGTGGGCAGTCAAACCACGATGCGCCACACCCACACTGTCTTGAGAAATGGACTGAATAGCAAAATGAGCCGTTTTTGAACTAGGTTTTCTAATAGTTATGAATGTTAATTTTTCACTCAGTTTTTTGTAGATGCTTTATGAGACACTCAACTTTGATATTATGCGTGAATTTTCACTACGTCAAGACAAGTTTCCAGAGGCTTTAACATCAGTGGAGTGGAGTGTTCTCTTTGCTGTAGTGCACTAACACTATGGCATAGGCAGTGTAAGCAGTGCTATGACTCAGTAACACTAACAAATGCAGTACAAGCAGCCCTACAGTACAGTCGCACTAACAGAGGAAGTATAGGCTGTGCCATGATACAGCAGTGAGTGAGGCAGCATGAGCAGTGTTATGATACAGTAACACTATGGCCTATGCAAAATTAGCTGTGGTAAGATTTTACTTTAAAAATGTTCAGACTTACCCTCTCTTCTTGATTGCCTTTTGAAGTAATTTCTCCTGGGCCAGCTTCTCCTTGTCATGTTCAGATACTATCTTATCCACCTGGGAGCAATGGGACTTCTGCATTGTATAGTGATCCTGAAATTTGACAGCTTATTATTATAACTTGTTAATATTTCAATTAATGAATTAGCTGACTGCAGAAACCTCCAGAGCAAAATATCTCAAGTCATCAATCAAGAGTTTCACCCCAAACCATAAAAGATCAATCTGAAGCATTTTTAGAAAAATGCTCTTTTTTGTCATGGGAAAAGTGAGCAAAGAAGAGCTTGATTTTTTGTTAATATGTTTTATTGAACAAGTAAAAATACCATATCTTGATGAGTTTATATCTAAAAAAAATTTTGGGAAAAAGTGAATTTTGTTGCGATTATTTGGCAAAAAACAAAACATATCCGCCAAAATTTTTCTTCATAAAATGGAAAATATCCATTTCTTCAAAAGGGCTAAAATTACCTTTATTTTGTCAATGTTTTGTCCTGTTTTTCCATCCCAGACCAATGTAATATAAACAAATATTAAATGGATACCAAAACTACTCTAAATCTGCCCTAAAACTCTAATGGTCTGGCCTCCCTTCTATGCTAGGCAAATGTCCATCTCATGTAGATAGGTCTGTTGATGGAACCAATACACAAGAGCATGAGAACATCACAAAGACTAATGAAAGCACTTATGAGATTCAGCGAAAAGAAAAGAGACTCTCAACACTGCAAATAATCAGCAAAATATATTTCATCACCAACTGTCCCACTTTTATTCAGTTCACACCGGCGTTACAGTATTCTTGATGAATAAGAACCCGGAGGGTACCTGTCATTTGTGATTTGAAGTCACAGTCCTGCCAGTCAAGAGCATAGATGTAAACATTAGGCCAGACCAAGTTAAATTTTTTCAAACATGGATTTTTAAAAAATTTTCAGGGTGGGTCAGTTGAAAAAACTGAAAAAAACAGTGGTTTTACAAATACAATACAAAATGTCCAAAAACAATTGGCAAACAAATTGTAAAATAATCATAAAGTGATGTTATTTTAGCTGTGAACTGAACTATTTCAATTCTGTTTCAAACATTTTTTGAGTTAAATATTGAAATTTGATGGGGATTGGACTTTATCACGTTTAATGCTGCTTCTAATGTCGATTTTAAATAAAGAAGAAATCAGACAAGTGAAGAAATAAACGCTGATGCAAAAACTGAATCACTTGAGAAGACAGACATACATTATTGGAAAATTTTTCTGTTCTCAAGATATAAAAATCATTGATTCAAACATGTTTTAGGAATATAATTTTCTTTTGAGCTTGCTTATTTCATTGTGCAGCAATGCAAGGAGAAAGATGTCTCAAAACAAATCAAGCAAACATAAAACTCTCCACCAGAATAGTTGTGTTTTTTTTTTGGATGCAGATGAGTGCGATCACATGCAATACAGTGACAAAAACACACAATCCCGCGAACAGACCTGGCATGCTTCCAGTTATGTTTTTGTTTCATCAAAACCATAAACATAAATTTATTCAGTCCAAAGTTGATCATTAAATTTAATTTAAAGGTAGTTTCAAATAATGATTTTAAAAATCGTGCTACGGAGCTGCCGGATAGCTCACTCGGTTAAGGTACTGCGTTGCAGTGCAGAAGTGACTCTCACGTCGCGGGTTCGAGCCCCGGTCGTACCAACCGGCAGTGGTCGGCAGCTTTTTTTCAGAGTAGCGCACAATTGGCCATCCCGCTACAGGGTTTCAAATTGGGAAGGACTGCCGGAAAGGGAAATAAATAAATAGCTTTGTTCGTTGCTCAAGCGCCTCCTGTTGGCCAGACGGGCGCTCGTCAGGAAGATTCTAAGTTTGTTCATGTCCGGGTATCCTCCGCCCTCGTTCTGAACTTGCGAAGATTCAACCAATGAGTGTATAAGAAGCAGTGGCTGACAGGCACGTGCTTCGGAGGAGAGCCGCGAACTGTCTTCGCTCTCCTGAGTTGGCAGCAAGGGGTCGACATACGAGCAAGCAGACATAGTTCACCAATTGGGCATTCCAGATTCGGGTGAGATTGGAGATGCCAAATTTATAATAAAAAAAAAAAAAAATCGTGCTACGATCGCAATTTGTGAGGCTCAACCTCCTGGTTCGCCTGGTTTACTGCCTTTCAACTACCTCTAGTTCTTCTGGGGATCATTTTCCAGTCAACTTTCATTGTTTCTTTTGAGCCAGATCCAATGGCTCACCTTCTCAGCAGCTGCTCGGATATCCTTAATTTCCGCTCAGTGACACTCTCTTCCCATCTGACCATTTGCCCTTGTTTTGCACATTGGATCAGGTGTACTTCCCTTCTTTCTGTTTCTCCAGTCTCAACACAAAAGCAGCTCTGTGTTCCCTTTTGCTCATGGTTGAGAATGGCTTAAACAAATTGTCCCCAATGCCTTTTCGGTCACTTTATGTTGCTCCTGCAATGTCACGATGTTCCACTGCTGCTATGATGTCTTCTGTTCCTTTCTCAGTGCTCCATTTCTTTGCTGTTCTAACCTCTTGTGGACTGTCATGTATTTCAACATCCTTGGACTCTCTCAGCATCATGACTGTACGCACTTTTCCTGCCTTAAAGATCTCAACAATTGAAGTCAGAGGTAGCTGCAGCGAGCCTTTCTTTCAATATAGGGCGGGACTGTTGATGGTTTTTGGTAAATCAAGCCACTTTCTGATATAAACGTTACACCTCTGCTCAATTGTTTCGGCTCTAGAAAGAGCTACTTCATAGATTAGCAGGGACCAAGCCAGCCTTGGGTATAAGCCAAACTGCAGGCACCAGATCTTATATTTACCAGGCAGCTGGCTTATCAATTGCCGTTAAACCTTCCTCAGTTTGCAGTAAAATCTCAACTCCTCTACTTCTGTCAGTCAATGTGCCAGAATACCACCCTCCGAGGCTTTTTACAGGCTCCTCCGTAGCTGTTGGCATATTTTATCCTGCTATTTGGAACTTAATCTCCCAATACTAATACAAAAGCGGGCTCACCTACATTTTAGTGGACGCACTCCCAAGCTCACGCCAGTGTTCCATTGTTGTGCACAGTTAGGGGTTAAGGGTTGGGGTTAGGGCTAGGATTAGGGGTTAAGATTAGGGTCCTTGACCTTTGCTATATAGGGACATACAGTGACCAATTACAAGATTTTTGCGTCCGCTAAACTGCAGGTGTCCCCAAAAGTGCATAATGAATAAGAAATTATGAATTGGGAAATAATCTAGAGACCACCGATAGGCTACACTGTAAACATATATATGTATATATATAATGCTTGCAATATTGAAGGGATGACAACTATGCATATAATTCGTGAATCCAAGACTTTCCCTGAGTTCCATCCCCCGTTTCAGCATTTTTTACAATGAAAATCTTCGTGTCAAACCCCATGAAACATTGATGCAGAACGACATCACTTACAAGCCTAGTTATTTTATTTGTGTTTTATGAACTACACAGAATGCAATCAGCCCCAAAAATAAATTTTAAAAATCCTTGGACAAAATCCTTGATTTGAATGATGTTCATTGAATTAGTTACTTTTTAATTCAATCAACTATAATGAATGGAGCTCATCAGTTTCGTCAACATAAAAACAGGACCAAGGGTCCTGTGGCTTACTGGTAAGCAATCTTATAGTGATGATACAAGTTATGAAAATTTCATGTGAAGTTTGACCTTGGAATGATCGATGGTCAATGTCAAGGTCACTAAATGAAAGTTCACATACATTTATAAGACCTTCTATATGTTTGTAATACAATCCTAAGCTCTGAAGCAGTTTTGGTGACAGAAGTAATAGAAAATTCAATATGTCAATTGTGAACTTTAAAGGTCGCAGAAGGTCAAGTTGAGGTCGCCAAATGAAGCTCAAATTCGACTTTCTATATGTCTCTAATACAAACCATGGCTCTATCTGTGACCATTTTGGTGATACAAGTCATTGTAATTTCACTATGTCAACTTTGACCTTCGAAGGTCACCAACAGTCAAGTTGAATGTCACCAAATGAAAGTTCATGTGACTTTGTAGATGTCTATAACACAAACTAAGGCTCCATCTGTGACCATTTTAGAGATACAAGTCACTGAATTTTCACTAGGTCACGTTTGACCTCTGAAGGTCAATATGAGGGTCATCAAATGAAAGTTTATATATGACTTCCTTAATGTCTCTAATTCAAACCTAGGCTCCATCTGTGACTTTTTTGGTGATACAAGTTATTGTAATTGCATTATGTCAACTTTGACCATCAAAGGTCACCAACAGTCAAGTTGAATGTCACTAAATGAAAGTTCATCAGTGATTTAATGTAAGTCTATATTACTAACTTAGCCTCTATCTGTGACCTTTTTAGTGAAACAAGTCATTGAATTTCCACTAGGCCAAGTTTGACCTTTGAAAGTCAATGTGAAGGTCAGCAAATAAAAGTTCATACAGGACTTCCAAAAAGTCTCTAATGCAAATGTAGGCTCTATCTGAAAAAATTTTTTGTGATACAAGTCATCGAAATTTCACTGTAAAGTTTGGCCTTTAAATGGTCGCCGAAGGTCAAGTTCAGGGTCACCAAATGAAACTTCATAAATGACTTCCTATATGCCTCCAATACAAACCTAAACTCAATCTGTAATAGATTTGGTGATAGAAGTCATTGAAATTTCACTATGTACAGTTTGACCCTTGAAGGTCACCGAAGGTCAATTTTAAGGCCACAAAATGAAAGTTTACATATGACTTCCTAAAAAAGTTCAATAAATATATATGCTCTATCTTCAATATTTTCAAGCCAAGTGGCCGTTGAAAATTGCAACATTTTGCTTGACCTCGAGTTTGACCTTTTAAGGTCATCTGAGGTCAACTTTAACACTGCCAAAATATGGGTCATATATGACTTCCTATACGTCAAAACTACAAACTCTATCTGTAATCATTTAGCTTCCACAGGCCATTTTGCCTATTATCTGTAAGATCTAGGGTCCTATTTTAACAATCTGAGTGCTCAGTCTGAAATGTGTGGCGCAAGTGCATTTAGGGCGTGTCCAAATCCATTTTCGCTAGTTAAACGGCGGGTTATCTGGGCGCATGGTAAGGCGCTCAGTGCAAAGGGGATGGATTTAATCTCTTGCTTAAAGGAGGAGACCTCAGCATGCTAAAGAATAATTTGGCAGAAAGTAGAAAGCCTACAGTGCTGTGAAAAAGTATTCGCCCCTTCCTGATTTCTTATTTTTTTGCATATTTGTCACGCTTATGTTTCAGATCATCAAACAAATTTTAATATAACAGAAAGATAACCCGAGTAAATACAAAATGCAGTTTTTAAATTATGATATCATTAAGGAAAAAAAGCTATCCAAACCTACCTGGCCCTATGTGAAAAAGAAATTGCCCCTTCTTGTTAAATCATTAATTAACTGTATTTAAGCACATTTTTTTAGTTCAATTTCACTGGCTACACCCAGGTCTGATTACTGCCAGACCTGCTGAATCAAGAAATCACGTAAATAGAACCTGTCTGACTAAGTGAAGTAGGCTAAAAGATCTCAAAAAGCAACACGTCATGACATGATCTAAAGAAATTCAAGAACAGATGAGCAACAACATCATTGACATCCATCAGTCTGGGAAGGGTTACAAAGTCATTTCTAAGGCTTTGGAACTCCAGCGAATCACGGTTAAAGCCATTATCCATAAATGGAGAAAACTCGGGACAGTGGTGAACCGTCCCAGGAGTGGCCAGCCTCCCAAAATTACTCCAAGAGCGCATTGACTACTCATCCAGGAGGTCACAAAAGAACCCAGAACAACAACTAAAGAAATGCAGGCCTCACTTGCCTCAGTAAAATCAGTGTTCATGATTAAACAAAAAGAAAGGGACTTGGGAAAAAATGGCATCCATGGGAGAGTTCCAAGGCGAAAACCACTGCTAACCAAAAAGAACACAAAGGCTCGTCTCAAATTTGCCCAAAAACATCTTGATGATCCACAAGACTTTTGGGAACATATTCTGTGGACCGACGAGACAAAAGTTTAAATTTCGGGAGTGTGTGCATCCCCTTACATCTAGCGTAAAACTAATACAGCATGTCATAAAAAGAACATCATACCAACAGTCAAACATGGTGGTGGTAGTGTGATGGTCTGGGGCTGCTTTACTGCTTCAGGACCTGGATGACTTGCCGTAATTGATGAAACATGAATTTTGCTCTCCACCATAAAATCCTGAAGGAGAATCTTCAACCATCAGTGCATGACCTCGAGCTCAAGTGCACTTAGGTTATGCAGCAGGACAATGATCCGAAACACGCCAGCAAGTCCACCTCTGAATGGCTTAAAAAAAACAAAATGAAGGTTTTGGAGTGGCCTAGTCAAAGTCCGGACTTAAATCTGATTGAGATGCTGTGGCATGACCTTAAACAGGCCGTTCATGCTTGAAAACCCTCCAATGTGGCTGAATAAAACCATTCTGCAAAGAAGAGTGGGCCAAAATTCTTCCACAGCGATGTGAAATACTCATTGCCAGTTATCGCAAATGCTTGATTGCAGTTGTTGTCGCAGAGGGCGGCACAACCAGTTATGAGGTTTAGGGGGCAATTACTTTTTCACATAGGGCCAGGTAGGTTTGGATAGCTTTTTCCCTCAATCAATGAAATCATCATTTAATAAAAACTGCATTTTGTATTTACTCGGGTAATCTTTGTCTAATATTAAATTTGTTTGATGATCTGAAACATTTAAGTGTGAGAAATATGCAAAAAAAAAAAAGAAATCAGGAAGGGGGCAAATACTTTTCACAGCACAGTAAATTGCCCAAAATCTGATAGAGATGAAGCAGTTTGTCAAAGTAATGGCAATAAAACAACAGCAAAACCTTGCATACATATGCCTTGACTAGGTGGCCATTGAAGACATGAGGCTTCGAACAGTGACGTCAGTTATACTCACGCTCTATGTTCACTAGAGGTAGATTTTGTATAGCGAGTCTCAAAGATAGGGGAAGAACTTTACACTAGCGTGAGTGATAGTTCTAGAGATGAGTCAGTGAAATTAGAAATATAAGCCCGTGCAACGCACAGGAAGTAAAATATAGGCTTAGTGGACATATACTCGTTATCACAAAAATGCACTACTTTTCCCATAGCCCAGCTCATGACATATTTTTCATATTACCTTAGGGTTATATCACTTCTGCGAAAATCTCATTGGCTGAGAACATGAGGGGAAAAAATTGCTTTGCGTTATGTCTCACTGCTTATACTAAGCCAAACTGAATACAGAGTGTCATGTTGGTTAAATCGGTATGGCTCAGCGCTGTAGCAGGCTAGTGAAGCGCAACTTGCATAACTTAGTTCACATTATACAGCTAGGTAGCGTGCATGCAATAATTTTTCAAAACCATGATGTAATATTAGTTTGTTAGCTAGCAAGCTAACCTTAGCTAGCTAGCCAGTTGACTGAATTCTAGCTAGCCAGTTGACTGAATTTACAAACTGTTGCTCGTTCAGGCACAAATGTCTGTGACTCAGAGACTGACTAAGCAGAGCAATGTAGTTATTGCAGGGCTAACATAAAATAGGCGCTAACGGAAATTACATTTGCTGTGTATTTCCTTAGTGGATGGTTGATTATGTTTTACAATGTTATGTGCTAGAGCACATGTATGTGGACTATCATGACTAACTGTATCGGGTAAAGGAGAACCTTGCTTCCTTTAGATGTAGAAGAAATGACATCTAAGCTATTGGAAATGGGCTTCGCGCATAGCAGTTTGAGCCCCGATGGTCTTACAGAGAGGACTGATATTTCTCTATAGGTCCCAAAATGGCTTTTAAAAGCTCTAAAACATCTCAAAATCGCAGCGTGTATCAGAATTCAATAATAACTCAATGGTGACTATGAAAGGAATGGGTCTAACTGACGTCACAAGCAGCGCTGCACAGTCTAGAGTACCGGCGTTTGATTGGATAGAATTACACTGAACAAAACTATACACTCAACACTTTTTATTGTGAGAAATATGGCCTTGTTCAGAAACTCTTTGTACTGTCATTGAATGTTACCAGATTGTATGACCATATTACAATACATTTCAATCAATCATTGAAACAGACAATCAAGAATCTCACAATGGCGTGATGATAAAGGTGATGGGGTCTATTGTCCAAATTCCACAAATCAGTATTGGGGATGTCCGCCTTTGGCCCGCAGCACTGCTAAACATCTCTGCTGTATGTACTGTAAGTGGTCAGTGGTGACTTGGGGGACATTTTCCCACTTCTCTTCAAGAGCTGCGCGGAGTTGGCGGATATTGGCCGGAAATGTGAACCAATGACGAACTTGTTGGTTGAGGACATCCCAAAGATGCTGAATGGGGGACAAAGCCGTGGAATAAGCCGGCCATTCAAGCACATAAATGTTTTCAGGCTCAAGGAACTCTGTGCATACACAGGTAATGTGGGTCTGGCATGGTCATGCTGGATGGTTATTGTTTTGATGGATGGATGGTAGGATGACTGGCGACAGTATCTCATCGTGATATCACACTGCATTCAAGTTGCTGTTCATGAAATGTAGTTGGGTGCAATATCCATAGGATATTATCATCCAAATCAGCACTCCACCACCATGTGCCACGATGCGCACCACCATGAGGTCAGCATAACGATCCCCCGTCCATCCACACAGTGAAGTTGGAAACATGACTCGTCTATAAAGAAAAGAGACGTCTACTTTGCCATTGGCCATCAAACGTGTCTGTTCACTCAGTCGAACCGATTTTTTCGTTCAGCAGTGGTGAGGTGCAATCCACAAATCCACGCAAGAAATTCGGATTAATAATAGACGATGAGTACAATGTCATGCATTACTTTTTCTGTTGCTCAAAAGTGCCGTTACAGCCAAACTGTAAATAATAAATCCATTTCCTAACAAAATGCAGGATGGTGCATTTGGTAATGGAAACGGGACAACAGGCACTGTATTAATGGATCAGGTTGGATTCAAAATTCCTTTGTCAGATAACTGCAGATAACGGGTACCCATGCAGGACTTATCTAAACTTCTGAAGCACCTTTTCAGCACTTCAAATATTCGTTTAGTTACAGTTTGTGTTTTGTGTGATAGACCAAAAATCCATGCACAATTCAGGCATTTTATGCCATGTATTTGATATTTTGGCCAACCATTTTCGCCGAACAGCCGCCCTTCCAGGGGGGATGAATTAGAGTTTGCCAATATTAAAGAGTTGTGGCTCCATCCAGCATAATTTGTGAATACCTATGTGCATAACCTCACATGGTGAATCGCAAATTACCAGATGGAATAGGTTCCCTTACAATTAAACGAGCCAGCATCACAGCATGCTCTGATGTGGGTAAGTGGAGCCATCGCACTCACCATTCTAATGTGTGTTTTTCAAATATCTTGAAAAAAATTTTGTCATTGTAATTTTTTATTTTTAATTGTTTGCCAGTGTGGGCGCTGCAATTTGTGCATATGTAGTATGTAACAAGCAGAGCGTACGTGCGTTATGCACTCGCTGACAAAAGCGCAGAATACTATCACAATATTACGCCCTTAAAATTGCAATTAAAAACTGACTATCGACTGTAGACCAGGTTTTTGATGGTCAGTCGCGTCATAGCTTTCCGCTAGCTCAAGATAGCAACAGGCCAGCATTGTGCCTGACCACACTTCATTTCCAGACCAACTCAAAACTGCACTGTCAAATCAAAAATTAATCAAGTTTTTAACATAAATCAACTTTTGACGCATGAAATTCAATTTGAAGTAGAGGCACTCCGAAAGTGCAAACCTCCACCAAGGCAGTAAACTCATGGAAGAGGGAAAAAACACGGATACCAAAAAAGCCTTTAATAGTTCGAATCAGGGAAAAACTGACGCGTTTCAACGCTACCACGTCTTCATCAGAGTCAAACAATTCAGAATGAGTGTATGATTAAAAGTTTCCAACAGATGTAACTAATGATTAATCAATTAGCAATGGCCAAACAGGGCATTGAATATGAAACAACCAAGGCAGCACAATCTTGCCAAGTGAACAAGGGTAGTAAGAAATTTAAGGACAGGTTCTGTCCCTAATGCGAGACCAATCAACCCACAAAATTTGAGTGATATCACTGGGAGCGCAGTTCAGTTATTGCATCATAGGATTTCAAGATGGCTACCGCGGCAGCCACATTATTTGACCGATCGTGGTCAAAATCAGTACGACCCATCCCTGATGTAATAGTGACCCACCCACAAAATTTCAGAGATATACGGATGTTACTTTTTGAGTTGTCTTGTGCACAAGCAGAAAGACAATCAGACAAACCAATGCCAGTAAAAACATAACCTCTTTGGCAGAGGTAATATTTATGATTTTCTGGTGGAATTCAGAATGAGTTTATCAATATAGAAGCAGTTGGACATCAAAAGTCACCAGTAACCTCTCCAAACCCAAAACATGCCTTTACTCCATGATATTGTTAAAAATTTTGTCCATTTTTCTTCAGAGTCCCACAAGCCAGCACACATGCTCATTAAAGGAACTCCTTATTTAACAGTCAGAACATTCACCCTGCAATAAAAGGCTAGCAGTTCCCACATTCCAACTCGCAAGCTTGTGTAAACGCTTCCCACACCTTATAAGGCACAAGTATAACTCACAAACGCAATAATATCTGAAATGTACCTTATTTTAACAAACCAGACATTCCACTGTCATGAAGAAGCAAGCAATATGATGCCCAAAATTGAACAGAATCAGTGCAACGAACGTAGCTGGGGGTCTACTGAAGTGCTTGAGCTGTTCACATTTTAAACAAGCCAAAACTTCGGCATTCCATTTTGTTGAATACGGTATAAATTCTAGAACAAAAATTCGCATTGGGTAAAATGACACTACATGCAGTATTATTAGCAAAGAATAACGGTTCCTCTTACTAACCAATGTGGCAAACAAGGTCTGTGATCATCATCGCTATGGTAAAGCGAGAATAAAAAAACAGCTAGCCGGCTAGCCAAATGTAAAAAGATATATATACAATTACACTCACAAATAAAATGAAGAAAAACTTCTTCACTGAATTACTCCTCCAGGGACACAGATCTATCCGGCAGAAGGAACCCACCAGTTTGTTTCATTCGGAATAATTCCCATTGACCATGTCCATATCACATTTAAATCTTATAAATGTAACGTGAGCACTTCAGACCGGTTTTGGAAGTCTTTTCTTCTATGCAATCGCATCATTTTCACCTGTTCGAAGTTGAGAGAATACAACCTAACTTGCCGTTACGCAAGGATTTAAATACTTTTCTGATGGTCCCATCAATGTCCTTCAATTACTGTGGAAAGTTTACACTCTTTGGAATTAAATGAGAAGTGTGTTAATAAATAGATAATTACTGGGGAGGTTTCAAGTGGGCAAGAACTATAACTGCACTTTAAGCAGACGAGCCTGAGCAAGCATACGAGTGACTGGATATCATTAAGAGCTGTTATGAGGATATAAGTAAGCAGTGAATTCTTCGATGGAGGAATCTACAGTAGATCCATGTTAGGGAATTATGCATTTTTAATATATGATAACTATAATTGAAAGACAGTAGCAATACCATGGTGAATTTTTGTTTCAGAAAACTGATTTCTTTTAACTACTTAATTGGGAAACCATTGGCTCATTATAGCTGAAGTGGTCGCTACAAAGGACAACAATTATATGTTGCAAGAGATCATTTTTTTAAACTGCTGGATAGATACTATGGGCAAGTACAGTGCTGTGAAAAAGTATTTTCCCCCTTCCTGATTTCTTTTTTTTTTTTTTGCATATTTGTCACACTTAAATGTTTCAGATCATAATAGAAATTTAAATATTGGACAAAGATAACCCGAGTAAATATAAAATGCAGTTTTTAAATGATGATTTCATTTATTAAGGGAAAAAAGCTATCCAAAGCTACCTGACCCTGTGCGAAAAAGTGATTGACCCCCCTTGTTAAATCATGAGTTAACTGTGATTAACCACATTTTTTAAGTCCAATTTCACTAGCCACACCCAGGCCTGATTACTGCCAGACCTGCTGAATCAAGAAATCACTTAAATAGAACCTGTCTGACAATGTGAAGTTGGCAAAAAGATCTCAAAAAGCAACACATCATGCTGCGATTTAAAGAAATTCAAGAACAGATGAGAAACAAAGTCATTGACAGGAAAGGGTTAAAAAGCCATTTCTAAGGCTTTGGGACTCCAGCGAACCACGGTGAGAGCCACTATCCACAAATGGAGAAAACATGGAACAGTGGTGAACCTTCCCAGGAGTCACCGGCCTACCAAAATTACTCCAAGGGTGCGCATCAACGACTCATCCAGGAGGTCACAAAAGAACCTAGAACAACATCTAATGAACTGCAGGCCTCACTTGCCTCAGTTAAAGTCAGTTTTCATGATTCAACAATAAGACAAGGACTGGGAAAAAATGGCATCCATAGGAGAGTTCCATGGCAAAAACCACTCCTGACCAAAAACAACCCAAGTCTCGTCTCACATTTGCCAAAAAACTTCTTGATGATCCACAAGACTTATGGGAAAATATTCTGTGGACTGACAAGAAAAAAGTTTAACTTTTTGGAAGGTGGGCGTCCCGTTACGTCTGGCATAAAACTAACACAGAATTTCATAAAAAGAACATCATACCAACAGTCAAACATGGCGATGGTAGTGCGATGGTCTGTGGGTGCTTTGCTGCTTCAGGACCTGGACAACTTGCTGTAATTGATGTAACCATGAATTCTGCTCTCTACCAGAAAATCCGGAAGGAAAATGTCCGAGCATCAGTTTGTGACCTCAAGCTCAAGCGCACTTGGGTTTTGCAGCAGGACAATGACCCGAAACACAAAAGCAAGTCACCCTCTGGATGGCTTAGAAAAAACATAACGTGTTGCTGAATACCCCTCGGCCCGTACAAGATTTCCTGCCTCAAGGTCACAGTGCCAAAATCCAGCAAAAAACATGACGTTGCATGTCTATGTGTCACAGCGAGTTACCATATGAAAGTTGGTGAAGCTGCAATCAGTAGTAGATGAGTACTGACCCGAAAAAGATTTCCTGCCTCAAGGTCACAGCGCTAAGGTCAAAAGTCAAATCCAGCAAAAAACCTGACATTGCACATCTATGTGTCACAGTGAGTTACGATACCAAATTTGACGAGGCTGCCGTCAATAGCTACTGAGTACTGGGCTGGAAAATATTTCCTTGATCAAGGTCACAGCGCTAAGGTCAAAGGTCAAATCCAGCAAAAAACCTGATATTGCACATCTATGGGTCATAGTGAGTTACCATACCAAATGTGGTCAGGCTGCAATCAGTAGTTGCTGAGTACTGACCTGTGAAAGATTTCCTGCCTCAAGGTCACAGCGCTAAGGTCAAAGGTCAAATCCAGCAAAAAACCTGACATTGCACATCTATGTGTCACAGTGAGTTACCTTACCAAATTTGACAAAGCTGCCGTCAATAGTTACTGAGTACTGACCCATAAAATATTTCCTGCCTCAAGGTCACAGGGCTAAGGTCAAAGGTCAAATCCAGCAAAAAAACCTAACCTTGCACATCTATGGATCATAGTGAGTTACCTTACCAAATTTGACGAAGCTGCCATCAATAGTTACTGAGTACTGACCCATAAAATATTTCCTGCCTCAAGGTCACAGCGCTAAGATCAAAGGTCGAATCCAGCAAAAAACCTGATGTTGCACATCTATGTGTCACAGTGAGTTACCATACCAAATTTGACGAGGCTGCCATAAATAGCTACTGAGTACTGGGCCGGACAATATTTCCACAATCCAGGTCACAGCGCTGAGGTCAAAGGTCAAATCTAGCAAAAAACCGGACTTTGCACATCTATGGTTCATAGTGAGTTACCATACCAAATTTGGTGAACCTACAATTAGTAGTTACTGAGTACTGGGCCGGACAAGATTTCCACGATCAAGGTCACAGCGCTGACGTCAAAGGTCAAATCTAGCAAAAAACCTGACGTTGCACATCTATGGGTCATAGTGAGTTATCATACCAAATTTGGTGAAGCTGCAATCAGTACTTACTGAGTACTGGGCCGGACAAGATTTCCACGATCAAGGTCACAGCGCTGAGTCAAAGGTCAAATCCAGCAAAAAACCTGATGTTGTGCATCTATGTGTAACAGTGAGTTACCATACCAAATTTGACGAAGCAGCCATCAATAGTTACTGAGTACTGGGCCGGACAAGATTTCCACGATCAAGGTCACAGGGCTCAGGTCAAAGGTCAAATCCAGCAAAAAACCTAACCTTGCACATCTATGGGCCATAGTGAGTTATCATACCAAATTTGGTGAAGCTGCAATCATTAGTTGCGGAGTACTGACCCGGACAAAGTCATGGACAGACGACAGACGACAGACAGACACAGACACGTAGGTGACGACAATACCCCTCTGGCCAAAATTTGGCAGAGGGGTAAAAACTGCATTTAGTATTTACTTGAGTTATCTTTGTCTAAAATTAAAATTTCTTCTGAAACACTTAAGTGCGATAAACATGCAAAAAAAAAAAAAAAAATAGGACCAAGGGTCCTGTAGCTTACCGGCAAGCAGTCTTACAGCGATGATACAAGTTATGAAAATTTCATGTGAAGTTGGACATTTGAATCAATGAAAATCAATGTCATGGTCACGAAATAAAAGTTCACATACATTTATAAGACCTCCTGTAATACAATCCTAATCTCTGAAGCAGTTTTGGTGATACAAGTCAATATATTATGTCAATATGTATAAATATGTCAATTGTGAACTTTAAAGGTCACAGAATGTCAAGTTGTGGTCAGCAAATGGACCTCATATATGACTTTCTAAATGTCTCTATACAAACCTTGGCTTAATCTGTGACCATTTTGGTGATACACGTCATTGTAATTTCACTGTCGAGTTTGGCCCTCAAAGGTCACTGACAGTCAAGTTGAGTGTCACCAAATGAAAGTTCATATGTGACTTCCTAGATGTCAGTAACACAAACCTATGCCCCATCGGTGACCGTTTTAGTGACACAAGTCATTGAATTTTCACTAGGTCACATTTGACCTTTGAAGGTCAGTATGAAGGTCACCAAATGAAAGTTCATATATGACTTCCTATATGTCTCTAATACAAACCTAGACTCCATCTGTGACCGTTTTGGCAATACAAGTCATTGTAATTGTATTATGTCAAGTTTGACCTTCAAGTATCATCAACAGTCAAGCTGAATGTCACCAAATGAAAGTTCATATGTGACTTCTTATGTCAGTAACACAAACCTAGGCTCCATCTGTGACCTTTTCAGTGACAGATGTCATTGAATTTTCTTTTGGTCAAGTTTGACCTTCGAAGGTCAATATGAAGGTCACCAAATGAAAGTTCATACATGACTTCCTATACATCTCGAATACAAACCTACACTCAATCTGTAACGATATTGCTGATATAAGTAGTTGAAATTTCACTGTATAGTTTGGCTGTTGAAGGTCACTGAAGGTCAAGTTCAAGGTCACCCAATGAAACTTCATACATGATTTCCTATATGGTCACAATACAAACCTAAGCTCTATCTGTTATAGTTTTGGTGATAGAAGTCAGTGAAATTTCACTATAAGAAGTTTGACCTTTGAAGGTCATCGAAGGTCAAGTTCAAGGCCACAAAATGAAAGTTCATGTATGACTTCCTATACATCTCCAATACAAACCGAAACTATCCGTAACCACTTTGCTGATATAAGTCATTGAAATTTCATTGTGAAGTTTGGGCATTCAAGGTCACTGTAGGTCAAGTTCAAGGTCACCAAATGAAACTTCATACATGACTTCCTACATGCCCGTAATACAAACCTAAGCTCTATCTGTAATAGTTTTGGTGATAGAAGTCATTGAAATTTCACTATGTGAAGTTTGACCTTCAAAGGTCGCCGAAGATGAAGTTCAAGGCCACCAAATGAAAGTTCATACATGACTTTCTGTGAGTATTCAATGCACATATGTTCCCAATCTTCAATATTTTCAAGCCTAGAAACCTTTGAAAATTGTAACATTTTGCTTGACCTCAAGTTTGACCTTTCAAGGTCATCTGAGGTCAACTTTAACACAGCCAAAATATAGGTCATATATTACTTCCTATATGTCAGTAATAGAAGCTTAATCTCTATCTGCAACCATTTAGCTTCCACAGGCGATTTGGCCCATTCTCCATAAGACCCAATGTTAAAATTCAGCGCCCCCAATAGACCCACTTCCATTGATTCAATCAATATTGCGCTCGCACTGTACATTGATAGTACCAAGGAAAGTTGATTGCCTGATTTAGAAAAAAATTTATCGTGCAGTTTTTGAGAAATAATTTTTTAAAATTTCTCAGTCCCATCTTTAACATTGGAGCCAAAATTTCAAGGGCCCATAAAACGGACAAAAATGATTCAATCAAAAATCCGAGAAAATGTATACCACGACAATAGCTTATCAGCCCATAGGGCCGGTAAGCTAAAAAGAAATCAGGAACGGGGCAAATTCTTTTTCACAGTATTGTATATTGAGCAGTTTGTACATAAGGCTTGGCCGAGGAGTTTAATTCATGCCACTCCTGGGAAACAAGGGTGGGTCCATATTCTAATTTGTGTTCCAGCATGGCTTCCTCGTGAATACTCAATAACTGCTCTGGGTGTGCCACCTGCTGATAGAATAGTGTAACTGCGTGCATAAATAGAGCAGCGCTATGTCCACTGGCATCTACATCTGCGCAGAGGGGTAAAGCACGCACATGCTGCAGGCAAACAAAACCAATGTTGAGGAACTTTTTCAATGTAAGTAAACGGTCTTTTGAGTGTAAACTTATGTTTAATTTCATTTGTTCATTTAATTAATAATGTACACTTTGATCATCATCTGATCTTGGCATGCTATCCCTGCTCTATGTATAGGCTACAACATATTAATGTTTCAGATTTCTAGGTCTGTTTTTCAGGGTTTTAGAGCCAAACAAGAGGCCTGTTGGCCAAGAGAGCTCCGCTGAGGATGACTGAAATGTCCATGTCATATCTTAATTTCAGAAATCCTTGAAAACTATTGAAATATGAACACATATGACACATTTGGTAACCAGAATATGCTGTGAACCTGTTTGGTGTCTCAGTCTATGTAGTATAACAATAGAATCACACTGCAAATTGGCATTGCTGTGTATGTCCGAAAGCCACATATTATTCTTGGATAGCTTTCATATTCAACTCCCGAGATGGAGTATTCAATTGTTACCTTCACAAATGTTGAACATACAGAGGTACAACCTGTATTATTGCATCGAGGAAGTAAACGCACACATCAGTTGTTGAAATACCACTTGGAAGATATCATGTTGACCATTGATTTAACAATTCCCTACTTTGTTCTAGGGGATTTCAATATAGATTGTAAGTCTGACGCAAATAAGTCAAAGATAAGTGACATTGAAAAGATCCCAGATTGCAAACAGTTGGTCCAAGAAAATACCACAGTGTACAACACAACCATTGACCTTGTATTTCCCAATATTCCACACTGTAATGTTGGAGTTATTGCGTCCATTCATTCAGATCATACAATAGTTACATTATCCTAATATAAAAATACTGAGGTCATGCAAAGGTATCCCATAGAGATGTCACTCTACAGCTCTGTTCAGTGTGATATTCACAGACACCAAGGACCCAGCCTTTGCATGCCCCAGGATCTGTCAGGCCATCACTGTGACAATGTTATTCACAAGCTCTGACCTAATCTGGTGGGGGCGGGGGAGGTATTTGTTGGTTGGTAGTATTGCTTGATGGTAAGATGATTGAAATAAATGATTGCAATTTGTTGTGTGGTTCTATTGTCATACAACATTAATCAATTAATTATTAAAGGGGACCTATTATGCTGATCCTTCTTTTAATACATATTAGTAATGTTATAATGTTGGTTGTCCATGCTCAACCTCTGAAAAGTTTCTAAACATAAGATACAGGGTTTTGCGTTATCCAAGAACGTGATTTTCGTGAGCGTGATTTCCTCTCTGAACAGCTCCTCCCGAGATCTTCACGAGATCTGGGTAAAACCTGACGTCAGGTTGTGCCATCCAATTAGTACAGACCTAGCCAGAGCCAATCATGGCGCTGGACCTGCCCACACCGGAAACTATTCTAGCAGGCACTAACAACGGCAGATCATACTATGCCTTAGTAGCATCTTCACTTTTGGAAATACAAAAGAAGAACCGCAGATCATTTGAGGTGCAATTTTGTCAGTATCTCTCCCAAAGCTACTTGTCCGTTTACTTTTGGACGCAAAGAAAAACAACGATTTTTCTTCCAAAAGACGATGCCACCAGAAATCAGTGGGTAGCTTTTTATGTTTGCTGGCAGCAAAAAGCCACGGCCAAAGGGAACGTTAGCTGATTGTGCTCAGCATTTCACCAAAGACAGCTTTATCAATAAAGGATAATTCGACACAGGATAAGCGTTTCAGCTGCTTCTCAAACCTGAAGCAGTTGCATCGATCAAGCGCTCGGAGCCACACGCTGTAAGTAACGATATAACAGCAAATAATGTAAGTGAAGCTAACGTGTTACGGGTGGCTAGCAGGACCGCTAGCGATAGTTAGCACTAACAACTGGCCTCAAACGCAGGCTTGGTAAAATATCTGAAGATAAAGCCTGTATCGGTCGCGACTGTCCATGACTCACAGACACAGAAGCTGTAAGTTGCTTTTACTGCATAAGCCAACCTGACGTGATAGCCAGTTGATTGTGGCTGTAGCACAGCGGCTAACGTAGCCAAGTTACCGTTGCTAATGTTTGTGTCCTAAATATGCAAGAGTGATATCAGGGGAAATTCTACAGAAGGTGTGTGAACAGAAACCTCATTTGAAGCTAACTTTTAATACTTGTTTGTAATTTGGATGCTTGGTACAACTGTTCACAGTAACAGAACTTGCTGTCTGTCAAACCTGTATTGCAAGGGTTTGTCTCTGTGGTTATGACCGCTCGGTTACCAGCTACTGCATGTTAGTTTGCGTGCCGTGCTTATTAAGAATGCTCCTGGTTAACTTATATGCAGTAATTCTGATCGGTTTGCTTGTGTTACTTCGGTAAGCATCAATGTGGCAGTTTCATCATAATGTTGCCCGATTGTAGCCTCTACAGTTAGTGATTGCTTCACTTATCCATGACCGGGATCAGCCGGATGCTTCTCAAATGTCTGAGCAAGCTCTCTGGTGCTACCATGAAAGCAATGCGAAACGCAGAAGCTCTACCGGTTTGCAAATGATTTCTCTGCACTACCTTGACATAATTTCATCCCCCTTTAGAAATTGCTGTGGCTAATAAAAGCCGAAAAAGGCGGAGATTAAATAGGTAATTCTTTCCTGTAGAAGTGATCGATTCGCTAGCTCCACATAAGCAACTTGTCCGCGCCAACGGAACTTACGGTCTGCAAAACCTGTATTATGTTTATAACATAACCGAGCTCGACTGTATTATGTTCATAACATAACCGAGCTCTCTCTAGCTGTCGCGTACTATCCATAAAGCTGCTTTCACGTCGGACATGAAACAAATTTTTCGCGCAACAGATTACATTCAAAGTCAATGCAAAGACGCGAATACGGGCATGTCAAGCCGCTTTCACACCTGACGCGAAACGAATTTTTCGCGCGACAGATTACATTCAAAGTCATGACCACTTATCAGCTACTGCATGTTAGTTCCCCTGCTCTGCTAATTAAAAACGCTCCTGGTTAACTTATATGCAGCGATTCTGATCGGTATGCTTGTGTTACTTCGGTAAGCATCAATGTGACAGTTTCATCATAACGTTGCCTGATTGTAGCCACTACAGTTGCAGCTAACCAGAGAGGTGCTGTATGTGTCTGCCGAGTTGGGCTGCAGTTAGACCAGACGTAGGTTTTGCAAAGCTTGGGGTGAGTTTTTGGGTGCTTGTGAAACGATCGCTTTACTTATCCATGACCGGGGTCAGCCTGATACATCCCCAATGTCTGAGCAAGCTCTCTGATGCTACCGGTGAAAACAATAGGGAAAAGCACAGGCTATAACGTGTATGGTATCACAACGATTTCTCTGCATTGCTGTGATTTGAATATTAAATCGGCGACTGAATATTAAATTATTTCCTGTAAAAGTGATCGATTCGCTAGCTCCACATAAGCAACGGTTCACGCAGACGGAACTTACGGTCTGTAAAACCTGTATTATGTTCATGACATAACCGGAGCTCTAGTTTGCTCTCGCGCACAATCCATAACGCGCCAAATCTCCGCAAGGAAACGCTTGTCATTCCGACGCAGTAAGTAAACCATTACCACAGGCAATTTCCGAAAAGGCCGTTAAGCCTAGAGCTTTTGCCCCTCCGTCATATACCAGCGCAGAAGCTGTTCGTTGCTCCGCGCTAACAACACACCACAGCTATGCAAACGACCCAGCAGGTCCTAATACACACCGAAGCAGTCCATAGGTTGTTGGTCCACTTTTAGCTGCTCCTCACTGTCCATGTTTCCCTCTAAACTCAGACCCACCGGATTTCTACGGTCTCCGGTCTACACTTGGGCATGTCGACCCGTTCTACAAATGTGTCTATATGGGGTGGATTCTAGCTTCCCCTGCATCCTAGCTAGGAGTAGAAAAACCGCGGTACTCACCAACTGTTGCCGTAGCAAACTGTAGCCGATAGCAAATTTGAGCTTGCGCTGACAGATATTTGCACTGCTTCCTCCACTTTCGCCGCTGCGTTTGTTAGAACAAGATCGTGTCATTAGATCTATATTCAAGTATAACGTTAGATTGCGGAATTTGCCCGCCGCTTCCTTATCAGCCGGACACGGAAAACTGCGTTCTGCAGCCTCGTCCCGCCCAACTCCGCCCTCCACAGAGCTGGCCAGTCAGAAGAAAGTGGGTACACGGGGAATGGGGGCCATAGCGGAAGAGCCACCCCAGTGAGGCGTTTCAGGCAGAGACTACAATGTACTACAAATGCAGTTTTTTGAGGATGGCAGTATGAGCGAAATAAATACCCTTTTTTTACTTTGCGTGATCAGGAGTACTCTAGGGGAGTCAAAGACCAAAATATAAACTTGGAAAAATAGCAAAATAGGTCTCCTTTAATGAAAGACTGAAAAAATGAGCACAAACACTGATTTTCTGAGTCCAAAATGCTGAATTTCTCAAAAGCCGGGACGTTGAATTTTCTAATTTTCACAGGAGATATTCAGAACATCATAAGGAATGCTCACAACAAATTAGACAAAAAGTCATTAGACAGTTTTTGAGATATTCAAATTTGAAGTGAAAAGTTGATGCCGGACGGACGGACAGATGGCCGGACGGACGCCGGACGACTCGGCATTAGAAAAGCTGACTATCGTCACAGCAGAGCTAAAAACCAAACCGATGCAAAATTTTTAAAACAAGTAGACATGGTCAACAACATCCCCCGCCAAAATGTCTTCTTTAAAGATACTATGAACAGAGGCTCCCAGAAGTGCCACAAGGGCAATAACTGTGGGAAAAATAATAGTGTGCTTCTTATTTTCGAACTCCATCAGGGTCTTTATGGTCTTAAGCTACACACCAAATTTGGTTATCCTATCTGGAATATTTCCCATGAAAAGTAGTTCCCCTTTACATATACCGTGAACAGAGTTGAAAAAAGTGAATCAAGGGCAATAACTCCGGGAGAAATAATCACGCGTCTCATTTTCGAACTCGATCAAGGTCTTTATGGTCTTAAGCTACACACCAAATTTGGTTATCCTATCTGGAATATTTCTTGTGAAAAGTTGTTCTCCTTTATAGACACCGTAGTCAGAGTTCAAAAATGCGAATCAAGGGCAATAACTCTGGAAAAAAATAATCGCGCTTGGTCTCATTTTGAACTCGATCAAGGCCTTCATGGTCTGAACCTATATGCCAAATTTGGTTATCCTATCTCGAATATTTCTTGTGAAAAGTTGTTCTCCTTTATCCCGGACGGACGCACGCACGCACGCACGCACGCACACACGCACGGACGGAGGTCAAATCAATATCCCCCGGCCACTTCGTGTGGCGGGGGATAATAAAAAGTTAGCAGTTAGCAGTTATTGTTAACTTTTACTTGGTTTAGCATTATAGAAGGTAACTTTTGAATTAGCGGATTTGTAGCTATTGAAGCGTTCCTTCAGCTTAGCTGCGCCCACCACTGCCAATAACCTTATTTGCTGAGAGATTTTCCACCGGGTGTTTTTTTTAGTATGAAACAATTAAACAATTCCTCCAGTGTTTTTCTGCCCTCATCCCAACTTAATTAAACAGTGTTGCTGGCATAAAATTCAAAATGAGCAGATATTTAAAAAAAAAAAAAAAAAAAAAAAGATGTCCCAGTTTCAACATCAGGTATGTTGTCTTTGTACCATGTTCAATTAAGGGCAGGGTGGGTAAGACTTTCCTTAAGCATTTTTGTTATCTTTGTTGAAATTTGAAATGTTGAAAAATTTGAAATGTTGAAAAGCCCTGTCGCAATAAATAAAACAACAAACAAAAACAAAGAAAAAACAGGTTTAAAACAAAAACAAAGAAAATGGGGTACCTGGATCAGTTGCAGGACTGCGATAAGTCTGCCCAAGCATTTCATTTGGTCCAAATGAAATGAGTGGCTGGCCTACCAATCAAACCTATCTACGGTGGGCTCTACAATTATTGGTACCCCTGACTGGCAATGCACGAAGAGTACAACAAAATATAAACAATATAATTATAGACAAATGGAAAACACAAACATGCGTGAAATACTTTATGATTTTGGTTGTTTCCATCGAAACATTAATAATCATTCAATACAAAATAAATTTCAACAAAATCAAGGTTTCATAATAACTGGCACCCTTCATTTGGCACTTCATGCAACCTCCTCTGGCAAGGATACCAGCATGGAGTCTTTTCCTGTAATTTTTGACAAGATTAAGGCACACATCTGGGGGCATTTTGGACTATTCTGCTGAGCAGATCCTTACGAGATCCTTCACATTCTTGGGTTTGCGTTTATCAACTGCTCTCTTCAACTCAGCTCACAGAGTTTAAATTGGATTGAGGTCTGGTGACTGAGATGGCCATCGCAGAACGTTGATTTTATTGTCACAGAATCATTTCTATGTGGATCTTGAGGTATGCTTTGGGTCATTGTCTTGTTGGAAAGTCCACCGACGGCCAAGTCCCAGCCTTCTAGCTGAAGCAACCAACCTGTTTGCCAAAATATCCTGATACTTGGTGGAATTCATGACGCAATTAATCTTAATCAGTGCCCCCGGAATTCTTGAATTAAAATAGGCCCAAAACATGACTGACCCACCATCATATATAACTCAGGGGTACGAGGTGCTTCTCCTTGTATGCATCTCTGTTTCAATGCCAAACACGCCGATGCTGTATCTAACTGAAACGTGCAATTTTCGTCTCATCTGACTGAAACACCTTGTTCCAGTCATAATTTAAATGACGTTTGGCAAACTCCAGGTGCTTGCTTCTGTGCCTCCTGGTTATAAAAGGCTTTCTTCTGGCAACCCTTCCAAAAAGCCTGTGTTTGTGGAGGTGGCACCTGATGATGCTGTCTGAAACCAAGTGACCCCAAAATGCCATCAAGGCCTGCAATTCCTTCACTGTGATTCTTGGGGATTTTATTGCTTCTCTCACCATCCTCCTCAGTATCCTGGGGGGAAAAATGCAGTTGCATCCTCTACTTCAGGGTTTAAACAGTTTGAAATCCTTGGAGTTTTTTAATAATTGCCCTGGTTGTGGTGTTGGATGACAAAGGGATATTGCATGTGTGTCAGCTCATTATTATACCCTAGTGAAAGAGGATCAATATAGTTCATTAAACCATAGATAAAACTGAAGTGGAATTTAATGCCAGGTTTAATTTTGGTAGACATTATTTACAATAATTTTTAAGAGTGCTATACATTGTGAATTTGGAAGAAATTGAATTGACACATCCAGGCCTAGTGAGACCTCTTCTCTCACCCCGTCTGTGCCGGCCTGAAACACGAGCCGTTTTCAGGGGGCGGGGAGGCTATGCTAATGAGGGGCTGCTCTGATTGGCTGCCTGGCCTCTTCGATTCCGGGGGAGGGTGCAGACCCGGAAAACCAGGAAACCAAGATAGCAGGTATTTAAGCACAGCTGTCTGCGGCATCTATTGCTGTAAGACCGTACATGTTTGATCCCGAATCCGACCCCAAACGGGAGAAGGATGCTACTGATGTGTTGCAGCAACGTTTAGCAGGATGTCAATGAGTGGAAAGTTGAAATTTTAGTGTTTTGCTCGTACTGTCGCGCCTTACATGCATGTGGTTGTAGCTGAATTGTTATGTAGTCATGTTATATACCCACTGATTCGGAAGAAACTTTGCTAAATGCTCCTGATGACCATTTCTACCAAAACGAAACACAATTCCGACACCAAGCCACTGAATGAGCTTGAAACCAAAATACACAAACAGTGTAAGCGTTGCTTATGTGGAGCTAGCGAATCAATAATTTGTACCTGAAAGAATTCCATAACCAATCTCCACTTTTTTCAGCTTTTTATTAGCCAGAACAAATTTTAAAGGGGAATTCCGCAGCGGCAATGCAGAGAAAACGTTCGTTATACCAGACACGTTATAGCATGTGTGTTTCACGATTGCTTTCATCGCGGTAGCATCAGGGAGTTCGTCAACACCTTGGCAAAGTACCCGCCTGACCCCGGTCATGGATAAGTAAAACGATCGTTTCAAAGCAGCAGTAAACAAACCCAAACACGTACTCTAAGCTCCGCAAAGCTTACGTCTGGTCTAACTGCAGCCTTATCAGCCCAACTTCGCAGACACGCACAACACCTCTCAGGTTAGCTTCAACTGTAGCGGTTAAGGTCAGGTAACGTTATGATCAAACTAACACCTTGACGCTAACCAAAGTAACGCAAGCACACCAATCTGAATTACTGCATGAAAATTAACCAGAAGCATTTTTTTAGTAGCATGGAATGCGAACTAACATATGGTAGTAACCAAGCGGTCATCATGATGACAGAGACAAACGTTACCCTGCAATACAGGTTTTACAGACAGTAAGTTCTGTTACCATGAACAGTTGTACCAAGCATCCAAATTACAAACAAGTATAAAAAGATAGCTTCAAATGAGGTTTATGTTCACACACCTTCTAGTGAATGTCTCCTTGATATTATTTACTCTGGCATATTTAGGACATGAATATTAGCAACAGTAACTTAGCTACATTAGCCGCAGTGCTACAACCATTCAACAGGCAATCACGTTAGGTAGGCTTATGCAGTAAAGAAACAGAAAATGGTAAAACTTACTGCTTCCGCGTCTGTGAGTGCTTATGTGGAGCTAGCAAATCAATAACTTCTACTGGAAAGATTTCTGGATCCAATCTCCTCCTTTTTTGGCTTTTTATTAGCCAGAACAATTTTAAAAGGGGATAAAATTCTGCCACGACAATGCAGAGGAATCGTTTATTATACCAGACACATTATAGTGCGTTTCGCAATTGCTTTCACCGTGGTAGCATCAGAGAGCTAGCCCACACAATGGCAAAGTACCCGGCTGACCATGGTCACGGATAAGTAAAACGATTGTTTCACAGTAACAGTTAACAAATCCAAACATATACCTCAAGCTCTGAAAAACCTATGTCTGGTCTAACTGCGTCCTTTTCAGCCCAACTTTGCAGACACATACAACACCTCTCCAGTTGGCTTCAACTATAGTGGCTACAATCAGGGAAAGTTATGATGAAACTGCCACATTGATGCTAACCAAAGTAACACAAGTATACCAATCAGTATTACTGCATATAAGTTCACCAGGAGCATTTTTTTAAGTAGCACGGCAGGCAAACTAACATGCAGTAGCTAGTAACCGAGCGTTCATAACAACGACAGAGACAAACGTTACCCTGCAATACAGGTTTTACGGACAGCAAGTTATGTTACCATGAACAGTTGTACCAAGCATCCAAATTACAAACAAGTGTAAACGAGTTAGCTTCAAATGAGGTTTACTTTCGCACACCTTCTGTTGAATGTTCCCTGATATTACACTTGCATATTTAGGACACAAACATTAGCAACAGTAACTTAGCTACATTAGCCGCAGCGCTACAGCCACATTCAACAGGCTATCACGTTAGGTAGGCTTATGCAGTAAAGCAACACAAAATAGTAAAACTTACTGCTTCCGCGTCTGTGAGTCACGGACAGTTGCTACCGATCCAGGCTTTATCTTCAGGTATTTTACAAAAGCTGCGTTTGAGGCCAGTTGTTAGCGCTAACTATCGTTAGCAGTCCTGCTATCCACCCGTAACACGTTAGCTTCACTTACATTATTTGCTGTTATATCGTTACTTACAGCTTGTGGCTCCTAGCGCTTGACCGATGCAACTGCTCCAGGTTTGAGAAGCAGCTGAGACGCTTATCCAGCTTCGAATTATCCTTTATTGACAAAGCTGTCTTAGGTGAAATGCCGAGCACAAACAGCTCACGTTCCCTTTTAGGGTGGCTGTTTGCCGCCAGCAAACAAAAAAGCTACCCACTGATTTCTGGTGGCATTGTCTTTTGGAAGAGAAAATAGTTGTGCTTTTTTTGCATCCAAAAAAAAACACATATGAACAGCTTTGGGAGACATACTGATAAATCTGCACATTAAATGATTTGGGCTCGTTTGTGTCTGGTAGAATGAATTGCGCGGTGGGCAGGTCCAGCGCCGTGATTGGCTCTGGCCAGGTCTGTCCTGATTGGACGCAACAACCTGACATCAGGTTTTGCCCAGATCTCGTGAAGATCTCGGGACTAGCTGTTCAGAGAAGAAATCACATTCAGGAAATCACGTTCTCGGATTACGGCAAAACCCCTGTATCTGATGTTTAGAAACTTTGCAGAGGTTGAGTATGGACATCCAACCTTATAACATTACTTGTATGTATTAAAAGAAGGATCAGCATAATAGGGGACCTTTAAAGCGATACGCCTTTTAATAATGAACGATGAGTTTTGTCATAGCAGAGCTGAGATTAAGATTTTACTGAAAAAGATGTGCAGAAAGAGACCATTTTCTGACATGGCTCTTTTTTCTAATTCATGATTTTTTTTTTTTAGATTTTTATTTTGGGAATTTTTCCTTTATTTGACAGTTATACAGTGTAGAGAGACAGGAAAGCCGGGGAGGAGAATGGGGGAAGAAATGCAGCAAATGACTTGAGCCGGAATCGAACCCAGGTCGCTGCGGGAAGGACACAGCCTTTTGGTACGCGCACTTAGACCGATGAGCCACCGGGGCGCCCCCCTAATTCATGATTTTTTTCCCGGGGTTGACGAACGAGAGAAAAAAATACTGAATTTCTAAAGGGACCTTTCAACGCGTTAGCACCTGTAACATTTTATATTTAAATTAATATTAAATGGGAGATTTTGATAGTTCACTGACAACCCTGGAATTTGTGTTTTTCTTTTTTTAATTCCCTGAGCAGCACTTCATCACTGTAAATTTTTCATTATCACTACATACAATCAAATGATACCTATTAGCTTCTGTAGCTAAAAATTGTTGGTACCCCTGACAGGCAATGCACAAATAACACCCTAAAAAAAAAAAAAAAAAAAAAATCCTAAAAAATATATTTATAGAGAAACTATGAACACCAACATGTGAGAAATACTACATGATATTAATGTTCCAATGGAACCAACCAAAATCATTTACTGACTAAAAGAAAGATCTATTTTGGCTACCAGGTAGCTCACTCAGTTAAGGCACCGCTTTGTGAGGCAATAGTAAGCACCACGACCTGAGTTCAAGCCCCGGTCATGCCAGTGCCGGCAGAGGCTGGTAGCCTTTCAGAGTCGCGCAGAACTGGCTTTGCGTTGCAGGGAAATATATTGGGATGGACTGCCAGTTTGGGATTATAGCATTTGCTTGTTGCTCAACCGCCTCAAGTTGGCCAGCCTGGTGCTCATCAGTAAAATTCTAAGCTTGCACATGTTTGGGTATCTTCCGCCCTCGTTCTGAGCCTGTAAAGTTTCGAGCTATGAGTGTAAAAACAGGCAACAGCTCACAGGCGCGTGGCTCAGAGAAGAACCGCAAGCTATTTCGCTCTCCCGAGATGGCAACATGGGGTTGCGTGCGAACATGCTTGTGTACATAGTTTGCTAATTGGGCATTTCAGATTTGGGTGGGATTGGAGATGCCAAAAAAAAAAAAAAAAAAAAAAAAAAAAATTTCCTCCAAGTCAAGGTCTCACAATTTGTGGCATCCTTAAAGATTATTGTAAATAACATCGCCCAAAGTTAAAACAGGAATTAAATCCAACTTATTCAAGTTTTATCTAGGTCTTAAGGAACTGTATTGAGCCATTACATCACTTCCTATTTCACAAGGGTATAAAAATTAGGTAACACATATGCAATATCCCTTTGTTGTCCAACGTCATGAAGAAAAAAAAACAACTGTCAGTTCAAAAGAGACAGATGGTCATATGGTCATAGACCTTTATAAATCTGGTAAGGGCAACAAGAAGATTCACAAACGATTGCATATGCCACTGGGCACTGTCAAGGCAATTACTATAAAATTTCAAAAATATGGAACTGTTGAAAACTTCAAGAGTAAAGGACACAACTGCATTTTGCCCCCCCAGGATACTGAGGAGGATCATGAGGGAGGCAACAAAATCCCTAAGAATCACTGTAAATGAATTGCAGGCATTGGTAGTATGTTGGGGTCACCAGGTTTCAAAAAGCACCACCAGGCGCGACCTCCACAACCCACAAGGGTTGGAAGGGTTGCCAGTAGAAAGCCTTTTCTGACCAGAAGACACAGAAGCAAGCTCTGAGAGTTTGCCAAATGTTATTTAAAGTTGGGATTCAAAGGAAAAACTGACATAAGGCAATTTCGACATCAATGGAAAGCTTGGAACGCAAAGAATGCAATGTAATGTTGTTCCGTCACATTATCGATATGAGAAAATGGAAACACGCACGAAAAGACAGTACTTTATTGAGCGTGAATACTTCCGTGATGCTAGGAATGACGCCCGTTTTGGGTGACGTCACGTACGGGTTTTGCAAGCTCTGCTCTGTGAATTTGCATGCAGTGTATGTCTCTCTCTAAGCTTTATATTTTGTTATTCAAGGTTCAAATTGTGTCGTACTTTACTTGAGATGGATAAACTATAATGGAGAAACATTCATCTGTCGTTTTTTTAAAAATTTAAACTCATATTTTTCTACACAGTACATTGAAGATAACCATGGACATAGGCTAAACGATCTGACGGAAATCATGTGTAAATACAGGGAAGGACTGATACCTTAATTTATTATGATATTTTTTCGATGATTAGACTTGATAAGAGCGACGACAAAACAAGAAAGGAAGATTTATAGAATGTATTCTCTCTCTTAACTCGCGCAGGAATACACATTGTTCATGCACTTGCAGCTGCCTGTCGTCAGATCTTTCTATTGCATATACTGTTAACTATTTAATGTTATTACATTTGAGGTTTTGTTTTGTTTTGTTTTGGCCATCATAGAGGAGGAAGGATCAGAAGTTGAAGAAAGAACCATGGGAAGAGATACAACAACTATTTAAAAGCAATTAAAATTTAACTTCAGTGCATGAGAAGTACAGGCGGACGATTCAGGCTGCTTTTAAGGTATTGGGTGGAGATATTTGAGGGGTACGATTGTGTTCTTAATGGCATCGACCTCGTCACTCCATATTTCTATGTCAGTCAATCACTGTTATGAGAGTCCACTTGATCGCGTTCATAAAATATCTTTTTTGTAGCCCAGAGCATTGGCTTATCCAACCTTCCTCGAAATGGTAGCATGATGACTCCAATCAAAACATAATTTCCTTTCTAAACTAGACAACGTGTACGTGTATAGCGTATAGCCAGCGCGGCGACCGGACTTTTTGCAGCTCGGAACGAACCAAAATAAGCAGCATAACTAATATGCATCGATGAAAGAAATCACCTTTATGCGGCATTAGCGTTAAAAACTATGAACTACTGGGAGATCTGGAAGAAATCTATTGAGAGATCTGACTCGTCAGGCTTTAAAAACAAAATTGAAAACAATTTCCACAGTGTTCACTGTATTATAACTATGGAGCATCTGGATACTTTCAGAGTACACAACCCGTACGTGACGTGGCGGAAAATGAGACTGTCGGCGGACTGGTTACGGTCGAAAAAGAACAACATTTGGAAAACGAATATGAAGTAGCACGAAACTTTTTTTCTGTTGTTATATGAGTTAATACCTTCAACATATCATGAAATTGTCATAATGGACCTATTTTATGAGTACTTATTTTCTTTGAATCCCTACTTTAAATTATGACTAGAACAAAGTGCTTTCAAGCGTTAACTTTTAGTTGGTGGTCCATTCAAATCAGTGAGATGAGTAATTAGATAGCTAGCATATTCATGCTGTTTGCCATTAAATGAATAAATTCAAGTTTCTATGATAACAGTAACTCATATAACTTATTACTTTAATGACAAAAAGTGCTAGCATGTTAGCTAGCAAATTATGAATCCCATTTGCTTGAATAAACCGCAAACAAGAAACTAATGCTAGCAGTGGTCAACGATTACCAGCAGGAGGACTGATAGCTTTTCCGTGTTTTCCAATGAAGGGAATCTGACCAATCGTGTTGTGACAAAGTTGTATTACATGTGTTTAATACCAAACCTGTATCTCATGGGTTGTATCACACCAATTTTTCATCATTTATGGGATAAAGTAAAGTATTTCACTTATGTTGGTACGTTCCGTTTCTCTATAATTACATTGTTTACATTTTTTATGTATTGTTTGTGCATTGCCAGTCAGGGGTGCCAGTAATGTTGGACCCCACTGTACTGTATACCAGGCTGGTAGCAGATCAGCCTTTATGGGGAGATATGAATAATACAACATTTATTTCACCATTTTAAACATAAGAGCTCCCGTCTTCTGAATACCTCTAGGGCGCCACCTCCTCATGAATATTCCGTTTACAGTTATGTGCTCCACATAAGCAGTTACGTGCTTTCAATGACGTCATTAAGTCGCCAGCGTCTACGGTTCTGTAGAAACAGATTAAACTGTCAGTTAGGTTGACTAATGTCCTTTCTGAGGTGATGGATGAGAAAAGGATTCTGCATGTATTTTACCACATATTTGTTCACTAACTTTGAGAAACACAAAGTTTAGAAATGAAACAACAGTGTTTCTTCAGCCTGAGATGAACTTGATGAAATAAAAAAAATAAATTTACCGATTGAACTTTTTTTTTTTTTAATTAGTTCCAGTTATTGTTCAGAATGCCAGTAATTTTTACACTTGTGATTTTCAAAAATGGGATCACATGATAAGAAACATATTAGACAAAAATGTATCACCAGAGATCCATGGACAGATCTTGGTGCCCACCATCGAACATAGGCAACTTTTCTAAACAGTGCAAAGTTGCAACAGCCTCAGATTCAGTAGTTGTCTTAAATATTTGCAATGGCTTACTGATAGAATATATGTATAATATATTTTTAACTTTCTCTTTATACAGTTTACATAGAACAGTAGCTATAGGAAACCATTAATAATATATAGTATGCACTCGCATTACTGCGTCAATTTTTTTCTACTTCATTGTATGTAGCCTTGAATCTCTGACTTAGTTTTTCTTAGTTTTTTTAAACACATATTAGAATAAGCTCTAGGAAATAAAGAGGACAAAGTGTACATTCACAGTGAAGTAGGAATTCTTATCAGCTGGCCTGCAGCCATTTTGAATTTATAAATGAGGCCAAAAATTACACAATGCAGAACTGCACTCATCGAGGGAACATATGCACACAATATTGGAGAGAGATTCCTGTCGCAAGTTTTGCAAGAATGGAAACAGGGTGGCCATTTTGAATATGGAAATTAGGTTACATAGCCCACAAGTATACCTCAGGGAGAAGTACATCCAGCAATTCTATGCGAATAGCAATAAAAAAATTTCAGAATCAAGATTTGAGATGGAGGCCTGGTGCCCATTTTGAATATGCTAATGAGGCAAAAGTTACATGGTGCATAAATAGACAGTAAGGGGAACCTGTCTGCAGGATTGGTTAAAATCCATACGGTGGACTTCCGGGATTAGCGATAACAATTTCATTCAACATGGCAACCTGGCAGCCATTGTGAATATGCAAATTAGGCACAAAAAAATTAGATGCCACTTAACTAGAGAGTAGGGGAAACCTGTATGCAGAATTTGTTGAAGATCCACTTGGAATAGCACTTTTCTTGGAATAGCAAGAACAGTAACACAAATTGATAAAGAACAGACAATGGAACATGGACTACATTTGATCAGCCCACCATCGTCAATGATGTTGGGCAAAAAATGAACATTATTTGCCCATATGCCCATTTGAACCAGGGCTTTGAACCAGAATTTTTCCCAATTGGTTCGTTCTGAACAGAAACAGTATTTTAACGTTTCCGGTTTTGGGTTCCACCCCAAAATTTACGTTCTCGAACCGGTTAGAACCAAAAAATTTTGTTCCTGAACCGGTTAATATCATTCCATGTCAGCCATAGGACTTTAAATTGGTAAGTTTAACATTAGCACTTTCAAATTGGCTATTATTTCCTTTATCCCACAACAAACACTACAATTCACTAGGCCTATGCTTTATACAAGCTGCATCACTAAGTAATTATATGGACACATTTGTTACATTATTATGGATGAATTAAGACAAGAATAACTTCTGCTACATCATTTATTGTCAAACAACAGAACAGATCCCATTTCGCTTCTCAATTGCTCAATATATGCAAATAACAGAAACAGGACAGGCTACAGCTGCCATTGAGATCATTTAACAAATGGCCAGACCTTGTCAGGACTCAATCAGTGCATTTCACATGCTCTTCTGGTCATTCGGTTCATTTTCTAGTCGCGCAGTCAAATATTGAATTAGGGCGACTTAGCCCAAACACCGCCACGACAAAAGCTCAAGAGATGCAGAAGCCACGGGAAACAGATCTAGTCTTGTTCCTTGTTTAAGCAAAGTAAAATCACTGAAAAACTGGCGAACACAATGGTTTTGGTTTCCTTTATATAATTGATTTAACATTGTGAGGATGGCAAATTGGCAATATGAATGCAAAAAATGTTTGCCGTTTCAAGAGCTTCATGTCCGCAGAATTTCTAAGGATGTATTGATATTTTAAGTCTTCAGTTATGTGCGGATGAAAACGTCTCATAATTTTGTGTTAATGTATAATAGTGCAATCGAGAATAAATTTGACAAATTTCGATCAATTTGTCTGAGCAGCCGTTGCTAATCGGGTAAAGTAAACTGCGAGAGGTTTGTGTTTTTAAGAATTGAAAGGTGAGGTTTCAGCGGGCCTTTGTGACGGCCGACTGACCGCTGCTGTGTTACACTTTTGTACCCCTGGATTGTGCTAATGGTCGAGAACTATTGCGTTTTAGTGAATAAAATGGACAGGCTAGGCATAGCATTAGGCTTAATTAGGCTGAATTCTCTCTACTCTGCCCGGGCATACCAGGGAATGACACACAGGAAGTGAACGTCTGTTGGTCATTGTAGCCCAAACACAAAACATTTCAAGAACTAAAAAAATAACGGTATTAACTGGTTACCATTATTTTTTATAAACGATTCTGCTCCGGAACATTAAAAATTCTAATGTTTCTGGTTTCGTTTTTGTTCCTAGCAAAATAGCAAAAGTTTCTGGTTTTTGTTTTCGTTCCGCAAACCGGTTCAAAGCCCTGATTTGAACACATCATACTGATTATGAAATGTAACATTTTTATTATGCAACATTTTTTAATTAATTTTCATCAAGGAAGCCCAGTCTTGACCTGACTATGTTGATGTACAAGCACAAAATCATGGAGTGGAGGCTTGTCCTCTTTATAGCACAAATATCAAAATCCAGCTCAAGATGGCCACAGTCCCCACAGGTATTCGGGGTTTTCTCAGCACCAGTGTTTAATATCAACAATTGATTAGCTAAAGAACACCCAGATTTTGTCTTCAAGGCTACAGTAGTCAGCTGACTGAAATTAAATTTAAAAAGCCGATGATATTGCAGCCCCCGAGACTGTGGCTCGACAGTTTTTCAGCTTTTCAGCGACAAAAAAAAGTCTGCATACTCCATTCTAAAAGATTTAGACTCTAAAATGTTTTTGTGTTAGTAGAGGAAATTGTCATCATGAGTAAGAGCATCGCTCTTAAAAATAGTGCCACGGGCACTGAAGCTCACCTGGACATATGTAACCTATGACAGATTTTTACATATTTTATTTTCTTAAGTGACAATGTGAAAGGGCCAAAGTGATACATTTACATAGTTCTCTTGCAACATACACATTACATGTGTAATTGAAGTTATATTATACTAAGTACACTGTGCTGGAGACTACACTGGTGATAGGAGCAGTCAGGTGGGCGTGTATCTAACCCCTCGCTTCCCCCGGATCTTGATCCAAGCTCTCGTCCAATCAGAATCCCACCCAGTTTAAAAATGACAAGATGGTGCTAGTAAATTCTTGACGAAAGAGGCCTCCTTTTTGGTATTCTGAAACCAATGGATGACGTCACGATTGCTTTGTCTACCTTTTATATACAGTATATGGTTAAAAGTTATAACAGAAAAAAGTTAGTGTGGCCAGAGACCAATGGTCAAATTTCAAATCTTCTCAAAATCTGTCTGATATGTTTTTGGGGTTGCTGCTAGCCACCAATGTACCAAAATTCTGCTCCATAGCTCCAAAACATGCCCGTCCAAATCGGATCAGAAAGTTTTATAAATAGTTTGGTATCCTCATTGGTAGGAACATGCATGCCAAGTTTCACCTTCACAGCTGCAGTGGTTTCAGAGGAGAAGATGATTAAAGTTATAACAAAAAAAAGTGACCAGGGCCAGGGAACAGGGGTCAAATTTTAAAATTTCCACAAAATCTGTCTGATATGTTTTTGGGTTTGCTGCTAGCTACCAACGTACAAAATGTCAGCTCAATAGCTGCAAAAATGACCATCCAATGGGCCAATATGGCGTTTTCAATATGGCCACCATGGCAGCCATATTTGAAAATGGATCAGAAAAATCTGTAGGAGTTTTGGTGTCCTCACTGGTAGGAACATGCATGCCAAGTTTCATCTTTATAGCTGCAATGGTTCCAGAGAAGATGTCTAAAATTATAGCAGAAATAAAAAGTGGGTGTGGCCATGGTGGCCATATTTCAAATGAATCAGACAGTTTTATATTTAGTTTGGTGTTCTCATTGGTAGGAACATGCATGCCAAGTTCAACTTTCATAGCTGCAGTGGTTCTGAGTGGTTCAGAGGAGAAGATTTTTGAAGTTATAAAAAAACTGGGTGTGGCCAGGGATCAAAGGTCAAACCAAAGTCAATTTTGTAAAGTTCTTAAAACCCATCAGACATGTTTCTAGGCTTCCATTGCTAGCTACCATGGGACCAAATTCCAGCTCAATAGCTGCAAAAATGACCGTCCAATGGGCCCATATGGCATTTTCAATATGGCCGCCATGGTGGTCATATTTGAAATCAGATCGGAACCTTTTATAAAAAGTTTGGTGTCCTCATTGGTAGGAACATGCATGCCAAGTTTTACTTTCATAGCTGCAGTGGTTTCAGAGTAGAAGATTTTTTTTTTTTTTTTTAGATTTTTTTTGGGAATTTTTCCTTTATTTGACAGTTATACAGTGTAGAGAGACAGGAAAGTTGGGGAGAAGAATGGGGGAAGACATGCAGCAAATGACCTGAGCTGGAATCAAACCCAGGTCGCTGCGGGAAGGACACAGCCTTTATGGTACGCGCACTTAGACCGATGAGCCACTGGGGCGCCCCAGAGTAGAAGATTTTTAGTTACAACAGAAAAAACTGGGTCTGACCAGAGATCAAAGGTCAAACCAAGGTCAAATTTTTCCATTTCGCAAAACTCATCAAATATGTCTTTGGGCTTGCTACTAGCTACCATTTTTTCCAAATTGCAGCTCAGTAGCTGCAAAAATGACCATCCAATGGGCCCATATGGCATTTTCAATATGGCCGCCATTTGAAATCGGATCGGAAGGTTTTATAAAAAGTTTGGTGTCCTCATTCGCAGGAACATGCATGCCAAGTTTCACCGTCATAGCTGCAGCGGTTTCAGAGGAGAGGATGTTTACAGACGACGAATGACGGACGACGAACGACGGACAACCAGGCCATGACATAAGCACACCGGACCTTCGGTCCAGGTGAGCTAAAAATAGCAAGAAGCATCAGAACTTTGGAAGTAATTAACGGGGGTCTTGGTCACATTACACAAACACGGGGTTTCAACTGCTGGTTGCCAATCGGCGAATCTTTAAGAAATTGGCGATAAATATATGCAAATGGAACAAAATGATGGCGAAGAGCCTCAATTTTTTTCAAGTGCATAATAGACCCTTTCGGTTTGAGGGAGTGAGAAAGCGAGAACTGGCGTGCACATGAGCACAGGACATTTTGCATGGCAAAAAAAAAAAAAACGGAAAATTGTTAACTAACCAGCAGTAAGTGAGAGGAGAGCAATCTCTCAACTCAGGGTTCGTGAAATGAGACAGATATGCAAAGATTTGTATCTTCCACACTCAAAGCTCAAAAAGGGAGAATTACAAAAGTAGTTGAAACAATAACTGAAAAACGTCTGCTGTCAAAACAAATATTTGCACACGAATATTTGCATCCCCATTTGCAGTCCGCTCATCCTGAAATACCACGATAATCGGGTCTCTTAAAACATTCGAAAACTAGGTTGACATAGTTTTCATTTCCCTGCTTGCAATAATCATTTGGTTTCTTTGTGATTTCATCCATCCATCCATTCTCTATACCCGCTTATTCCTCACGAGGGTCGCGGTGGGAGCCGGAGCCTATCCCAGCTGCCTACGGGCAAAGGCAGGGACCCACCCTGGACAGCTTGCCCATCCATTGCAGGGCGCACACACCATTCACAGACCACTCACTCTCACACTCATACCAATGGGGAATTTAGTGTCTCCAATTAACCTGATATGCATGTCTTTGGACTGTGGGAGGAAACCGGAGTACCCGGAGAAAACCCACGCAAGCACGGGGAGAACATGCAAACTCCACACAGAAAGGCCCCAGGCCGGATTCAAACCCTCACCTTCTTGCTGTGAGGCAGCAATGCTAGCCACTGCGCCACGGTTGAATTTGCATGCCAGTCAGTTTTGTGGACTTGAGTTAATGTCATTAACACCAAGATGATTGGGTCCCACGCCATAAGTCAGCCAATAGCTGCAGTATTCCTGCAACGAATTCACACTGCTCAAAACAACTGGCAAGCATTCATGATCCTAACCTCCTCTCACCATGGCTAAGTGTGCAGCACACATGTAAAATACAAGGCCAAGACATGCCGAAACAACAGCATCGTTACTGCTTGACTACAACATTACTGTTCGACGGAACGCAACGCATTTGATTTCAGATTCTCATTGTACTGAAAAGATCAACATCAAGGACTTGACAGTCTCACCGATATAACCTTTCAAGTCTACATTGCGCCGAAGGAGTCAATGCTTTTAGTATGAAGGAGAAAACTAATGGAGCTAAGTCTACATCGTTAGGGGGAAAGAATTCTGTATCCAACCTCTCTTTTTTCGGCTTTTTATTTTCCAGAACGATTTTAAAAGGGGGCGCCAATATATTTTGGGGGTTTTATAAATGAGAAAGGGGGTTTAGAATTTAATACTTAAGATCGCGAATGCAAATGCTACACCTGCCCTAGCAAACCTGTGTGTCATCAGTAACATGGCAGCTGCCACTATCTGCTGCTACCACGAATAGCAGCTCTAGAGGCCAAGCTCTACATTTTCCTGACTGGATGTACGCTTGATGTTTTCACACACCCGAATGTTTGTCTGGGTACCCAAGCAGAGTGAGCAGAGTGAATAATGTGTCAAAAGTTCACTGATTATAGCTGCAGCAAATATCATATCTGCTGACTGCATTCTAACCTTTGAACAATTTACTGTCTGAGTTTGACTCAATAGCCAAGAGGCTGAACTTAGTCTTGTCTCAAAACTACACCTTGCTGCATCATAGACATGCCAGAGTGAGTATTTCGGGCATACTTGGTCATCACAAAAAAGGCTGCCCAGCTGTTTTGGGTTTTTGTCTTTACTGTTTACCTATCCATTCATCTATGCGAAAAATACCTGTCTTCATGCCCTGTTACAAAATTCTGGTTCTTTTCTGTAACAAAATTATAGCAACACACTATTTTTCAGACTGACCCAATCAGTTTCAGGTTATTAAAAAAAATCTCTACTAGTCTCTACTACCTCTAATGTCCTCTAGAAAGATGAACTTTCAATTAAAAGGAAAATGTAATGTTTCAGAACTCTTGTCATTGTGTTTTTTTATTCTTTTTACCTTTTTCGTACAGTTTTGCCATGACGTGGAGATGGGAGGTCTAGAGGGTGCTTCAATAAAAACGTCATCCGATCCCCTATGGTCAGAACCAGGGTACTACCATTGATTTCTAGATTTAGGCCTGGTCCCCACCATTAAATCAGAAACATTTTTATTGAAACACGTGGGGTTATTTCACAGAATAACCTGAATAATAGGGCAAGGACTGCGCCTGACTTCCTGGCTATAAATCATCAAATTTGGCTCCAACTTTTTTGCCATTAAATTTGCCATTATTTTAAATTGTCCAGCTGGAACCCTGCAAACAAGAGTCATCAGGAAATGGCACATCCTCTTGGCCCCCGTAATCTAATCTCAGAAATCCCAAAGTAACGAAAGGCACCATTTTTGGACCTGGTTAATATGCACAGCAAGTTTTGTAAAAAATAGTGAATGGTATTCAAGTTCTGCTCCAGAAACGAAATGACCATGGACAGACAGACGGACAGACAGTCAACTGCACTGACGACAATGTCTCCCTGCATCATTATGCCGGGGGGATAACAATTGACTCGTGCGGAACTTGTTTGAAGTCACATGGAATTTGGACATGAATGTCAGATAACGGAAAAATGAAACTTCTTACCTTTGCATGTTTTTTCCTTAATATATTGTGGTCTTTTTGCTGCTTCTTAATCAGTTTAAGGTATGTCTGGGGAGGAAGCAAATGTTAGTCAATTAATAATTTGAAACCCACCGGCTCAAGATAATGCACTCCATCATTCAGAAACAGAATTATAGACTAAGAATTATTCAATTATTGAAACTGACTGCAATGTACCTGGGGCAAGATTTACAAACATAAAACCCGGTCAAGCCTTGGTGGTAACCACAGATTTACGAAGGTCTTGCGCATGCACGCATGATTCTACTTAGATTAATGCCATTCTTGGCTAGTAAATGGCTGCACACAGTTCCAGTCATTGTTTTCTTGAGTGAATGTGAATGTAGCAGATTATTCTGTTGGTTGTAGGGATAACTTAATACAAGTACAACATCATAGATTACTGCTTACATGTATGCTACCCCATCTACATCCATAATCTTTATCACATTACTGAAGAAATTGTGTTGCAGCACTGATGTAGTGGCTAGCAAACAGATGCCAAGTTTCACAAATCTAGGGTTACCATTTAGAAATAACCAAAAAATCCAAATGCAAGAAGTAAATTTGGCCTGGCGAGGGTAGGTTTATTCATACAGTTTGGGTGAAAGTAAAACCTTCCTTGCAAAGGTTTCAGCTTATTACGCGTTCAGCGAATGAGGCTGTCTTCAAATCACATTTTGCAAATGAAGCAGAGCTTGCATAGTTACAAAAATTCCCAGACACTGCATCCAATATTATAATTGGCTGTTGGCAATGGATGAATCTCCTAATGGAAAATAAGAGCACGAATAGCGTTAAACATGACAAATTGCAGACAGTGACAGTAGCTACTGTATGGCAACGAAGGTCCATTGAAATGATTTAGTGGAATGTATTCATAATATTTAGTGTAATGAGAATAGAAAATTTTGAAATTTGTACTTATTATACAGTAATTCTCGCAGGCTACAACATTGGCTAACCAATTCATAGTATCCATATAGTAATGCAATTTGAGCAAACTTTAGTTATGTTCTGGAAAAGCCAAATAGGATTTTATTTCAGTAATAGAGAATAGCAAGCACATGCACTATTATTAACATAGCATAAATTGTAGTTTCTGCCCTTACTACAAGGCACAGCAAGCTATACCACACTGGGAACACTCTCATGGTGAATATATACACTTCGTAACTATTCTGAACTTCACATCATGACCACCTCTCCTGCAAACAAAATTTATACTATGTAATCTTGCAGGATTTGCTTTCTGGTTGTGTATTTTCAGGTAACCTGCAATACGATGCATATTCCTACCAATACTTAGTGCTGTTTGTTTGTTTATTTTTAATGACAATTTAAGCACTTTCACAGCTATATCATGTTATCAGTCATTGTCTTCTAAACGTGTAGAAACTGAGTCACATAATAGAGCTCTGCGCGGGACTGTTTTCTTAATTCCACTCCCGCCCAAAGAGAAAATCAGACAGACAAAATTGTGTTCAGTTCAGGATATGTTTATATCAAGCTAAAGTAAAGCACCACACACACACACGTAGTGCTTCTGCCATCCCGTCGATGAGTCTGGATATAGAGGTTGGGTGAGGCTTAACATCTTTAACATCAAATTTTCCATATTTAACAGCTAAATCAACAAAGCGTTGAACTATGTCAACAAAGCCTTTCCCCGGTGATCAAGTCATAAAGCTAAATGTCTCTAGGGCTGTGATGATAACCGTGTGATCGCAATATCGTAGTGATGTGATGCCTACCTAGGTGTTCAGCCAATTATCATCATCACCGCAGTTTTTTAATTTCTTTTTTTTTCGCAGCTGAAAGTTGCAGGAGAGCAGTAGTGATATCAAATATAATTGATACATTGATAATTGCACAGTCATCATACACTATCTTCCATCCTATGAAATGGCTTTTGTCAGTTGCTCATCACTTCAGGTTCGCCAGGGGGAGTGACAATAATTAAACATAAGGAGGATTTGTTTTCTTTATGTCCGTTTATTAGCCATTACTTCAACCTTTGAGTACTTGTGATATCTGGGGCCTGTAACGTCTAATTGAATATATAATACACAGGCATAAAAGACAGAATTATAAAATAATCAGTTGGAGTTAGATTTTGATCGCAACGCTTAGTGAACGCACTTCTATTACGTGGTAATGCCCATACAGTTATTGCAAACCGGTCAACACTAATCAATTCAACAACACATATTATGAATCTAGTTCCACAGCCAAATAAGTTGGCTTAAAGTGTGCGAGGCAGCTGGCAAATTTAAATGACTTCACGCATTCCACCAAAAAATGTAAGATTCAGCCATGACCACTGTAAATAAATCTATTGATGCCAGGAGCAAAAGTCATTTGATTGGTTGGCTGCTTGTTTCATTGGCATCCGAAATCTGCACAAATTGAACCAGCAGTGGGGAAAAAAAGAAATCTGCATGGCAAAATACAGAAGTTTCAGATCATGGAGATATGAGTTCGTTTTTCTTTAAAGGGGACCTATTATGCTACATTTCCAAGTTTATATTTTGATCTTGGACTCCCCTAGAGTACTCCTGATCGTTCAAAGCTCATACTGCCATCCTCAAAAAACCCCATTTGTATTCCATTGCAGTCTCTGCCTGAAACGCCTTGTTTGGGCGGCTCTTCTGCTATAGCCCCCCTCCCCGTGTGCCCACTTTCTTCTGATTGGCCAGCTCTGTGGAGGGCAGTGCTGGGCGGGACTTGGCAGAACACAGTTTTCCGGGTCCGCCTCCCTAGTTTGAAACGTGAGAAGCGTGTGCCATCTGAGCTAAGGAATTCCGCAATTTAATGCTGTACATGTGTATAGATCTAATGAAATGAACTTGTTCTAATAAACGCAGCAGCGAAAGTGGAGGACGCAGTGCGAAAGTCTGGCAGCTCAAGCTCAAATTTTCTATCTACCAACGGTTTCTATGGTGAGTACACCAGTGTTTCTACTCTATAGCTAGGATTGAGGGAAAGCTAGAATGCACCCCATACAGACACATTTGTAGAACGGGTCGACATACCCAAGTGTAGACTGGAGACCTTAGAAATCCGGTGGGTCTGAGTTTAGACGGAAACATGGACAGTGAGGAGCAGCAAAAAGTGGACCAACAACTTATGGACTGCTTAGGTGTGTATTATAAGGACCTGCTGGTTCGTGTGCATAACTGTGGTGTGTCGTTAGCGTGGAGTAACGAACAGCGTCTGCGCTGGTATATGAGGGAGGGGCAAATGGTTTATTATTGCGTCGGAAGGACCAGTGTTTGCTCGCGGAAAATGGGCGCGATAAGCCGCTTTTACATCGGACGTGAAATGAATTTTTCGCGCAACAGATTACATTCAAAGTCAATGCATTGTCTTCGCATTTTTAATTAGCACGGCACGCAAACTAACATGCAGTAGCTGGTAACGGAGCAGTCATAACAACCACAGAGACGAACGTTACCCTGCAATACAAGTTTTACAGACAGCAAGTTCCGTTACCGTGGACAGTTGTACCAAGCATCCAAATCACAAACAAGTACAAAAAGTTAGCTTCAAATGAGGTTTATGTTCACACACCTTCTGTTGAATTTCCCCTGATATTACTCTAGCGTATTTAGGAAACAAACATTAGCAACAGTAACTTGGCTACGTTAGCCGAAGTGCTACAGCCACAATCAACAGGCCATCAGGATAGGTAGGCTTATGCCATAAAAGCTACTTACAGCTTCTGCGTCTCGGACAGTCGCGACCGATACAGGCTTTATCTTCAGATATTTTACAAAGCCTGTGTTTGAGGCCAGTTGTTCGTGCTAACTATCGTCAGCGGTCCTGCTAGCCACGAGTAACATGTTAGCTTCACTTCCATTATTTGCTGTTATATCGTTACTTACAGCTTGTGGCTCTGAGCGCTTGATCGATGTAACTGCTTCAGGTTTGAGAAGCGGCCGAAAGGCTTATCCAGCGTCGAATTTATTGACAAAGCTGTCTTTGGCGAAATGCTGAGCACAAACAGCTAACATTCCCTTTGGCCGTGGCAGTTTGCCGCCAGCAAACAAAAAAGCTACCCACTGATATCTGGTGGTATCGGCTTTTGGAAGAGAAATAGGTGCTTTTCTTCGCGTCCAAAAATAAATGAACAAGCGGCTTTGGGAGAGATACTGACAAAACTGCACCTCAAATGATCTGCGGTTCTTCTTTCGTATTTCCAAAAGTGTACATGCTACTAAGGCATAGTATGATCTGCGGTTGTTTGTGCCTGCTAGAATAGTTTCCGGTGTGGGTAGGTCCAGCGCCGTGATTGGCTTTGGCTAGGTCTGTATTAATTGGATGGCACAACCTCACGTCAGGTTTTGCCCAGATCTCATGAAGATCTCGGGACGAGCTGTTCAGAGAGGAAATCACGCTCACGAAATCACGTTCTTGGATTACGGCAAAATCCCTATATCTTATGTTTAGAAACTTTTCAGAGGTTGAGTATGGACATCCAACATTATAACATTACTTATATGTATTAAAAGAAGGATCAGCATAATAGGTCCCCTTTAAAGACATCTTTCCTTTTGTCCATTGTAAAGTCCTTCAGCCACTCGCATGCAGTGTTTCAGAGGTACATCTGTCCATCCATCCATCCATCCATCCATCCATCCATCCATCCATCCATCCATCCATTTTCTTCCGCTAATCCGGGGCCGGGTTACGGGGGTAACAGACTAAGCACAGAGGCCCAAGCGCCCCCCTCCCCAGCCACTTCCTCCAACTCTACCTGGGGGACCCCAAGCCGTTCCCAGGCCAGCAGAGAGATATAATCTCTCCAATGTGTCCTGGGTCTGCCTCGGGGCCTCCTCCCAGTTGGACATGCCTGGAAAACCTCTAAAGGGAGGCGTCCAGGAGGCATCTGGACAAGAATGCCCGAACCACCTCAACTCACCCCTCTCGACGCGGAGGAGCAGCGGTTCTATTCTAAGCCGCTCCCGGATGTCCGAGCTGAGGTCGAACCGATGCAGTATATTTTCCCTGTTTATTTCGCACTTTGAAAAAGCTGTATCAGGCTAAATCCACTCATTATTATTATTATTATTATTATTATTATTATAACAGCTGTCATTTTGCCAAAAGCTTAGCCTATCATTTGCTGTTTGAAGAATAGCCCAAACAATCATTTATCAGTGACCATTTTATTAGGCTAAAAAAGACATGCTGGAGGAAGGTTATGCAAGGCTCGACTCTAAACACCAAGATTAATCAGTTGGATGACTGGGCAGTTAATGTTTAGTTAGCATTAATGTGTTCATGAAATGCCAATGAAATAGTACAGACTAACTGCTCTAAAAGCAGTTTATAGGCCTACTGCCGCCAACTTGGATTAAAAACACAATTACAGTAGATGGCATGGCACTCTGAGAAAATTTCAGTTCTAGCCTAATTAATTATTCAGATGACTTCCATCCATAAAATCTCACATTGTAGCCTGGTTGCATCTCTCCTTATCAGGTCTTAGACACTGGCAAGATATTGGTTGGCTATTTACTGTTCAGTAAATTATACTGCAATTTTTACATCAGGAACTGGTGGACAGTAATATGCATAAAAAGATGAAGTCATTGTTTACCTGGAAGACACGTCTCTGTTTATTGCTTAACCTTGTTCATTTATAAGCTGCATGAGTTCTTGATTTTTAGTTTTGAAAGCAACGAACAGCCTTGTTCACAGTTTATCGTACAACTGTTAAATGTTCTTAAATAGCATAAATTGACTGTAAAGTCCAATGTAAACGCAGCATTTATTTACTTTTATTTTCTTTTCTCTTTCATTTATTCATTTTGGTGAGGCATTTTTTATGTTAAGGTTTTCAAGATTTTTTTATTGTGAAAAAAAGTCGAAGGGGGGAATAAAGAATTTTTTTTCACTCATTCTTAGCATTATTGAGAGTTTTGCTGAATTTCTATCAGGTCAGAGGATCAAATAAAAAAAATTTAAAAAAAAATCTTTCCTTTTGTGTTCTTGGAATCACTGAAATTTGTCAAAATGGGCCTATAGCGCATCGCAGCCACCATTGCTGAACATGCAAACACTGTATGCTCTTGTATAGATATACCTTCTTTAATCTCAAATAAGTTGACACTAAAGAAACCAAGAGCTTTCCTATGTATATTTTCTAGATTCTTCTGATCCTGCTATCCTGCTTTTATGCTCATGAGAACTGATTTCTACACTTTCAGAGATAAATGTTCGCATGTTTTCAGCCAAAAGCTCTCGGGGAATCTCATTCCCAGAGGTGTCTTTGCATCACAACTACTCCGTACTCGTAGCTTGCCAAGATGCCTCTGCACACGAGAATGGTTCAAGGAAATCAAAATTCTGGGTCGAAACAAATTGACTATGATTGGTGAACGCAGACCTTAGTTTTTGAAAAAAGCAGATGAGTGATTCACAGCTCCTAGTCCAAGCGCAAGGCGAGCGACTTTACAGCTCTTTGATTTGGTGGCCAGGTGAGGAGAATGGATGACCAGGTGAGCAAATTCATTTTACATACTCATTGTCTTCTTTAGAGGAGGACGTTAAACAGGTTCCTTTAACTCTACTCCTTGCCTTCTCCAGCGAGTCCTGGGGCCTTATTTATAAACATTTGCGTGGATTTCATACCTACATAATGCATATGTGCAAAAAAATAAAAATGGCATGTAGTAGAGCCTAACCTAATTTATAAACCTATGGGTAGGATAAACTGCATGCAATTTTATTTATATAATCAGGATGAACTTGGAATTTATTGACATGCGCATAATCTTAATAATTTCCCTTTTTTTAAAGTCAAGTTTGTTTTCATAAATCAGAAATCTGCAAAGAAAGTGACGTACGCATCTTTTTTAGTGCCAAAGCACCATTTATAAATTAAGGCCCTGATCATTGTGTGGCTTTTAACTAACCAACAGCATGACCAAAACTCTGTTTTTCACTGGTAGTAACCATTCACCCACTCATTCTGCATCCTGCCCTCGCCAGGTGGCCGGGTGGTGGTCATCAGACTTCATTGGTTCTCTTGCAATCAAGCAGTGTATTTGCTTATTTACTTTGTTGAATGAGTAGATAGTACTATTTATTAAGATAGCATGTTTGATTGTCGCATTTTGAAATTCAAATTGCCATAGAAGAGCGCAGATTTGCATGATCGTGATTACACAATTTTTTGTGGGCTTAATATATTTGGCCATTTCGTGCAGTTGCGATAATTTGGATAGCATTTTTAGGAGATTACTAAAGGTCAATAAAAAAAGAGATTTGTTTTCAGATCGCCCTGGATTTTAAGTGTTTGAAAAATACTCAAGGTGGAAAATATTTTGTAAAGCGGATGAAATGTGAATGAGATATAAATTATTGCAATTGTAGGAAATGACCGCAAAAAATTGTGTAATCGCATTCATGCAAATCTGTGCTGTTCTATGGCCATTAAATTTCAAAATGCGACAAACACGCTATGTTAATAAATTGGATTATCAACTCATTCAACAGAGTAAATGAGCGAATCCACTGTTTGATTGCTAATTGAGCAAAGAAAATGGGGACAGGATTAGAGTAGCCTAATTGGTTGAAAGGAGACGTTTCTGTCTTTTACTTTGCCCTGTTCAGTACATCGCTGAACACTGATGTCAGTCAAGTTTTTCCAGGAAGCATTTCACATGCCCTCAGATGTTTGGCCCTTTCAGCAGCCGTTCATTCAAGACTGCAGCGGGTTGAATATAGGAAAAAAATAAAGGAAACAAAGCTCAGACATTTGCCCCATGGCAGCAGGTGATCTGACTATTCTCTAAAAAAACTGCGGTTGAAGATCGCCCCATCCCTAGTTGGATGGTTTCATCAACGCATTACAAAATGAAAATAAACGTCTATTTGTTTTCATATCACAGAGAATGGTTGTGGGGAAATAAACAAAAACTTTCACAGAGTTGCAAACATACAGCTACTGAGTTTGAGTGAGCCTGGCCCTCGCCCCCTACACACCTTCGTTCGGCTCGTTTGACGTTCGCCTTCCGATGAAAACGCAAGTGAATGATGACGTCATCGTCAACACCAACACAATGAAACGGATATTTAGTCAATTTCCTATCTCTGTGACATATTGCCACTTGTCTGCAGTAGTAATCAATACTTTTATGTACGTAGTAAGATGCCATCGGCGAAAAGTGCTGCGCTGAACTCTGTTTCCATTTATTTCTACTTGCGACAACATCGTTTACCCCATGCTCTACACTAATGAGGGTTGATACATGATTGGCTGATATCTGAGAGGTGGGCTATTCAGCCAATCAAATGCCGCGTGTCATATGAAAACGGGAAAGCTACAAAGTCTTTATATTCAGCTTCCTTACACATGTGGTTTTGTTTACCAGGCATGCTACTTGTCAAGCGCGAGGTGCGTGGGTTTTTGCTCCCCATCAGAGGACTTCAGGCGCCTGATGGTGTGCCCGAGCGATCAAGTGCCTCAAAAACTAAGGTCTGGAACGCATTCAGCCTCAGGAAAAAAAAATCAATTGGTCGCAACCAGACTTTCATTTCGAGTTTCGGAGAAAAAATAAGATACATTTTTTCTTAGTATTTTTTCTTCTTTTTTTTGATGCGGAGCTTTTGAAAATTTAAGCTGAAAATTGGCCATTCTAGGGGTACCCAAAGGGGATAATTGTTCTTTTTACACTAATGTATTCTTGATAGGTAATTGTTACACCTTTGCATCTTGGCAGTGTGTTACCTTCACAAAGGACATTGTTAGAAGATATTTAAACTCAGGCACAACCTAGATAACAGAGAAAATGAATGTTTTATTCAAAAAATTCTTTCCATTATGCACCACAAGCATTTAGCTGGAAGCCATGGAACATTTCACTTCTACCATACACGTGAAAAAAAAAACTGCCAAGTCTTCAACCACCTGTCATCTACCAAGATAGCCATAATCTGCCCACAGCAGTACTTGTTCTTCCACTGTTTGGCAGCCATAATCTGCCCACAGCAGTACTTGTTCTTCCACTGTTTGGCAGGGTGCCCAACCTGTCTGAAATGTCAAACTTCCTACTAGCAATAGTATTACAAAGGTGATATAAAGGTCTAAAACTGATGAAAGACTCTTGATTTTAATTATCTATCCAGTGGTTACCTTGCTTGAAAAATACCCAAGGAAACACTGCATAGTATACTGACAATGTTATCCTCCAAGTCCAATTTAAAACTGACAAGTCTCTTGTATGAGAATCAATGGAACACTGCATCTCTTGTACCAGTCCAGCATCCAACAGCAAGCTACAGATCAGAAACCACATCAGAAACCACTATGGAATTGCCCGCCAGCTTGCTCACTATCAGATTCATTCAGAGTGGGACTGTCCGATTTTCTCTGCGAAACAGGTCTGAAATACGATGCGATACTGCACGTGTGCTAGTTGTTATTTCCACACTTCGATGCTGACATGATTACAGGAATAATATCGACATAGATCGTGCAGTAACCAAGAACAGTACAGGGAACGTTACGAGAACGAAATTGGCATGGCACTGACACTGATGCGCCGGAGGAATGATGTACGCTTGTTTCAGAGAATTCACAGACGCCGCTAGAAAAAAACCGCGAAAAATGTGTCCCACATGTTTGGCAGGAGGGCGATATTGATACGCATAACAGTGTATGTACGCTGAGGGACAAGCCTGCACGTGCTGTTGTGTTTTGACAATTCCCATTTCGTCCCAAAACAACGTTTTTTTTTACATTTGATCTGGCATTATTGCATAAGTTAATACGGTCAAAATACCGTTACGCTCTATTTAAAATTAGCGTGTCGGTCCTGAATTTGCGTGTCGGCCACAAATTATAGCGTAACGGACTGATACGCCACTTTGCGCTAGCTAGACTCCTGAGATCTGTGTTGGGTCCCTAAGGACTAAGAGTAATAAGGTCATGAAATGACGTTCTCTCCCTCAGTATTAAATATAACACTTTGATTTGCTTTTTGTACATCATTTAAACATAGCACTTTGATGAGTTTGTTTTGTACGGAGTAATTTTGCTAAATGATTGTCGTACTTGTATGGGTATCAGCGGCCACTGGAACTGGGAACCGTAATCCTGAAAGCACCATGCGCACACAGTTATTATGATTTTGTTCATTTTAAATTATTCTGTTCATTTTTCAACATTCTATCTTGAAAATAAAATTGTGACATCTGCAGATCCCCTTCTTTGGATGCAGTTTTATTGAATAATGTGCTTGACACGCATTTTTGGCTGCCTCTACACACTAACATGATGAAAGCAAATACATTTGATGGCCAATGACTGGTGTTAACATCTCTGGCTGTAGGTCATTACACGATCAACATCCCCTGGCGCTCAATCATGTTGCTAGCAGTGTTGGACTTCACTCACCTTATGGGTTAGCAAGAAACTAAGTAGCCTAGAAATAAGCAAACAAAAATTATTGAACATTTTTGGCTTTTGAAGTTCGAATTCAAACTCTCCTAAACAGGGATGACTCTGCCATAGGATCGCCACAGCGAAACTGGTCAAGCCATCAAAAATGGTTGTCACATGAATTTTTTCTTTCTAACTGGCTAGTGCGTACCTGAAGCATTCAGGACGATCTAGTTTGATTACAGCGAAGGCTGAGCAGCAGGGGAGAAAAATCTAGGGAAAAAGTAAGTAAAAAATCTTCCTCAGAATTTTATCCTGTGACCAGATCGTGTTTTTTTTGTGATGTTTGCATTTTTAGCTGAGCTTTATGAGGACTTCAGAAAAATCAACCGATAAATTGGGCGGACATAGTTGAATATGGCTGCCGCATTTTTAATTGTTCTGATTTTAATGTTAACGGACCTACATGCCAGAGCAAATCCAAAACCTCTAAATATTCTCCTTTGCTATGTGGTCTGGGAAAGAAAAAATTGCAAGTTCTTGTGTGCAGTATGAAATATAATCCTACTGGCACCACTGTCCATGGCAACACTAGTGCTCGGGTTCAGTATTTCACAGTCATGTAGGCAAAGAGGACTTGTGAATGATCTTCTCACCAGGTGTATATTCTTAATAAACAAGGTTAGTTCAAGACAGTGGGATCATTGACGTACATGACGGGACTAATTTATACAGTTTTCATCCCAAAAAAAAACCTGCAGTTTATTTTCTGGCTGCCTCCTCCTACTCGCAGCAAATTTTAAACCATCCGCTCCCGTAAGATTTGCGTTGGGTCCTGCGGGACTCGCCGGGTCCCGATCCCAATGCAGTCCTCTATCACCTACCATCAATGATACTCTTGTCTTGGGACAATTTAAAGTCCCCAATTAGGCTGATGTGCATGTCATTAGACGGAGGGAGGAAACTGGAGTACCCGAAGTGAACCCACGCAAACAGGGGGAGTCCACAAAAAGTACCGAATTCCAAAACCACCTTCTTGCTGCGAAGTGGCCATGCTGCCCTTACACAGTGCTGTGCTAAAGTCTTAGGCATTTTGGTATTTTCAAAATACAAATTTGGCCAAAAAAGTATTGTTTTTGTTTTTTGTTTTCTTCATTAGCGTCTCGTAGAAAAGAGCACATTTTAGATTTTCAAACTTTGATCACAAAAAATTTAATCTTACGGATTTTTAAAAACTTTGTTAAAGCAAGTAACAGGTAGTATACTATCTTCAGTGCCCAGATCTTGACATCATCAAAGCTGTGCAGAATTACTTTGAGAGATAGGCAAGTCAGACAACCAGTATGTCAGTGGCAAGTACTACAAAATGTATACAGCAACCTACCAAGCAATGTTCTTATAAAACTAAAATAGTACATGAAATAAAATATTTAGGTGAAGGGTGGTCACAGTAACAATGGATTTGGTTCAGTTTTCAACAGTATATTCTAAAGTAAATTATTTGATACTTTGATTCCATTTAAGTCATTGAAAGGATCTTTGCTTAATTGACCTGTTTTACACAAGACTGTATGGTACAAAAGATGCAAGCTGTATATTCAGATTCAATATAAAGACTGAATTTTACGGTTGAAAAAAAAAACTGATTTTACACAAACTGTTTACCTACAGCAATACATTATATTTAACATGCTATCCACTACCAGTCAAAAGTTTTTGCACACCCTAAGATCTTGTCAAGTCTTTATCTTACATGTATGTTTACATCAAGGAAATCACTGGAACCCACTTGTTTATTACAAATAATAAATTTATAAGAAAATTCCACAAGGAATCCAGCATAGGTGATTGAAATGATCAACTCGCTATCAACCCCCTGAAGCTGCTTGATAATGAGTAGATCATTTGAATCACCTGTGCTGGAGCAGGGAGAGATCTAAAACATGCAGGACAGGTGGTACTCCAGGAGAAGTTTGAGAAGCACTGGATTAGACCATTGTTACTGATCTGCTTAAATATTTACTAAATGACTGAACCTGGGTTTTCTTAATTTGTTTTGTTATATACATGGTTTGTACATTGAACTTCAGGTTTCCTACCTTTCTGTTATACAACCATTACTATTGAGACTATTACACAAGCATAAAATACGTTGTATAAAAAATTGTAACAATTACAGAAAGTATTGGGCTGTGCAAAAACTTTTGACTGGTAGTGTAAAAAGCAATAAAATTAAAGAAACAGTCGTCAACATTAACAAATGTAATGGAGTGTTAATTAAATGCATGGAATATTTTAACTTTGTAGTACAATAATAATTAAAGACAATCCAAGGCAGGGGGCGACAGACATTCCAGGTGAACTTCTTCGATTTTAATTGCATTCAATTCACATGAGCTAGATTGCCAACATTTTGTTTGGACTCCAGGCTGCCTCTGGATTACAGGGAAATGTGTGTAAAATGATAAACAAGATCTAGGTATTTCCCATTTCTTGATGTGATGCTGTGGCCACAAAAACATGGCATTCTGAGTTTAGATATTTCTCTCAATATAAGTGCGATGTAGCTTCAGTGATGCGCTGCAATCAGCCAATAAAGAATTTGTATGTGACATTGACTGTCCAACAACATGAAAAAAATGCTTTTTCTGACTTTGAACCCACTGAAAAGAAAAGTTAAGTGAAAAGTTAGAGTTTATGGGGTTAAACAGCTGGCTCCGTTCCACTACACAGTAAAAATATTACTCAATTTTCATCTCGCCAGATGAAAAAAAGAAAAAAAGAGTATATGTATATGACAAAATCATTAACAATAAAAACAATGTAGATCGCTGCAAGAGCCGTGAATCACTTTGTAGCCCGGAACCTCTGCCGTGGTCAGAATTTCAGGAAAGGTGCGAGCCCCGGATGCTGTGTGGCATTGTCACGGGTTTTAAATACATGAGTTGTACGCCAAGGAAGGCAGGCTTTCATTCATTCCACCTCTACAAACTTAGGGGTCTATTCTCCCATTTGTGCGTAAGTCCTTTTTTATGCGATTTGAGTTACGCGCATTTGAGTTACGCGTATTCTCCCCTACGCGCTTCGATCACGCCCACAGCGCTTAACTTCAGAATGTAGGCGGCCTTATGAAAGAGGTGTGACTAATCCAAAAGAGAGGCAGACTCTGTACCAAGCTCATTGATTATGGCTATCAGGAAAACATGGAACAAGGATTTTTTGATTAACCATGAAAATGCAGTCGTAGTCCATGGAAAACGCAAACCAAACTTTAAATTTGAATTTGCTGCTGTAATAGTAGGCCTATGTATGTCTGTGCCAATTACAAGAAGTAATGCAGACATCTTTCTATTTCTTATTCTAGCCACCATGACAGTAAAGCTATGCAAACAAACAAATTGCCGCGATAATGAAATAACAAATAAATAATTTAGCGCTTCTCAACCAGCGCAATCAGAGCATTGAAAATGTGCACCTCCTACACCAGCCTGTTTGTTCCGTGGAAGACAGGGAAGAAGACAAATAAAGAGAACATTCTAGTCACACAAAAATAACAATCAAAGACAGTTTATATGATCTCATTTAGAAATTACGCGCTTGAAATTTCAAACTACTCCGATGTCAGGTTTGCAACTAAAGGACATGGCAACGTTTTAACAAATAAAGGATTCTTATCCCGCATGTGGTCATCCGCCTGCCCCGAAACCGCCTCAACAATCACACAATTCCATATCCAGAGCCTATTATGTCCCATTTGATTTGAGCGACACATTCACTTGAATCTGACCCTAGTACTTTAATATAATCAATATACTGATAATGATTATTCCCATATCGGCTATTCTTTATTGGCTTAAATTGATTAACAAATGGGTAGTGCTTTGGTATTGGCCAGGGTAGGGCTCATGCACAGTATTATCAATGGTAAAAAAAAAAAAAAAACATATTTACATAGACACGGGTTAGTTAATACAGATATCCTCAATTAGAAAATCAATCTCCTCCCTAGTGAGAATATCACAACTTTTTAGATTATCACGAACATATAGGGCAGTCACATTTGTTACAAGAACATGAAGACAACGATGGCGACGTCGAGCCAAAGCCGAAAACCAAATATCACAGATGAGGAGTTAGAGGTATTGGTGAAATCAGTGAAGAGGCACCACAAGGTGTTGTATGGCAAGGGGGCACTGAAGGCTGATCCCAGGAAGAAAGCTGCGAAGCGTTCTGGATGTGGCTTCGGTGGGGAGATGTAAGCGCAGTAGGCTATCCCCGATTTAAAGCATAAATGGAGAGATCTGCGGGGCGTTGTAAAAGCCAGGCTCTCTGCACACCGGAGAAGAGTGCTCGCAACAGGTGGTGGGCAACCATCATCCCCTGTGCATTTCACTGCACTGGAGGAGGAGGTGGCATCCACTCTTTCTGCAGTGGAAGTGCATGGAGAAGAACCTGGAGTGTCAACGAACTGTGTCAGACACCTTGAAACAGATGCCTGTGATATGTGCATGACATCACCAGCCTCTCTCTAAAACAACCCAGATGCCAGGACCGACAGCGCAGTTGTGACCTTGATGACTACGGGTATGTTTTGTGGATGATTGCTGCGGCTGGATAGCTGTTCATCCAGAAGTCGGCAAAGATAGATGATTGCATCACGGTCCAGACGAAAGCGCTGGATGCACTCGGTGCTTGTTAGTCCCAGGATGTCCAAACAAGGCTGATTTATGCGTGGTCGTCTTCGAGCTCGGCGTGCTCCTCTTACTCTTTCGCACTCACGCAAGAGTGTCAGCAAATGCAGGACTTGCATTTTGGTTTTAGGTTTTGAGGGCATGGTAGAATGATGGAGAACAGGCTGTTGCGTAATATCATGTGATGATTTTGTTTGATAATTTATTATGGTTATGAGAAATGTAGTTTAGAAATAAGGATGAACAATCGAATATTGAATGTCTCAACCTTTACCATGTTAAATAAAATAAAATAAATGTTAAAATTCGGCCTATAACCGACATAAAACGCAATACTCAATTTCGCCTTATATTGGCTCTTGACCTTAATACAGCCCTCAAAAGTGCTTAACAGAAAAAGCGCGTAAGCCAGGGGGAGAATACGCGTAAGTGTTATTTGCCTGAGAAACGCCCAGATTTTGGCCTTGCTCCGCCCGAAGTGTGTAACTGCCTTCGGGGCACGTAATGCACAGACTTAAGTCAAGTGAAGAATACGCATAGGCTGAAAAGCGCGTAGCTACGCGCTTTTTTCAACTTTTCGCGCTTGGGAGAATAGACCCCTTAGAGCATAGGCACGCCTGTTTATGCTCATGAAGAATTAAACCCAAATTACTGCAACCGTTGAGTTAGTTTGCACCCTTGGTCGGTAGAGCAAGGTATGTGCAATTATTTGATTGCTCCGTCTATGTTATTGATAATAAACTGCTGTGAATGGCGATTTTTGGTTGGGATAATTGTTGGGGAAAATGTGTAGCAGGGTTTTCCTTTTCTCGGTGGCCTCTCTCTTTGTTGTTCAATTGCCCTCAAGATGGCAATAAAAATGCAATATTCAAAAGTTTTGTTATATTCGCTGCATTTATTTTCACCATCCTCATCATTCTCACTTCGCTGTGCATTGTGTCTAATAATGCTCTATGGCTGTGTCTGCGTTTATAACATGAAGTGGATTCAAGTGGCTTGTTGCTTTATGAGCCTCCCAAACTAATTTGCGCAGATCAGTGCCGTTTCATGAGCTATATGAGCTCAGAGTTTAATAGAGACATGTTTTACGTTGTCATTTGTGTGCGGAGGAAAAGGTCTCAATTTTGTACTGCAATGTATAATAATGTCACGGAATATAACTCTGTTGTTTTACCTGTTAGTCAGAGCAAATGCTGCTAGTTGGGGAAGGTGAACCATGGGAGGTTTGGGATGTTGCGCATTGATGGGTGGGTTTTCCGAGGGCCTTTGTTGCTGCCGACAAACTGCAATTGGGTTTTAAAATATAGTCAACTCAATTCAAAAGAATACGTGCGTGTTTTTGGATCGGGTTATACTTTGTATAAATAAATAAAGTGCGAGTGTTTTATATGTGAATATAAATTTATATAAGGTTGTTTTATTTTTAAGGTTTGTGACTGCAACAATGTGTTTTGTCTAGTTTCACGGTGCGGAATTAAGGAATAAAAAAGTTGCACCCGTCAGAGACTCTCTGCACTTATTTCGCGAGGCTGAAGGCTGCTACAAACAAGGAAGACAGAACAAGTGACTTCAATCTGAAAGTACTCCTAAGTCTTTTTCCAAGTTCAGAACATTGCAAGTTTGAATGGAATTTTTTTCCAACCTCCCATAATGTAGTCCAGTTTAATATTTTATTTATTTTAAACCAAATTGCCCCTCGGGGACATTAAAGACTTCAATCAATCAATCAATCAATCAATCAGTGAATTTGGATTCTAAAAATATACAATCAATCCAAAAAGCAAAAGCAAGGAAACTTTCCTTCAGTAATTTAAAAAAAAAAAAGTATTAAAAATGCAATTCTTAAAATGGCAACAAAAATTTTATGACTGGTAAATGTTTGCCGTTCCCCGTTCTCCGAAACACAACCCTCGGCTCACTTGAAACTTGGCCCTTGAAGAAGAATGGACCCTAATTTTGAATATTAAATTTTTACCTTCATCTGCTTTAAGTCTTCCATGCTGGTCTGCAGTGCAAGCCCCCCCAAATCTGGAAGAGAGAGCACAACAACCATAAATTATTACTGGACTTTAAAGTCATGACACTGTTCCACAGTTGTTACATTTAACTGCAATGTTCTAAAAAATTTTCCCTGTGCCAGATACTTGGTGCATATTCTGACAAAACCCCCAAAGAAGTGCGGGTTTGAGCTTATTTCACAATGACTTTTCATTATTTCTAAAGGAAATTTTCTTTGCATTCTTTACGATTTTTTTTTAAAAACAGTTTGGCAAATCGTGGCTAAAACACGTTCCACAATTGTCCAGAACATTGCGCACATTTTGATGTATTTTTTGCATATCTGCTGGCAAACCAGGCACGTGCGGAAGAACGAAAAGGCTCATCTTCGCAATATAATGCGTCCATAAATTAAATTTTGTTGAGAAAGACTGCGCGGCTTAGGAGTTATGGCCTGCAAAAGAAGCAAGACAGATGGACAAACGGACACACGGTAAGACAACACTCATTCTTATGTCCCCCATCCCCTTCATTCATCCACATAATAAACATGGAGAATCTTAATCAGTGTTCAGTGCGCTTGCAGCACATCAGGCACACAGGATTAAACATTTATACCACTTGTCCTACTTGCTGCTGCTGCTATGTTAAGCAAATATAAAACAGCCGCTCTGGAGTCTATTTTTAGGCCACTGATTCATTTTAGAAATGTCCATCATTGGAAAAAGTATCTAAACAGGTAAATAAACAGCATATGATGAGTAGAAGTGTCAGACGACATTACTTAACATATACAGTGTGTTATTGCTCTGTTATGGTGGTAACACACCTTTCTTCAGCTCATCGGTGACCGTCGGGCTGGTTGTGGATGGCTGTCCTGTCTCTGAACTGTTCTGAGGCGTAACACTAGACTTCACCTTCTTATCATTCTTAGAGCTGTCGTTTGGCACATCAGCAATGTCACTCTGTGAGGAGGTATATATGTATAAATACATGATATTAGTAAACAATATACAGTTCAAACAAGTAAGAACTTTTCACTCACTTTTGAAACATCATATTTATGCTACTCCAGGTCCTCCTTAAAAGAAGTTACTGACCAATGTAGCGAAAGGCAAGAACATTAATTAAAGACTTCTCCAGGCCACATCTGGAGGGCAGATGCCATTGGAGCATGGTAAAAAAGATGCAAAAAGGAGGTTTAGCAGGGTATAGGCAAATTTGCCCACAACCCAATTTGAACCATCTTCTGGTTATATGTACCTACTTGTGGGACTGTCCAGAAAATAGATTTGAAATGTAAAATTTGCATACAGGAAATGAACTGTGACCTATTTAGTGATTTCAATATTTTTGCGGGACAAGGCCTCAGGAAGTCCATATTTAAACCCATAAATGATTGTTCTAAAAAACCTCATGATTTTTAATGGCTACACAACAACATGACGGACATTTTGATACCAAACATAAGTATATATGTGAAAAACTGATGAAGTTTCAGACAATTTTCCATTGAAAAATGCATCTGTCTTGACCAAAATTGATGCAAAACAAAGTTCATCTTGAAAAACAACCAGGGCCCTGTGAAAACACACCTAAGACTTCCGGTTTGGACTCCAGCCAAGATGGCAGCCTAACCCAGATGGGCGCATCTCTCCGCCGATTTTCAAATAAATTCTCTGGATTATTTTGACAAAGCGGGCTTTCAATCAGTTTTAACCAAAAATGAGTTCATGGGAGAAACGATCTGCGAGCGGGATGACTCCTGATAGTCCCTCTCCTTCGCCAAACCCCTCGAAAAAATTGGCTAAGAAACGCCTTAACATGACCCTCGATGCCTCAAGGGGTCCGGTATGTGATGACGAAAATAAAATGCTTGCTTTACCCGATTCCCAACTTCAGTTTCTGAAAGCGGCGCTTAATGACTGTGTAAAAGATTTCAAGGATACATTGACTGAGCTTTGTGCTGACGTTAAAGCTATTCGAAAGGATATGGACAGCATTCAGTCCAGGTTCGAGCACATGGAAAAGGAGCTAGCATTGTTAGCCACTGCAGCTACGAACCAAGGCAAACGCGTGGACACTTTGCAGGCCGCACAAAGGCAAAATCGGGACATAATTATGGAATCGGTTGCCGATATCACTCGACTCAAAGAGCAATTGGCCGAGCTGGAGGACAGAAACCGTCGTTCCAACTTACGTCTAGTTAATCTTCCGGAGGGTGCGGAAAATGAGGACGCTATCGGCTATTTACAGCGACAGCTCCCCGTATGGTTTCCTTCCCTGAGTTCCAGGGGGGTTATCGAAATTGAGAGGGCGCACAGAATTTTCCCGGCTGGCAAGTCAAATCGATCTCGTACTCTTATTTTTAAACTTCTCAGGTATACTGATAGGCAGGCCATTCTTAGAGCATACAGGCAGTCACAGTCTCAGTTCGTTCACGGTCAGATCCAGCTGCGGCTGTTTCCGGACTACTCCAGTTACACCGCGGAGCGCAGGAAGGCCTTTTCACCTGTGTTGGCTTCGATGCGGCAAAAAGGAATTCAAGGATTTCTTCTCTACCCTGCACAACTGAAAGTTACCCATGGTTCTGAGTCTAATGTGTATAAAACCCCAGATGATGCTCAGAGATTTCTAGATAGCCTGAAATAACTCAAATCACTTGGTGTCTACCTGCGTTCAGCATACGAGTGAAGCGGAATTGCTCATATTTTTCAGTGGATCATTGTCTTCGAAATCGAGTGAAGGACTTTCTGTGATGAGTATCTTTGCCTTCTGCTCTGAATTCTTGATTAATCTAACCTGTATAATGTTCATTGGGTCTGATGTATCACCTGAGTTTGCTAACCTGGTAAAGTCGAGAAAGTTTATCTTGCCGGTGGCGTTAAAATCTACCATCAGAATTATTGAATGTTCATTTTCAGATGTAAGGCCCTTTATTATTACCTTCAGTACTGGGGAATCAATCAATGGTTTTATTCACTCTGTGGGGCTGAGAGATGCGCGTCCCCATCTTGGCTGAAAACCAAAGAAGCGACTGTGTCTTGAGTTTATGCCAGTTTCATCATTTTTTTTTTTTTTTTTGTTTCGGGGATGTGGATACCCCGGCTAACTGGCTTTTTTCTGTTTTCGTGTTGGTACGGTTGTACCGTTAATTTCTTTCGTACTTGTTACACCTTTCATTCGGGGGAGTGTCTTCAACCTATCATTTTGAAATTGATTTTGTATAGCCTTTGTGTTATATATGACTTCACGAGTAGGATTCTGTTGAGATTGGTCTTCGTGTCAGCATTCTCAAAGACAAGCTGGTTATTGTATTCTGTGGATAGTAATGGAGTATGGAGCGGAGCCTTGTTTAATTTTGCGGTCACTGCTTATAACCATGTTAGCAATGAATGATATTAATACTTTTATGACTTGGAACGTTCGTGGACTGAATGAAAATGTAAAGAGACTGCAGTGTCTCGACTACTTGCATCGTAAACGGGTTACTATTGCTTTTCTTCAGGAGACGCATATGAAGCCATCTGACGTACACAGAGTTCAAAACAAATATTATAAAATACTTACACATTCCTGTGCTCATAATAAAACTAAGGGGGTGATGATCTTGATGGACAGGAAGCTAGAAGTAACTGTTAATCTTTCAGGTGGAGATTCCGAGGGTAGGTTCTGTTTTGTGCTTATTACGATAAAAGGTTTTAAACTCTGCCTTGCGTCTATATATGGCCCTAACATCTATGACTCTCATTTCTTTGATGAAGTTAAATGTAAGTTACTTCAGATGTCTGATGTATGTATGATTATCGGGGGAGATTTCAATTTGATCAAAGATTCCCTACTTGATGCCTCAAGTAACAGTACAGTGTCGGCTAGGGTGGCAGCATCGGGTCATTTTGATACGTTTTTACGCGATTTGAATTTATTGGATGCATGGCGTCTTAGAAATCCAAGCGTTAAAGATTTTACGTTTTTCTCTTGTCGACATAATACATACTCTCGAATTGATTACATTTTCATTTCACCCAGTATCTTACAACATACTATTTCGACTGATATTTTGCCAATTATGTTATCTGATCATGCACCGATGCTGTACAGTTTTGACTTTTCTGCCGGAGTGGCTCTTACTGGGAGATGGCGATTCAGTGTTTTTCTTCTTCAAAATCCCAATTTCTTGGAAGGCATTACCAAAGAATTAAAGAAATTTCTAGAAATTAACAGAGACCCTGAAATTAACCCTCTACTGTTGTGGGAAGTAACAAAATGTTTTATTAGAGGTTTTTCTATCTCTTTTGGCTCTAACCTGAAGAAAACTAGGAATCAAAGAATAGCCCAATTGGAGTCAGATATTAAACGGCTAGAAAATCTACAGAAACATAATTTCCTGCAATCTAGAATGACTGAACTGGCCTCTTTAAAAGCGGAGTTTAAGGCATTGATGAGGACGAAAGCAGAATTTTTACTACTTCGGACTAGACAGTTATATTACGAACACGCGGACAGACCTAGCAGACTTCTAGCTTTGAGAATTAATCAATGCCAACGGTTAGCCTCTATTGATGCAATAAAGGATGCCAATGGGGTATTATTGTCACAGCCTCTTTTGGTTAATGAAACGTTTAAAACATTTTTCTCTCATATTTATAAATCGGAGATAATCATTGATAATGAAAAGATGAAAGAATTTTTGAATGCTTTAGATCTACCGCTCCTTTCCGCTGACCAGATCAGACAGCTAGATGCTCCCATCTCTCTTGAAGAATTAAAGGCCGCTGCGCTCTCGATGCAAAGACGCAAGTCCCCAGGCATGGATGGTATTCCGCCTGAACTGTTGTTAGCAGTATGGGATACTGTGGGTCCCTTGATACTTGACTCCATCAACTATTCTTTGGAAATTGGCTCTTTTCATAGGGACCAAAAGACGGCACTAATTACCTTGCTTCTCAAAAAGGGCAAGGAGCCATCCGAATGCTCAAGCTATAGACCTATAAGTTTGATAAATTCCGATTTAAAGCTATATGCAAAGGTCTTAGCAAAAAGATTGGACAAATGTATTGGTGGTTTGATTCATCATGACCAAACTGGATTCATGAGAGGGAGATTGGGAGCGGACAACATGCGTAGACTCTTGCATATCCTTGAGTTGGCCCCTCAAAATGGAGAGTCTTGCGCTGTTTTATCACTAGATGCAGAAAAAGCGTTTGATCGCTTAGAATGGCCTTTTTTATGGGCTGTACTTGATCGATTTGGTTTCGGTCCTCGATTTATTCATATGGTGCGCAATTTATATGATAATCCATCTGCTTGTGTTCAGACAGGACCAGTCATATCTTCAAATTTTCCCCTTGAAAGAGGGACTCGGCAGGGCTGTCCTCTGTCTCCCCTCTTATTTGCTCTTTCACTAGAGCCCTTAGCGCAGGCTATTCGACAGAGTACTGAAATTTCCCCTATTTGTATTAGAAACACAGTGCATCATATTTCATTGTATGCGGACGACACTCTTCTGTTTCTTTCCGACATCTCCAATTCCCTTCCACGAATACTTGATTTGGTTAACAATTTTGGGTCTCTATCTGGATATAAAATAAATTGGAATAAATCAATTCTAATGCCACTTAACTCTGCTGCTAAACATGCAGTTCTTCCCTTTTCTATTCCAGTGCAATCTGACTTCACTTATTTAGGAATAAAAATCTACTCTAACTTCCAGACAATTCAGAAACAAAATTTTTCTTCCACTTTGAGCAAAATTAAAGCTGATCTTGCACGATGGTCTCCCTTGCAACTTACTCTACATGGTAGAATATCAGTGATCAAAATGAATGTTCTCCCTCGAATTAACTTTTTGTTTTCTATGCTACCCTTGGCACTTCCTCAGAAATATATAGAGGAAATTAACTCAATATGTAAAAATTTCATTTGGAATGGTAAAAACTCCAGGATACGGTTAACAACATTACAGCGCCCGAAAGCCTTTGGTGGTTTGTCCTTGCCGAATTTTAAGTACTATTATTGGGCCTTCCAGTTGAGAGCACTTAAGGTTTGGTTTGATTCTAATTATTTGGTTTCGTGGCGCAAAATAGAAGAGGCCATAGTTAAACCATATAGAATTCAGGATCTAGCTTTCTCGGGCCTCAAAAAGAAGTTCATTTCTCTTCATTATGGGTCATATTATTTCAAATTCGTTAGATGTCTTCCAACAGGCAAGTAAGTTTCTTGGTGTCTGTCTTAACCTTCACAGTTTGTCCCCCATTTGGAATAATAGCTTTCTGCTGACAGGATCAGAACCTTTTCGTTACCCCCCGTGGTCTGACAGAAATGTGCATGTGTTGGGTGATATTTTTGATGAAAAAGGTTATTGTTCGTTCCAAAATATCAAGGAGTGTTTTATGCTCCCTGGTTTTTCGTATTTTCTGTACCTTCGGCTCCGCTCCGCCCTCCGCGCGTATGGAGTTCCATGGAATAAGGCTCTCCCAACCCATTCTTTAGCACAATTTCTTCACACTGCAGGCACTTCCCGAGGTCTAGTTTCATCCCTTTATAACAAACTTGTATCTCATAATATTAATACTCTTCCTGTCTCTTCAATTTGGAATCGGGAATTAAACACTCTAGGTGTTTCCGTAGACTGGGAGTCAATCTGGAGCAATATTTTTACTTCTTCCAAAAATTTGGCTCATCAGTTGATTAATTTTAAAGTGGCTCATAGATTCTATGCTACTCCATATCGCAGATTTCAAATGAAATTATCGGATACTAGCCTTTGCACTATCTGTTCATTAGGCGTAGTTGGTACATATCTTCATATGTGGTGGGAGTGCCCTCCAGTAAAGGACTTTTGGATCTATGTGGTCTCAACTTTTAAAGATCTTTTGGGTGTGCGGATTCCCATGTGTCCTGGTTTGTTGGTTCTCGGAGATATCTCAGATGTAGTGCTCAGTAGACAAAAGAAACGTGTTTTATTAGCAGGATTAACTGCAGCTAAAAAAGCCATTTTAAAGAGTTGGATAGAGCCTGGAATCTCACTAACATATATTTGGGTACATTATTATTCAGATATATGTATCATGGAAAAGTCCACTGCAATATTACACGAGGCCAATGTGAATACAGTATCTGTTTGGTCTGAAGTCATTTGTAATATCAGGAGTATTTTACTGTGATTATATGATATTTGTATGGATTGTTTTATATGTATATGCATATTGCAATTGTGTTTTTTAATGTACTGATCTTCCCCCCAATATTCCCTCTAATATCTTTTTCTGTAAATGTTAAAACTTGAATAAAAAAAATGTTAACAAAAAAAAAAGAAAACACACCTAAGATATTTTCACAAAAGTTGCCTCATATAGTTGGCTAAATATTGTGCGAGCGTAGTTAAATTGCGAGACCAGTAACTTGGATCCGGATTGCGAAAATTGTAACCATCCCTGTATTCACAGCGCTTCACTTTTTCCCACATTTTTTATGTTACAGCCTTATTCCAAAATGGATTAAATTAATTTTTTCCCATAAAATTCTACACACAATACCCCATAATGACAACTTGATAAAGGTTTTTTGGAGATTTTTGCAAATTTATTAAAAATAAATAACTAAGAAATCACATGTACTTACCATACAGCTCACATCAAAACGAAAAAAATCGCGAGAACTCTCCCTAACTTACTGCTGTCTTGCAGTCTTTGTATTGCTACTCTACCGCCAGACTAACTCGTTGTTTCGCGAGATTAATGCTGTAAGCCTTTTAACTGCCGACAGTGATTGTGAGGCGGCGCCAGGTAAGAAAATATAGTTCCTGACCACGTGCGGTTTCCTATTCGCTGCGGGGCGAATAGCCACTTCCAAAAACATAACATGCACTTTCACTTTAAAACTTGTGAGAAACCGCATTATAGTGCACGTGAAAGCGTGGAAGAAATTTGCTATTAAAGACGTGTGTCAACTGTGTGTGTGAGTTCATAATGTAACTAAAATCTTCTCTCTGGATGTCAGGAGCGCCACAAAGTCCAGCAATCTACAATATAACAGAAACAAAGTGAAAATTTCTCTAAACTATGACAGCAGATGTGTCCTACACGGTAACATGTATCATTCATTTTCACAGAACATTAAGAGTAAACAACAAAAATAAAGGAATTTTCCTGTCTGCACTAAATAGCATTAAAATATATAGAAAGCTTTATGATTTTTGTCTGAAAGAACCGCTTTTTCGCCGCTGCTCTCCTCATAAACAAACCCCACACATCAAGCCGCGTCATGCAGCATACACATCGTTCCTTTACATTCAATGGTTTACCAATTAAAAACTTGTGATTTTAAAGCTATCTACAACAATAAAAATACAATGACAAGCACCTATTTTAAGCAGTAATATATGAATAGCAAGAAATAATCTTACGTGGTAGTGTGGGGTTGGTAAGTTTTCACCATTTACAGTGACTGCGTGTGAAAGCATCACCCTGCTGGGAGATGCTTACCAGCTGCTCAGCCAACCATGACATTCTTCAGCACACGCTGGACCGCCGGTGATGTGTATCCTGGAAGGGTTTTGTGACTGGGTACTATATTTATAAATACTTTGAATCCCTGTGCCGCGCTTTCTCAGACAATATACCGCGTTTCTACCCTCCTGTTGCTCTGAAGTTACCGTTACCTTCTCCCGACCCTACCGCGATAGAATTCCGTTTTTGATGTGATCTGTACTGTAAGTATTCACAGCCTTTGCAGTGAAGCTCAAATTTGAGCTCAGGTGCATCCTGTTTCCACTGATCAACCTTGACATGTTTCTACAGCTTAATTGGGGTTCACCTGTGGTAAATTCAGTTGATTGGACATGATTTGAAAAGGCACACACCTGTCTATATAAGGTCCCACAGTTGACAGTGCATGTCAGGGCACAAACCAAGCATGAAGTCAAAGGAATTGTCTGTAGACCTCCGAGACAGAATTGTCTTGAGGCACAAATGTGGGGAACGGTACAGAAAAAAGGAAGTTCGGAACCACCAGGACTCTTCCTAGAGCTGGCCGCCTGTCTAAACTGAGCGATCAGGGGAGAAGGGCCTTAGTCAGGCAGGTGACCAAGAAGCCGATGGTCAGTCTGTCAGAGCTCCAGGGTTCCTCTGTGGAGAGAGGAGAACCTTCCAGAAGGACAACCATCTCTGGCAATCCACCAATCAGGCCTGTATGGTAGAGTGGCCAGACGGAAGCCACTCCTTACTAAAAGGCACATGGCAGCCTGCCTGGAGTTTGCTAAAAGGCACCTGAAGGACTCTCAGACCATGAGAAACAAAATTCTCTGGTCTGATGAGACAAAGGTTGAACTCTTCGGCGTGAATGCCAGGCGTCATGTTTGGAGGAAACCAGGCACCGCTCATCACCTGGTCAATACCATCCCCACAGTGAAGCACAGTGGTGGCAGCAGATGAATGCAGCAATGTACGAAGACATCCTGGATGAAAACCTGCTCCAGAGCGCTCTTGACCTCGGACTGGGGCGACAGTTCATCTTTCAGCAGGACAACGACCTTAAGCACACAGCCAAGATATCAAAGCAGTGGCTTCAGGACAACTCTGTGAATGTCCTTGAGTGGCCCAGCCAGAGCCCAGACTTGAATCCGATTGAACATTTTTGGAGAGATCTGAAAATGGCTGTGCACCGATGCTCCCCATCCAACCTGATGGAGCTTGAGAGGTGCTGCAAAGAGGAATGGGCAAATCTGCCCGAAGATGGGTGTGCCAAACTTGTGGCATCATATTCAAAAAGACTTAAGGCTATAATTGCTGCCAAAGGTTCATCAACGAAGTATTGAGCAAAGGCTGTGAATACTTATGAACGTGTGATTTCTTAGTTATTTATTTTTAATAAATTTGTAAAAATCTCAACTTTTTTCATGTTGTCATTATGGGGTATTGTGTGTAGAATTTTATGGGAAAAAATGAATTTAATCAATTCTGGAATAAGGCTGTAACATAACAAAATGTGGAAAAAAAGTGAAGCGCTGTGAATACAGGGATGGTTACAATTTTCGGAATCCGGATCCAAGTTACTGGTCTCGCAATTTAACTACGCTCGCACAATATTTAGCCAACTATATGAGGCAACTTTTGTGAAAATATCTTAGGTGTGATTTCATAAGAACCTGGTTGTTTTTCAAGATGAACTTTACGATCTGCGTCAATTTTGGTCGAGACCGATGCATTTTTCAATTGAAAATTGTCTGAAACTTCTTTAGTTTTTCACATATATACCTATGTTTGGTAGCAAAATGTGTGTCATGTTGTTGTGAAGCCATTAAAAATCATCTGCTTTTTCAGAACAATCATTTATGGGTTTAAATATTGACTTTTCTCGGCCTTGTCCCACAAAAATCTTGAATTCACTATATAGGTCACAGTTCACTTCCTGTATGCAAATTTCACATTTCAAATCTATTTTCTGGACAGTCCCACAAGTAGGTAGCTACATATAACCAGAAGATGGTTAAAATTGGGTTGTGGGCAAATTTGCCCATACTCTGCAAAACCTCCTCTAAAGGGAAAGCCAAATTCAACACCAAACCAATGTTAAATAAAGGAATTTCCCATATGGAGTCCAGGTATTATGACGTGAACTTTTTGTGAGCTTTTTTATGTAAAGTTGTACAATGCCTCATACAATAAGAATGCAACCGAACAATAAAAAACTGAAGATGGCCATCTTTCCATCCGTTGAAAAGGTTTAGCCAACGAGAGGCCAAGGAGCGCTTTGGCAGCCATGTGACAGTGATGTTGAATGACCAAGGCTTAACCAAACTCTGTATGGATTGAACTCATTTTGCACCAAATTCTTACTCGTTTTGAGCCATTTTGTTAGCTTAAATTGGTTACTGCATAAGCTAGTGCTGTCTCTTTTTGTTCTGGTTCTCAAGCAATGGACGACTTGTTTACCGTATGTTGTTTTTTTCTTTCATGGTTTCTGTTCTGCAAAGCAGGCATACATGAAATGAGAGTTGTCTTTCATATTCATTATATTGAGCAGATATTTACAATAGCACCAGTGTTACCATTACTATTATGAGGATATAGCTCCTTTTTGTGGTTCTGAGTGCCGGGAAGTTCCTTGCAGATTTGGTAATTACACACTGATCCTATGTATCGTGAACTAATTTATGTATGTTTTAGCTTACATGTTTAGCCAAGCTGGCATCATTTTTAGATCACTATACATGTGCAGTAGTTTACTTAAATATATCCTTTCTAATTTCTTCCTTCAGGAAAACCATACATACTTACCTGTTTATATATATTCATATGTGAATGTGTATCCCTACTGGAAGGCTATATAACAGAGTTAACTGACTCCTGCCTCCTGTCTGCATCTTGCCAGTGCACTATCTGTCCATACCGTGGCTGGACATTTTAGCTGGCCCCTAAACTCCCAGATTAGACTTTAATCTGATAACATTTCTCTATCAGCTGCGCCACGTTTACTTATTCCTGCAGTATCAAAAAATGAGCCGTTTTTGTAGTGTTTTGAAAACACTTAAGTCATGTTTGTTTGATTATATAAAAAGGCATTCATAATTGGGGACGCAAAGCTGCCGGGTTAGCTCACTCGGTTAAGACGTTGTATTTGCGGAGCAGTAATGACTAACATGGCACGGGTTCGATCCCCAGTTGTACCAACCAGCAGTGGTTGGCAGCTTTTTCAGGGCAGCGCACAATTGGCTATAACGCTGCAAATTGGGAAGGGACTGCTGGGAAGGGATATTAAAAATGGTTGCCTTGTTCGTTGCTCAAGCGCCTCCTGTTGGCTAGCCAGGCGCTCGTCAGTAAGATTTTAAGCTTGCTCATGTTCAGGTATCCTCCGCCCTCGTTCTGAACTTGCGAAAGTTTCGACCAATGAGTGTAAAGATGCAGGGGCTGACAGGCACGTGCTTCAGAGGAGAGCCGCAAACTGTCTCTCTCTCCTGAGCTAGCAACAAGAGGTCGCATATGAGCAAGCCTTGTACATAGTTCTCAAATTGGGCATTCCAGATTCGGGTGGGACTGGAGATGCCAAATAAAATAAATAAATAAATAAATGGGGATGCAGTAGCGCAGTAGTTGACTGTACTTAACTTGGGACCAACAGGCCCTGAGTTTGAGTCTCTGCCTTGGCTTTTCTGGTGTGCTCTTGGGCAAGACACTTCACTTCCACTCCCACTAGGCTCCGAACAGACTTACTTCTTTACAAGCCATTGTATTGGTGGATACAAATCTTCATACATTGTTTAACTGCAGGTGTGCTTGGCTTTTGGGTGTCAGAACACTCACAGGAAAGCAGACACTTCGGGTCTTCAGCGAGCTTTTTTTACCTCTTGCCATTAAAAGAGCTATAGGACATTTCACATTGATCAATTTCCCTGCTGACGCAAAAATGGCAGATTCTGCAAATGTTTAGACTTGGATGTTTAAGTATTTATTATTCAGTTCACCTTTGTCTCAGAATTACCAAAAAAAAATTTAAGACCCAAGGGACAGTTCTTTTGTTTAAAGCTCACTTCAGACAAAAGTTCTCTAATTTTAAATGTGTTTGGTCATTTAAGTGTACTAGTATATCATATGAAGTGAAGTATGATACACACATGCTACATAGCCAAAAGTTTGTGGACACTTTATTGAAACCTCATTAACATACAAGTATGACACTGTAAGTATGAAATTTGAATTGAATTTTGAATGAATTGGTCAGTTTAGGCTGATAGAACAGACTTTCTGCCTTGATTTGAGGATACTGTCAAATAATTCCTCTCCATGATAAGGAAATTGTTGCCCTTTCTGTACATGCCCCCCCCCCCCCAAAACAACTCAATTTAGTTCCAACTGAGCCCCCAGTAAGGGAGGGGGAAGAAGTGGTATACAAGTTGCTACAAATTCCCAACAGTAACGCGTTTTTGCGTTGCAGTACCCTTAAATGGAAACTAAATGTCTGCCCTATCAGGTCATAATGAGAAGTTAATTCCAAGTTAAACTAAAATGTCAGATATTTAGAATTCAAAAATGTCTGCTTTCCATGTATGTCAATGTGGTTTTAATGACGTGTCCGATTGTGGCTGTGTAGGGTATTTTATAATAAGTGATGCATTTGAGACACGTACAGTTTCGATCCCCAGGGCCCTCATTTGGTCTGCCCTCTTTTCCGCGATTGACAGGAACTTCCTTGGATCTGATAGGGCATCCACAAACTCTGCAACAAGCACATTTCTCACACATTAATCTCAGTCAAACCAAGTTTGTTATTTGTTAACGTACCAGGCAGATTGTCAGGCCGTGCTACCTTTGCAGCTGTTGAAAGCAAGCAATCCCCTGACTTTGATGAGAATCAAAAATAACACAGTGACCCCGCGACTGAAAATGTGCCTTAGTTGGTATAAGTCCATGTCCACTTCATCTCAGCTTCTTTGTCATTCTCACATTCATCAGTGCTTATAGAGTCTGCTGGTCCTTCACCTCTTCAACGCCAGTAAGTTACTTGCATAACAGTAAGTCATGCAAGTAACTAGCTTACTAGAATGTTGTTGCACACTGCTATGTAGCAGTGATTTAGGACAAGTAGAAGACCAGTATAGTTGAGAAATCAAGCTCCACTACTGCAGTGTGACAAAGGATTACAAAAGCATACAGAAAATAGGTAACAACAGAACCATGTTCACTCTGCAGAAAAACGTGAAAGCGCAGGCCGATGACCATGCAGCAGCTGCACAAATCTCTGGCACAGGTACAACTCAAAAATATTACATGAGTGCAGACAGAGAGGCAATGCAGATGCGCAGCTAACATTCATCCTGAAAACCTACAGGCAGTGAGATGGCATGCACCACCCTTGGTGAGAGCCTCCAACTAAAAACACGAGTTAGCACATGCTTTACTTAAACAGACAGCCAATTGCTCATACATCAAGCTACTGTATGGGCAATACAGGGCCTTAGTGACAGGATCCGGCATAGTTCCAGCTGGCTGCCCTCCAACCCCATTGGCAAAGCAGTCAACACAATAACTTGTGTGGGTCCAGAACACAACTGAAGGCACTTGGGCCAATAATGCAACTGCAAATGATGGTAAACAGGGAGTCAAGCAGCCATTGATTTGATGATATTGTTATCTGCAATGAACCAGCTATTGCTCTTTACAAATGTGGTCTTCACCATTAGGCAATGGTTGGAAATTGCCTTGGGCCCTGAACTACCAGAGGCCCAATAAAACACATAATTAACTTAAGGTTAAGATTTTTTTTATCCTTCATTAATTAATCATGTCACTCTGAAAATCCATTGGCTAAAATGGCATCATAATGTGTACAATTCATGAGTAAATAGTGTCTCAGCACCCTACCCCCCACCTCCCACAGCCCCCAAGTGAAATGGACTATTCCATGATCACACCTATGGAAGATATTCAGAGCACAAACAGAGGCAAGGTTGTGTGAAAATAGAAATTAAGCACTGCTATCCAAGCGGTTATGAAAAAAGGATGAAGCAGAAGGAGAGTAAAAGGTTTTTAGCAACACTGCTAACATTACTCTTCCTATGCCTGTCATCTGTTTATGACTGTAAATTCAGAATAAGTTACCATTGTCCCAATCTATTGCCAGACCCATTCTGTACATTAGTGTCATCTGACAGTCAAAACGTTTATTTGGTTATGGTGAGAAATTGGTGCATGAATTTAGCAAACCAAAAGTTGTGACTGAAGCAGTCATGCCAATAATTAAGCGTGGCAACACAACTTATTTTTTCCCTCTAGGTCATAAACCACTAGGGTTAACATCCAGAAAACAGCCATGCTCTGACATTGCTGAGCCTCCCGATGAAAGCTAACGTCAATGTTTGACAAAAAGCGATTGCTGAAGTTGGCTGCAACTAATGCCACTACATCTTAAAAATGCAGTCAATGTATTGTGCCACAGTAAAAACTCTCAGGAAAGGATTACTTCATGTCACTTGCCTGTATTTGGTTGCTAACGATATCATGCTCAATAAATCTAATATAAAAAACTGTTTTTTTTTTTTTTTGAGCAATGTTTTTTATTGATTTTCAATAAGAACATGCAAAACATATCAACACATACCACACTAGTTGCACAATGAAATGCAGGCAGACCTCGCTGCATACACTCACATACAAAAAAAAATTTTTAAAAATTGTCACACTCAATAGTCTTACATATAAATATAATCTATTGTTGCCTGAGAAAGTCCATTAAGGGTGCCCACACCTCTTCAAATTCTTGCACTTTACCCCTAGTTATATAAGTTAACTTTTTCTAATGTAACACACATTGCCATCTCTCTGATCCAAGATTGTGTAGAGGATACTTCAGTTTCTCTCCAAGATAAAGCAACCTTCCTCCTGGCCTGCAGGAGGCCAAAGTTGATCAGAGTCTTACACTTAGAGTTAACAGAAAAGCAATCTGAGTACATCCTTAAAATACAAAGTTTTGCTACGCAGGGCGTGCCGATTACATCCAATGGGTGGCAATGTTGTAAAGAAACATCCTTGTCTGAAAGCTCCGTGAAAACCGGAAGTTGATTGGTGACGACGGTAACCCCAAGTTTTGACTTCAGGTGACGGTGAAAATTGAGGCAAGAAAAAAAATCTTAGCATATTTCATGTTCCTGACACCCTAACGATTATATTTTTGTTGAATGGCAGAAGCTTTTCAATAAAATGAATCGCTGTGGTACCCTGGAAAAAGTGCTCGACCGCTCGGTCGAGTTGCCCAGTCATGGTAAACTGAAGCTGATGCCGACTCGGCGTATAAACACACAGTCAAGATAAAAAATGTAATCAGCCATTTCCTTGCTAGACTGCATTGTTCATGTTGGAAGTTTGTGAGCAGTTTACCATTCGAAAAGCAAATACCTACGTGAGATTTAATTATTTTTCCGAACCAAATTCAGCTCATTATAGATCGCATCAAGAAAGAACGTGTCTTTAATTGCCAATGGATGATTCTTAATGGATAACGTGTTAATAAACGAAAATTACTGAGAGCAAGTCAGGACCAATAATTGTTGTAAAGGGATGTGCCGTGCAAATGCATTTTGAAGTTCTGGCTATGCTGTGCTGTGCTTTGAGAACTCATAGTTACAGCTATCTAGATGGGTAGCTAACTATAAACATTAAATTTTACTATGGTAAATATATGAGACTGTAACTGAGGGGATGGATATTATGTAGCACAGTAAACATGAATTTCAGTCTCTTGTTTTTCTATGTAGGTTTGAATTGATGGGATGCATCTAGATAGCCATGTTGTATTTGCTTTACTAACCTCTGTCTCTTATCTAAGTACATCGTCTTGACGGTTGCACTTTTTACAGCATAAATATTTATGTGTGTGTGTGTGTGTGTGTGTGTGGCGTATATATATATATATATATATATATATATATAGCACGTTATCATCATAAAAACGTTTTTTTCAATAAATTGATTAATTTTATAAACATATTCTGCTGCCAATAATTTTTTTAAAAGAAAAACTTAAACTTCAGTTGCACAAATGAAAAAATTCCATTGATGCCTAATGCTTGTTAGTTCATGCCTAAAGTTACCCTAACTGGGCAAGTCAACCGGCTGGTTGACTAGCGTATCTGGCATCTGATTGGGTCATCTGGGGAAACTGAATAGTTGCTAAATGTGGAGTCAGGAACACAATTTTACCAATAAATAATTTTGTGAAAATGTATTTCGTAGTGTGTGTTCAAGGGTTAAAAAAAAAGTAACTAAAAAGTTACTTTTAACAGTAATGCATTACTTTTTGGTGTAACTAATCAAAGTAATTGAGTTACTTTTTGAATGAAGTAACTAGTAACTGTAACTAGTTCCTATTTTTCAGTAACTAGCACAACACTGATAGTGACTTATCAAGCCTTAAGGTAGAATACTGCTATTAAGCATGAATATCTTTATTTCATCACTTACATCAAATTGCTTTATTGACATGAGAAACAAACTTTCAAATTAGCAGGGATGGAGGTAATTTGCGTAAATTATGCAAATTAGGTGTCCAAGATGGCCGCCGCAAAGGGGCATATCATGACAATTTCAAAACACCATACCTCAGTAACTAATAGACATATCAACTTTTTTTGCGCACAGGTTGCTTGATTCAGCATCTATGGGCTAAACCTCTTAAAGTTGGACACTTCAACAAAATGCAAAGGTTTTTTGAAATTTTGCTCCTGACTTGAAAATTCTCTACCTCTTTATATATTCAGCACCCCCTGAAATTAAAAGAGTACTGAAAGGGCTATATTTTTTAGGTTCAGGACAACCAACATGTTGTAAACTATTTATGTTCTAAACTTCATTAAAATCGGACCAGCGGTTTTTGAGAAATGGCGCAAGAAAAATGTGAAAATAGCATTGGTATTTTTACAGCAGTAATCTACCTTAAGGCAGTTTTCAGTGATGGTGATTGCGTTTGCAATTTAATACCTTTGGAGCGTAGGTACTAATTGGCTCCATGTAATTGCGCATAGACAAGACTGCCATTATTGCCGCGAGGAGAAGACACAGGCGGCGAGTGCACCGGGAACGGGTGTTCTTCATCCATGTGACAATGTTTTGGATGTCAGAGGAGAGAATAATCCAGACATAAGGCCTATCTAGCAATGTCATTTCGGAGCTGTTAGATGAAATAAGGGCTGATTTGGAGCCAGTAACAAAAAGTCATGCCATACCGGCAACGACAAAACTTCTTGCTATTCTCCATTTCTCGCAACGGATTCGTTCCAGCGTACAGTAGCTCTCACTGCTTGGATCTCCCAAAACAGTTTCTCGTGTGAACTGTCTCAAATACTGGATGCCATGTTGCGCAGGATGGGCCGGTACATAAAGTCTCCATCCACACGAGAAGCACTGAATGAAACCAAACATGAGCTTTATGCAGTTGCTCGCTTCCCAAGAGTAATCGGAGCGATTGACTGTACTCTGCAAATTGTTCCCCCCTCAAACACTGAGAATGTAGTTTTAAACTTGCACCTTTTTTGCCAGTTATTTTAACTGTAATTTTACAATCAGTTTATAACACAGATTCCTCGTATGTTAACTGTAAACCACAATTAAATGCACGCAGTACTCTACTCACAGTTAAAATAACACGGAGACAATGCGTTAATTTAACTGTACAATTCAGTCCATTTATAACAGTGTATGTGCTTCCTCCACAAGCACCTCCGACTCTATCGAGTTGAATTTCATCTTGCGTTTGCGTTCGTCCTTTTTCTCCAAACAGTCCATGGTGGAAATAGCTGCAGCATGCAAAGTCCTCATTTAAATAATGCTGTTTGCACCAGCAGTCATTTAGGCAATTACTCTTAGTAGATCACGCACAAAAAGTAAGCAAACCAAACGCGCAAAATGTTACTACGAGCACGCAATTTAGCACTCTTTACCTGGGATCTTAGTAGATAAGGCCCACAGTGTTGGTGCCCAACAGCAGCAGTCAACATTTAGTTTTTAAAGTTAACATTGCAGCTAACAGCTTTTCCTGGCCTGATAGCCTTCAGCTAACGATGATAGCCTCACGGTCTACTTTTCACTTACCATCATCTCCGTAGCCGCCAAGCGTTTTCATTATCGATGTCCAGACCTGGTTGTAAAGGACAGGATGCTGAAGAACAGTATTGATAAGGCGCTCTCCCATGTTTGTGTCACTGGACTGTGCTGTATAGTGGTAGTATGAATTTCAATTTGCAGTTTGAGGTTTGAATGCTGTGACGGCAATAAAAACAAATCATTTCATTGGATAAAAGTACAATTTCGCAGACAGATTTTGGCAGAAGCTAAAGTCCGTGCGGATGATTTTTCTGCCGCACAGAAATTCCGCCTTGGTGTGCAAGTTTACATTAGAACCCATGGAATCAGCTTCTAAAAATATCCGCGCGAATAATCCGCACGGAAAATTGCGCTTGGTGTGAATGGGCCTAAAGCCTGCAAGAAAGAAGCAAATGACGAAATACTGCCAAATAAAATGAAGGGCAAAACGAAGGGGTAAATGTATGGCTATAATGCTGAATGAGATAAAATTTTTCCCTTGGGTAATTTTCAGTGCGAAAAAGCAGCTCTTGTTTGTTTGCTGGTGCAGGGGTGCTCCAAAAAGATTATAGAAAAGAGAAGACAAATTCATCGATGGATGGCAGCATTTTAAAAACAGACGCACTGATACAGGAGTTATTGGCATAAATGTCATTCTTTTAAAGAATAAATAACACATCTTTTAAGTGCTGTTCAGTTAATATGCCGCTTCTTGATTAATTTATTTTTGTTTTGTTTTCTTACTTGTGATTTCCAAATAAAGAGAAACTGTCTCATTTGTTGGGTTCTCATTTGTTATTAAAGAGATTGCTCAGCTGTCTGCGATCTTGGTTTTAGTGCATGACTTTGATCTCTTGCAATGTAACTGAGATCATAATGTCTTGGTATACCCACGATCTTTTCGGTTTAACTTCCATTTTGTTTATTTTCGAACATACCGCGTGCAATCTTATATTATTGACCTTGAAATCAATAGAGGTTCGAACGGGGCACACTTCTCTCCACTTTCCTTGGCCAGACATTGCCACTTGCAAATGTCACTAAGTTTGCGCAAACTTAAAAAATCAGAAGTAAAATACACCATGATTCCCATCCTAAAGTAAATAATTGTTTTTGGAAAGCACAGTTTTGATTAACAGCCACGATTTACCACAATATAATGATAAATGACCTATTTCCACCAATGACATTGGCCATTGGCCATTTTTTTCAGGTTTTTAACGGCCATGACAATGCCCCTTTGAACTCTGATTTTCACTTTAATTTTCCCTGAGGTTCAAAGTTAGAAAAAGTATTCTCTCCAAATTGTTGAACGGTGTCACACACATATTCTGTATCTGCTTTTTGCAGCACTTCACTGAAGCTACATCACACATTGAGTGGAATCTTCAAACTCAGGATAGTATATTCTTAAGGACGCAGCATTACATAAAAGAGAAAATATACAGATTCTGAACATAATCTTATATTCATTTCCCACTAATTCAGCAGGACGTGTTTGGGATCTTTGGAAACCTTGAGATCTCGACTCCAACTGCATCAGTTCCAGAATGCAACCGTATGTGATGAATCCACATAAAGAATCAGCACAGTTTAAGAGGTAATATAAATAGAGGATCTTCCATGAGTGGGCATGTCATATGAAGGTTATGAAAAGAGTTGAGTAAATTTTTTGCTTGTTGCAAGTGAGCAACAAACTAAAAATATGCTCATTTAGCTTCATAACTTTCATATGACACGACCGAGAGTATAAAATTCTGTTTATCACATAAATGAACTGCGTAGATTTCATAGAAAACAAATGTAATTTCCGTAAGCGCCTTAATAGTAATTCCCATTACATGTTACCGCGAAGTTAACACAATTATTCTGCTAACTTAGTCGGTCACTGTGTCACAGACATTCATGTTTGAATTAGCAACAGTTTGCAAACTCAAAGTCAACTGAATAGTTAGCTAATGTCAGCTCGCTAGCAAACAAACAATTGTTAAATAATGCTTTCGGAAAGGAATTGCGTGCACGCTAGCTAGCTGGCTAGCAGGCTGAGTAACATTAACTTGGTTATGAGAGCGGCACTTAGCTAGCTCACTACAGCGCTAAGCAATATCGATTTAACCAACATTTGACTTGATATTCCGTCTGGCTAAATATTAACAGCGTGATGTAACGCTGTTTTTTCCCACGCTCTCAGCCAATGAAATTTTTGCAAAAGTGATATGTACTTATAAAATCAAAAATATGTCATGAGCAATGGGAAAAATACAAAAGTTGTGTGATAAATAAAAATAGGACCAAGGGTCCTGTAGCTTACCAGCAAGCAGTCTTAGATACAAGTTCTGAAAATTTCATGTGAAGTTTGACATTTGAATTAATGAAAATAAATGTCAAGGTCACTAAATAAAAGTTCATATACATTTATAAGACCTTCTGTGATACAATCCTAAGTTCTGAAGCAGTTTTGGTGATACAAGTCATTGAAATATGTCAATATGCATTCAATATGTCAATTGTGAACTTTAAAGGTCACAGAATGTGAAGTTGTGGTCAGCAAATGGACTTCATATATGACTTTCTACAATGTAAATGTCTCTATGCAAACTTTGGCTCAATCTAAGACCATTTTGGTGATACAAGTCATTGTAATTTCACTGTTGAGTTTGACCCTCAAAGGTCACTAACAGTCAAGTTGAATGTCACCAAATGAAAGTTCATATGTGACTTCCTAGAAGTCAGTAACACAAACCTAGGCTCCATCTGTGACCATTTTAGTGATACAAGTCATTGAATTTTCACTAGGTCACATTTGACCTTTGAAGGTCAATACGAAGGTCACCAAATGAAAGTTCATACATGACTTCCTATATGTCTCTAATACAAACCTAGACTCCATCTGTGACCGTTTTGGCAATACAAGTCATTGTAATTGTATTATGTCAAGTTTGACCTTCAAATGTCACCAGCCGTCAAGTTGAATGTCACCAAATGAAAGTTCATATGTGACTTCCTACGTCAGTAACACAAACCTAGGCTCCATCTTTGACCTTTACAGTGACAGAAGTCATTGAATTTTCTCTTGGTCAAGTTTGACCTTCAAAGGTCAACATGAAGGTCACCAAATGAAAGTTCATACGTGACTTCCTATACATCTCCAGTACAAACCTACACTCAATCTGTAACGATTTTGCTGATATAAGTCATTGAAATTTCACTGTATAGTTTGGCCGTTGAAGGTCACTGAAGGTCAAGTTCAAGGCCACCCAATGAAACTTCATGCATGACTTCCTATATGCCCACAATACAAACCTAAGCTGTATCTGTAATAGTTTTGGTGATAGAAGTCATTGAAATTTCACTCTGTGAAGTTTGACCTTTGAAGGTCGCCGAAGGTCAAGTTCAAGGCCACCAAATGAAAGTTCATACATGACTTCCTATAAGTGTTCAATGCGCATATGTTCCCAATCTTCAATATTTTCAAGACTAAAAACCTTTGAAAATTGTAACATTTTACTTGACCTCAAGTTTGACCTTTCAAGGTCTTCTGAGGTCAACTTTAACACAGCCAAAATATAGGTCATATATTACTTCCCATACAAACTTAATCTCTATCTGCAACCATTTAGCTTCCACATGCGATTAACCCATTCTCCATAAGACCCAATGTTAAAGTACAGCGCCCCCACTAGACCCACTTCCGTCAATTCAATCAAAATGGCACTCACACTGTACATAAAGTGTATCAAGGTGAGTTGATTGCCAGATTTAGAAAAAAATTTGTCAGATAGTTTTTGAGAAATAATTTTTTTAAAATTTCAAGTCATATCTTTTAACATTGTTAATATATACCCTGACCTCGAGTTTGACCTTTCAAAGTCATCTGTGGTCAAATTTAATATTGCCAAAATATAGGTCATATATGACTTCCTATATGTCGATAATACAAACTTAATCTCTATCTGCAACCATTTGGCCTCCACAGGCCATCTTGCATATTCATAAAGTACAGTGCCCCCAATAGACCCACTTCCGTTGATTCAATCAAAATGGCGCTCGCACTGTACATTAACGGTACCAAGGTAAGTTGACTGCCTGATTTAGAAAAAAATTTATCACGCAGTTTTTGAGAAATCATTTTTTAAAATTTCTCAGTCCTATCTTTAACATTGGAGCCAAAATTTCAAGGGCCCATAAAATGGACAAAAACAATTCAATCAAAAATCCGAGAAAACCGTCTGGAGATATGGTCTAACAGTATGTTGCTGCAAATTTACATGAAAATTCATCCGGCCAAAAAAAAGATAAAAAATGTTCCGGACGACGGACGCCACACCACGACAATAGCTTATCGGCCCATAGGGCCGGTAAGCTAATTACATAGAATGTTTGATGTTATAACCTTACTAAGATTTGCACGGCTCATTTGAAGTGTAATATATTGATGTTTTGTATACAATTATGTTCCTGCAATTTGCTATTGAAGGCAATTAAAAACTCGATATTCATGTGAACCTGAAATTCAACTGGTCTGCCCTCTTGCCACGCCCATTTGGGAGTGGGGCAAAGGGCTGAAATTAAATACGAACATAGCACGTCATAAAGATGTAGTATGCAAAGTTTCAAGAAATTTGATTAGTCTTTGTGACCGCTATTAGTTACATTAAAATAGGTGTCTATAGGTAAAGGAATTTCAAAGGACACGGACCATCCATTTTTTGCTAACTTGGCCCAATAAACCAAAGGGAGTTTGTGGAATCACGCGGCGACATTGGCATTCGGCGCTTGTGTTAACTTTGGTCTTCTTCTGCCAAACCACTGAAAGATCAATGCAAAATTTGGTGGGGAGGTTGTAATGTGGGGGAAAAAAAAGGCCACTAGATGGCAGTATTGACTTTTTTTGTTAAGCCCAGTCTGGAGCTAGGTTTTGGGGAATGTCCTGGGCATGCCTCAGAGGGGAATGTCCCAGAGAATTGGAGAAAAGTCTGGAAGGTGGGAGGGGGCTGGGAAAGAGTCTGTAAGGAGAAAAATTGAGAGAGTGAAAGGTAGTAGGAGAAATTGCAAGGAGAAATTGTGGAAGGATACATTTGACCAGACCTGTCACTCTTTTCAAGACCTGTGAAGCTTTTTGTGGATTTTTGCCTGTGTTGGAGCATTTCCTGTCCCAGGACATCGCAACATAGCAGCCCCATCTCAATTACCAAGGGACTGTAAATATCTCATTTTTTTATTTTCAATCTTGGTCAGTAGAGTAGATTGTAGATTAGTTCAAAGTGTTTGTTTAATAAAATCTGTTAAAGTTTTAAAATTTTGTCTGTCATCCCTTGCTGTCCATGACGCCATAACAAATTGGGGCCTTAACAAGGTACATATGGATGTTCAGATTAAAATTTGTTCAAGGTGTCGAAACTCGACATCGAACATGGCTGCCAGTCGGCCATATTAAAAACTGCACTATATAATTCTGGAGAGCATTTGAAAGCAGTCAAAATGCTGAAACTTTGTACACACATACTTTTAATAGCATAAAAATAAAAAGCTTAGCTGTAAATTTGCTACTATATTACTCCCTTGAGCAACACACTTAAACCCAATAGCCAACTGGATAATTCTTCAGTAAATAATGCAGGGTACATTGATCTACTGTCTTGGACTTGATATTTCAATAGAGTTTTGCTTGAAATTTTGTTTTTCTTCCTACACAAATAACAAAAGGTGTCTTCATTTTCCCAATGTTGGACCCAAGAACAAAAGATACTACCACTTGTGAGCTTACATAACACTAAAGCATGAAATAAACCAAGTGAGCTACAGTGCCCATGGCACTAGTTTTCAGATATCGTCAACACCCATCATTTAGGGGATTTGCATGACGTCTCGACAGCAATACGGACGTGAAGTGTCAAGCTTGTGTAACTGTTAGAAATGACCTTTAAAGCAATACATGATAACTTTTGTGCCTTAAAAAAAGCCTTATAATTATTTTACTGTTATATTGACTAAAAATATTGCAAATGATCTTTCTAACATTTCTACAATGTCAGCAGTTCTTTAACTTTGAGTGCCTGAAGTGGCCGTGGTCCGTCCCGGTGTAAGGGTTTGTCCCTTGCAGCCCCTCCCCTTCCACGTTCTTTCACCTCCACCTTAACAGGCTGCAGGTGTGGCCTGTTGGGTAGGAGGTGATTAAGCAGTGTATATATAGGGCTTGTTGGTCAGCCCCAGTTTGCCTCTGTATTGTTTTCTGCTTTGTGAGCATGTTGACTGCGCTCTGTTTTCATGGTTTTTTTTTTTGTTATTAAACTCCGGTTCCTTTTTAAATCTGCTTGAGCACTTGAGTCTGCTTAACCTCTGATCATGGTTCTAGCTCCTGCCGGATTGCATTGTTCATCCGGCGGGAGCAAATCCATTACAGAATACAGAAACCAATGTCAAGACTCAGCCAGGCAGTGTGTTCCGGGTCGGGCTGGTGCCATGCGTTCGGGGTCCGGCTGGTGCCATACGTTCGGGGTCCGGCTGGTGCCATGCGTTCGGGGTTCGGCTGGTGCCATGTGTTCGGGATCCGGCTGGTGCCATGTGTTTCGGGTCCGGCTGTGTGTTCCGGGTCCGGCTGGTGCCATGCGTTCGGGATCCGGCTGGTGCCATGCGTTCGGGGTCCGGCTGGTGCCATACGTTCGGGGTCCGGCTGGTGCCATGCGTTCGGGGTTCGGCTGGTGCCATGTGTTCGGGATCCGGCTGGTGCCATGTGTTTTGGGTCCAGCTGTGTGTTCCGGGTCCGGCTGGTGCCATGCGTTCGGGATCCGGCTGGTGTCATGCGTTCCGCAGTCCGGCTGATTCCTGGCTTCGCGGTCCGGCTGATTCCTGGCTTCGCAGTCCAGTGTGCCAGTCCGGGGCGTGTTCCAGAGTGCCGGTCCGGGCTGTGTTCCAGAATGCCGGTCCGGGGTCTGGGGTGTGTTCCAGAGCGCCGGTCTGGGGTCCGGGGTGTGTTCCAGAGCGCCGGTCCAGGGTCCGGGGCGTGTTCCAGAGTGCCGGTCCGGGGTGTATTCCAGAGTGCCGGTCCGGGGTCTGGGGTGTGTTCCAGAGTGCCGGTCCGGGGTGTGTTCCAGTGCTCGCCTGGAGTCGTGCCTAGGGGAGGGGGTACTGTAAGGGTTTGTCCCTTGCAGCCCCTCCCCTTCCACATTCTTTCACCTCCACCTTAACAGGCTGCAGGTGCGGCCTGTTGGGTAGGAGGTGATTAAGCAGTGTATATAAAGGGCTGGTTGGTCAGCCCCAGTTTGCCTCTGCATTGTTTTCTGCTTTGTGAGCATGTTGACTGCGCTCTGTTTTCATGTTTTCTTTATTGTTATTAAACTTCGGTTCCTTTTTAAATCTGCTTGAGCACTTGAGACTCAGTGATTTGTAATTGTAGATTATTCCCATAAGTGGAGCTACCGCGGGGGCCAGGGGGACGGCCCCCCCAGGGCCCACGGCCAGTGGGGGCCCCCGCTGCAGCCTCGCTGAGCTACATTCTCATTACCGTCAAACAGAAAAAACAACTACAATGGTCGTAAGGCGTGCTGTTACTATATGTACTCCCCTAACTGAATAATTAACGAGGCATGATGTTCTATATATAAACCCCCATTTCGGTAATCTAGTCACTAGCATGGGTTTTTTTTTTTGTTTTTTTTTTTGAAAAATTATTCATAACTATTATATGAAGTTTTCATGCTTAATATACCCACGTTTTAAAGACTATTACTGAAATCAACTATTTTCTTATTTTATTTGGTATTTTTCTTTCATACTGATATGCAAATTGTCAAGATGATTGCAGGGTAATGTGTTGCCCAATGTCAAGTCTGTATTTAATTTGATAATGTGACCACGTTAATGTCTGTAACATCTGAGTTCAAGCGCAAAATCTGAACATCATCAAATTTGCAAACTTAGGAGCAGTCATTCCATTCAAACTGTGGCAGCCCCGCCTTTCAGCTGGTGTCCCACGTGAGCAGGAACATGCAGGAAAAGGCGTGGCACCAGCAGGATAAGGTCCAGGGATTCAGCACCCTGGACAGAAACCGCAGCACAGGCGCAGCACCACGGACAGCGCCACATTCCAGAGGAGGGTGGAAGAGTGCACACACCTGGAGGACATCAAGATGCAATCAGGGTGGGGCATAAAATGGGGTTGCTGCAGTGGAGAGGGGGTAGTCTGGAGCAGACAGAGGAAGTGTTTGGGTGCTCTCCTGCCCTCTGATGAAGTTGCAACCATTAATCCTGTGCTTTCTTTACCCAGCCTCCAGCACCTTGGGGATACAGAGCAGGCGCTGAGGTGGACCCCTGTCCCAGAGCCAGTGGACCGGCCGTGCGGGACCCCTGACTTACCGGAACCCCAAGTCTCAGTGCGGGTTCCTTACAGAGCCCAATGGGCCCATGTAATTGGAAGGAGTGCCTAATAAAAGTCTTTTTTTTTTTTTTCTAAATCCTGTGTCTGGTAACATTGCCCTACTTCTGTCCACACTGCCCACGCGAGATCAGGCTGGGAGGCCACAAGTGGTGGAGAATGCAGGCATCAGTCTTGTAGCTGCCAAAGTGGACAAGTAGGAGCTGCGCCTCAAGAGAAGGGGAAGGAAAGGGGGGTACACTGACCGCGGTCCTGTCTTCCTCGCACCGGACCTGTCCTCCCGAAGGGCCATGGACGAGGCCCTGACCGCGATCCTCCGGTCTCAGGAGGCGCTCCAGTCAGCGGTGGCTGAGCTGTGCGACAGCACGAGACGAACCAGCCAGACGCGTCAACCGAAGGACGTGCTCACGAAGCTGACCGGGAAGGATGACATCGAAGCCTACCTGGAGGTTTTCAAGCGAGCAGCCCATGGTGAGGGGTGGCCCCAGGAGGAATGGGGAAGAATACTGGCCCCGTTCCTGACAGGAGAGGCCCAACGGGCCTATAGGGATCTTCCCAGCATAGACGCGCTCCAGTACCCCCGACCGAAGGCAGCCATCTTGGGCCGGTACGGGTTTAGTCTGCCGGCACGGGCCCAACGGTACCACGAGTGGCAGTATGACCCCACAGCCCCAGTGCGAGCACAGGTGAGCGATCTGGTCCGCCGGACACGCCGATGGCTGGCCGAGGGGGAGGGCCCGCCCCTGATGGAGCGGATTGTGCTGGACCGATGTGTGCGCGCCCTACCCCCGGGGGCGAAGAAGTATGCAGCGGAGCAAGGCCCCCGATGTGTGGAGGCCCTCATCGCCCTCCTGGAGAATCACCAGGTGACCCAGGAGATGCTGCGCACGGGCCGGCCGTCACCCGGCGGGGGCCTCCGGGCCCCCCTGCGGCCCACCCCAAGTAACCAAGACCCCCAACAACCCGGCCGCTCCCTAGACGGAGCCCGCCCACCCAGAACCCACCAGGAAAGAGCCCGGGCCCAGCGGACTCCCGACCAGAAGAGAGGCGGAGGTGCTTCGCCTGCGGCCAGGCTGGCCACCTGGCCCGAGAGTGCCCTAGCCAAGATGCCAGCATGCCTAGCGCAGACACCTCTGGGGGTGTGGCCCGGTCCTGCCACTACCTGACCACCTGCTGGGCCCACCGGGGCATGGCGGCCCCTCGGCTGCCTGTCAAGGTGAACGGCCAAGACGCAGAGGCCCTGCTGGACTCGGGGAGTGCCATTTCCCTCGTCCAGCCTGAATTTGCCAGCCCGGAGGGGGGAGAGGAGGAGACTGTGTGCATGGGGAGGCCCGCCGATACCCCACGACAGAAGTACAGCTCCGGACCCCCCAGGGCCACTGCCAGGTGAGAGTGGGGGTGGTTCAGGGGCTCCCGCTACCCGTGTTGTTGGGGAGGGACTGTGCACTGTTCCAGCGCTACTGGCAGGAGGGACCCAGAGGGGAGGAGCTACATAGCCGCACCCAGAGGCAGGGCGGCGGGGCCCCGAGCGGCGTGTGCAGTGACCACGGCCAGTGAGGGAGAAGCTGCCTCACTCCAGGGAGGGTCGGCCCCGAAAAGGGAAACAACCACGGCCGTGGAAGATGCGGAACCGGGGGAAGCCTTTACGGACTTCCGTCCAGACCAGAGGGATTCCGCCCATCCGCCAACTACCTTTGGGACGGCGCAGCTGGAGGAGCCAAACTTCGCCCAGGCGTGGAAAGCGGTACAACAGCCAGGGCCCGGGCCACCCAGAGGGGTGAGTAAGTCGACCCTACCGTACTTTACTGTTCGTAATGGGCTGTTATACAGGATCTGCCAAGTACGGGGGGAAGAGATCGCCCAACTGCTGGTTCCCCGCCCCTACGTCTCAAAGGTACTCTACCTGGCCCACATGCACCTGTTTGGTGCCCACCTAGGGGCCGAGAAGACCTATGAGCGGATTCTAGCCCGTTTCTATTGGCCTGGAGTGAAGCGGGCGGTGGAGGACTACTGTCGGCGATGTGCAGAGTGCCAGCTGCATAGCCCCAAGGTAGCGTACCGGGAACCCCTAATCCCTCTCCCCATTATAGATGTGCCATTCAGGAGGATTGGCATGGACGTCCTGGGGCCCCTGCCGAAGTCTGCACGGGGCCATCGCTATGTCCTTGTTATCGTCGACTACGCCACCCGATACCCCGAGGCGGTGCCCCTACGGACAGCCACCGGCAAGACCATCGCCAAGGAGCTGTTCGTCCTCTTCAGTCGGGTAGGCGTGGTTGATGAGATTCTAACTGACCAGGGAACGTGCTTCATGTCCCAGGTACTGCAGGAAATGTGCCGCTTGCTCCACATCACCCAGCTACGCACTTCTGTGTACCACCCGCAGACTGATGGGCTTGTGGAGCGCTTCAACAAGACGCTCAAAAGCATGCTACGCAAGCTCATTAACACGGACGGGAAGGACTGGGACCAGCTGCTGCCCTACCTCCTATTTGCCATACGGGAGGTCCCCCAGGGCTCTACAGGCTTCTCCCCTTTCGAGCTCCTGTATGGAAGGCGGCCCCGGGGCCTCCTGGACCTCGCCAAGGAGGCCTGGGAGCAGCAACCATCACGCCACCGGTCCCTGATTGAACATGTAGAGGTGATGGACTAGCAAATGGGCCGAATCTGGCCCATGGTGAGGGAGCACATGGGCCGTGCACAGGCAGACCAAGCCCGGCTCTACAATCGAAGTGCCCAGGTTCGGGAGTTCAGTCCAGGGGAGTTCAGTCCAGGGGGCTCTACGAGGTGGTGGAGCGAGCGGGGCCTGTAAATTATCGGGTAAGACAGCCAGGACGGGGCCGGCCGACCCAAATTTATCACATAAACCTGCTTAAGCGCTGGCATGATCCCGGCCAAAGGCCGGACTCTGTGTTTGTTGCCACCTTTACACCACAGGAACGCCCGGAGGTACCCCTGGGGGAGGAGCCGACCCCCCGCCAGCGCCAGGAGCTGCGGGAGCTGGTGGGACGAAACCAAGACGTGTTCAACCCCACCCCGGGGCGGACCGACCTGGTGACGCACGACATTGTGACGGAGCCCGGGAAAAGGGTAAAGCTCCGTCCGTATAGGATTCCAGAAGCACGGCGCCAGGTGATCCGGGAAGAGGTCCAGAGGATGCTCGGGCTAGGTGTCAGAGAGGAGTCTCACAGTGCGTGGTCCAGCCCCATCATGCTGGTGAAGAAGCCCAATGGGAGCTGGAGATTCTGCAATGACTTCCGCCAACTAAATTACATCTCCCTCTGTGACGCCTACCCGATGCCCAGGGTGGACGAGCTGAGAGCGGTTGGGGCCTGCCCGCTTCATCAGCACGCTGGACCTCACCCGGGGTTACTGGCAGGTGCCCCTCTCCCCCCAGGCCAAAGAAAAGACCGCCTTCGCCACCCCCGACGGCCTGTACCATTACACAGTTCTCCCTTTTGGAGTACATGGGGCCCCCGCCGCGTTCCAGCGGCTAATGGACCAAGTTCTGAGACCCCACCGAGAGTATGCGGCTGCATACATTGATGACATCGTGGTCCATAGCACCACCTGGGAAGAACACCTGACCCGGCTGGAGGTGGTACTGGGGGCCCTCCGGGATGCCGGGCTCACTGCCAACCCTGCCAAGTGCCAACTGGGACTCGAAGAGGCTCAGTACTTGGGACAAGTCGTGGGCCGTGGGTGCATCCGGCCCCTAGCAGAGAAGGTGAACAGCCTAACCACCTGGCCCCGCCCAGCCACCAAGAAACAGGTGAGGACGTTCTTGGGGTTGGTGGGGTACTATAGGCAATTCACACCTTCTTTTGCTACCCGAGCAGCAGCCCTACACGACCTGACCTAGAAGGCCCAGCCCGACAAACTGAGGTGGACCCCGGAAGCAGAAGCCGCCTTCCAGGATCTCCGAGGAGCCCTGTGCCAGGAACCTGTTCTCGCCACTCCCAACTCCAGGCTGCCATTCACTGTGCATACCGATGCTTCGGGGGCGGGCATAGGGGCAGTCCTCTCCCAAGTACAGGATGGAGCGGAACACCCGATCGCCTACATCAGCCGTTGGCTCCTCAAGCACGAACGAAACTATTCGACGGTGGAGAAGGAGTGTCTGGCCATTAAGTGGGCAGTGGGTAAGTTCCGCTATTACCTGCTGGGGAGGGAGTTTGTCCTATACACAGATCATGCCCCCCCGAAGTGGATGTGCCAGGCGAAGGACAGTAATGCCAGGGTGACACGATGGTTCCTGTAGCTCCAAAACTACCGCTTCCGGGTAGAGCACCGAGCTGGACGCCTCCATGCCAATGCGGACGCCCTCTCCCGGAGAGGAGACGCCCTCCTGGGTTACGCTCCTACCAGGGACAAGGAGCTAAGGAGGAGGGTATGTGGCAGCCCCGCCTTTCAGCTGGTGTCCCACGTGAGCGGGAACATGCACGAAAAGGCGTGGCACCAGCAGGATAAGGTCCAGGGATTCAGCACCCTGGACAGAAACCGCAGCACAGGCGCAGCACCATGGACAGCGCCACATTCCAGAGGTAGGTGGAAGAGTGCACACACCTGGAGGACATCAAGATGCAATCAGTGTGGGGCATAAAATGGGGTTGCTGCAGTGGAGAGGGGGTAGTCTGGAGCAGACAGAGGAAGTGTTTGGGTGCTCTCCTGCCCTCTGACGAAGTTGCAACCATTAATCCTGTGCTTTCTTTACCCAGCCTCCACAACCTTGGGGATACAGAGCAGGCGCTGAGGTGGACCCCTGTCCCAGAGCCAGTGGACCGGCCCTGCAGGACTCCTGACTTCCCGGAACCCCAAGTCTCAGTGCGGGTTCCTTACAGAGCCCAACGGGCCCATGTAATTGAAAGGAGTGCCTAATAAAAGGCTGTTTTTTTTTTTTTTGTTCTAAATCCTGTGTCTGGTAACATTGCCCTACTTCTGTCCACACTGCCCACGCGAGATCAGGCTGGGAGGCCACAAAACGTAAAAGCAGTAGTCAGAAAAGAGAGAACTGGAGGAGAGGGTAGCAAAGCTACCAGTACTAAGTTCATTTGGCTTCAAGCAGGTGCCGCACCACGGACGACCCTTCCTCAAGCAGCAATGCAGCCAACAGGTAACAGATCAAGCTAAGCTAAAGTTTGACCCAAATAATAACATTCACGGCTATTGTACTAATTTCAAGACAAGACGAGGATTTTGCTCAGCGCAAAGTTTGATGAATGCCATTCAAATAGGTGAGTAGGCCTACAAGTGACTTTTCTTTTAGTCCAGAGTCGATTGTTGTATGCTTGAGATCTATGGCAGAAATAAGGCAGTTAGTGTGCAGTTAATTGGTCATTTTATGGGATTTATGCAGACGCTGTTTTGTTGGGAAATTCAGGGGATATTGTGGCATTGCTTTAAATATATTTAAATATCGTTAAATATTGCAGCTTTCGTCTGTCTCATCGCATGCTTTTTCAAGTCACTTATGTCCTGTCTTTATGTCACCTTTATGTCAGATATTGCTCTCGTGAGGTAATTGCACAGAAATGCACGTTTTCGGACGTTTTAATTGACCCAATTATCGCTGTACAGGGATTCTTTCCAAGGTAATTGCCAATTTTGTTTTCTTCCCATATATTTGACATTCGCTTGTGCCTCTATGAAATATTACCGGCGGTATTAACTCTAACAGTGGTATTCGTACAATGTCTTTCGCAGTAACCCAAATATTACTGGCGGTATTAACTGCTAACAGTGGTATTTGTACAATGTTTTTCGCAGTAACCCTGTTACTGACCGCGCTGCCACACACTTGTATTTATGCATGTGCAGGTGATATGGTTTTGTTGTGGTGCGCACCGGAAAATGGGGCTCCCCCGAAAGCCAATCCATGGCTTCACGGCCGCTTTGCCAGAGTGCCCATGCCTAAAGATCAACGTCATTATCTCACTCTTTGCAGTAATGTAATGTTTTTTTTTTTTTTTTTTTTTTGCTCACGTATACGCTTGTGGTCGTTGTCTTGGCAGGGTAGTAAGCTTCGATATTTACATATCTTAACCGAATCTGAATTTACAGCTCTCAATCGCAGTTCTTAACTTAATTTCAGCAGTTTCAGAAATCTCTGTTGTTTTCTTTACCTCATGCAGGCCAATAATTTGACCCTTCTGAAACAGTACAACAACACCATTTCCACAGCCACAGGATATGATCTGACATTGTTGCTTAAAAATGAGAAGCTACTAACTGCATCAGTTAGGGTTAAATAACTTGTTACCAGCTGAAACATATTAATCACTGCAGTAATTATCCAATGGAAGGCTCTTACCTTTTTGTTTAGTAAAATCCAAGAGGTGACTTTTTTGGTCGGGCAGTGTACGAACTCAAGACACGAAATAATTTGCTTCATTTAAACTTTTAGCGTTTTTTATTTATTTAAATTTCTTTTTGATTTGTATAAAGTGTTTTAATCACGTTTGTACCTGTGCAATTAATGATATTCCAGTCTTTTTCAGTCGGGCTTGTTAAATCTTCTGAGGGCAAGTGACTTTTTTCTCTCACAAGCTCGACCGGCTAGTGGCAAAACATGGGAAGATCCAGCTTTGCCAACAAATCAAATTAATGAAACTCTCACTTTTACCTGGCCGAAGGCTCGGAATAAATGAAAATGACTACTTTTGTCCTCGCCAAAGGCTTGGAATAAATGATATGACTATTCTCGTTTAACAGACGTCGGGCAACCATACCCTATATACTTTTGCTGCCAAAGCACCGGCAACTTTTTTTTTTCTCCCTCTGAACAATTTGATTGACAAAGTGGCTTCACTGTATTTTATCTGAAACATAAGTTTGCTTGGCTCAATAAGTGACGATTTGTGTTGGTTGGGATAGAATATGATGCAGACCTATCCGTTATTTTACAGTTGACTGCAATGACAATCTGAGGAGCCCCTTGTAATGCTTCGCCCCCTCTGGGGTGAGAGCCTACCTCCGCCCCTGATTATTCCCTTGGGAAAAAGCCAAATATCTGCTTTGTTTACGGCTGCAACAATAAGTCTGATGCAAGCAGAGTCATCGCGGTCCATAAATTTCCAAAAAACCCCGCAATTTGAAAGGCATGAGTAAATTTTCTGAGGAGGAAACAAGCGGATTTCACAGAGCCTGGTGATGTGTCCGATTCTACTCCCCCGTCAAATTGATTAATTAATTAAATTAAATTAATCCTCTTTGAGAAAGTTCTGTGATGCAGTGGCTGATTTAAGAAAATCATGGAAGAAATAACGTAACAGGCATTGATAAATCAGCTCGCTCTTAAAGCTATAGTGCTTAACTTCTACATGTCCGTAAATGTCTGTTTCAACCAAGCCACTACTAGAGCAGATGACACAATGCTGATTAAGCCGACTGGCTCCTCTAACATCTCACGGTATTTTTCAGTATTTGTGCTTTTGTATTGCGTGTCGACCGGCGACATTCCCCCGCTGGCACACAGGAAATGACGTGTTATACCTCACAACAAGAAGGGAGGGGGAGGAGGAGCGGAGCGTGTCCTAGCAAGAGGCAGAGCGCTGCTAGAAAGAGAAAGCAACATGGCGGAGAACCCAAAGAAGTGGTCGAGACATGGTTCAGAAGTGGATCCTACCACAAAGAAAAAGCCTGGTCGTTCGGCTGAAGGACTATTAGCGAAGAAGGAAAGAGACCGACGGAGAAGACAAACACGGATTTGTATTGGTGTCGCATTTCCTCGGTGGAGAGCCTGAAGGAAGAAATTGGGCTGAGGGCAGACACGGGTGTTGCCTTACTGACTTGGTTTATAAGACATTATGAGTAGGATGTGTTGCTGTTACATGTACTGGACCTAGTACTTTATTATTTTCTTGGAAATGGTGCTACGAATGTAACGTAATGTTAGCAGCCTGGTGTTCGCCACGTTGTGTAGCGAGAGACCATGGCGGGCAGTACACAGTGTGTAGTGAGCGTTACTCAGTGTACCGTGGCGAACAGTACACGATGTGTAGTGAGTGTTACTCTGTGTACCGTGGCGAGCAGCACACGGTGTGTAGCCAGTGTTACACTGTGCACTGTGGCGAACAGTACACGGTGTGTAGCGAGTGTTACTGTGCACCCTGGCGAACAGTGCACGGTGTGTAGCAACAGCGTGGAGAGCTACACTCTAACAGTTCGTTCAGTTTGGTGTTGCGTTTTACTGTAATCTTGCTAACAAAATATAGACAGATCATAGTCCAGCCTACGGTCACACATTCGCAAATGCGGTCTCAGAATAATGTCATGCCAGTGCTGAGTATGGGCAGTGTGTCACGCATCAGTCTGCCGCTTGAGGATACACCAGGGTATACGTCATATGGAAGTGCTGGCTGTGTTGTCGTAATAAGGCAGAATTCCTCTAGGGGGCGACAGAAGTTATGTACTATAGCTTTAAGAAAGTTATCACAGATGACGCGTCATAAAGCGATGAATTTTGATACTCTGCCATCTCTTACGATTTTCCTTTTGCACTACTGAGCTCTCCTGCTCAGCAGTGATCGCACAGTTTCCCCATGCTTTGATGATCTGTTCTGCCGTTAAATTCAGAGTGAAATGTACATTCGCTCTCCACACTATTTAGAGACGTCCTTGCATTGCTTTGTTCGCGGAGACATGATTTGACAGGGGAACTCAATCGAACACAATACCAGATCAGAATTGGTGATCTGCTCTGAACACTACACTGATGACTGCTTTTATCAGCCAGATCCCGAGTCACAGGAAAAGTCTGGACATGACTTGCTGAAATTGAAGCTTAATAAGCCATTGGTCAATAATCTGAGCCCAAACTGCTGCGGTCCCGAATCTTCCCCATCCATTCTGTACTCATAAAAGCAGGTTAATAACCCAGGGCGCCGCTTAATTAGCCCATACCTAAAATGATTATAGAAACCATTTTATGCAAAAAATGATTCAGAACGAAACTAAATCCATCCTCCATCACATTGAGTAAAATTGAAACTTCAGCCATGATAACAAAGCCAGAAATATAGGGCACTAGCGGCCCCAGAAGCTCTCGTCGTTAAGATAAACAAAATGTTGAAGCTTTTCTTGACGGACGAACGCACGGATGGAGCCCGATACCATAGCTCCCGTGCCACTCAGGGGGTGGGAGCTAATTAGGAGCCTGTAACTGAAATAGTTGATGAGATAAAGCAAAATGTCAAAATTTTTGGTGATATTTTTAGGCCAGTGACCTTGAAAAATAGGCCAAGATCACCTTTAGGCACGTCACTTGTAGGCCTTTATGAGATGCATGTCCAGTAAAAATTAGGAGCCTGTAAGGGAAATAGTTGATGAGATAAAGCAAAATGTCAAAGTTTTTGGTGATATTTAGATGCCAGTGACCTTTAAAAATAGGGCAAGGTCACCTTTTGGCACGTCCTTTGTAGGCCTTTATGAGATGCATGTCCAGTGAAAATTAGGAGCCTGTAACTGAAACAGTTGATGAGATAACAAAAAAGGTCAAAGTTTTTGGTGATATTTTTAGGCCAGTGACCTTGAAAAAATAGGCCAAGGTCACCTTTAGGCACGTCATTTGTAGGCCTTTTTGAGATGCATGTCCAGTAAAAATGAGGAGCCTGTAACTGAAATCTTTGTTGAGATAAAAAAAATGTGTTGACGGACCCACGCACACATGCACGCATGCACGCGCGGATGGAGCCCGATACCTGGTCTAACAAGACCAGGAGCGTCATTAAAATAATGAAAAAAGCGCAAGCTTCTAGCCTGTCCAACTCAATGGGATGAATAGTTCACTAGCAAGCATGCTAATGCTTTTCGCCACTAAACCAATAAATTAACGTCTCTACGACAACCGTTACATGAGTAACTTAATACTTTTAAAGCGAAAAGCTCAAGCATGCTAGCCAGCCAGGGTTGCTTTTCCTAAACGCATAGTTCAGGGGTCGGCAAGTAACTTGGGCTGTGGGCTGAGATTTTTCCTCGCCACTAGGTGGCGGGCCAGAGGCCAGGCTACGGCCTTTTTAGACGCTGTGATAGGTGCCCCTAAGGTCCACTCGCAAAAACCAGGCCTACACGGACAATGGTGAGTCTAATAAAAATAACTAATGACAATAAATAAACCATGTGGACTGTGCACAAGCCCATCGGCAGTCTCTTTTGATTATTTAATTCTCTTAATGGACTTAGCTTCTCTATCAATATTGAGTCATCTGCAATTTTGAAAAAGGCAATGATGGCAATAATAGGCCCAGGTTAGGTCTATTAGGCTACTAGTCGTATTAGTCTATCTTGGGCTACTTTGATTTTGAAATACTTGGTTGACTGCCTCCTTACAATGATACAATGTTTGCTGTTTTGGTGGAAATAGCGTGCAGAGAGGAGTTAGCTGAATTAAAAAGACGTCTCTGTCAAAAGGTCTAAAGAGGAGAGCTGACAGCGAAAACAGAGCCTATAAAGAGGAATGGAGAGACAAATTTGCGTTCATCTTACCCAGTTGTCGTAATGGAAAGCCCATGTGCCTCATATGCAAGGAAGTTATCGCGGTTTGCAAAGAGTATAATGTATTATGTATAATGTCAGGCGGCATCACAAAACGAAGCATGGCTCCTTCAACGTTGCTTATCTGCTCCGGTCTGAGGCACGAAAACGCAGGGCTGCCAACTCTCACGCATTTGGCGTGAGATTTATGGCATATTCACGTTCCCGTGCCGTAGTCAGTAATTATTCAATAAACGCAATGCATGTGTTTCACGATCGTTCAAATTGTTTAAATGAAATAAGACCATTTGAAACGTTTTTATGCAATTCCATTGCTTTCAACCCCTGAGTAATGAAAAGCGTGAGAAATGAATGAAATGAAAATGAATCTTGAATGTCAGTTACTAAAAATTGGTCTGAAATGTTTTTTTCTCGTGCGTTTCATTTCAGGAGCATCAGCCATTGCGCTACTGCCCGATCATCATTTTATTTTATTTTACTTTGCGTAAAAGCCTTCTGGATTATGCCACAGTTACTGGCTTGTTAAATAAAATATAAACCTAATTTCCTGTGTCGCTCTGACGTAAATATTTTGTTGCAGCACGACTGTCAGCCTGAAGTTCAGTTAAAGGCAGCGCATTTCTCCATAGGCTGCCCCAATATGTCAAAAATGTAACTTTCCTTTTTAGTTGAAGAAAATGAAATAAAGACAACTAAGATTAAGAAGACAAATCCTGGCTCTGGTATTCTCTCGTTTCTGCTTAACATCAGGTGCCTGGTAGGCTATAGGCAGGAATCGCAGGAATAGCCTGCGTTTGGAAAAAAAAAAAAACGCTTGGAGAGAAGAGAAAGAAAAAAAAACCTGTGATTGGAATCACCCGGTGGGCCAATGAAAATTGTTTACGGGCCTAAATTGGACCAGGGTCCGGCTGTTGCCGACCTATGGCATAGTTGCTACCAGAGCAACTTACATAGTTCGTCCATTCACAATCAGTGGTTCCAACTACGTCAGTTAGCTCTGTGATTTCGGGAAACACACCCCACCTGTTCAAACGGGGCCTAATTTGACAGGCATGGGCCATGTTGTTTATCGCGTCCGCACTGTGGAATTAGAGCTATAATTCTGAAGGTCTTGTGTTGTGTCATCATGCTCGTAGGCTACATATTTTTGGGCACCTTTCCTTGTCATGGCCTCATAAAACTCTCAGCACATAGTTTCGGTGGACCACGCTACAGGCTGATTGCAGTCAAATTTACCGCATCTACCTAAAGTAGTCACAAGAGAGAACTGGACCTCTCGCCAGCAAAGAAAAAATTCAGTGAAAACAACGCAATTACTGGGGACTACCTTGATGTGCCCATTTTAAGTGGAATTAGCCAGGCACTCAAGGAGCAGCAATGAAATTTTGATGTTTCGGTTGCCCTGGCCTTGAAAGAAACCCTGGAATCTGTTCTCATGCCCAAGCTTAATTTACTGAAAGGTGTGATTTCTTCCATCAACAGTCCACCCAATGCGTGAGTGGGTAAAGCCATGTGAAAGTCTGCGAGGTAGCGTCACTTACATTGATAAAACTCTTTTAAATAATTCTGCTCAGGCTTTGTCGATAGAAAATCACGAGAAAGGGAACTTTACTCATTTAATTAAGATCTGGCTTTGGACACAGTTTGGTTGAATTTATCACATACTTCCTAAATTTTGGCTGATCAGCTGATTCACTACAAAACCATGCACAGAGCTTATGCAACTCCATATAGGAAATTCCAAATTAACTGGATTCCTAGTTACAATTGTAATATCTGTTGTTTTTGCCCAGGTATATTTATTCATATGTTATGGGAATGCCCCAAAATTCGGATTTGTGGACCTTTGTTGTGAACGAACTATCTAAATTGATTGGCATTATTGTTCCACATATATATACACATACACAAACACTCGTATGGGTTCCATGGTTTTTTGTGCACCCCCTCAAAAAAAATCTGAGTTCTAACCAGGAAAAAATTGGGCAGAAGCTCCCCTGCCACATGCCATTTCAATTCCCCCATCCCCTTATTAAATGAGCAAAATAAAAGAGGAATACACGGCATCACACCTTCAAGTAAACGTCATAACTGTGACAAATCTAACAGATAGGTATGATTACATGAAAAACTCTGTACCATGCTTCATCACATCGAGCAAAAGTTTTCCCCACTTCAGATGTTTTGAAGGAATTATAATATCAATAATTTTGTCAATTATGTCCATATATTCAATGAAACATAAATTTGATAGCTATTGCAATGGACAACACGCACACACACACTCGTATAAATTCAATAAGGACCAACCAACCTTTATGCTTTCTTGTGTCAATGTGGTGTTTGATACTTTTGTAGTTCTTACTCCTCTGCTTGCAATGTTAATCCTGTCTGAAAGCAAGGAGCGGAGCACTTTTGCCGAGATAGCCACTTTCCGGATGCGGTCACCAAATTTCATCATGACGGTGTGCTTGTCGATCTGTAAAGTTACTGTTTTCTCTAGCCAGGCCCATCAAAAACCGTTCTTAACCCCTGCGCTTTCGTCAGTCTCCCTCGCTCAATCCTCATCTTTCATGTCTAAAATCTTCGCCATGATCTAAGTAGTAGTGATAGTAGTAGTAGCACACTAGCATAGTAGTAGTAGTTGTAGCCTTAGGTCTAATAGATGATATCTTCTCTCCAACATTCAACACCGTGCTGCGAACCAAAACGTGCGGTTTGCAGAACTTGATTGGTCTCAAATAATGCTGCCGTATTTAAATGACTGAACAGCATATGGCTTAGCTTATGCTGTGGGACTGAATCGCAACTGTCCATTAGCAACAGAGAAAAGCACAAGTGATCACACCGCGCCTGCGTTCGAAATGTGCACTCATTTAATTTGCTCATACTTGCTTACAAGAAGCTAACGCAATGCCATTAACAAATATTAAAACCTTTCTAATGCCACATTCAATGCTTGGCCAATATGTTTACGATAGTGTTTTCCCCTCATATACGTACTTTTTAATGCCATTCAAAAAAAAAAAATTGTGAGTTTATTTTCAGTCTTCTCTCATAATCCAATAAACAAAAGGTTAAAATGATACACGGAATTACCAAGAGTTGAGATTTTTTTCTAATTAATTACTAAGATGTCCATCCTTGCAGTCTCGAATTAAAGCTAATACATCAATAAATCTTTTTGTCATTATCACTCTTAATCATTCCAGGCTACATATAGGCTAGGTCTGAATTGTTCGGTAAAAAAGTAAAAACTGATTGATTGTCAATCACTCATAGTACGTGGAAACAAGTTGACAAAATCAGCGATTAACAGGTGAAGTCACTGCCTCCCCTGACCGCACGTCTCTGCTCTGAATGAAATGAAGCAGGGCACAAATACGTACAAATGTTGCGGAACTGTCTCTAAGAATGGTCACTGCTTAGCGCTGTTCATCTTAGAGGCAGTATGCTATCCTCTACAGGGTCGGAAATGTTGGAAATAAGATGTATTGCAACAGCTGCTACACAAAGATAAATTTGTATAGTAATGTTTGAAATCTGTATTGCGCTTTTTCATTCGGGTTTTTTGCCCATTTTGTACTTTGTTTTATTCTAATGAGCATGTTCGCCTGCCATGCCCGTCATTAATCTGTAGCACTACTTATCATGGTATGGTTTGTTGTCTTTCCAATTGATCTAACACTTATTGTAATTCTGGTGGTAATGGTGGTGAGTAATCGTTCTTGCTATGTAGTGACTGCATCCAGGGGTGTACTGGGAGTGAAATCCAGCCCTAGAATTTTCAGTTTCTGCAAATTGCGATGCGATACCGGACATTTCGGATCCTGCTCTAGCTGAGAGCCTCATCACTCTTTGTCACCAAGAGGTAAGTAGGCTATATCAACTTTGATGTGAATTCATTTATATTTAGTCAACTAAAAACGATCGAATGCGAACATACAGTGCCGTGAAAAAGTATTTGCCCCCTTCCAGATTTCTTATTTTTTTGCACATTTGTCACACTTAAATGTTTCAGATCATCAAACAAATTTTCATATTAGACGAAGATAATCTGAGTAAACACAAAATGCAGTTTTTAAATGATAATTTCATTTATTGAGGGAAAAAGCTATCTAAACTTACCTAGCCCTATGTGAAAAAGTAATTCCCCCCTAAACCTAATAACTGGTTGTGCCACCCTTGGCGACAACAACGTTTGTGATAACTGGCAATGAGTCTTTCACATCGGTGTGGAGGAATTTTGGCACTCTCTCCTTTGCCTAATTGTTTTAATTCAGCCAGATTGAAGGGTTTTCTAGCATGAACAGCCTGTTTTAGGTCATGCCACCCCAGTTCACTCGGATTTAAGTCCGGACTTTGACTAGGCCACTCCAAAACCTTCATTTTGTTTTTTTAAGCCATTCAGAGGTGGACTTACTGGTGTGTTTCGGGTCATTGTCCTGCTGCATAACTCAAGTGCACTTGAGCTTTAGGTCACAAACTGATGGTCGGACATTCTCCTTCAGGATTTTCTGGTATCGAGCAGAATTCATGGTTCCATCAATTACGGCAAGTTGTCCTGGTTCTGAAGCAGCAAAGCAGCCCCAGACCATCACAATACCACCACCATGTTTGACTGTTGGTATGATGTTCTTTTTATGAAATGCTGTGTAAGTTTCGCGCTAGATGTAACGGGATGCACACCTTCCAAAAAGTTCAACCTTTGTCTAGTCAGTCCACAGAATAATTTTCCAAAGGTCTTGGGTTCATCAAAATGTTTTTTGGCAAATGTGAGATGACCTTTTGTGTTCTTTTCAGTCAGCAGTGGTTTTCACCTTGGAACTCTCCCATGGATACCATTTTTGCCCAGTCTCTTTCTTTTTGTTGAATCATGAACACTGACTATAACTGAGGCAAGTGAGGCCTGCAGTTCTTTAGATGTTGTTCTGGGTCCTTTTGTGACCTCGTAGATGAGTCGTCGATGCACTCTTGGAGTAATTTTGGTCGGCTGGCCACCCATGGGAAGGTTCAATACTGTTCCAAGCTTTTTCCATTTGTGGACAATGGCTCTCACCGTGGTTCGCTGGAGTTCCAATGCCTTAGAAATGGCTTTGTAACCCTTTCCAAACTGATAAATTTCAATGACTTCGTTTCTCATCTGTTCTTGAATTTCTTTAGATTGTGGCATGATGTGTTGCGTTTTGAGAGCTTTCAGCCTACTTCACTTTGTCAGACAGGTTCTATTTAAGCGATTTCTTGATTCAACAGGTCTGGCAGTAATCAGGCCTGGGTGTGGCTAATGAAATTGAACTCAAAAAATGTGGTTAATCACAGTTAATTCATGATTTAACAAGGGGGGCAATTACTTTTTCATATAGGGCCAGGTAGGTTTCGATAGCTTTTTTCCCTTAATAAATGAAATCATCATTTAAAAACTGCATTTTCCATTTACTGAGGTTATCTTTGTCTGCTGTTAAAATTTGTTTGATGATCTGAGACATTTAAGTGTGACAAATATGCAAAAATATAAGAAATCAGGAAGGTGGCAAATACTTTTTCACAGCACTGTACACACCATTAAGATGTGGGAATCTTTCAATTGTGTTTTCAGCAAATGAAGTTTACAAGTAACTTACATATATCACCTTTAAATCTCTTTCCTCACTCGTCCCGCTGGCGTGCTGATTTTTCCTCACGAAGTTGTAGTACTGCTTCCGCTTTGAGCTACACTTAAGCCAATCAGATTGTACCTAACTGGAATTGTAAGATAATCAGATTGTACATAACTGGAATTTTTCCCATAACTTTGTTATGAAAAATAATTAGGCGTCCCTTGCCCTGTCAAATTGATTGACTATGTTGCTAGCCACATACAGCGGGGAAAAGAAGTATTGAACGCGTTAACATTTTTCTCAGTTAATATATTTCTAATGGAGCTTTTGTCATGAAATTTTCACCAGATGTCAGTAACAACCCAAGTTGAACGAGTAGGCTCAGGCATACTGAAAAACGCATATCAACCGAATTATTGTGCCACAGGAGAGTAGCTTTGGTTAACAGCTGTTTACTAGGGCTGAACAATTTATCTTTTTCTAATCAAAATCGCGATTTGAAACAATGCAATTATGTAATCGCAAAGACTGCGATTTAAGACTGATGCTATGCAACGCTTCTGACTGATCCAGGATCTGTTGCGTCTACTATTTTTCAACTCCATGCTGTCTTCCTTGGGCGACAGTCATGCCCAGTCAAGCTCACTAATCAGAGGCAGCATGCGACGAGTGTATGGAGGTAAATCCCTGTCTTTATTCGAGAGCATGGCATTTCGACTTGAGAGCAGACATATCAATTTCATGCATAGATTTTGCATGAAAAAGTATTCCCCCAAAATTCTGCTCTCGCATTAATATCGCCCCTACTTGCGCTTGGATGTTTTCTCCTCGTGCACAAAACCGTCTCTGCGTGCTTGAAGCATTTCTGCTTGCACGTGGAACATTTCTGTTCGTGCACGGATTTCTTCTCTTTGCGGGCAATCACTGGTACAGCTTACAAGTTTGTGAAGTTAGGGCAAAAACAAATGACACCACTTAATTATGACGATGGTTTTCAGGAAAAATGTTCTATTGATTACAGATAGATTGTGCAATATTTGGGTGCTGCTGAGCCATAAGTGAAAGACCCACCTATTTTTAAGTGTCCCTATTATGTCACTTTTCATTGTTCATTCTTGCATTCTTGAAGTCTAGTAAAAAAGGTTTCAATGCATCATTGTGAAAGAACACACTTGAGTTTTCTCACGCTGGCCATTTCGGCAGTACCCGTCTGTGAAATGCCCTGTTGAGGTCCTACCTCCGCCCTCCCGAAAACCCCAGCGTGCTGTGATTGGTCAACTTGATCACTCAGTTGTGATTGGTCCACCGTTCGTGCGCGTGTCGCGAAATGTCACGCCCCTTACCATAAATAGATTTCCGCTCCAAAGGAGCTTTAGAAACCAATCCGGTGTAGCCTTGCGGGGGTAACTCACTTGATTCAAGGGTGGGTCAAACTATCTGCTTGGAGCGAAAATTCAAATGTTGACATCACCAATTGATGAAAAAAATGGCCAGATGCTACTGAGACCTTTCATTCAGCTCTAAAGCAGTGCCTTTTACGGCAGAAAGCGCTTCTTCCGGAGGCGACTTCGAGTTGTTTTCCGACACAGACCTTTTAAATGCGCATAAAAAGGATATGATTCACACTAAGAAATTAAAATAATGAAAAACCATACACAGTTGCACTTTAATGTCTGACTTTTTTTTTTTTTTTTTTTTTTTTTAACAGAAGGGCAGAGGTAGGATCATTTTATTTTGATTATTTGACAGAGTGAAAATAGAATGACCCATCTATTTAAGTATTTCAGTGTTAGATTGTTGACAACATAGATCCTACTTCTTTCTTTTTTTGAACTAGTTGTATTTTTTAAATTATTTTTTCTACTTATTTAACTTAACCTGTAGCTGTCTTGAGCCATAAAACACTGACCTACCTACTTGAGTGTCAGACTGTTTACATAAGGGCAAAATCCATATTTCCTTTATTGGAACTCTTTCATTTTGTTATTCTTATTAGTATTACAGCCCATTTAACTTAAACTAGCTCTCTTGATCTATTAAAGTATGACCTACCTATTCAATGTCAGAGAATGTTTACAGCAAGGGAAAGTCCTGTTTTTGTGGTTGGAATTGTTTCGTATTTTATTTAAGTTTTACTTTTTTATTTAACTTAACACAACTAAAGATTGTTTTTGTATTTCTTTTATTTTTATAAGACAGTTAAAGTTGGTTGTTTTAGTTCTTCAGAAGTAATAATGGTACCCATGGTCTAGGGCTTTAGAGAATGTACATTCAAGGTTCAAGGTTCAAGGAGTGTTTATTATCCCCGAGGGGGGCAATTTACTGTACTGTACAGGATTCTTGGTAATAATTAAATACATACTGGAGGCAATTCTTAACCTTTTAGTTCTCATCCTTGCATTAGAATATATAGTATGTAATGTTTTGATGGTTTTATGTGGTAATTTTACGTCACATGCTTTATATCTATTACTGTGCATGGTGAATATTGAACTGAAGCTTGATTCAAAGAAATATCGCGAATCAAATCGCAAGTGCAATATCTGCCAGAAAAATTGCAATTAGACATTTTCCTCAAATCGTTCAGCCCTACTGTTTACCATGACACAAAAATTTATCATTTTACACTTCATTGCTTTGTCCTATTTTTGTCCTATTAACCCCAGCTATAAATTTTAAGTGCATATTGCAGGTTAATTTTCCAAAGATTTTGGACAACTTTCTTGAGGGAAATAAATATCTGAACGATTATACATCATATTTTATGTTGTTGGTTATCAAAAAACGGAATATAATACAAAAAAGTAGGTACTTTTAACAGCGGTTTACGACGCTTCCATAATGCAATGCCTACGTCACGAAAGGTAGAGAAGAGCCTGTCAGAGTACGACAGTCAATGAGCCTGCATTATACAGCAGCCTGCAATGTTGAATTATTGTGTTTGTGCGAGGTGTGAGAATTCATCCCAAACAGGGCACAGGGTCCATTTTTTCCCTGTCAAAAATAAACAAATTTTATGCCAGTGGGTTCAATTTGTCCGCGTCAGACGAGCAAATTTTTCGTAAGCTAGTGTCACACCACAGTTTCCATGGGATGACACCGCCCACACAAGCACCTGTCAGAAATAGCGACAAAGGACACTACTCTCACTCTCTCTCTCTCTCGGTATATCTCCCCCCAGATAGACCACAGCACTCCCATGAATCAGCTATGAAGTTCGATCAACACCAGATTAAGCCTGGCATTTGAGATTTCATTTATTCGGCATGTCGACAATGATTATGTATGCGCACATGAACGTTCACACCCGCAGGAAAAAAAACTGCCGCCACCGCTAGACTTAGATGTTGTAGAGCTAGTACCATACTATCGAAGCATGGGACAGTCAAGCGGATATGTTTACAACGTCAGGGTGAAGGGAGAATCCCGATAAAATAAACATCAGTTTGACAGGTGGGGTGGGAACTGACAAGCTACACCCAGGCTAGCTAGCAAGATGCCTTCGTTATCATTTGGCTAGTACATGTTTAGTCAACGTCTTCATCTGAACATATCACATTATCACAGCAGCTAGATGTACAGAAAACGTTGGCTTCTTCACTCAGTGTTATTCATACACTGTAAAATATGTGTTGTTGTTGTGATGGTTTTCACTGCTGTTTGTAGACTAGCTCTAGCGCTAGTTGCTATATAGCTACTCACCAGGACACCTCACCAACCCTCCACTCATTCGCCTCTGACCAAACATTAATCTGTCTCTGAGGGCCAGTATTTGTTGGATTTTTCTCCCCTCTCTCACGCCTGAGCGGCTCGAAATTATATGGTTGCAGCCCATCATAAATTTCTGCAGTGTTTCTTGCCACCTCCTCATGCTCCCAATCACTCGCCATAGTAAGCTGAGGCGACTTTCATCCACGACTCCCTTACGTGACGTTGTTACCAGGTTACATAAAAAAAAAAAAAACCATCTACTACAGAAACAGACAAAAAGTGTCATTTAACAGCATTTGTAGATAGTTTTAGAAATACTGAAATACTGTATGTACATTTTGAAGACTTTATGTACACATTAGTCGAGAGTAGTGTTTAACCTGCAATATACACTTTACGCATTATTTAGTGTCATTCAAATTCATGCTTCCTCACAAAGTTGCGTGCTGTCGTCCCATTGGTCAATGTACTGTGTTTTCAGATCAATTTCCTGCAAGTACTTCATAAAAATTGTCTAATAGATGGTGATTTTGCCTTAAAAGGAAAAATGAAAGTGGTGTATGTTAGAACTACAAATCCAAATCACAGACATCATGCTTGTGAATATGGTGCAGCCAAGAGCCGTATTTCACTAGCATGTTTGGTTTCGGGGTGGTACTATAGTCTTGTCCAAATTAGGCTAACCAGGCCTTCAGAATGTGGCAGGTTTTCCCGAGACTTTGGTTACTGTTCATGCCTTTCCTTAGGAGTTATTTTTCAACCCATTATTATTTTGTTACTTTATTTTTCATTTTCCCCTCTGTAAGAATCATTGGAAATCCTTCAATATATCCTTTGGTGTCACTGTGTAAGGAAACAAAATTGATTTTTTTTAGTTTGCAGTATTTTAACCTTCATCTCCTATGGCCCTGAGTTCTGTCACATACAATTTCAGTTGTTTTGATTGGATTCTGTTAAATCTTGTCAGCAGACTGGGTCAAATGAGACTTTGTCTCAACGGAGATGGCAAACATTCTTCCTTCATTTCAGATCTGCCACAGTAACACATTCATTTTAATCTGGTGGCCATACATCTCAATACTTCTTAAAGGTAAAAGGCCTTAGCAATTAGTGGTTTCTTTGGCATTCAAGCATATCTACATGTTTGTGCATTTTGTACTTTCAGAAGTATTATCGACATAAGGCCTTGTAACATCAATTCAAGATGTAGCAAAAAATGCAGCATGAGTGTGAAGGTGTGGTGCCTCACCCCCTAAGCCTTCGGGTATGTAAGTCTTGAGCACAATGTTGCAGAAGACGGTGGGTAGGGACAGTGGTTTGTTGCCCTCATTCCGCAGTGAGATGTGGCGATACCCCGCCTGCAGCCCATCCAGAGGCAGAATGCGCTGGCCAATCAGCTTGTTGTTGTCATCGTACACAGCGATCCTCAATACTGCCAGGTCAGGCAGGATCACCTGTGCGAATGCACAGCACAACACAAAAAACATAGTCCTTTTAAATTTAATTTTCACTCTAACTGAAATTGTTTTCAACATAACTACTTTGTGCAATTATACTCACTTTGCAAGGCATAATATTACAGTTTGTTGTAGCACAAACATTTCATTTTAGCATGATGAAATTTCTGCCAAAACAAAACTAACCACCTACTAAACGAACAAAAAAAACATTTTAATGCAGAAAAATTATTTAAAATTTTTTTGGTGACAGCAATTATTATTTATCTACCACGTAAGGGTGTTGAACATGGCTTAATAAAGTTAATGAGAATTAACAGTGACTGCAGAATTGTACTCTGCTCAAGGCATTAAAACAATGCATAGCCTCTCATTTCACATTTCATTGTAACCAAATCTTCGGATGGCCAGAGGCGATCTAGTACAGACAAGGGTTTGAAGCAGAGCACTACTGCCTGGACTAGGCCCTGGCAGCCAATCTGCACAATCTGGATTTGGCAGAAGAGTGAAGAGAGGGAGTAAATGAGAGAAAGGAGAATGAGAGAAGGTAGTAATGGGGGTTAAAGAGTAAATGAGAGGAGGGAGGGGTATGGGGGGGTGTGGGGTGAAAGGAGAGGTCATGCTGAGAGCCTACTCAGCTGTGTCTCCAGTGCGGGTGATAAATCACAGCTGCCAGCCCCAGTTTCATGCACTGCTGGAACAAGAGCTGCGGTCTAATCAAAGCCCTCTCAGAAGCCTGCCATGAAGTCTATTTCCCTCATTCTATTATGTAGCTCTTTCTGTCTTTCTTTTTCCCTCTCTCTTCTCTTCTTTCCTTCTCCCTCTCACCCTCCTCTCCTTCAGTCTCCATACTTCCACCCATTCTCTACTCCCTTGTTTTTTCTTACTTAAACTATGGTTAACCCTCATAAGTGTCTTGAAAGTAAAAGAAAAAGATTTTTTTTGCCCAAAAACTCTGGGACAGAAAAGAACTAGAAATGGTTTAAGGCAAAACATAGCTAGTAATCCCCTTTGCAAATGCTTCTTTGCAGTTCACCTCTCACACTCCGACTGCTCTATCATCGCTCCCCGTATTAGTGTGCGGGTGCGTGTTCCCTTATGCTGTGCCACCACATACATCTAGTATGCATCAGAGCAGGGCTGCAGTTTCTGCCGTTAGCCTGACTGACGGTGCGTGTCTGTGGTGTGTGTCAGATCCCCTCCCCCGACGCCTGGCCCTGCAGCAGGCACTGGAAGAGAGTATCCTAACGGGAGTGAGGCTCATCACTGATTCTCACAACCTCACTATTGTAGAGCCAGTGTTAGCAGTAAAAGCTACCATAACTCAGTTTCCCAGACAGGCGCACTGTGATAGAGGCTTAATTTAAACCGGGAGCTTATCTTTACTGAAGGGGCTTTCTCCATTTAGGAATGTACTGTAAGTGGTTTCACCTTTCCAAGTTCCTGTTTCATGAATTCATTGAACTTCTTACTGAATAATCTTTGGGTTCACAAGAGAAAGATAAAAAATTTAACTTTATCAAAGAGGCAGTGTTTTTAATTGAAAGGAGGATTAAAGTTCTAATATACATGTTTATTCAACCACTTGCTGGTTGCAGTCTAGTGTATCTCTGCAGGCTCACCGAGCGCAACCTTTTTATGTTTAAATTCGGACAAAATAACAAAGTACTCAGAAAAGCAACCTTTTGAGATGAGCCACTTATGTTAATGAATGCTGACGCTGTGTCTAACAGGCACAACTTGGTTACATGATACCGTACAGGCCAGCAGATACTGCCTAATACCCACGAGATGTCTCGTGTATCTCTCGTGGATTTCTCGCGATAATCTCCTCTTTATGTCACGTGCTATTATCAACGTCATACGCTGCCGTGACAAGCTTCGCAGTAGGCGGGCCGCCGAACCTACACACGTATGCCTAGAGTCTGCCAAATGCGCGACGTAATGTAGTCCGAATTTGGCCTATGCACAGTTATTACTGAGAATTACTTTTTATATGCGGATTTAATAGATATAATACGCTGTTGCGTTACTGCGTTGTTGTTGGTAATCGCTAATCACTAATCCGTGAAAATCGAGGGTGGTCTGAAGAAGAGCATACGATATCCAGCAGCAGATGAAGAATCACTTGGAAAATCTCAATATACATGTACCGCTGGTCTGAATGAAACATAATGTGCTACATACATGTAGATTGTAATTTTGCATTTATTTCAGCCTGTTTACTGTTTCATCATTTCATCATGTCATGTGGTAGAGGGAGATAATTCATATTATGTTTGCTGTTTAATAGCCTTCTGTTTGACGATGTTGGTTTATTCTTAAACATTTATACTGTAAATGCACCGTAGAATGTTTTCTGTGCACGTCTCATTGTGTCATAAATACAGCAACAAATCTATCGATTCACATGTAAAATTATATTTAAAGCGACGCCTTGTTTCCAGAGATGCCAAGTCTCACGCATTCGGCGTATGTCTCGCGCATCTTTTAGGCTTATTCACCGTAGTCCGCAATTATTCAATGAACGCTTATTAATTAGATTCTAACGCGGAATTAAAACCTTGTGCATTGAAGTTTCAGTGTCACTTACGTAAAGGTGGACCTCACCGCAAGTAACATGGAAAGCAATTATGACTCCGGACTTCTGGTGCTTCTCTTTACTCAGGGATTGGAAACAATGCATGTGTTTCATGATCGTTTAAATTGTTTAAATGAAATAAGACCATTTGAAACGTATTTTTGCAATTCCATTGCTTTCAATCCCACGGTAAAGAAAAGCGTGAGAATTCCCGAGTCATAATTGATTTCCGTGTCACAAGTGGGGAAATTAATCGTAATGCACGTGAAACTGATCAACTTCATGCATAATGACTTAAATTCCTCGAGTGAATTTCTTCAGTGCGCGTTAATAGAATAATTGCTGACTATGCAACAGGAACGTGAATGCCAGAGACTCACGCCTAATGCGTGAGACTTGGCATCTCTGCAACTGTTGCAGTATCCTGAAAACGACAGAGCTCACATTCCATGTCTTTTTTCCTTCAATTGGAATTGGTTAAGTGTACAGTAATTATTAGTTTGATATTTGTTTGGCGTATAGATTTTGCCGATGTGATGTACTGAAATGCAAATTATCACCGGCACTAGGCCGATTACTTTTCCTACGCACGATATATGTGACTCGTACATTTACGCTGCGTCGCGATATTCTCGTGTCTGTCTCGTGTATTTCTCCCGATAATCTCGCGTAGAAATGGCACTGTCTGCTGGCCTGTACGATATTGTGTGAACAAACTATGAATACAACGGTTGCAACGTGACAGAGGGACCTTCCGAAAGACGAAAGGCTCCTCATTGTAGGCTGGGTTCAGTCCGTTGTTCATCACCATCCGTGTGCGGAACTCTTTGCGGATGGTGTCAGTGGGCAGGCCATACATGTCCACCTCAACGTATGAGCCAATCTTCTTATCCGACAAGAACTGACCTGAGAATACCTGCATTTGGGAGGAAAATGAATCATTCTATTTCAGCCCATACAGCCTATACCAGAATTCAGTGTGGGAGAGGAGGGAATAAGGCTGTTCTAGCGGCAAATCATATTCAAGAATAAAGAGGTGTACCTAATAAAATGTACATTTTTAAGTCCATAGAATGATTAAAACACACCTCGACACTGCAGGTGGCAGCGATTACACCATCTACAGGGGTTTCAGAAAATGGGTCAAACATCCTGTCCGAACGGCGCATGAAGTCCGGCTTCAGCAAGTACCTGCACCAGAGATGGGCCTGTTTAGTTTTAAGTGTACACAATTTAATACGTTGTAAGAATCAGATTAAAACAGATCGGTTTCCATGCTGATTAAAGCAAAGGGATAATGATTTAAAACTGTTGAGAACTAGTGAACAGTGCAGTCGGAGAATGCCATTTGAGATAATTTCCAAAAATCCTGAGAAAATGTTCCATTGCAGACAGTTGATTGGAAAAGACTGGATTCCTCAACCATGGTTATACTGGAATACAACTCACAGACCGCACTCTGGAATTCACATCATAAATAAAATAGGATGCAAGTTGAAGTCCCCAACAGTAGCTAATGCAGGTGTATAAGCAAAAACTTGTACATCGTTTTCCCAGTGTGAGAAATTCTGTTAGGACACAATGAGGACATGTAGGCAAGCATCATTATCACAGTATTCCACAAAGTACAATTAATGACATTAGATGGATTAACAGGTTTTTAGAAACAGGGTGACACAAAATCTTTCCTTAAATTAAGACAGGGCAGTTGGGCAGAAATAGGACTCCAGCCCCTCTGCAGAGACAGCCATTTGCACTCTCTCATTGTCTTGAATGTGCCGAGCCGTAATGGCAGCCCCCAAGCGATTCTTTAATAGAATGTGACACACATAAATTATGAGCACGGCGCAGCAATGCTCTCCGCATGGGGGAGATAGTGTAAGAAAGGCCACATCGCTCACCCACAAGCCCCGTTATACTCAAACTTCCCCTGGTTCAGCTGCATGGACAAATCTGAAAATAAAAACAAGTGGTATGTCACAAAAAGACAGCAATGATATCAAAACACTCCAAAGGACCTACGAGAGCCATTTCTTTTGTACTAGAGTCTTAATTAATTTTGGTCCTGCAATCCTATCTGTATGACAATATGCGAAGCAAATAAAACTAGAGAAAGCAGTTTTTTGCTGACAAAGAAAAAAAGAGGTTTCTCGAAGTGGGTGCATGTATCTCATGACCATTGACCCCGGTGAACTTAATATGGTGGAAGCACAACTAGACATTGGTATAAACATACCCCTAAAGTGAAGCCCTTGTGCCAAGTTCGCTGAAATCTTGTCTACTCAAAATAAAACACATCTTCATGTCCAGTGACCTCGACCTTTGACCCAAATGAACTCAACACGGTGAATGCACAACTAGATATTAGTATAAACACATGCCAAAAGTATGAGGCAATTGTGCCGAGCAGTTGTTGAGAACTTGTCTGCACAAGAAAGTGTGACGCCAACGTTGACGTAGATGGGAAACCAGGGTAAACCATAAATAATGGGTAGGCCCTTCAGGCAACGCCAATGACACTGTCCTTTATTTTTTTGCCCCCCACGGAATTTCTTCTAATTTTGGATGTTTTTCACATTAAAATCTTTCAGATTATCAAACTTGTTTTAATATTAAACAAATATAACCCTATATAACTTAATTTATTGGAGGAAAAAAGCGATCAAACCCTATCTGGCCTACTGTGAAAAGCTAACTAGCCCCTTGGCAACTTAATTTAAAAATTAAACAAATTGAATGCCCATTTGGTTCAGTTTCACTTGACCCACCCAGCCCGCCCTGCTGAACCAAAAACATCAGTTAAATAGAACCTGTCTGGCGCTGTAAAGTGGGCAACAAGCAGCACATGACGCCGCAATATAATTAAATTCAAGAGGAGATGAGAAACAAACTCATTGACATTGATCACTCTGGAAAGGGTTGCAAAAGCCATTTCTACAGCTCTGGGACTCCAGAGAACCACAGTGAGAGCCATTATCTACAAATAGAGAAAACCTGAAACAGTGGCACACTTTCCCAGGAGTGGCCGGCCAACCAAATTCCTCCAAGAGCTCATCGATGACTCATTCAGGAGGTCACAAAAAAACCCTAACAAACATCGAAAGAAATATGGGCCTCACTTGCTTCAGTAAAGGTCACTGTTTACAAAAAAAAGAGACTGGGCAAAAATGGCATCCATGGGAGAGCTGCAAGGCAAAAAAAACCACTGCTGACCAAAAGGAACACAAAGGCTCGTCTCACATTTGCCTAAAAACATCTTGATGACCCCCAAGACCTTTTGGATAATATTCTGGACTAATGAATCAAAGTGAAACTCAATAAAAACAGAAGAATGGGTCCCATTAAATCTGCTGCACAGTGAACACAGCCTTCTATAAGAACATAATTTTAACAAACAAACACGGTGGTAGTAGTGAAATGGTCTTGGTTTGCTTTGCTGCTACTACTTTTGCAACTTGCCATAATGAATAGAGTGACGTATTCTGCTCTGACCCAGAAAATCCTGAAGGAGAATATGATCAAAAGTTTGAGAACGAAAGTGTAAACGCAGTAGAGTTATGCAGCAGGACAATGATCTGAAGCAGACAAGCAAGTTCAGCACCGAATGGCCAAAAAGAAATATACTATTCAAAAAAAGTAGGGGATATTTTATTTTGAGATCAAAATTTTCACATATACAAAGGGATACGAAACCATGTTGTATAGTTCCTTACTGAGGAAGCATTTCCAAAGAAATTCATCATCAAAACACATCAATGACACTCTCACGATCTGCACGGGATGCTATTGATGATCAAGGGGGTTGTGCCACAAATTTGCATGACTCTGAATTGGAAGGTTAGAGCCACTGTAAAGGAAGATTTTGAAGAGAAAGCATCAGATTATCAGTGGTTGAAGTCGTTAATTAAACAGAGACCACGCGCCGTCTAACACAGGAGGAGAGGTTACGTGCCCTTGGCATGCTACAGGTTGGCACAAGACAGGTCGTTGTGGCAAGGGCAATGAATGTTTCCCAGTCTGTCATCAGCAGATTATGGTCCAGACATCGTGCTACAGGGTCTGTTCAGGATAGACCACGATCCGGTCGACCAAGGGCAACAACTCAGGCTCAGGACAGATTCATCCGCACTATTGTCTTGAGAAATCGTATGGTAACAGCAAATCAGATAAGGTCTCAACTTCAAAGGGATACTGGCTTGGTAGTGAGTGGCCAGACCATCAGGAATCGTCTGCACAGATTTCACTTACACGCCCGGCGTCCTCGTGTCATTCCCTGTTTGAGGGATCGTCACATTAGGGCCAGACTCAATGGTGTCGTCATCATCAACGCTGGGATAATCGCCGATGGAACAACGTAATGTTCTCAGATGAGTCGAGGTTCACTGTGGACTTCCTTGACAGACGCAGGAGGGTTTGGCGCCGGCGTAACGAACGTTTCCATGACGTTAACGTCATTAGACATGATCCGTATGGGGGTGGATCTGTAATGGTGTGGGGAGGCATCACTGCTGCCGGCAGAACAGACTTGCATGTTGTTGCTGGACGTGTCACAGGGCAGTACTACCGGGACAACATCTTGGCACCCCATGTTGTGCCGTTTGCACGTCGTTATGGCCGCCGTTTCATTTTCCAAGATGACGATGCCAGATGTCATAGGGCCAGGATCGTTACAGATTACCTCCAGCAGCAGAATATCACCACATTACCATGGCCAGCACTCAGTCCGGACCTTTCCCCCATCGAGCATGTCTGGGATGTGCTTGGACAGCGGCTACGCCAACGTCAACAACCTCCTGCTAATGTCCAAGAACTTGCTGCAGCATTGCAACAGGAATGGAATAACATTCCCCAAAATGACCTGGGACGTCTCGTTAGGAGTATGCCACGCCCGAATTCGAGCTTGTCTAGCCAACCGAGGGGTTTTACCCGCTACTGACTCTGTTTCACAATGGTGGTAAATTTGCTGTGTGACCCTGTGTTTGTGTCGACCCTTATTCTGGAGAATCTGTCCTTTACTGACTGTACACAGGGTTTCGAATAAATTGACAAATGTTTCCTTAATGTTTTTATGTCATTTGTTTCCTTCCTGACCTCATGATCTGCATTTCATGGTACTTGTAAATCCAATATCCCCTACTTTTTTTGAATAGTATACAATGAAGGTTTTAGAGATGCCTAGTTTAAACTAGGAACTAATTGAGATGGCATGACCTTACCAGGTCGAGTAGTTACACCAACGAAGTCTCCTATGACGATGCGATAACGTAGGGCACACACCCCAGTAAAAAAACGCTCAAGTCATCATGCAGTCTGCTCCTACAGAATCCTCTCGCTCAGATTCCTAGTGACAGACAATTCTGGCAGTCATCCAGAATTCATAGAACTGTACTTACAAATGTGACTCTTGTTCTATTTTATACTTCCTGACTGCCAGATAGAGGTACTTTCACACTGGATGACTTATACCAGCAAGGACACAAGGAAAGCTTATCATGCTAAGGCTTGGAAGCTGTCGACAGGACGGCCATTGCCACAGCATGGGGAGCGGCCACATTGATGCAGTAATAGTGAGCAAAGGAACTTGAAGACTCCCAGCTTGCAGCGGCACAGATATCTTGCAGTAAGACCCCCTTTAAGGCTGCCCAGGATGTGGACATACTCCGAGTAGAGTGACATCTGACATTACTAGGTGCCGGCCTATAGAAACAGGGGGACCTATAGGCATGCAGAATCATATCCAAAAATTAAAAAGTCTCGATTTGATAGAGGCTTGCCCTTCTTGCAACCCCTTTCAGACACAAACAGCTCATCAGACTTGTGCAAATTGGCTGTTGCCTCCACATATGCCTTGATATCCTAACCAAGCACTGAGCCTCTGATGGCCCGTCTGGCCCTTCAGACAAGCCTGGTGGACTAAACGCTGCCAGCTCAATGGCTTGATTTACATGTTTGGGTGGCACTCTCTTTGGCAAGAAGGATGAGTTTGGTAGGAGGGTAACCCCTGAACTATCTGGTTACTAACACTAGCATATGTGACTCAACGATAGGGCATGAAGTTGACCCACTCGCTTTGTTGATGTGATGGCAAGCAAAAAATGCTATCTGAGCAGACAACCACCTGAATACTGACTGTCCTAGTAGTTGCCCTGGGATGCCGAGGAGGCAATTTTGTGAGCCTTGGATCATGATAGTGGATTAATACTAGGATAAGCCTACACATTCTATCTTTGATCACAAAGGCCTGGGGTGAATAAAGGGAATTGGAGCCTACAAAGGAACAAGGTCGTATAGCAATTTGATCGCCCATGGTTACTATACCTCTCATGTCAGAACGCTATCCTAGCTAGCTGAATAGGTAGGGAAATCCCTGGTCTGACATTCCAACTGCCTGAAATGAGGATTACTACATGAACACATTTGCGTTGGTCAAGGGTTGGTGACTGCTTTTATTACACTTGATCTAAAGAAAACCTTCGATACCGTAGACCATAGTATCCTATTTCGAAATTACGCTGGTATGGCTTCAATGAAGTAAGTGTCTCATGGTTCACAAACTATTTGTGTGGCAGATCTCAGGCCACGGTAGTGAACGGGCCAATGTCTCCTCCAATTGAAGTGAAACATGGCATCCTCCAGGGATCGATACTTGGACCCACATTGTTTCTGGTTTTCATAAATGACATTGTTAATACCGTTAAACATTGTAAAATATCATTATATGCTGATGACACGTGTCTTTATTTTTCGTCAAGTAAGCCAACTGAATTTGTTTTTGTCAATGACGATCTAAAAAGAGTGTCTTCCTGGTTATCAGCAAATCGTCTGATACTAAATGCAGCAAAATCAGAATTTATACTTATTGGCTCTAGTCAACGTTTGAAACAATTTTGTACTCATCCCTTAACCTTCTACATTAATGGTAAGTCACTTAAAGAGGTGAATAGTTGTAAATACCTAGGTGTCATTCTGGATCCTTGTCTCACGTGGAAACCTCATATCGAGTATGTAAACTGTAAAATTAGTCGAAACTTATTCTTTCTGCGAAAACTGAGCTCATTTGTTGATATAAGTATAGCAAAGGTACTTTATCATAACTTAATCCAATCCCAGCTTGATTATTGTTCAGTCGTATGGAGCAATGCAACTCTCACGTAACTTACGTAAACTACAGGTCTCACATAACAGGGCAGTGAGAATTGTTCTTAAATCCGATTTCGATAAAAGAACTTGTGAATTTATGAAGAATCAAATATAAAACCCATAGATATTCGATGGAAAATAGCTAAATTGATCATGCTTTTTAAAGTTTTGCACACAGGTGTTCCACTGAAATTAAACTCTAGGCTTCAAACCCGACATAGTACCTATAACTTTAGAAATCATAAAAGTAAATTAAGCCTTCACAAACCAAAAACGGGATTCATGAAACGCAGCTTTTCTTATTCTAGTTCACTTTTATTTAATACGTTACCTGAAGAAATACCTAAAAGCCAAAACTTAAGTAGTTTCACTAATGAAGTTAAACGGGTAATGTCATTAAGAGAAGCATAACGCCCAAACCCATTACCCTATCATTCTATATTTTAAGTTACCTCTGATTAATCCTTGTGTTTTGTTGTTTTCTCATTTCTTTTATTGAATTTGATCATCTAAAACCATGTTCACTTGTATATATGTACACATTTTTTTCCCCTTCTCTCTCTCTTTGTTGGTATGTTGATGTATGTGTGTTTTAACTATGTAATGTGGACCCCTTTAAAAATCAGCTGTGCTGAAAGGGCCATCCCCCCAAAGAGCGAAAATAAATAAATAAATAAATAAATAAATAAATAAATAAATATTGCAAAGGTGTAGTTAAGTACAACCCCATTTCCAAAAAAGTTAGGACGCTGTGTAAGCCAGGCAGGAAAAATGTAAATAAAAAAGAATGCAATGATTTTCAAATCATTTGAACTTTAGATTTATTTGAAAATAGTACAAAAACAATAAATCAGATATTAGTGTCCCAACCTTTTTTGGAAATGGGGTTGTATGTGGCTAGCTACTTATTTCCTTGAAGTGTAGCTATGTGTGGACCTAAATAAAATATAACCATTTGTCCAGCAATCTACAGCTAGCTCATAGTGCACCATTCACCTAAAGCTAGCTAGCTAGCTTTCCATCTCACTGGTAGTTCTCACTATGCAGCTAAGTTGCTGACATGATTTGTGACTAAACAAGAGTGGGATCAAATTCCAATGGCTAAACTCAAGAGACTTGTCTCCTCAATGCCCAGACGCCTCCACTCTGTGTTAAAAAGAAGAGGGGATGCTACACCATGGTAAACAGGCCCCGTCCCAACTTTTTTGAGACCTGTAGCAGCCATCAAATTTGAAATGAGCTCATTTTGTGAATAAAATTCTAAAATTTCTCAGTTTCAACATTTGCTATGCCATCTCTGTTCTATTGTGAATAAAATACTGACTGGTGTGCTTTGAAAGTCATTGCGTTTTGATTTTATTCACAATTTACACTTTGTCCCTACTATTTCGGAATTGGGGTTGTGGAAGCAAGCAATGTCATTATTGCTGGGCCACTGTTGAAGCTTATATCGAGCCCTGTGGGACCTCAATACCAATTTTAAGTCCTGTGATGGCACTATAGTGACTCTTGATAGTCTAAGTCTCTGCAGGCCCTTTAAAAGCTGACTTACAATGAAGTGCAACCCAACTGTCCGTTTGTCTACTCTCACATGCCCTACTGATATGGCAGCTGCATATACGTTGAAGGCCGATGCACATCTGCCGCCATCCAACAACTACTGCAGAAAGCACAGAATAATGGCCGCCAAGCTGCTCTCCAGCACCTCCCCATGTGTTCTGTACCATTGGGACAAACTCTTCCACTGATTAGCGTAGAGCAGTGGCTCTCAATCTTGGTCCTGGGGCACCCCTGTGTGTGCTGGTTTTTGTTCCAACCACAATTGCAATCACTGGATTTTAACAAGCTGACAGTTTGTCTTAACCAGGTGCATTTATGTTTAGTGCAGTTATTTCTCCTATGAAGCCCAATTGAACAAATATCCACACAAACCATGAAGAGAAACTAAATCCATATCCATATTGTGATATCTTAGAGACAACTGCATAAAAAGAAGGGAAAAAATTGAGCCCATCAAAGTGATCAGTGGGTTCCCAATTAGTGAGGCTGTGAACACATGGTCATGAAAACCAAACAACTTATTAGGCAAGCAAATGATAGAATCAAACCTGCTTTGTGTCATTTTAATGTCATTACATTCAAGCAAATTATGTAGAAAAAATGCAAAACACCTGTCTTCAGCAACTTAATCTGGAGCTGACTTATTTCTTAGTGTTTAATTTTGTCTGTTTAAAAATGTTGTCCCCTGAAAATTCTTGCAATATGGTAAAATAGACAATGTGTTCGAGGGTCTTTTATTCTTTATGGCAATCATGGGCTTTTCATTCAAAATGTGGCTTTAGAAGGTAAATAACTGCTTTAAATATGAAACACACCTAATTAGGAAAAATTAACATCTTATTCAAATTCTGCAATGCCATTGCGGTTGGAACAAAAGCCAGCATACGCAGGGGTGCCCCAGGACCGAGATTGGCAACTACTGACGTAGAGTGACCTAGTTGAGGGAGCCCTTGTGCTTAACACACTGTGGATCACCAACTGGCCACAAGATGCCAGGAGTGGGTCCTGGCTTTTAATGGTCAGACAAACAGCTGAATGCGATCCGGATTTGGATGTCATATGCATCCCTCCAGCTGAGAGAGAAAGTCTGCACTCCTTGAGAGTCGCCATGGCTCCCCACCACTAACGGGTCTGAGAAACACTGAAAACCATAGTCTTCTCGACCAGCTGGGGGCTACGAACAGCAGCTTATGACCTCCCCGTTGAACTCTGTCCAGCGTCACCTAAATGAGCAGAATTGGAAGGAAGGCATACAGAGGCATGCTGGCCAAGTGTGAGCTAAGGCATCCTGACCCAGAGGACTGGTGTGCTCCATCAGAGTACCAGAGGGGGCAATATGTTGACATTTTTGAGGCAAAAAATTTTCACCTCTGCTTTGCCATATCTTCTCCAAATCATTTTGACCACCTCCGGGTGGAGTATCCCGTCTCCGGGAGTTGGTCCTTGGCGAGAAAGCAAACTGCCGCACTGTTCTGCACACCATGGAGATGTCCAGCTCCGAGGCAAAGAAAGTGGGGAAAATCCCTTAAAGGAGTTTCTGCGACACTCTCAGGCCCGGCCTGGAACTGGAGCCTCCCTGATGATTGATGTGATAAACTGCTGAAGTGCTGTCTGTCTGGATTAGAACATGCTGGCTCTTCAGCGCTGAAATAAAACACTGCAGTGCAAGATATGCTGCTCTGAGCTCGAGCACATTTATGTACTCTAACTTCTGCCGCACACTCCTCAACCCCTGATAATCCCGCGCTGCCATACTAACATCGGCCCAATAATGAGGCGTCGGGCTCCACAATCTCCCAGCGGGAAGTGATTACTCCCATAAGAAATCCCTTTGGTCAAATAAATCTTCCTCTTCCAAGGCTTCAGAGCCCTGTAACAAAGGCTGGACGTCCTGACGTTCTTGGCCCTGAGCCATTTTGGATCTAAGTGCAGTCTAATGACCCAGGTTTGAAAGACGCAAGGAAGGACGACCAAAAAGGACGACCACAGTTGCTGCTGTTAGCATGACCAGAAGCCTGAGAAAGAAGCCGTTCTCCACTTCTGAAAGCAACTGTGCAAGTTGCAGAATAACCTTCACTCCCTTCAGAAAAAGGAAAGCCCCCATTGACCTTGAGTCTAAAGTCATGCCCAAGTAACTTGGGTCTGACTGGGTGTTGGATTGCTCTCTGCGTAATTTACTGTAAGACTAAGCCGGCCAAATGGCCAAGAAATGTAGCAGTGTCTCTTGACAGCCTGCTCCGCAGTTAGGAAAACGATTAGCCAATCGTCCAGGTATGGCAAAATTTTTAATCCTCTAGCTTGAATTGGAGTGAGGGCAGCTCGGATTAGGCGGAACCCGCCATCCTTCCTTGGAATAAAATGATAGACTGAACAAAACCCACTGAGCCGTGTATGCCACTCTACAGGCTTGATGGCATCTTCCTCTAAGAAGGCTGCTAGCTCCCGGCTGAGGGCCATGACTTTTGCAGGATCTCTGACCACAGACATTCTGTCCCCACAAAAAGTGGGTGGCCAGCTTGGGAACTGTAGTGTGTACCCTTTGGTCAGTGTGGACACCGCCCATGGTTTCTGTGGTCTCCTTCTCCAAGTGGCTGAGGTGCTTCCGAGAAAAACGACTGACCCCGACCCCTCCGGCCTCAGGTCTGACTCCCCCGGTACCTGGAGCCCTCAAGGGGTGACCAACAGAGGCTGGGTCTCTTGGCACCTGAAAACCTAGCTGTGAAGGAGCGCGTCAGCGCTGGTCATATTGTTCAGAGTGGTGAGAGGATCTTGGTTGTCCACCTGGGCAAACAGGCAAATGAGAGTGGCTGGGGCCAGGAGGTAAAAGAACCCTCTGCCTTAGAACTAGACTCGGGCCCTGCCGCAGGCCAGCAAACTGCTGCCTGGCTTGACTGCTGCCTGACTTGGTCTGCTTACACACCACGATCTCACGCCTGCTGAGCAGCCAGTGCAAATATCTGCCCTGGAACCACTGGAAGGGAATGTAGGGCAAGACGACATACCTCTGACAGAGGGGCTTGCGCTAGCCAAACCTGGCGGAATGCCTGCATGACTGTTGACATCAACCTTCCGCGCTCCCTAGACATGAACGCAAAAGCTTGAAGGGATGCATTACTAAGGGTCTAGGCAGGATAGTCTGCATCAGAGTCCTGCAGGATCTGAAGCAGAACCAGGATAAGGTGAGACAGGGAATTATTTGCACACCCCACGTGTGCTGCTACATTACAGCTCCTAGCCAGGAGATCATCACTCAGTTGGCACTGAGCCTGGGGATAGCTGGCATTGGGTCTACGAGCCTCATCTGGTAAAACAATTAAAAAGTCAATGGAGGGTTCGACTGGGGTCATCCAATATAACCCATTGCCTTCTGCCACCTGCATGGTAGCCAAGTTTCTGCAATCACTAGTGAGATGGGAGAATAGTTTAGGGTCTGACCAGCACCTCTGGAGCTCTTCAATATATAGCTTAGAGGGAGGAACTGAGAAGGCAGTGGGCTGAGGCACCTTCCTGAAGAAAACACTTGAAGGGGGTGCTGCAAGAAGGAACCGAGTTCAGCCCCGGGCATACCAAAGCCATCTGAATTGCTGGTTTTAATGTGGGATGGTTGGCTTCAAATCCATGCTGTGAACCACTATTGGACCCTTGAGGAAAGGCCTCAGTAACCTGTGGGGCTGTGTCTTTATAAACACCTATCCCTTCATCCCTCTCATCTACCAACAACCTGCTGGAGGCTGCAGTTGAGAGCACATCCTTCACCGGGCATGGTAAGTCCCTTATGGCGGAGTCGTCACCAGGCGCTGGCTCCCTATTATCAGGCTGGATATTGGGCAACAGCTCCTTAACCTGGACAATCTCAGAAGAAAGGCTCTCAATCTTGAAAGCCAAAGTATCCACTTTCCTCACCTTATTGGGCAGACCATGTGACGTTGCACTACATCTGCATCCCCAAGACTCTGTTTGGTCTGCAGCTACGCTAGTAGGTGGCAGCACTGTAACATCATCCACTTCAGCAAGTCTAGCATTTTCACAGACAATGGCATAAAATTGCATTTCATGGAAGGATGGTCTGACACACCTGCCTTGATGTGTTCGATATCCAGAAAGGCAGGGCACTGATCATGGCCATCCTCTGTTTGGAGGGCCATGCAGGAGTTACAGACATGCGAGCTCAACATGCCACTAATGGGTCAATTTAGCAACAAAAGCATCGAGAGAGTGGTAATATATACAGCCAACATTGTGCTGCTACTATTAAACCACATTAAACTTAACAAACACTATTTTATTTTATTTAACCTTTATTTAATCAGGGAAGTCCCGTTGAGATTGAAATCTCTTCTTCAAGGGAGCCCTGGGGGTTGAGGTGGAGAGGGAGAGAGCAATTTGAACAGCCAATTAGATCAGGGGATGATTAGGTGGCAGGTCAAAAGAGCCAGGTTGGGACTTTAGCCATGACACCGGGAAACCCCCTACTCTTTTTGATGAGTGGCATTAGACAGTGAGTCAGGACCTCGTTTTTAACGTCTCATCCGAAAGACGGCATCTCCTTCAGTACAATGTCCCAGTCGCTGCACTAGGGCATTGGGGATTATTCCACCCGAGGGAAGATCGCAACCTACTAGCCCACCAACACCTCTTCCAGCAGCAACTTGGTTTTCCCAGGTGGTCTCCCATCCAAATACTAACCAAGCCTACACCTGCTTAGCGTCAGCCATGCGGCTGGAGCAGATCGAACGGTGGTATGGCTGCTGACTATAAAACTGTCTAAAAACAAGGCAAATCGGTCAATGAGGAAACACCATGCTGTTGCCACATAATGACGTTACAGAAAATCAAAGCAAACCACATTGGCGTAGGAGCGTGCCTCCAATCCTCTAGACAAGACTACAGTGGGCTGCAAAATTACTGGCACCCCCGACTAACAATGCGCAAACAAGACTTCAAAATATTCTAAAAAAAAAAAAACAACCAAAAAAAACAAAACATATTTATAGAGGAACTCTAAATAACAACATGTGAGAAATACTGCACAATATCAATGTTCCAATAGAACCAACCAAAATCATTTACCGATTTAATTAAAAATCAATTTCAACCAAATTAAGGTTTCACAATTAATGGCACCCTTAAAGATTATTGTCAATAACATCTATCAAATTTAAAACAGGTACTAGATTCCACTTATTTAAGTTTTATCTAAGTGTTAAGGAACTCTACTGAGAAATTACATCACTTCTTATTTTACTGAGGTATAAAAATGAGGTAACATACATGCAATATCCCTTTGTCATCCAACACCATGAAGAAAACAAAACAACTGTCAGTTCAAAAGAGGCAGATGGTCATAGACCTTCATAAACCTGGTAATGGCTACAAGTAGATTCACAAACGACTGAATATGCCACTGAGCACAGTCAGGGAAAATATTGAAAAATTCCAAAGATACGGAACTGTTGAAAACCTCAACGGTAGAGAACACAATGGCATTTTGGCCCCCAAAATACTGAGGAGGATGGTGAGCGAAGCAACAAAATCCCCAAGAATCATCGTGAGAGAATTGCAGGCCTTGGTGGCATCTTGAAGTCACCAGATTTCAAAAAGCACCATCACGTGCAACCTCCACAACCACAGGCTCTTTGGAAGGGTTGCCAGAAGAAATTCTTTTCTGACCAGAAGACACAGAAGCAAGCGCTTGGAGTTTACCAAACGTCATTTAAATCATGACTGGAATAAGGTGCTTTGGTGAGATGAGACAAAAATTGCACATTTTGGTCAGATACAGCATCAGCATATTTGGTGTTGAAACAGAGATGCATACAAAGAGTAGCACCTTGTACCCACAGTAAAATATGATGGTGGCGTCAGTCATAGTTTGGGGCTGTCTTCATTCAAGAAGTCCAGGGGTATTGGTTAAGATTAATGGCATATTGAATTCAACCAAGTATCAGGATACTTTGGCTAAAAATCTGGTTGCCTCCGCCAGATGGCTGCAACTTGGCTGTAGGTGGACTTTCCAACAAGACAGTGACCCAAAGCATATCTCAACATCCACACAGAAATGGTTCCATTACAACACAATCAACGTTCTGCAATGGCCATTTCATTCGCCAGACGTCAATCCAATTGAAAACCTGTGGGCTGAGTTGAAGAGGGCAGTCGATAAACGCAAACCCAAGAATGTGAAGGATCTTGAAAGGATCTGCTTAGAGGAATGGTCCAAAATCCCCCCAAAATGTGTGCCTTAACCTTGTGAAAAATTACAGGTAAAGACTTCATGCTGTTATCTTTGCCAGAAGTGGTTGCAGTAAGTGCTAAATTAATTGCACTAAGTACTTAATGAAGAGTGCCCATTATTATGGAACCTTGATTTTGTTGAAAATTATTTTGTATTAAATAATTGTCATGATTTTGGTTGTTTCCATCGAAAGATTAACAAAGTAAAGTGTTTCACGCATGTTGGTATGCTCGGTTTCTCTATAATTATATTGTCTATATGTTTCATTGTATTGTTTGGGCATTGGCAGTCAGGGGTGCCAGTAATTTTGAAGCCCACAGTATATTACCATGCTAACTCCCGCAAGCACTGCCAATTAACTTAACAAATGTTAATCTTAACAAATTACTGTTATCCCCCTAATGATGTGTTCACTGCAAATGCTGTCTCTCTGACAGCAGAGAGCTAACAACAGCGGTACATACAACACAACAAGAGGCGAAAACACCTGTTTTAAAGGAATTATCTTGTTAAGTTAGTGATGAGCTAGGCGAGATGCCAGCTCTAGCCAAATGTACTATTTACGTACCTGTCCAGCAGAAGTTCAGCACGAAACACAATATCGAAATCACAGTTTTTTGTCTAAATGACAATGAGTTTTGTGAGAAAAAGAGTAGCTACACGCGGCCTCTGGTGGATGAGAAAACAAAGCACCAACCCTCAGGTTACGAGGCTACAAGTGGCGAGCAATTTTACCTACTTTGGGTTCTTCAAAATGCGAGAAGACAGAAGGAATAGATTGCATAATGATGTGGGGGTTTTATACTGGGGCGTGCGCACTACATCATTGCATTGTCATACGTGACCTTGTTGGCATAACTTCTCGATCAGTGCATATGCGAGATGGAGATATCCAGTGCAAAAGGCACTGCCATCTGGCAGTCAGGAAGAATGCAACAAAAGAGTATCCCATAACCATTCACCTGTCTTGACTCCTCTTTTTTAGAAATTACCGATCGACAAAAAAATGTTCAAATATTATTAATAAGGATACATTAGTTTATTTAGTCTGATATTGGTTAGACTGTGCCCCAGTCTCCCCTACAGAACAGTTAAGCTCGCCAGCCTAGTTCAAGCTCTGCAGTGGGAAAAGGCACAGATGAGCCAGACTGATTTCAGCTCTACAGTGGGAAAGGGCTATGATGAGCCCGCCTGGTTCAAGCTCTACAGTGGCGCCTGACTCCACATCTAAAATGTCAAAGGGGTATAGCAAGTTAACCTACTTGCAGCCCTACTATGGGAAAGCCATGTAATGAGCTAGCCTATTCACAGCTCTTAAGTGGGAAAGGGGGACCATTGGCCAGCCTGACTCCAGCTTTTCAATGAGAAAGAGCTACAATGAGCCAGCCTGATTCCAGGTATGCAGAGGGGTGTGGGGTTAGGGAAGCTTAGCTCGGTAGAGAGCATGTTGCCTTGTTTCCGCCTTACTGATGTCGCATTAGTGGCACTCTGCTCAGTGCCCTCCCCCACTGCTGAGTCTGCACAAGCCATATGCTGCTCAAAGCCCCATAAGCGAGCAGCATCTGTGTGTTTGAGCTGAGGGCTCCGAGCAAAGGGGTCCTGCATAAATACGAGGGGGGAGGGGAGGGATAGAGTACATGGTATAGGGTGGAAAAGACAGTTTATAACTTGGGACTGGGGAGTATGAAGAGGAATCGGGGCAGGTCTGGGGTACGTGGGAGGTGCAGAGGAACGGTTGGCGTTACCTGGGGTCTGGAAGTTGAGAGCCACCATCTGGCAGCCAGCATTCCAGAAGATCTGAGGCATGTAATTACTGGAGTCCACCCTGCCCCCTTTGGGGTAGATCCTGCTCATCTGTCTCTTATTGTAGCTGGCGTTGTGTTCAGGATAAAATCATTCAGCCAGATGGGGAGAGTCACACAAACGGGCAGTGATGGGTATGCATGTGGGGGTTTGGGAGTATTTTTAGAGCATAACAGCTTGGGCCCCCTGAATTCCATGGGTTACAAGGCTGTGTTTTACAAGCATGAACAGAAGCATGGGCCAGTTACTACTTATTATCAGAGAACCACACAAACACAAGCACACAAGAACACACAAAGACACAATCACACACATGCAAGCACACATTTGCACACAACTTAATGAATCCGCCCCTTTTATTCTGAGTAATAACACTTCAAAACATCCAAAAGTGGACTCTCAAGTGATCTGCCAATGAGAATCACAGATTAAGCTCACCCAGTGCCCCACGTCAAAAGCTTGCATGGGACAGCTTACTGAATGCTCCAGTTTTTGCAGAGGAAGTGTCTTGAATTCAATGCATTTCAAATTATTTCTGGTTATTCAATTTCATTATTATGAACAAAAGTATTATCAAGGCAGACCATTTATTACTTTAATATTCATTTATTTACTTCTAATACTGTATAACAGACAAAAACACAATGCTACATGGCACTGCTGATAGACAGTGGCAATAGATAACATAATGTATTGATAAAGGATACTTGACAAATTCCAGAGCATTGGTCTTCAAATAACCAAGGCCCACTGACTCGTTGAAGGACGACATGTTGTGGTGGATATTTCGCTCTAAAAAATTCACACAAAAAAGAGGCCCCGATAAATTTCAACAAGTTACCTACGAACCACTGCCAACATGACTTGAAACTTTACCCATCATTGAATATCAGCCAGTAATTAAACCAAAATTGATGTGCAACTTTGAATATATTTATATCTCAAAATGCAAGATTACTAAAACTAGGTGCGATTAATTTATGTGAATATCCATGATTTCCCAAGCTCAAAACTGTATGGGCATGTCAAATAACAGAGGATTGACAGCAGCGTATCCAGCGCAATATAGAGAAACAGGGAAGAAATGACAAACAGTAACAGTTACATAATCTCCATCTGACGACTCTCTTAACTGATGCTAAACACTCACAAGCATTTTCAGAAAGTAGGCCTATTCCTTGCCCAGTTGATGTTAAGTGACAGTAAATAAGGCTGTCTTCCTCGCGCCTGCATACTTTGACGGTAACGTTATACCATGGTCTGGTTGAAGTCTCGATTTTTATGGGCTGCAGCGTGGATACTATTTTTTGACGTGCAGTATAAACACCTACTAAGTAGTACCAGTGAGAATGTCTGCTCACCATGCTAGATTAATTAACTGGCTACAGCCAGCACCAGGGAACCATATAGCAGCAGGGCCTCAGTCAAATAAGTTATTGCAACAAGATCACAAGCTGTCCCAACGATGAGCAGTACCCACATTATGGCCAGTCCCCAGCAGTCAAACACCCTCCATCAAAAGCCGCTATGCTAGCCTTGCCAATATCTCTATCAAACTTCCCAATAAAAGGCAGCATTAAATTTAATTATTAATAAGATGACATGCTCACTGAAGCATATAGGACTAGTTTTCCTGCTGTGGGTCTTTGCTTTGTCTGGTGCATAATGAACATTACTTCTTCTATTTTCAGTAGCTGTATGATATCCATTTGCGTCAATCTGAGGAACGGAATTAATTGTTGACATACCTTTGCAATGAAAACACAAAGCCTTTATTGGAAAAATTATATTTACTATTTGTCAATAGTACACAGTGTTACTAACTTGTAACCTTGCTAGCCTAACATTTCCTTTCTCATGGCTGAGCCAAAGGCTTCCATAAGCAGACTAAACTAGTTTTTTTCTAGAGTTATGAACTCAAAGTTATGAAAGTATAAATTAATGGCCGTAATTTTTTTCCTCTGACAAAAGACCATGGTGTCGGCCAGATAATGCCCTTTGAGGTGTCCATTATCAGGAAATAATGATCTTTGTGGAAGCAACAGCCCTCTGCTGTGCGTCAGACAGTTCTCTGGCTTCCACGTCGTCTCTTATTTCCTGATAATGGACACCCCGTCGGGAATTATTCCTTGCTTAATTAGGATCAGCACAGTTTACCTGATCAGCACATTGGCGAATATTTTACAAAGTTGTCTGGCAAACGTTTTTCTGGTCTGGTCGCAGATTCCTTCTTAGCTTATACTGTTAACAACATGTAGCAAGTCGGTACTTTGAGTCATCTTTACACTCAGCAATAATTAATGCTGAATTAAATAGATGGTTTAAAGTCAGAACTTGCTAAGAACAGAGAGGACTTGGAGACACCATGAACATTACAACCTCGGAATCCAAAGGACAGAGCAATGGGAGAAGAAAGAGACATGCCTGACTACAAATTGTATCCACCTCTCTTTAACAGCCCCGTCAAAGGAGAGACGATAACATTGCATTTTTCCTTACCTATAAAATGCATATATAAATGATTGTGTTGTGTTTACAATCAATTTAATGGAGTTAAAGTAAAGTCTACTCACTACCCTTTTTTAAACAGATATCGTTTTAATCATTTGCTTGAGGTTTATCTATACAAGGGTCGGCTAGAGGACACAAAAGCGGTTGATTTAGCTGTGCGCTGTTTCCTGAGTGGTACGCCCATAGCTCTTGGCTTTGCGACGATAACGTTATTGGCAAACGTTGTTCCTCAGTCGAAAAAGTTATCATCAAGATTGGGTATAGGCTAGCTTATAAACAGCAATAAAAATACATCAATGCCATGTTTGAAAATATTTTTATGTTAAATCTTACGTTAAATGCGTGCAGCGACGTTTCAGAGATCATTGTGAAAACGGCTGCATTTCACCAAGTGATTCTGGATGTCAAGTATCTTGACTACAGATTACGTCACAGATGATCCTATTTTCATTGTCTCGACCAAACAGCATAAAAGCAGAGTAAAGCTCGTGCGAAAGCAGTACAGTCCGTGAAATTAGATACTCTTTAAAGTTGGAAAGATCGTCGCTCAAGTGCATACATGCTGAATTTAAACTAGCCCTGGACTGTTCCACAAAATCAATGTTTAACTGAAAGTTGCCGATTTACAAAATTTTCTACTTGCTGCACTCTTATGGATCTTAATTTTGCTATATTTTTGCAGCCCCATTTCCAGAAAAGTTGGTAGCTGTGTAAAATGTAAATAAAAACAGAAAGCAATGATTTTCAAAACATTTAAACTCTATACTTAATTGAAAATAGTGCAAAGACAACATATCAAATGTTGAAACTGAAAATTTCATTGTTTTTTGAAAAATTTTTGCTCATTTTGAATTTTATGACAGCAACATGTTTCAAGAAAGTTGGGACAGGGGCAATGCTTACCAATGTGATGCATCACCTATTCTTTCAACAATACTCCGAAAGCATTTGGGAACTGAGGTGACAAACTGCTTTAGTTGTGGAAGCCAAATGTTTTCCTTTTATTGCTTGATATAGGCTTTCATCTGATCAACACTACAGACTCCTTTGTCATATTTTTTTCATAATGCATCAAATATTTTCAGTGGGTGACAGGTCTGGCCCGCAGGCAGGCCAGTTTAGCACAGAGACTCTTTCACTACAGAGCCATGTTGCTGTAATATGTGCAGAATGTTGGCTTTGGCATCATTTTGCCGAAATAAGCAAGGCCTTCTTCATCATAGATGTCTGGATGGCAGTATATGAAACCCCAAAACCTGTATGTATTGTTTAGTATTAATAGTGTCTTCGCAGATGTGCAGATTACCCATGCCATGTGCAATAATGCACCCCCATACTGTAATGGATGCTGGCTTTTGAACTGTGCACTGATGACAGGCTGGAGGGTCCCTCTCCTCTTTAGCCAGGAGGACGCGGCATCCATAATTTGTCAAAATAATTTCACATTTTTGATTTTAACTTGCATTTGTGGATTCAGCGACAACTGGTGTTCTCTAACACTGGTTTCCAGAAGTGTTCTTGAGCCAATGCAGTGATTTCCACTTCAGAATCCCATCTGTTTTAAAGGCAGTGCTGCCTGAGGGCCTGAAGATCATGGCCATTCAATATTGGTTTCAAGTATTGTCCCTCGCTTACAGAGATTTCTCTGGATGCTCTGAATTTTTTGATAATGTTATGTCCTGTAGAGGATGAAATCCACAAATTCTTTGCTATTTTATTTATTTATTTTATTTATTGAGAAATGTTATTTTAATTGTTGAACTATTTGCCCATGCAGTCCTCCTGTGATCTGGAAAAACCTAGTGAATTTATCAGTAGCAAGGATTCTCGCAACTGAACAAAAACCTTTGGATTCTGGACTTTTTCTAACCGGAAGAAATTACAGAAACCTGATTTTGACAGTTCAAATAACACTTATAGCTATTGTATTAACATTTTCACCACTCTGAATTAAACAGCAAAAGAGGGTCAAACTCAGTTTCTCCCAAAAGTGACAAATGTACTAGGCTTTTCCAGATCACAGGAGAGTCTTTCCCTGAGTGGTGAGGCCATTGCCATCTTTTTGTCTGAAAGACTTTTTATACCCAATCATGTTACTGACCTGTTGCCAATTAACCTTATTTGCAATGAGATGTTCCACCAGGTGTATTTTTTTTTTTTGCATCATTCAATTTTTTTTAGTCTTTTGTAGCCCCTGTCCCAGCTTTTTTGAAATGTGTTGCTGGCATCGAAATTCAAAATGAGCAGATGTTTTTCAAAAAACAATAAAATTTCTCAGTTTCAACGTCTGATATGTCGTCTTTGCACTATTTTTAAATAATATTGGGTTAGAAAATTACCGGTGCGGACCTGTTCGATTTTCGCATATCTGATATCAGAGCATAACATTAACGTTACACCTGTGCCACGTTTTAATGTAACATTAGCTAAATGTACTTTGGGCGAAAAAAACATGCTCTTTCATTCATATGGCATCGCAACTGATTGAAAACATTAATAAGGTGAACACGCTGAAAAAGTATTGATGGATATGTATACATCATTATAATAAGAGCTATGGCAAAGGCAGATTCATTCTCTGACAAACCGGAGGGATCTTCCGTCACCTAGTGTCGTGTAATGTTTAGCTAAAATGTAAATTTGAATTAATTTCAGGCAATAAGAGTCATCTAGTGCTTCCAAACCTAGTCCACTCAAGCGACATTAAATTATTTTGGTGGGATGTTGAAGTTTGAATCACATCCAAATTTTATCGTATCATTATCCCAGTGATTATTTTGTAGAGCTATCCAGTAATCCCATCCTCTAAGAAGAAAACGAAGAATAAGTTTGCAGCGCAGTTTAAAATGCAGCTAGCTTGTTGGGCTGAGTTGGACATTTCAGTTTTTGAGAAATTTATCACATTGACACAGGCATATATTTTTATTGCCAATATTTAAATAAATAATCACAAATAAACATCAAGTTTCAGCCAGAAAAGTCTAAATTTCACTGGATAGACAAAGGTGTCTGCTTTCATCCAGCAAAATGATGCAGCTCTTATGTTTTATAAGGCCCCACATTTGCTTTTGAAACGGGCCCCCAGATGCTTAAGGCCACCACTGAATTAGCTACTATTTAGTGGCCTCTGGTATGCAAAACACTGCCATTTGTTTTGTTCACTGCTGCATAATAAACAAAAAGCAATTTTGGTAAAATTGGCCAACTTAGGCATAGATGGGGCATTGTATAAATGGCTTGCGAGTTATTTATGCAATAGGCAGCAGCGTGTGGTTATTGAGGGAAGTAATTCATCCTGGAAAAAGGTTCATGCAGGGGTTCCTCAAGGTTCTGTACTGGGCCCATTACTTTTTTTGATCTATATAAATGATATCCAAGAGGACCTTAGTTCTGAATGTTTTTTTGTTTGCAGACGATACTTTACTCTTGGAGGGAGTATCTGACTCTCCTGAAGCATCTGCACAAGTGCTTAATGGAGACCTCGCGTTGATTTCTTCTTGGGCGGACAAATTGTTGATGACAATGGGCTCTAATTTCTTGGCGCAGCGCAGGGTGGCGCAGCGTGGCGTAGCGTGGCGCAGCCCACGCAGTGGTAATTTCGTCCGGTGGAGCCCGCACAGTGGTAATTTCGTGCAGTGCAACACCGTGTGCAGCCACTTTGGCAATTTGGTAGACGGACCTGCGCCGAGATGGGTGTGGCGGCGCAGTAGGGGGAGGTGTCACATATTCATCAAGACGCAGTGACAATTTTGTAGAAAAAGTCTTCGCTGAAGTTGCGCAGAAAGCTCGCCAGCTCCAACCTGGTTTACTTTCTGTGCAGTGGTAATTTGGCTGACCGGCGCACAGTGCGCACACGTCACCGAAACCTCACAGGCAGGTTTCCAGAATGTCAGGCACATTTCAATGCAATAAATAATTACAGCAACCACTATTTAATGTAACTATCTGAATCAGGACATAAATTATAGTATCTATATCGATTGTCCTGATGTCAGATTAAAGGCGGTTGGCACGCATAATGGAAACTCCACCTGGCTTAATCAACGCAGCTTAATCTGTGATGCAAACTAACGACTTCACATCTTTCTCAGCCAACCACAAACTGCCTATTTATGCTTGCGTTCTATGCTCAGTAAAGCCGCTTGCACACTGGGCCAAAAACAAATTTTCGCATACGACTGATTACAGTCAAAGTCAATGCAAAGACGCGAAAAGTCGGGCAGGGTTTTTAATATATCTCCGTGTCGAAAGTCATAAAAGTTCTAATTTTTCGAGTATTCCAGGAATTATTAGATGTGCAAACTTGGCCATGTTCGTGTTCGACCTTCACAAAATGCAAATTGATAGCTATCGACTTTTCTTGGTCTTTTTATTCGTGTGTTTTCTTCCGTTGAAGATAGACAACAGTCTTTATTCGGTCTCTCTTTTGAAAATTAGTCAGATGGATCGAACAGATTCACGCTTTATTTCCACACCACAGATAAAATAGTGCTTGTAGTCAGTGAGCAAATCAATTCTATGACCATTGACAGTTTGAATAAATTATCGCATGCACGATCAAGACTGTCCGAGGCGAAATGCAAAATACTCCATGTCCGGCAGCTAGCAAAAAGTAAAAGTATTGGTATGAGAACAGATTTACAACGAAATAAAGAATAAAAATATATCACCAACAAACAGAGCATCCAAAAAAAGATGGCCCGCAAATAAATAAATCGCAGTGTTCACTGGATGTTCTGTTTGTTGTTAAAAGGTTTCTTTTTATTCTTTATTTCGTTATCAATCGTCCTCTTTTTCTTTTCTTTTCTTTTTTTTTTTTTTTGGCTGTCAGACACGGAGTATTTTGCATTTAATGTCCGACAGGCGTTGTACATTGTCCCGCGCCAATGTCGACTCACTTTACTGAGCAGAGCTGAAACAGGAACATTGATTGAAATTCTCGGCACTCATCTTGAAGAACTGAGCCCTCTTATCAAAACATTTACGTTTAATATCTAAAACATTCAGTAGATTTGAAGAAATTAAAAACAATAATCGGCTGTCGGGCACGGAGCTATATTGAAACCATCCGACTGTCGGACACGGTAATATATTAAAACCCTGTCAGACTTTCGGACAGGCAGACACTGCGTTCAACGCAATCTGTCGTGCGAAAAATTCGTCGCGTCCAGTGTGCAAGCAGCTTAATACTAGGCTACTATTATTGTCACTTAGGTTTTATCGTTTTTAGTGGGGGAAAGGAATACAGCCTGATTGCTATGATCTCGTACTGAGTTAAGATCACATATTGAAAATAAATGTGTAACGTATCTTGCAATGTTGTCCATGCATGTTAATCCCAAAATTTTAAGCAGCAACAGGGTGTAATAATAGGAACACGCTATCCATCGTTTCTCTTCTCAATGATGCAGGCAGAAGAAATAAATGAGCAACCGTCGTATTTCATTCCAACTTCATAAGTTTGAATGATCCGACGTAGTTTCGTTTTGAAATTTCATTCAAGTTCGCTAATGGTAATAATTCGCGAATGCCCTAGCTAGCCAGCTAACTCATATTCGTAATGCTTAATATAGACGTAAGCGGTGCAGAAAACATGCCTGGAGCAGCAAAGTAAAATGCAACATTAACGCATCATGCAGATATAGGACAGAAGCTTCTATATTCCTACACATTAAAGGTAAGGAGAGGAGCTCATTTGATTGGTGAAGATTGGACTCGGCTGTGTTATACCCAAACACGCCTTCTCACGCCTTAAATTTGTTAAAAGGTTTCAAATATATCTTATCCAGATATACTCTTGAGATCTTGTATAAGTCGCTTGTTCGTTCAACGTTTGAGTATGCCGATGTTGTCTGGGACGGATGTACTTTGGGTGAATCTGATTTATTAGAAAGTCTCCAGTTCGATGCCTCAAGGCTAACAACTGGAGCTATGAAAGGCACTCACCGTTCGGACTTGCTGGGGGAAACTAATTTTTTGAGGTTAAGTGACTGTAGAAAGTTTCACAAACTATTACTAATGTATAAAATGGTAAATTGTTTGGCACCAAATTACCTTTTATCTCTTCTTCCATGTACTGTTTGTCAGTTGTCTTTTTATATGTTACGTAATCAGGCTGACTTGGTACTATCTTTTGTGCGTACTGAAAAATCCAAAAATTCTTTTCTTTTTTCTTCAGTTAAGTTATGGAATTTGATACCCCATGTAGCACGTAATAGCCCTTCTGTTGCGTCTTTTAAAACAGGCTTGCAGCATGTTCCTCTTTTCTATACACCACCTTGTAATAAGTTATTTTATGAAGGCGATCAGTACTTGTCTATTTTGCCTACTAGGCTTAGGCTTGGTCATTGCGGCTTAAATTATTATTTGTATTCAATCAATTGTAGTCCATCTGCTTCGTGTGCTTGCGGTGCTCTTAGAGAAAATGCATTACATTTTCTTCTGATCTGTCCTCGTTTGCTGCTCAGCGTTCTCATCTACTTACTTCTGTCGAGTTGATCACAGGCAGTATATGGTCTTCATTCAGTTTACCAGAAAAATTCAAGCTGTTACTTTTTGGTAGCCTTTTGCTTAATTTTGAGAGCAACACTGCTGTTTTTTCTGCTGTTAGATCTTTCTTAGAGCGGACTAAGCGTTTTGTTATTAATCACTAATATTCTACTTGCACCGTCTCTTTATTTATTTATTTATTTTACTTTTCTTTTTTTTGTTTTGTGTCGTGTCTTTGTGGTCTATTTGGAATTGTATTTCATGTTAAAAAAATGTGAAAAAAAAGAGAAGGAAAAACATGTAAATTGAATATTTGTGGCATAAGTACCCACGATGAGCCTATGCTCTTGGGACAAATGTAAAAATACTAAAATATGATTTAAATTAAATTTAAAAAAAAAGCAATTTTAAGTTTTGCTTTTCTTTTTTCAACGCTGTACCAAAAACGCACTGAACCGTAATTTCCAACCGAGTTATGTACCGAAACGTAACTGTAGTGTACCATTAAACCCATAGTTGACGAGAAGTAAATTTACTTTTACAAACAAATTAATTGTGTTTTCATTGCGAAGAAACATGCCAAAATTTAATTGCGCTCCACAAAATGGCGCAAAGGGAAATCATAGAGCTTCAGTAAGTAAAAAACCAAACTGAATCAACATTCATCTCGCACCAGACAATGCAAAGACCTACAGCAGGATAACTAGCTAGTCCTATATGCGACATTAGGATAGCTGTCTTATTAAAATTAAGTTAATTCTTTTCATTATTGTGAAATTCGATTACTGGAGACATTGGCAAGTCCAAAATAGCAACCTTTTGAAGGAGCGCATTTAACTGCTGTAGACAGGCCATGATGGGCATTGCATGTTTTCAGAATTCGGGACAGCTTGTCAGCTTGTTGCAATACAGTTTTTGTGGTTTTGTCGGCGTCTCTGTTGCAATCGTTACAAGGCACCGGCTGTAGCCGGCGTATTAATTTAGAATGGTGAACACACTCTTTCAATGGAACTTCTTAGTACATGTCCATATATATATAAAAAAAAGATGTACACCCTGCAACCAAACAGAATAGGGTATTCACCCAGACCATGGTAGAAACAAGTGTAAATAAGATGGCGTGACAACTGATGACAGAGAATTAAGTTTGAGACAAATATACCCTCAGTTAAGGGAAAAGGGGCAAACAGTGAAAGAGAGGGGAGTAGAAAGAGAAGAGGCAACTGCAGAAAGTGAGAGAAAGAGAAGAAGGATGGAACAAAGACCAGGAGGGCTAGAATAGAGAGGATGATACAGAGGGGGAGGGAAGGACAGATGGGGGAGAGAATGAGACACACAGGGAGGGCACAACCATGTGACTTAATTCTAAATCATCTGTACATGCTGATGATATTATACGGTATTATACCCTCTAGTGATGTACTACCTCATGAGCTCCACAGCCAGTACAGTGACAGAGAGTCTAAACACAAAATTAAGAGAGGCTTGGGATAGCACAGCGGTCTTGGGCAGAGGGAAGAAAGGGAGTCGGCACTGCTCCAACTACAACCCCTATCTAGTGCACTTGCCTTCTGCCATCTCAAAGCTCTGAAACTTGACTGGCTGGGCGTAGTTGACCATGGCAGAGAGGTAGGGGTGGATGTTAGTCGTGGCTCCTACGTACTTGTAGGAGGCAATGAGGGCCTGCTCGTCATCCTCTGCTGTCTCACCAGCCTGCATAACAAACAGGAAGTGCAGCTTGCACTCACAGGGTTTTGAGGGGCCTGCTTAGCTTAACCCACCACCAAAACTGGGGCTATACTATGTGGAGTGTGCCTGTCCTTTCCATGTCTGCACAGGTTACCCTTAACCTGTGCCAAATTACAGCTGGATAACTACAGTGCCTGACAAAAGTCTTGTCACTTATCCAAGTTGTAGGAACAACAAATAATAACCTGACTTACAGTTGATCAATTGGAATCAAAAACGGCTTATATGAAAGGCAAAGCCCTCTAGATTATGCGAAATATACCAAAATAGAGTTTTGTGTCATTGATTGAGTTTTATAATTTAATTTGTACAGAAAGGTCAGATTTTCCTTGGACGAAAGTCTTGTCGCATTGAAAAAAAATGAGGAAATTATACATACACTTTATTTTGAATACACAAATATGCCACTATAATATCAGAACATAAAGCCATGGTGCCTTGGAAAAAAGAATTAATATTGCGTATGACTCCCATGAGCTTGGAGGACTGCATCCATACGTCTTGGCAATGACTGAGATAACTTGATGATGAAATCATCTGGAATGGCATAGAAAGCAGTCTTGCATGACTCCCAGAGTTCATCAAGATTCTATGGTTTCATCTTCCAAGCCTCTTCCTTCATCTTACCCCTGAAATGCTCAATAATGTTCATGTCAGGTGACTGGGTTGGCCAATCCTGGAGTACCTTCACCTTCTTCGCTTTCAGGAACTGTGACATGGAGGCAGAAGAATGAGAAGGAGCAGCAGTATAAGTAGGGCAGCAAGAACTTCTTGATATTTCAGGCTGTTGATGTTGCCATCCACTCTGCAGATCTTTCTCACACCTCCATGCTGGATGTAACAACAAACCATGATTTTTCCTCCACCAAACATGATTGTTTTCTGGGAGAATCTTGGGTCCATGAGGGTTCCAACAGGTCTTGTACAGCGACTGGCATGCAGTTCAATGGATGATTCACCAGAAAAATAAACTTTCAGCCACTTTCAATCCTTATCAATCCTTTCTGCGAGCTGTGGGCCTAGGCAAATGCAATGCAGGTTTTTTGTTTTCTGTTTAATGCAGACTTCTGTGTACTAATTTGGCTATGAAAACCACTTTGAGAGAGAATTTGACAAACTCTTCTTGTGGATACCGGGATTTTTGGTGACATTTCCTCATGTAAGCCGCTGTAGTTGAAGAAGGGCTAGCCTTGTACAGTTGAAGCAACAAACGGTCCTTTCAAACAGTTGTCATACCGGGGTCTGTCTGACCTGCGCTTGCCATGAACGTCACCAGTTTCTTCAAATCTTTTTCTCATCCCCTCCACTTGACATTTGGATACATTAAAGATGTCTGCCACCTCAGCAGCAGACTCAGTCTTCAGGCTCTTGATGATCAGCACTTTGGTCTGTGGTTGAATCTTTGGTATGTTGTCAGAGGTCTAGTCGCACCTCATATGAAAGTCTGGTGTGCTGGGCTTATTTCTATACACATCTGGGAATGTGTTAATTACAGTATTTGCCATAGGTTAAACTCTAATCTGCGATTTGTTGCATCATCTGAAGAGAAAAGACTTTTGTCCTAGCAAAAACAGATGTTATGGGCTTATCCAAGCTGTGAACATCAGAACACTTTTTGACGGTTTCATTTTGCGCCAAATTATTAATGTGAAAGCCCTTGACATTAAAATGGACCATTTATTGTAACAATTGATTGGTTAGAAATAAAGTTATACGCTATTTTTAGTTACTATGTCCTTATGCGACAAGACTTTTGTCAGGCACTGTAGTGCAATTCCGCTTATCGTGAAGAACGGCTCTTATAACCTTAGTTTGTTCTCGGTTTTACTCACTGCGTTGCACTAACATAGGTAACTCCGCAATCCTGCATGATGAAACAGGGCCCTGAAATGTCATGGGCGGTTCTAATACATTAGTAACCTAATTCTGAGTAAGCCCGTCAATAAGGTGGAGTTTGGAGATAATTAGGTGCACATACCTTCTTGTTGTTGTCCTGGTCCGCCAACTCTGAAATGTCTGTAACATCTGCTGGTTCAGTGACCTCAGATGTTTCTGTCGTCTCATCACCCCGGAGCTTATAAACACAAAGAATTCACAAAGTATGGATAAATATATGGTAAGTACGTAATACATAGTTTGCTACAATAATGTTTGGGACTAAAATGTTCTTCTCTTCACGTGACTCCGTATTACACAATTTTATATCAGTATACCAAATCTTTTTCCAGAATTCTGTAAGCCATGCTCGATACTTTTTAGCTAGCTGTAATCGGGCCATCCTGTTTTTTGGTGCTTACTATTGACTGAATGTTAAATTGGTGCCAGTGTATGTCTGTGTAATGTCTTCTGCACACTAGTATGGAGGGTATTTTTGGTCATAATCCAAATGAAAATTAAAATTAAAATAATCAGGCCAAAATTAAATGTTAAAAATAAAAAGCAAATTGAAAAACCTAATGAAACTTAAAATGATAATGTGAAACCACAAAACGAAAATGAAACAAGTAAAATTTCAAATGCAAATACGTAAATGGATAAAACGACAATGAAACGTTAAATTTAAAATGCTAATATGTAAATAGAAATGGTCAAACGGAAAACTTAAATTGTAAAGATGAAATTGAAAATGAAAATTTAAATAGCAATAGAGAAACATCAAATGTAAAACTCAAAATGGGAAATGGAAAGGCTTAAATGGAAATGCTTAAATCAAAAGCTTAAATGGAAAAGATAAAATTATCATTTAATTTTTGTTTTATGTTTGCATTTTTCCGTTACCATTTTACATTTGGCATTTTGCATTTACCATTTTCCATTTTGATTTTCCATTTTCCATTTGGCTTCTCCATTTGGATTTCTCATTTGGCGTTTCCATTTTCTATTTGCCTTTTCCATTTTCCATTTGGCTTTTCAACCTGTATGCAAATAAGGAGGTGTGGCCCAGAGGTCAGGGGGACGGTCTGAACCGGCTGAGTGCAGTGGCATCTTGTGGACAGCAGGGGGCTCCTGACTGCTGAGCCAACCTACAGTCTATGATATAAACTGGCAAAGCAGTATATATGTCTATGCTGTCCCATGCACACAACAGTGGAACAATGGCGTGGCCAGAGCTTGCCTCTTTACTGAGACAGGCCCTGGAGGTCCTGGACAAAGACCGCGGGGCTACTTCCACCGCCAGCTCATCCTCCACCTTACACTGCAAGACCCGGGCACATCGCTTCTCCCTCTCCTGATCCATCGAGGGCCTTTACAGTGGCCCGACAGACTGTTCAAGGTAAGTAACGTTAAAACGTTGCGAGCAGTATTCCGTTTTCAAGGCAAAGTTCAGGTAACGTTACAGCTAAATGAGCTTAGAGAGCTGTCGGTGTTTAGTGACATTTTATCCAACATTAACAGGCTCAGGTTTTGTGCACACTACACTTGTAGTTCGAGCCGAGTAAGTTACACAGGTAAGTAGATAATGTAGGCAGCTATACAATGTACATATAGCGCTAGCTAACACTGGTTACTGACAGGATACCACAGCACCGTTTTTCCCGACACAGCCTCAACCGTAATTAAACACTAATATCACGTATAAGGTATTCTGTCATGGCTAACATTAATACAGAGAATGTGCACAATTTCTTCTTCTTCTTTGCTAGTGTTTGCATCTAGCCTGTTTCAATCAGCAGATGTAAGCTAACGCTAGCTTGTGGGATGTAAGCAGGGACCAGACATGTTATCAACAACAGGCGGTACTACAAGTGTAGTGTGCACAAAACCTGAACCTGTTAACGTTGGATAAAATGTCACTAAACACCGACAGCTCTCTAAGCTCATTTAGCTGTAACGTTACCTGAACTTTGCCTTGAAAACGGAATACTGCTCGCAACGTTTTAACGTTACTTACCTTGAACAGTCTGTCGGGCCACTGTAAAGGCCCTCGATGGATCATGAGAGGGAGAAGCGATGTGCCCGGGTCTTGCAGTGTAAGGTGGAGGATGAGCTGGCGGTGGAAGTAGCCCCGCGGTCTTTGTCCAGGACCTCCAGGGCCTGTCTCAGTAAAGAGGCAAGCTCTGGCCACGCCATTGTTCCACCGTTGTGTGCATGGGACAGCATATGAAGCTTAGCGAAAGTTCAGTCAGGAAGACTCTCTCTCGCACACGTCAGCTGTTTATCTCTTCATTCACTCGTATGATCGCCCATAAACCTCTGCAGTCAATGTCTGGGGCTGTCAATTGAGCAGTCAGCTGGTGTAGCAGCTGATCTCTTTCATCCAACCGTGGCACACCTCAGTCGCATCGCTAGCCAATCGTTATATTGCTGTCTTTTTAAAAAAGTATCTTTTTCTCTGCTCTAGTTCGTTCGTGCTGCCGTTCGCTGAGATTAGCTCCGTTCTCGTAATCTACGCTCGCCTCCATTTCTCGCATTCGCACTGGCCGCACCATCCAGACCACGCCGGCCGCCCGACCCTCTGGCGCATTCATTTCGGTGCCAGCTTCCCAGCCTTCGCTTCAGCGTAAGCCCTTGTGCCACAGGCAGTTCGCCTCCATGCCTCGCTGCTTTGCTGCGGTAATTCATGCAAATGGAGCCCCGTCCATGTCTCGAGTGCTGTACATGTTCATTCTTTCAGTAGTCGATTATTCCAGTGTTGAAAAGTGGTGTTCCGTTTTCTGAGATGCTGAATTTTACGTTTTCATTGACTGTCGGTCGTGATCATCGTAGTTGAAAGAGGTGGTTCTTGGAATGGTTGGTCTCTTGGCGTTGTGAATCCGTATAGTTTAGTTTCGCTTTGGAATCGAGTTACTGGGATTAATCGTCTTTTGATGATGTTCTGGTTTGCCGAGATGCACCGGTATAACACCGGAATATAACCCGTATGGAGGCTGACGGGTCAAGTCTCAAAATATCGCGGACACATTTAAAAAAAAAAAAAAAAAAAAAATTGTTCATCGTTGTAGCATGTGAATTGCAGGCCTTGCGTTCATTCAGTGCGCTGTCGGTTTAAAAATCGTATCGTTGGTATACATGGCTCAGATCCAGCGGAAATGCCGGCGTTAGAGCTCTAATATTACGTTATCCCATGTTTTGCTAGATGCTTATGTACTTGATTGGTGCTTGAATTGTGTTCGGTTTAGGAAACTGTCATGAGTTTTATCAGAATACCTCCCTTGAGCATATGCCGAACAAAGATGTTGCTATTAGGATTCGTGCTGCATTTATTACGCATATTAATTGCCCTTGGTCTGGGGGCGCGTGGTCATAAGAGGTTGGTATTGTTTCGAACGTATTTCTCAACTGATTCGTGTATTTCCCCAAAGTCACGCCTCCAATTCCCATCTACTGCGTTCGGCCTCGTGCGTGCCTAAACTGCATGACGTCTATCCCTGTCCAGGGCCGCCGCCCGATTTGAAAGTTTGGTCAAGACTATTGACTCTTTGGATTGGCATGACGTTTTCTATAATGTGATTTGTTCATCCAGTGATTCTCAGTTTTACCGATGCTGCCCTACCGTCGGGTTCGGTGGTTTTTTTTTCAAGGTCAGTGGTTTGCATGAAAATGGCCTCGGTCTTTGCCTAAGCTCTAATCCTTAGCACTGCACGAAATTTCACCATTGCCGTAGCCTGTTGCATTTGGAGCATGTCTTGGCATCATAAACGTACCCGCAGTTCTGTGCGACAACGAAGCCATAGGAAGCATAATTATCAAAACTCAGGGCGGCTCAGTGGTTAGCACTGCTGCCTCTCAGCGATGGTCATGGATTCGTATCCGACCCGGGGCCTTTCCACATGGAGCTTGCTTGTTCCCCCGTGTTTTGCGCGGGTTTCTTCTAGGTACTCCAGTCCCTCTCTAGGTTCAGCTTCCCCTTCTGCTTTTTAGAGTTCGCCAAATTCTACATGAGAAGGGGTCTTGCTCCGTCTGCTCCAAAACTTCATGATTTTGCCGGAGGACGTTATGCGATTCTCTGCTTTTGCCACTAAAACTCATTTCAGTCACTGTCGTCGATGCATCTATTGCAGTTTTAGAATATTACTAATCGTAATGTCTGCCTGTCTGCCCGCTTAACTCAACAACCGCTGATCAGATCATCTTGGATTTTTCTCAGGTCATGAGTGTCTATCGTTTATAGGTCCTCCTGAGATGATCCGGATCGGGATCGGGATCTGGGAACTGTTTTTCTTAATTTTTTCTCCATGTCTATTCGTCAGCCCGTATTGCTAAAAAAAAAAAAGGCATCGGTTTAACATGAAAGTTTTGCTCATTGTCACCACTGCTAATTCCTTAAAGGGCGAGAGTCTGCAACCTCTGAATGTCTTGTTTGTCATTGGTTGATGTATGTCACTTTAAACTCCACTATATCAGAGTTCTAATAGCTGGGGTTCAGTTTGGTGCATGATGTTCTGACCCATCTTTTCCAAGCCTATTTCTAAGAGCTCCCAAGCAATACCAGGATCATTTGTTCAGAATAAGCGTCGCTCTTCAGCAGCTATGCAAGGTATACGTTCGGCCTCTCTAACAACTAGGCCGCCGGTCATCTTCAGCATACGCATCCTACGTTCGCACCGAAGCATCTGCAATCATCTAAGCCCAAAAGATCCCTGAAGCCTTTTCAGTCCAGGGTAAGCTTGCAAATAACTGGTGGTTGGCTTTTATCTGTATTTCCGCTGTCACTTGCTAATTGCATGCAGGGCTTTGCAGCCCTTAGCCATTGCTGGCTAACATCACGCCAAAATAAATAAATACTTTATCGCCAGGTCACGCAAATTCCTTGTCACACTTTAATTTCCAGGTTTTCAGGAGCCTTGGCCTTAAAAAAAAAAAAAAAAAAAAAATCGTTTTAATTGGAAAATTTTACTCATTGTCACTCTGCTAATGCTTTAGGGGCGAGGGTCTGCAATCTTTGATTTTTTCTCGTCATTGGTTGTTGCTGTCACTTCAAACTCTACCTTACATGAGGTCTTTAGCTGGGGATCAGTTTGGAGCTAGATGTTCTGTCCCTTCTTTTCCAAGCCTATTGCTAATAGCCCCAAGCAATAACCGGATCATTTGTTCAGTATAAGTGCCGCTCTTCAGTGTCTATGCAAGGTATACGTACACTCTCTCTATCAAAGAAGGCACTGGTCATCTTCAGCAATCGCATCCTACGTGCGCCCCGAAACATCTGCAAACATCAAAGCCTAAAGATCCCTGAAGCCTCTTCAGTTCATGGTAAGCTTGCAAATAACTGGTGGTTGGTGGTTGGCATTTTGGCTTCATTGTCTTACGCTAAATGCATGCGGGGCCAGCAGCCTCATAGCCAATGATGGCTATTGTGTTTTCGCAAGCAGACCTTTGCAGCCTGAGCCATGGCTGGCTAACATCATCATCATTAAAAAAAAAAAAAAAAAAAAAAAAAGGCTTTGCAGCCTATCATCATCATCATCAAAAAAAAAAAAAAAACGCAAGGCTTTGCAGCCTATCATCATCATCATAATCAAAAAAAAAAAAAAAAAAAAAATGCAGGGCTTTGCAGCCCATCATCATCATCATCATCATCATCATCAAAAAAAAAAAAAAAATAAATAAAAAAAAAATGCAGGGCTTTGCAGCCCATCATCATCATCAAAAAAAAAAAAAAAAATGCAGGGCTTTGCAGCCCCATCATCATCATCAAAAAAAAAAAAAAGCAGGGCTTTGCAGCCCATCATCATCATCATCATCATCAAAAAAAAAAAAAAAAAAAAAAAAATGCAGGGCTTTGCTTGCGAATATCTAGATTATATAGTTCTTTAGACCTCATTCGTGTCCCATGTCATGCTCACCATGTTTTCCTCTCTCAGCAGCCCGTGCTTCTCTGTCTTTATGATGTTCCAGCTTGGTGAGTATTCCTTCCATTCTTTGGGGGATTCATCAGGCCGCATTTTTGGGGGGCTTCCGCCCCCTAATTTTTGGGGGATTTTCCAGCTGCTGCTCTGAGCCGTGCTCCTGCTCTACGAGTCTTCCCGAAGAGTCCAAGCGCCAAAGACTTGTCTGATTTTAAGCATGTTAATTCTGACTGCTGTCTTCCTGCTGTCCTGATCCTCTCATTCCTAATTTACCAATCAATTTATTATTCAGCCAGCGGAGGATGGGCTTCCCCAGAATAGCCAGGTTCCTCCTGAGATTTCTTCTCACTGAGGAGTTTTTTCTCACCACCGTTCGAGGCTTTTTCTCCCTACAGGGAGTTTTTTTTTGCCTGCTATTCTGGGATTAGGGATTAGTCTGTGGTCTGCCCTTTACTCTCTGTAAAGCGCTATAAATAAAATTGAATTGAATTCTACTTATGCTCAACGCATAATTAATTTTCTTGATTTCACCTGAGTCTCTCCTGATTGAAAGACATATATACTGCTTTGCCAGTTTATATCATAGACTGTAGGTTGGCTCAGCAGTCAGGAGCCCCCTGCTGTCCACAAGATGCCACTGCACTCGGCCGGTTCAGACCGTCCCCCTGACCTCTGGGCCACACCTCCTTATTTGCATACAGGTTGAAAAGCCAAATGGAAAATGGAAAAGGCAAATGGAAAATGGAAATGCAAAATGAGAAATCCAAATGGAGAAGCCAAATGGAAAATGGAAAATCAAAATGGCAAATGGCAAATGCAAAATGCCAAATGTAAAATGGTAACGGAAAAATGCAAAAATATAATAAAAAATTAAATGAGAATTTTATCTTTTCCATTTAAGCTTTTGATTTAAGCATTTCCATTTAAGCCTTTCCATTTCCCATTTTGAGTTTTACATTTGATGTTTCCCTATTGTTATTTAAATTTTCATTTTCAATTTCATCTTTACAACTTAAGTTTTCTGTTTGACCATTTCTATTTACATATTAGCATTTTAATTTAACGTTTCATTGTCGTTTTATCCATTTACGTATTTGCATTTGAAGTTTTACTTGTTTCATTTTCGTTTTGTAGTTTCACATTATCATTTTACATGTTTCATTAGGTTTTTCAATTTGCTTTTTATTTTTAACATTTAATTTTTGGCCTGATTATTTTAATTTTCATTTGGATTATGACCAAAAATACCCTCCATACACTAGTCTGTGACACAGCCATGCCTTCCTACTGACCTGTCTCTGATCTGTAGCACAGGGATCTGGGTTTTTCCTTCATTACAGTAAAACTTCTTGGTCATCAAATGCAGAGGCCTTGCCTGCCTTACCATGCCCTTCATGATTGCTAAGCTCACCATTGCCCTCAATCTCAAAGTGTAGATCGTAAAAATATTGAAGGATAAAAAAGAGTGCTGTTGGCACCAATAAATAATTCAAAACTTTAGTCTTGTACCTTCATTGGCATTTTTTGGGGAAAATTTTGAGACAATATGGAAAATTCTCATAAAAAGAGAAACCAGTGATTTCTACATTTACTATGTTTTGCATTTTATTGCTGACGGTAAAAAGGGAAATAATGTAATGTTTTGTCAAACTAGCTAACTACATTATTTGTAAATATACGGTCCTGCCATTCAGGCCTGCAACACATTCCAAATAAAGCTGGGACAGGGGCAATTTAGGACTAATGAGGTTAAACATTTGAATAATGATTTGATTCGAAACAGCTGATGTCAGGTAGTTTAATCGCCACTTGATGCAAAAACTCAAGAAAAGGCCTTTCCTTTGGGAGGAAAGCTTGGTCTGAGGATCATGAATTTGCCAGCATATCGATGGGAAAATCATTGGAAGGTTTATTAAGCAATGTTTCTCAAAGAAATATACAAAGGGATTTGGATACTTTACCCTCTATGATGAACAACATAATTTTTTTTTCTTTTTTTATCCCGCCACCACCCTCCCGCTTTGGAGGACTACTTTATTAATTCAGTCAGTTATATTGTGTACGAGTCATCCTACCATCACCCGACAAAACAAAACACACACAAAAAGATTAAATAAATAAAAATAGAAATACAATACAATAACGATTACATTCACAGTGCTTTTCTACCTTTTGCATAAGTAGTTATCAGCTCACCTATTCCATCTCTCATTATTCCCAACCTTCAGCCTCCCTTACTATATCCTGTCTTTTGGCATAAATTACAAGCCCTGTTCTCATGGGCCATCACACACTCAATTTTACTGTAATACTTTGAATTTCTCAATTCTTAATGCCTCAACAGATGTCAACCCGAAAATAAATATTTTTGCTCAATATGTAATTATATTACAGATTAGATGTGTTCCTTTTGTTACATCACCCTGTAACACTTTAAATAAATCTAATTGTATACGATTGTACTGAGATATCCAGCCTTGTACCTTTAGCCAAAATAAGGCTATTATAGGACAGTACCAAAATAAATGGTCTACTGACTCTACTTCTTCCAGACAGAATCGACAAAGGGGTGATGACTCTATTCCCCATATATTTAGCATCTTTTTAGTTGCTAAGAACTTATATATTAGCTTATATTGAAAATTTCTCATTTTTGGATCAAGTGATGTACTGTAAAGGATTTTGAAAACTTGGTTCCATGGGACTGGTGTATCTAACATATTTTCCCAACTGTCTAGAATCCTGCATGGTATAGTGACTAAGTTCTTTATTCTTAAATAAAATGTGTTTATATGTTTGTTGATCTTTATTCTCTTTAACCAATTTACCATTTTCATATGAGGCCTACAGACTAAATGCCCTCCTGTTCCTTTTATAATTTTTGATTTCCAAGCACTTGGTAAAGCTCCAATAAGTTGATTATATTGTTGCAATGTACAGACTGTTCCATAAAAACTAGTTAATTGTTTTTAGGACATGAGTTTATTATCCTCATTCACTATATCCCTGATAAAAATAATACCTATATCAAACATGCGTTTCCAACAAATCATCATTCTATCAACAAGTATATTAGAATTTAACCATATTATTTGTTGTATAACTTGTTCTGCATTTTCTGGTGGGTGAAACTGAAATTGTAATCAACTTTGTAGAGCTTCTTCCAGAAAAGTGGAGACACCAGAAAACGTTAATTCATTAATGTCACATTAATTTCATTAATTAATGCAAAATGCATAGTTTTAATCTGCAGAAATGGAGAGAAGCCTTTATCAAACATAGGATGGACACTTTTAAGTAATTAGCTAGAAAACCAGTTTGGATTGAAGTAGAATTTTGGAATAAGGGAAGCCTTCAGTGAAAGATTTAAAGCTTTTAAGTTTAAGAGTTTTAGCCCACCAGATACATAATCATTGTAGAGATATGTACATTTAATTTTATCAGGTTTATCATTCCATGTAAATTTGAATATCTTCTGTTCATATATTTTGAAGAATGACTCTTTAGGGGTTGGTAATGCCATAAATAAGTAAACTGGGATACAACTAATGAGTTAATTAAAGTTATTTTGCCATAAATGGTCAGATGTTTCCCTTTCCAGGGCAGCAGAATTTTTTAGATTTTACTCAATTTCTTATTAAAATTAATCGTTGAAATTTCACTCATATTTTCTGGGATGTGTATACCAAGTACATTGACCAATCCATCTGTCCCAAGAATTGGTAAATTACATGGATGAGTGAAATTTCTATTTTTCAGGGAACCAAGCCTCAATATTTGGCATTTCTCATAATCTGGCTTCAGCCCAGATAGGTTTGAAAAGTCATCCAGCTCTTTTGTAAGGCTCTGTAGCGATGTATAATGAGGGCTCAATAGAAAAATTGTATCATCAGCATACATTGAAATTTTTGTACTTAGACCTTGCATTTCCAAGCCTTTGACATTATTTTTTGTTCGTATTTTTATGGCGAGTATTTCTATTGCCATAATAAATAAATACGGTGATAACGGGCAGCCCTGTTTTACCCCCCGTGAAAGGGCAATGGGTTTTGAAATATAACCATTATTTATAATTTTGGAGATTGAGTTATTGTACATAACTTTAACCCACTGTATTTGAGGCTCACCAAATTTAAAAAATTCTAAACATTGATAAATGAAATCCCATCTTATTTTATCAAAGGCCTTCTCAAAGTCTGCTATAAAAACTAAACCTGGTTTCTTTATTTTATCATGATGTTCTATAATTTCAAGTAATTGTCTTATATTATTTGCAATATTTCGTCCTTGTAGAAAAACAGACTGGTCATGGTGTATAATATCAGGTAGGACATTTTTTATACGAAATTCTATGCATTTAGCTAATATTTTAACATCATAACACTGGAGAGTAAGTGGTCTCCAGTTTTTTAATTGAACTGGATCTTTATAGTGGCCACTAGCTTCTTGTTTTAAGAGCAGAGAGATTACACTTTCTTGCTGGGTCCCTGTGAGAATACCTTTGTCATATGAAAAATTAAAACTTGTAAGTAGGGGGTTTTTAATCTGTTCGTAGAAAGTTTGGCACACTTCTATTGGAATACCATCCAATCCTGGTGCTTTACCCCGTTGAAAGGACATAATTGAATAGTTGAGTTCAGTTTCCATAATTAGATCCTCGCAAATTTCTTTCTGTTCCTCCGATAATTTAACTTGATTACGAGGGAAAAACGGATGATAATCAGTGTTATGTAGTGGAACAGGTGATGACTGGAAGGAGAAGATCTCTGTAAAATAGCTCTCTTCTTCAGTGAGAATATCTTTAGGTGAAGCAAGAATTGCCCCATCATTCATTTTTAACCTCTGTATATTTTTCTTTGCTAAATTTCTATGTTGGGAGACTTAAAAATACTTTATTGCATTTTTCACCCTTCTCCATCCATTTTGCTTTTTTCCTATAATGCATTATAGTTGACCTGTCATAAATTAGTTGTTAAATTCTTTTTGTTTTTGGTCCAGTTTGTCAGCCACATCCAGAGTTGCTTCTGAGCTGTCAAGTAGTGATGTAAGCATCTCAATTCCTTTTTTCATTTTTTGTTCATTTAATCTTAATTGTTTTTTCCTTTGTGAGGCAAACTGAATCGCGTGGCCTCTAAAGACACATTTAAATGTATCCCATACAACATACGTGAACATATGTGAACAACATAATTAATTGATTCAAGAAATCTGGAAAAATCTGCATAGAGGCCAAGGGTACAAGCCTAAACTCTGATCACTCAGACAGCACTGCATGAAGAACCGTGATTTATCTACAAGTGAAAAACCACACAGGTTCAGGATTACCTCAGCAAAAACTTGGTCATAAACTACAATACGCTAGTTACACCCACAAATGCCTATTAAAAATTTAATGAGCAAAAAGGAAGCCTTATGTGAATAGTGTCCAGAAGCGTTGTAGATTTCTCTGAGCTCGCAGGCATTGGCATTGTACGTCCAAACAATATATAGAGATATGCAGCACACATCTGACCCTATAAAAACACAATTATGCGGCCCTCCCCAGGGAGCACTGAGCAGCATATTACAGGATTTTATTTCATTTTTTGCAAAAATGGTAAAGAAACCAAGGACTCTAACGATCTCTGCCACCTTCCTCCTAACGATGTGTCTTTTGCCATTGCCCCTATAATTTGGCTGGTAACTGTAATAAACTCAAAAAAGATGAGACGGCAATAGTCAGCTTCTCCTCCATATTTTTATGGGGAACTTGTAATATGTGGAACCAATATTTCAAAGGCGCGATGGCCTTATTTCTTCCGATTCATTTGATGTTAGTAAACATATTAAGCTTGTGCCACCGTTTATTGAGAAAGATGTCGAGAAATACTTACCTCGTTTTGAGAAAGTCGCGTCAACTTTAAAATGGCCTAAGGAGGTGTGGACGCTCTTAATTCAATCTGTCTTGACTGGGAGAGCTCAGGAGCTTTATTCTTCCCTTTCATTGGAACAGAGCTCAGATTATGATGTGGTTAAGGCATTAATTTTAAGGTGTTGTCAGCTCGTTCCCGAAGCCTATCAACAACGTTCTAGAAAATTTAAGAGAACCGAGCATCAGACTTGTATTGAGTTTGCACGCGAAAAGGTGTTGCTGTTGGGGTCCGCTGATCTTTGCCTGTTCCAGGGGTGTAATTTATACTCGGCAATGATGTAGCTGGTGGTAATGTGTGGAACAAAGAGGGTTCTGAAGTGCTTCCTCAAGTTGTTGCTGTGCCTGACAAGCTAGCAGAGCATAAGTGTGTGCTGAAGTTCCCTGATGTTTTCCCAGCTTGTGCGGTTACTCGCAGTATGATGCAAGAAATTTCCAAATCTACACAAAAAGACCGCTCGTCTGTTAATGTTGATCTGTCTGATTCGTCTCTTGTAGATCCTGACCATTCTGAGTCTTCTGACTCTTCCGCTCTTGTTAATCTTGCGGTGCCTGATGAAAAACTAAAAGCTATTGTTGAGTCGGTGTGTTTGTAGCAATCAAAGTTAATTGCTGATCAAAAACCAGATGTGACTCTTGACTCTTTGTTCAGATCTGCTTTGACTGATGTCGATCTTGATATAGAGCCTTAGTGTTTTTACTTTCAAGATGGTATACTAATGAGGAAATGCAGGCCCTATAATGCCCCAAACCAGTGTGATTCAGTGTATCAGATTGTTGTGCCATCTGAGTACCAACATGAAATTTTGAGTGTAGCTCATGACGGTGCAGCTGGTCATTTTGGAATCACTAAAATATTTAGGTATATTTCCAAATACCTTTTCTGGCCAGGGATGAAGCGTGATGTGATTCGATTTTGTAAAACTTGTCGTGTCTGTCAGCTTGTTGGTGAACCCAACCAGACAATTCCTCCTGCTCACCTGTACCCTGTCCCAGTTATCAGCCAGCCATTTGATCACGTAATTGTTGACATTGTCGGTCCGCTTGAACGTTCCAGATATGGGCATCGGTACTTGTTAACCATTATGTGTGTCGCTACACATTTCCCAGAAGCTATTCCACTGACGAAAATAACTGCTGGGTGGTAATGAAAGAGCTCCTCAAATTCTTTTCTTTGTTCAGTCTGCCGAAGATCATTCAAACTGACCGTGGGTCGAATTTCCGAAGATCATTCAAACTGACCGTGGGTCGAATTTCATGTATCGTACTTTCAAACAAGTCTAAAAGCAGCTCCATATCTGCCACAATGTTTCCAGTGCCCATCATCCTGAGAGTCAGGGGGCACTGGAACGATATCACCAGACGCTGAAGAGCATGTTGGGTGCCTATTGCTTGGAGTCCGGCAAAGATTGGGCAGATGCAGTTCCCTGGCTGCCCTTTGCCTGTAGAGAGGTAGTCCATGAGTCACTTGGTTTTAGTCCTGCTTTAGTCTTTGCACACACACCTCGAGGCCCTTTGGCCATTTTAAGAGATCAGTTTTTAAGTGAATGTCCTGAACATCTTAAACCATGTTTCATATTTTCGCTCTCGTTTGCACAGGGCTCATGAACTTGCACGAGAGAATCTTGAGAGGACGCTAGCAAAAATGACACTGTGGTATGACCGTAAGACCATGCATCGTCACTTTAAAGTGGGCAACAAAGTTCTTGTTTTGCTACCAATTCCAGGATCTGTTTTGCAGGCTCGCTTCAGCGGTCCATATGTGGTTGAGCACAAAGTGTCTGATCGTGACTATGTGATCGCTACTCCTGACCGACACCAGCAAAAGCGTTAGAGTGGCGAGGCTGAGAGTAGTCCATCCCGTGCAGTCATTGAGGGGCGACTTAATAACTCTGAGATGCTCTCCGTTTTGCCAGATCACCTCCCACACTTAACAGATGTCCAGAAGGCTGACATTTTGGAAATACTTCACCAGTTCCCAAATCTTTTTGGTGATGTCAGTGAAACCACTCCGATTAAACAGCGCCCTTATCGCGTTAGTCCACTGACGCGCACACTTTTAAAAAGAGAGGTGGAGTACATGGGATTAAACTAGATAACTCGGTCGCGACAGGGACCGAGTCGTGTATCTCCCCGATCCCCAAATTTCGGACAAAATGGCCACCGGCAGCCATATTGGACATCCAAAATTGCAAAAAATTGGTCTTGAGCATTGTCAAATAAATGTCTTCACCTGTGCAAAATTAGAAAAAATTCCTGTAATAATTGTCGCTTCCAGAGCCCGGAGCAGAAAACCTCTGTGGGCGTGGCGGCCCCGGAACTAAACCATGGTATCTCCCGACTATCGTCGTCGGGGAGATACAATAATATAGCTGAACACAGCATGAGTGCATGGAGTTCCCCGTGTATTTCAGTTGGAAAGTCCGATGGTACTTCTCGGTCTGTACTGATTGCCGCCATGTTAATGCAGTTACCAAACCTGATTGTTTTCCCTTGCCGAGGTTGGACGATTGCATTGACCGGGTGGGATCGGTAGTCTTTGTAAGTAAATTCGACCTGCTTAAAGGTTATTGGCAAATTCTGCTTACCAGTAGAGCAAAAGAAATTTCAGCTTTTGTCACGCCTGATGATTTCCTGAATTATCGTATCTTAGCTTTCAGAATGCGAAATGCCCCATCAACCTTCCAGCGGCTGATTAATTCGGCGCTATCTGGCATGTCTAGCTGCGATGCATATTTAGACGACGTGGTTGTTTACAGTTCTTTGTGGTCAGAACATGTTGAACAAATATGTCATCTGTTCCACTGTTTGTCTGTTGCCAACCTAACAATCAACCTCACAAAATGCGAATTTGGAAAGGCCACGGTAACTTATTTAGGTAGAATGGTGGGAGGAGGACAGGTATGTCCTTTAGATGCTAAAGTTGCTGCTGTCTGTGGATTCCCAGCTCCTACCGATCGCTGTGAGCTTAGAAGATTTTTAGGCATGGTGGGTTACTATCGCAGATTTTTTTTTTGCACACATCTCTGAACATGGAGTGTTTGTGCAAGGTAAACTTTAAATGTTTTCTTTGAACATGTATATATTATGGAGACTGTAGTCACCATTTTGGTGTGGGGGTGTGTTACGTCCCTCACTGCCCTATGGTGGTGCTGTTCATCTCCAATGTATTATTAGGCTGCTTGGCAGTATTTATGTTCTTCTCCCCTCCTTGCTTCAAGTGAGGCCAATTACGTGTGGGTGGAGCACTTCCTATTAAATCAGGGAAGCTGGCAGTACAGTGGAAACCTTTGGTAGCTGTTGGCTCCGATGCCACTTGTGCCTTGCTGTTAGGAAGTTTTTTTTTGTTTTTCTCCCATTTTTCGTTACATTGTTTAAATTGTAATTTAAATAAAAACCCCCAGACACGAGTCCTTTCGACTTTTGTTCGTTTATGTTATGACCAGTGTGCCTGGCTGTAACAGTAGTACAATAGTGATGTCTCATGCATGCGGGCCAGTATGAAATTGGAGTATTGTCTCGCCAGATGCGATGAGTAAGTCTACATTCAAGCTAGTCATTTTTTGTCATTTCTACCATCCATAGCAGCTTTAGTATTCAAAGTTGAGATATGGGAACTCATAGAAGAATGATGTACGGTTGGCCTTCAAAAATATATCACTGAACAAGTTTTCTTTTCTTGACTGTACAACAGAGCAATGCCTCCAGACTACCACCCCTTAATGGTAAAAGCAGGCATTTTTTAATTCTATTGCAGTCAATGGAAGTGGCATGGTTTTCTCTTTATAGGCCTCAGCAGCATGTACGTATGCCAACAGTGAAAGCATTCTTCCCCATGCACAGGGGACAAGGTATGTCAGTTAGCAAGGTATATTGGATCATTTAATTATTTAGTCCAAGGAGATGGTGGTGGTGGGGGGGGGTTAGGGTGTTACAGTCTCGAAGAGGGGGGAGAGGAGAATGGAAGCACACCTTTTTCACATCATTGGGGTGTGATTCTTTCAGGGTGGGCTCTGGATTTCCTTCTTTACCATCCGCTGTGGAGCATACAGGGCACAGGTCAGTGGTTACTAGCATCCAACAGACAACAAATGCAGAAACACCCATAGCAGTGTATATATCCAGTGTAGGTTAATATATTAAGTCTATGCTCTGATGAAGTACTCCAAAGCTAAATAAAACAGAAGACCAGCATTAGGCCACCAGCATTTGAAATTACTCCTGAAGCTCATCCCTGTCCAGTGGCGAGTCACCATATTGCAAAGAGTGGCATTAAAATCAATATTTCCGGAAGTTTACCACAATCATTACCTGTCTAAATAAAAAGTTTTTGCAAACAGATTAGCGTTAAAGGGCATGCCAATTCTGGACGTCATATGACAATTTCAGAACACCTACAGTATTGTGGTTTACTGATAGTCCAGGTTTAAAGATCAAATTTCAGGAGCGCTGCATGTTGTCCTTTCTGACTGAAAAGAATCAGAGCTGAAGAAGTGAGTTATCAGTAAACAATTAATTGGTCAGTCTGAAGAAAAAAACCTATTCCCCAATTGCGGCACTTTCAGTCGATGATCTACACTCACCAAGCACTTAATAAAAAACACTGCTTATTCGTCCAACTGTCCAACTAGCCAATAAGGTGACAGAAGTATAAGAATTAGATCAAGCATATACAGGTCAGGAGCTTCTATTAATGTTAACATTAAACAAAAGACTAGGTGAAAAAATGTGATCACAGTGACTTTGACCATGGCTTGGTCGCTGGTGCCGGACATGTTGGTTTGAGTATTTCAGACAGTGCAGATTTCCCGGCATTTTCGACCACAACAGTAGCTAGACTTTACACAGCCTGGTGCAGATCTGTGGACGATAATGCCTCTTTGATGAAGGGGTGAGTGGAGAATGGTCAAACTGGCACAAGCTGACATAAAAGCTGTGGTAACTCAGACAACCACTCTTAACAACGGTGGTGATAAGAGAAGCATGTAAACAAGGCGTAACACCACAAATCTTAAGGTGGATGGGCTATAACACCATTTTACCATATCTTTTTCCACTCCTGACAGTGAAGAACAAAAATCTGGGGCTGTAGTGGGTGCAGGCTCGCCAAAACCGAACAGCTCAAGATTAGAAAAATGTAGCCTGGTCCGATAAATCTCGATTTCTGCTGCAAACAGTAATAGCTTGGTTCAGAATTTAACATCAACTGCATGAATATATGGACCCAACCTGGTTTGTCTGAACAGTTCAGGTTGCTGAAGGTAATGCTATGGTGTGAGAAATGTTGGCAGCATATTGGCAGCATTGGGCCTCTTAATAATGAACCATCATTTGAATGCCACAGCCCATCTGAGTATTGTTGCTGACTATGTGCACCCCTTTGTGGCTACAATTTACACATCTTCTAATGGCGCATTTCAGAATGGCAATGCACCATTTCACAAAGCAGAAGTAATCCAAAACTGGTTTCATGAACATGACAATGAGAACAGTTAATCTGAATGACCTCCATCACCAGATCTGAATTTAACAGAGCATCTTAAAAATGTGATAAAAATCTGCAGAAATTATGAGTTGAAAATTATGTCATCATGCCCCCGAAACACAAAGGAAAATTTTAAAATTCCAGTGGAATCCTCGTTCTGAGAGCAACGGCAGGTCTTACCCAGTATTACTGCGGTGATTGAAATAAAGTGCTCGGTGAATGTACAGTTGCAAAAAAAAAAAAAAATTATGTGAACCCTGTGGGATTACCTGAATTTAGGTAGTTAGACATAATAAACTGTCTTACCGTGATATGAAAAAGTACTTGCCCCCAACTCAATTTCTTCAATTTTTGCTTAAAGGTAACCAATCTGTTCTTTTTTTTAATATAATTTAATAGATATGTCCAAAACAAACGGGAATAAATAAATGTTTTCTCCGAGAACGCTTGCGATCCCTTCGAATATTGAATGTGAAAATAGTTATTACGACCCGCAAAAACTCCCTGCGCCATTTGAAATACCTTATTAGTATTCATGACAATGCTAAAATTATGTCACGCAGAAGTGGATGTGCGCGGTGGACGCAGAAAGGAAGAGAACTGGGCCAACAGCAAAATGTTGCTGCCAAAGAAATATCTGACTGATTCGGCCCGTAAAAGTGCTGGAAAAGGCCAGGAAGAAGATCGATTGAAGGCCAGGATAAATATAAGGGGCCAAAGTGATTGCTGGCAAACTTTTAAAGGCAGGTTTGGAGATATTTCCAATGAAGATGTGGCAAAACTTTTGCTAGATACGCAAATAAACCTGATGCCTGGTGCAAAATCCCCGATTTCCCTGTTTCCTAGCATCGTCAGATCGTTAATGTGCTCGAAATCGTCTCATATTTGTAAGTAGACATATTTATAGTAATGAATTTATAATGCATAATCGTAATTTATTTACTAGCAGTTGAATCTGATGACTGATCTGACATGACTTTTCATGCAAGTTGCCCATGCGTATTAAGTAGTAGGCACGTCGAAATGGCCGCTGTCCAGCAGCCTCAATGGCTGATTGTAACAGTCGAGTGATTGCTTCCCTTCGGAATTTATCTTTGTTAGGGGTCGAGGACGACATTCAAACATACACACAAATCTTTTTATTGGAACAGCCTGGCAAATTATGCAAAAAAAAAAGTTAAGGATAAGCAGCGAATTATTTATATTTAATTGTTTCAAATCATCCAAATAATTTTTATACAAGACAAAGAAAACATGAGTTAACATAAAATGCAGCTTTTAAATGATCATATCATTTATTGATGGTAAAGAGATATTTAAAACCTATATCACCGATGTGAAAAAATAATTGCCCCATTAAACCTAAAAGCGGTTATTGGCCGCACCTAAAAATTCCACTTGTAAAAGTAACTGCCTTTAAACACTAATTGAAGCACAAATTTTGTCAGATAAAAATATGTTGTGGATTTTGAAAATGATTACCTCTATTATTTTCAAAAAATGTTTGTTTTTTTGAATTTGGACTTTACAACACTCTTGAGTAATAGGAAATGTTTGGGTCACAAGGGCCAGAAACAATACTATGCAGCCACCACTGGAATCTAATTCTACCAAAAGTATAACGCCACTAATATTAGTACAGCCTAAAGCCCAACGCCCAGTGGAGGCGTAAGATGCACGTCAAAAAATTGGTTACATTAATTTCAATGGAGCAACGCCCACTGGCAGCATGTGACGCGCGTCAGATTTTTACTTTTCACCACCGCTCAATTTCTGAAGTGTCAACACAATAAAAACGCATTGTCTTTTAGATTATTTAACTATTTCACCTTGTCATGGTTAGTGGCACACATTAAGCGACAACCTCCCATGCAGTTGTCAACCTGCTTTCTAACTAAGTTGCAGTTTTGAAAGGAAATCCGTTATTTTGCGGGCAATGAAGTTATCAAGCGATCTACAGTTAGACAGTACCTAACTCTAGGTACACTGATAAGAACTTTACACTGCTAAGTTAGCTAGCTAGCTAATTCATTGCTGGGTAAAGTAAAGTGAATCATAATTTTAATTTACTAGACGGCTAAATTTAGGAGGAAAATTATGCCTGTATATAACGTATAGTGCATAGTAACCTGACTGTCGCACTTTGCCATCACTTAAAATAAGCTTGTTCGGTAGGTTTTTTCAAAATTAAACGTTGTCTTGTTTAATATTTTGAGCGTGACACCCATGGCTTGCTTCTCGGTCCTGTTGTCATCCGTTAATATTGATGCAACTGACGCTTCCAGTGGGCATTTAAAAGCGTTTGGAGTTTGACGCGACGCTTTGCTTCGCGGCCAGTGCGCGTTGGGCTTAAGCTTTGTCTGCAACTGTGCGGGAATACTGGGTTTAAACAGAAATATTGGGTCTAAATAGAGCGAATACATGCAACAAAAAAGCTGAAACATTCCAATGTTGATTTAGAATTTGATTTTCAACATTATGAATGAAGCTTCAAACTATTTGATATAGCCCTAAATTCAGAATCGGCTTACAAAAACAGTAAATGACGCTTAATGCTGCTTGCATTGATTCCAAAGAGCAAGTTCGGTTAAAAAAAAAAAAACAAAAACAAACAAAAAACCACAAAACAGTTCCTTGGGTACTTATTTACACAATGGGACAAATATTCAGGAAGAGAAAACATTTACTTTCTTTTTTTTCCTTCAATACATTGAGTCAGCATTTAAAACTACATTTTGTGTTTACTTGGATTGTGTTTGCCTGATACCACCATAAGTTTGATGATCTGAAACAAAGTGCCCTATTTTAACAATCTAATCACTCTGTCTGACACGCACAGCGCCAGTTCATTTAGAGCGTGTCCAGTTCTATTTTTGCTAGTTTAACAGCAGTTTATCTGGGCGCAAAGTATAAGAAATGGTTCAAAGAGAATGTACTAAGATGTACCCTATCTTACGCCAGAGTCCCTAAACCCGTTATTTGGGGATTTAGCATTGCGTAAGAGGCGTTCCCCCGCAAAAGTTGCTACCTTGCACACCTGCCTTTATCCCTAAAACACCTGCGCTACCCGTTATATTATGCATAGGCCTGATTTGGGCGTTAAGCCAGTTAAACCAATCAGTGTGCCAGGTGCCATTGCCTTTAAGAGCAGGCTGCGCTCTCTCAAATCCTCAAACTGAAACCTGTGATGGAGAGAGGAAGGTCGCCATGTTTTCCGAAGACAAAGTTAAATTTCTCGTGCATGAGGTCAAATTCAGAAAGGGGAGGATCAAAATCCCATTTTAGAAAATACCCACAGCCAAATAAATGCCTACATTGACTGCAACCATTTACACTTTTTTCTTTATAAAGTGACTTTGAGTATTTAATAAAACGCTATATGAATTACATGTATCATTAAATTATTAGTAGCCTACTGATTGCACAAATTACTTACCAGGCAGGCTGCAGATGACATGACTAGCGGTGTCGCAGCTCCGCTGCCAGCTGGTCCCTCATTGCCCCTGCTACTGCTGGCACTATATCAGCATTTGGAGTCGGCTCCTGCACTTCAGCTTGCCGCCTTCTATAGTCAGGTAATAATCTATCCTCAAACTCCAGCATCATTCCATGGCGTAGGGCAATGTTGTGCAGCACACAACATGCCACAAAGAAAGATGCTACTTTCTGAGGACCATACTGTAAGACCCCACTTGACCTGTCCAAGCAGCGGAACCGCATTTTGAGCACGTCAAATGTTCGCTCAATGACAACTTGTGCACGTGAGTGTTTTCTATTGAAAGCAAACTCACGCACACTTGTTGGCTTAATGTATGGCACCATGCACCACGTCTTTAATGGATAGCCATTGTCACCCAACAGCCACCCATCCAGAGGGGGGTCCCTCTGGAAGACTGCAGGAATGACCGACTGTTCCATTATAAAAATAACATTTAGCTACCTCCAGGATGATTTGCGTATACATTCAAGATGTAACCCCATGCATCGCAAATCACCTGGACGTTGATGGAATGGGTTCCCTTACGATTCACATAGGCGCCACTGTTCAGAGCCGAAGCCCGAATCAGAACGTGTGCACAGTCGACGGCACCCAGAACCCTAGGGAACCCATATCTTGCCAAAAAATCCCGCTTTACCCTGTGTTGTCTCTCGGGTGTCACAGGGATGCCAGTGATGTACCTACAGGCATGTCGGACTATGCTGGCAGTGACTGCAGTTATAGCCGAGCTTACGGCAGATTGGGTCATGCCTCCAATTGAGCTGAGTGGGTGTTGGAATGACCAACTAGCATAGAAAAATAGTGCCACAGTAACCATAACAGCAACGGGCAAGGCATACGGCCAGCTGGCAGCGGTGTCTACATCATCTGCAACCAGGTGACATAATTCCGTCACTGCCTGACGGGAGAGGCGCAGTTTTGTCATGCATTCTCGTTCTGTGGGAAATAATATTTGTATTGTATTATTATAATTTTAGTATATTATAAATAATATATATCATTAATATATATTATATATAATAATTATATATTATTATGAAAGCGGAAAAAATGATTGATACAAAATACAAACAATATAGACTTTCCTGAAAGGCCCAGGTAGCTGGTGCACTGGCGGTACACGCGTTCTGGGCGTCTTCTATTATTTAACTGGCGATCAAGGCAATTTAGTACCATCTCTGCCATTTTCTCAGGGGTTCAATTGAGGCTAAAGCAAGGTGGCTTTTTATAGGCGAGTCAATTCAGGAGGTAGAGCCGCATTTGCACGTCCACATGTGTCCAAGTGGACGCGCATTGAAGCTGCCTGGGCGCCCTCTTGTAAAAGCCCAAATGGGTAGCGGGTGGTTTGAGGACCTGCTATACGCTTTCCCTAACGTGTGTGGTCAAGTTAGCAATTGTAGGGAAAGCGCATAAACACGCCCACGGGCACACCTCCAGGCGCAAATAAGGCAGTCGGCATAATGTATAGCGGGTAGTGTGGCCACAAGATATCATTTAGGGATAGTGGAAGCTGCTGAATGCGTAATTCACAGGTAGTGGGTAGTGGCAACGGGTAGGGCAGTGTGAAAGATAGAGCCCTTAGTCTCTTAATTAATTATAGCTGTGTTTTGGGGCGTAACATGAAATAAACCAAACAGTTTCATCTTCCATTCCCCTCAAAAGCCAGGTCCTTTTGTGCCTTGGCGAAATGGTACAAACCCCAATTCCAGTGAAGTTGGGACGTTGTGTAAAATGTGAATAAAAACAGAATACAATGATTTGCAAATCCTTTTTGACTTAAATGCAATTGAGTACACTACAAAGACAAGATATGTAATGTTCAAACTGATAAACCTAATTGTATTTTTGGAAGTATTCACTCATTTTGAATTTGATGCCTGCAACACATTCCAAAAAAGCTGGGACAGGGGCATGTTTACCACTGTATTACATCACCTTTCCTTTTAACAACACTCAATAAGCGTTTGGGAACTGAGGACACTAATTGCAGAAGCTTTGTCGGTGTAATTCTTTCCTATTCTTGCTTGATGTACAACTTCAGTTGCTCAACAGTCCGGGGTCTCTGTTGTCGTATTTTGCACTTCATAATGCGCAACGCATTTTCAAGGGGAGACAGGTCTGGACTGCAAGCAAGCCAGTCTATTACCCACACTCTTTTACTACAAAGCCATGCTCTTGTAACACATGCAGAATGTGGCTTGGCATTGTCTTGCTGCAATAAGCAGGAATGTCCCTGAAAAAGACGTTGCTTGGATGGCAGCATATGTTGCTCCAAAACCTGTATGTACCTTTCAGCATTAATGGTGCCTTCACAGAAGTGCAAGTTACCCATGCCATGGGCACTAACACATCCCCATACCATCACAGATGCTGGCTTTTGAACTTTGCGCTGAGAACAATCTGGATGGTCCTTTTCCTCCATAACCCGGAGGACACGACATCCATGATTTCCAAAAACAATTTGTAATGTGGACTCGTCAAACCATAGCACACTTTTCCACTTTGCGTCAGTCCATCTCAGATGAGCTCGGGCCCAGAGAAGCCGGCGGCGTTTCTGGGTGTTGTTGATATATTTTGCTTTGTATGGTTGAGTTTTAACTTGCACTTGTAGATGTAGTGACAAACTGTGTTAACTGACAATTTTTTCCAAAGTGTTCCTGAGCCAACATGGTAATATCTAGGGATGCACCGATACCACTTTTTTAAAAATCGATACGAGTACGAGTATTTTATTTTGTGTACTTGCCGATACCGAGTACCGATACCGATATTTCTGAAATGTTTTCCAGGAAAATACAATGACAATTTCGGAGTACAGGTTTTATTTTCTTTTTATAACAAGCCTAAAAGAGGCCAGTATTAAACGATTCACACATGGCTATTTCAAAAAAAAAAGAGTAGGCCTAACTGCTAAAAACTATTTCTGTATTTATGCCTGACAAAAAGCCTTTGAACTAGCACTGCCATCAAATGAGGCAAAACATTACTGAAGCTTGACAAATGAAAAGTAAACTCGCTGCATAGGCAAGGTAACACACCCAACTTCATAAAAAGTCAGTAGAACTATTAATTGGCACAGATAGTATCTACACACATTCATAGGCATTCTCAAACCAACTAAAGTCAATAATAGCTTTCCAAGCAAACAAGGCATCACTTAAAGTGTGTGGTATCGCCATATTTCAATTACACGCATGACAAATGAAAAAGATTTAACTTAACCACATCTAAAATGTTTAAGGTAACCATATGTTACTAATATATTTGTAGTAAAATAAAAAGATTCACAATTCTAAGTCTCTGTGTGTGTGATTGTGGGTGTGTGCTTGTGCGAGCTCGGCTTGCGTGTAAATATTCAATAACTGATCCAGGTGTGCCATCTAGTGATAGAATATTGTAACTGCGTGCATAAATTTGCAGCTCAATGTCCACTGGCAGAAACATCTGCACAAAACGCTTAAGATACCCCGCCGAACACCGTTGTTCTTCTTGAACACGCCGCATCCAGATAATACTTAAATGATGAATTATATACATATTTTAATTTGTAACGTGTAGTGAAGTGGCCAGTGTGAAAGTATTGAAGAAAAAGTATACTTTTAATCTTTTAAATGTAGTAGAGTAGAAGTCCCGGTAAAAAAAAAAAAAAAAAAAAAAAAAAACTCACGTAAAGTACAAATCCTCAAAAAAACTACTTAAGTACTGTAACGAAGTTGCCTACATGTACTTCTTTACTATACACCTCGTGTGTGTATGCACGTGTGCCTGCATGTGATGTGATGACTATAAAGCTCTCTTTCTCGTATTTTTTCTAACTCGCTGTCTCCCCCTAGACATAGAAGTCAGATAGTACAAAATACTGTAGCCTATGCGACCGTGAGCAGGCAGTTACCTTGCGTCTTACATTAAGTGATATCGGTGCGTGGTATCGGCAAATGTGGACGAGTACGAGTACGAGCATAATAACGCGGTATCGGGCAGATACCCGATACTGGTATCGGTATCGGTGCAACACTAGTAATATCCTTGTCAGTTTTTAATGCAGTGCCGCCTGAGGGACCGACGGTCATGGGCAATCAATGTTGGTTTTCGGCCTTGCCGCTTACGTGAAGAGATTTCTGTGGATTCTTTGAATCTTTTGATGATATTATGAACTAATGATGATGAAATCCCTAAATTCCTTGCAACTGCATGTTGAGACACGTTATTCTTAAACTGTTGGACTGTTCGCTCATGCAGTTGTTCATGAAGTGGTGAACCTCGTCCCATCCTTGCTTGTGAACGACTGAGCCTTTCTGGTGTGCTCCTTCCACACCTAATCATGACACTCACCTGTTTCCAATAATTCTGTTCACCTGTGGAATGTTTCAAACAGGTGTTTTTTGAGCATTCCTCAACCTTCCCAGTCTTTTGTTACCCCTGTCCCAGCTTTTTTGGAACATGAAGCAGGTATCAAATTCAAAATGAGAGAATATTTCCAAAAACAAGTTTATCAGTTTGAACATTAAATATCTTCTCTTTGAAGTGTACTCAATTGAATACGGGTCGAAAACGATTTGCAAATCATTGTATTCTGCTTTTATTCACGTTTTACACAACATCCCAATTTCATTGGAGTAGGGGTTTGTATTATAAGGGCGGATTTTCCAAGTAGAGAGAAAAAATGCTTCATTATGGAGGACCACTTGTGCATAAAGTAAAAGCAAGAGCAAACAACTGCTGAAAGTATGGAAACCTGATCACTGTAATCTCCAAAAATGTAAAAAAAAATTTTTGAACACTTCAAAATTGCTTTAATCATATCCAGATTGAAAAAATCATCATACACAGTGAATCCCAGGGTCATGTTTGAACGTATGCATAAAACAAGAAAACAAAATGAAAGAAAAATTTTATTGAAGGTTGCGTGTACAAAAATAATAATTATGCCCGGCTGGGCCACAACCAAGAGAAATTAAAACGAGTGAAGAAAAAACGGCTATGGAGAAAGAAATGAAAATAATGTAACTTTGATCATGTTACCATAACCCCTTGAAGAATATCCAGCAGGAGTGGAATGAACATGCCTCTGCTTTATGGACAGTGGACATGGATGACAAGAACAAAAATTACTGCTGGTAAATATCACATTGTTGACATCTTATCCTTAAAGGCCAAGTCAGATGTGTGGAAGAAATCTGTATTAAAGGTCCTCTATTATGCTGTATTTAGTTGTTCAAAATATGTCCAATGGGTCTTTAAAATAATATTAAGGATTCAGTCACAAAAAAAACCCCCACACATCCAGGCCTAGTGAGACCTCTTTTCTTACCCCGCCAGTGCCGGCCTAGCCTGCGAGCAGGCTCTCTTGTTTGCGATGGGGGAGAGGGAGGGAAAAGAGAGCCTGCACGAAAGCCAGGGGTTTTTGAATTCCGCCCCTAACAAGCTGTCAGTGTGGTTAGACTAATTAGGAGTATGCATTGGCACTCAGCAACGGTAATTTCTCTTTTTTTTTTCCAGCGAGGGCGCATTTCAGAACTCTTTTGCGAATGAAGGTAATTTTGGCGACAAGTACTTACACCTGTTTTTGCAGCACGGTCACGAAACTTGCTGTAAAAAATAGACAGCTGTCCGATTGGAAAATATAAACGGACGAAACCACATACTAGTCACCAAAATTACCTTCATTCGCTGAAGAGTTCTGAAATGAGTGCCAGTACATAGACCTTATTGTAATTAAATTATTTTTCTGTACTGAATGTAGCCCATTATTTTGTCGCTTTTAGATCGCATGGGCTAGAGAAGCCGTGTCTTCAATTGCCACTTGATTATTCTTGAATTGGAAAACGTGTAAATAAAGGGAAACCATCTAGAATTAGCCAGGACTAATTTTTGTCAATAATTGGCCCCGAATTTTCAGGTCTAACGCCAGCCCTGCGAGTGTTCAACTGTCAAATTTGAATTTGTATGCTGTCAATTTCGACCAATCAGAATGCTGCGTTCGTGGACGAATGCCGGGCACTCACAAAAGCCTGGCTTTCGTGCAGGCTCTCTTTTCACTCCCTCTCCCCCATCGCAAACAAGAGAGCCTGCTTGCAGGCTAGTGCCGGCCTGAAACACGAGCCGTTTTGAGTGGGCGGGGAGGTTATGCTAATGAGGCGCTGTTCTGATTGGCTGCCTGGCCGCTTTGATTCCGGAGGAGGATGCAGACCCGAAAAACCAGGAAACCAAGATGGCAGGTATTTCAGGACAGCTCTTTGCGGCATCTATTGCTGTAAGACCGTACTTGTTTGATCCCTAATCCGACCCCGCACCGGAGGAAGAAGCAATTGAAGTATTGCAGCAACGTTTACAGCAAGATGGCGATGAGTGGCAAGATGAAATTTTAGCGTTTTGCTCGTACTGTCTCTCCTTGCATGCATGTGATTGTAGCTGTACTGTTATATAGTCATGTTATATACCCACTTATAGCCTGTTTACACCGAACTGCGACCCTGATACAACCCTGATACGACCAGCGCGATCGTAAAATTTTGGTCACTCGCACAAGTCGCGGCTGTTCCCTACTTGGGTCGCTTATTTGCGGTTACACCAAACCTCAATTGCGACTGAATCGTGACTTTCTTCACACCTCGGTCGCAATACTCGTAATTGTCGTGTGTACTCGTAGAAAGCGTGTTGGCGAGTGATGGAGAGAGCGGTGGCCCTGTGTTTATAAAGACAACGTGTGGTTGTAAGTTGCGTCGCCACCAGTCGCATTGGTCGGATTTTGATCCCTTTAATCGCACATACGGCCTCAGCGTGGTCGCAAATTCAGTCGCATTTAAAACGTGTACATGTGTCGATCGTTATGGGGTTGCAATAGGCTCGCATTAAGCTCGCCATAATGCTCGCAATAGTTTGGGAGTGAAAAATTCCTAAAAATTTGCGATCATTGATGCAACCACATGGCGAGCCGCTTGCGAGTCTATTACGACCTGTGATACCGAGTTGAGGGTGAGTTGACACTTGTGCGAGCTTATTACGACCGATTATGATACTCCTCTGGGTTTTTCACTGGTCGCACAACCTTTGCGAGTGTTTTGAGCAGTTCCATACACTCGCAAACCTCTATGAGACCGATGGAGAGTGATCGAGACCAAGAGAGATGGTTTTGGAGACCACGGAGACCGCATAGAGACCATCTAGCAACCCCAGTGGGAGTCAGTGCGAGTGAGGGCGAGCAGAGTCCATTTTTCGGTCGCAACTCCGTCGTAAGCCCGGGGTGAACGGGGTATTAGCTATCCTGGGGAAACTTTGCTAAAAGCTCCTGTTAACCATTTCTACCAAAACGAAACACTATTCCGACACCAAGTTACTAAATGATTTTGTAGCAAAAACACACAAACTGTGTAAGCGTTGCTTACATGGAGCTAGCGAATCGATAACTTCTACCGGAAATCCATATCCGACCTCCGGTTCTTTTTCGACTTTTTACTAGCCTGAACAATTTTCAAAGGTGGATGAAATTCCGCCACGGCAATGCAGAGAAATCGTTTGTTATACCAGACGTTATAGTGCATTTTGTGATTGCTTTCACAGCGGTAGGATCAGAGAGCTAGCTCACACTACAGCAAAGTACCCGGCTGACCCCGGTCACGGATAAGTAAAACGATTGTTTCACAGCAGCAGTAAACAAACCCAAACACGTACCCTGAGCTCTAAAAAGCCTACGTCTGGTCTAACTGCAGCCTTATCAGCCCAATTTTGCAGACACGCACAACACCTCTCCGGTTAGCTTCAACTGTAGTGGCTACAATCAGGCAACGTTATGATGAAACTGCCACATTGATGATAACCAAAGTAACACAAGTATACCAATCAGAATTACTGCATATAAGTTAACCAGGAGAATTTTTTAAGTAGCACGGTATGCAAACTAGCATGCAGTAGCTAGTAACTGAGTGTTCATAACAACGACAGAGTCAAACGTTACCCTACAATACAGGTTTTACAGACAGTAAGTTCCGTTACCGTGAACAATTTTAACAAGCATCCAAATTACAAACAAGTACAAAAAGTTAGCTTCAAATGAGGTTTATGTTCACACACCTTCTGTTGAATGTCCCTGATATTACTCTTGCATAGTTAGGATACAAACATTAGCAACACTAACTTAGCTACGTTAGCCGCAGTGCTACAGCCACATTCAACGGGCTACCACGCTAGGTGGGCTTATGCAGTAAAACAACACAAAATGGTAAAACTTACTGCTTCCGCGTCTGTGAGTCACAAACAGTTGCTACCGATCCAGGCTTTATCTTCAAATATTTTACAAAGCCTGCGTTTGAGGCCAGTTGTTAGTGCTAGCTATCGTTAGCAGCCCTGCTAGCCATCCTTAACACGTTAGCTTCATTTACATTATTTGCTGTTATATCGTTACTTACAGCTTGTGGCTCCGAGCGCTTGATCGATGCAACTGCTCCAGATTTGAGAAGCAGCTGAGACGCATGTCCAGCGTTGAATTATCCTTTATTGACAAAGCTGTCTTCGGTGAAATGCCGAGCACAAACAGCTAACGTTCCCTTTGAGTGTGGCTGTTTGCTGCCAGCAAACAAAAAAGCTACCCACTGATTTCTGGTGTCATCGTCGTTTGGAAGAGAAAACAGTTGAGCTTTTTTTTTTAATCGCATCCAAAAAAACACGTACAAACAGCTTTGGAAGACATATTGATAAATCTACTCGTTAAATGATTTGGGCTCATTTGTGTCTGATAGAATAAATTCCAGGGTGGGCAGGTCCAGCGCCGTGATTGGCTCTGGCCAGTTCTGTCCTGATTGGACGCAACAACCTGACGTCAGGTTTTTCCCAGATCTCGTGAAGATCTCAGGACGAGCCATTCAGAGAGGAAATCACGTTCAGGAAATCACGTTCTCGGATTATGGCAAAACCCCTGTATCTTATGTTTAGAAACTTTGCAGAGGTTGAGTATGGACATCCAACATAATAACATTACTTGTATGGATTAAAAGAAGGATCAGCATAATAGGGGGCCTTTAACTATAGATAGTGGCAGTAATGTCATCTGTTGCTTTTCTGGTTGTTAAAAATGCCACCTCTTGAGGCTGCTTCAGCTGTCAGGCGAAGTTTAAATTATAACTAGACAGTCCGGTCAGCCGCGACTGCATGGGTGTAGCGCCCGAAAGCCTGCTTCTCCCCTCGTTTCTGGTATGAAACAATTTTCAAATTATAAATACAAGTATAAATTATTTCTGGACTATTGGTCATTCAATTTGTTTAAAAATTCTTCAAAATCAGGCTAATATCGCACTACAGCGCATCTAAAGCCCCAGGGCCTCCAGGGCCCGCTTAAGGGCCCTCGACACCGGCCACAAGGGCCCACATGCTTTGCGCTTGTGATTTGCATTTTCCAGGTTCCAGTGTTACACGTTTACATTTTAAGTTGTGGACCACCCTTGAGAGTTTACCTCAAGACACATAGTTATTTTCATCCATGTGTAAATAGTCTTTCTGTGGATATCTCTTTACACAGCCTGGCCCACGCTAATGCATTTATATCCCTTTTCTACTTTACTAATCAAAAACATTAGTCAAACATTTTAATGGGGTGATTAGGTTCCTTTTTAAACCTCTTAATGAGCATTACTCAAAAAGAGTGTCATACACTGATAGATGATGAGAGAAAGCAGGTGAGAGAGAGGCAGTGAGATAGTTCCTCCAGCGGAAACTGACCATTAAACATTTCATCCTCATTGTCATCCTGAAGTATGTTCGCAGGGGTGGTGCTTTCTTCAGCCTCCATGTGCTTTTTAAAGGACTCCAGCTGCTCTGTCAACCACAGGCAAACACACGATCAAACACAGGCAAAAACACAGTAGAGGTGCTGTGTGAACCAGCATGCGCAACATTAAAAAACCTACCCGCTTCAACTTCAGGTTTCAAGCGCTTGTTTTTAATTAGAATTTTCCTTCTGAGATCATTGGGCGAAGGCAACGGTCGTCCAGCCTCTATCTGCAGGACAGGACAAAAATCTTGCGTTAAACAGATGGGTTACAGAAAACATGATTCAACACAATTTATCAGACCAAAATATGAGGACAGGCACTCACAGGGTAGGACTCCAGCTGCTGCTTCAGTAGCAGGTCCCCGAAGATTTCCTCACAGTATCGCGCCATCTTATACTGCTGTGGCTTACTGGGGTCAGAAAAAATACATAATGCAACACTGACGTCAACAAGAAGATGAAGGTACGTCTTGCTGAGTGTAAATAAATAACAAGCTGCATTTAAACACATGAAGAGACCCACACAGGATAATTCAGTTTGATGGGACATTATTACACAGCTAACCAACCTGCAGTGGTTTTCAAAGGACAGAATCACTGGATATTCTGAGGTCACAAACGCCGTCTCTTTAATGGCCTGAATAACCTCCTGAAACAAAAAGATGGATTAAAAATAGCTCCAATGGTCCTGTAGTCTTCCGGCAAGCAATCTTCTTGTGATGATAAAAGTATTCAAATTTCATGTGAAGGTTGAGCTTTGAATCATCAATGGTCAAGTTCAGGGTCAGAAAATGAAAGTTCACAAAAATGTACCTGACTCTGTATATGTGTAATACAATCTTAACCTCTGAGGCATTTTTGCGATCAAGCACTTGAAAATTCAATGTCTATTTAGACATTTAGCAGTGATGGTGAAGTTGTGGTCACCAAAGAAACTTTGTATACAAGTTCTTATATTTCTCAAAGACAAAATATGCTGTATCTGTGATAATTTCCGTGATATTATATTGCATAAGTTGTAATTACTGTCCATTACTTGTGCCGAATGCACACAATTGAGTTACGTTGTTATGTTGGGCATAAAATGCGGTGTACCCAAGGTGCCAGCTGTCCAATGAGTCATTAAAGAGTTTACATGCAAGCTAATTACACCTTTCAATTTCGAATGACACTTTTTCGAAAGACACATTTCAATCTCTAATGCAATTACAAACCCCAATTCCAATGAAGTTGGGACGTTGTGTAAAACGTGAATAAAAACAGAATACAATGATTTGCAAATCTCATAAACCCAAATTTTATTCACAATAAAACATAGTCAACATATCAGATGTTGAAAGTGAGACATTTTACCATTTCATGAAAAATATTAGCTCATTTTGAATTTGATGGCAGCAACACATTTCAAAAGAGTTGGGACGGGCCAACAAAAGGCTGGAAAAGTAAGTGGTACTAATAAACAACAGCTGGAGGAGCATTTTGCAAATAATTACCAGTGCACGCCAGGAGACGGGCGCGATCGTGCCGGCGCCCGTAAACACCCCCCAAGTCGTCCTCACGGGCGCGATTTAACATGCCCGTCAGTCACTTCACGGACGCGCCACTATTGAATACAAGCGTTATCCCATTTGACCCACCCCAGTAATGACCATGACGATGACAACAAAGTCATAATCAAAACTAGCAATCGCAATATTCTCTCAGATCAAGGCAACCAGTGCCAGCTGTGAGGAAGCATACTCATATTCAGTTCGGCATATCCAACCCTCATAGCCGTAACTAGCAATCTCGGGCCTCGGCAAAAAATTCTGTGAGAAAAAAAAAAATTCTACGTCTTTATCATTCAGGTTTTGTTCTAGGTATCTTAAGTGTAACCCATGTGAACATGCAGTTTTACATTTCAACAAAAATCAATTTCTGTTTGCACATTATTATTTTCCTCTTATCTATGCATGTATTGTTTTGGGGAGTTTTCTTTAGTTCAGTAGAATTTTATATTAATGCAGTTTGATCTTTGACATTTTGGCGAGGTAACTTCCTCCAAATTCGCGGTATTCTCCTCAGTATTCAGCTCTGCATTGGAGAGGTAAGATGAAATAAGTGCTCTTCAATGGTTTTGTAAAACGCAGTAAAATGCTAAACGGAGGCGAAGATACTTCTTTGTAGAGGTCAAAGATTTTGTTCATTATTGCTTCGATGATTACTTTGGAGTTTATACATTTTTTATTTTATCGTGTACAGCACTTTCGTGAGGCATGCTAATTTACCTTTCGTAAGTCCAGGCTAATGGAGCATTAGGTGGTTTCTCGTGCGGTTCGCCGTTTCTTCCATCTCTAATTTAAAGGTGTGCTTGCGGAAACGTGACATGCGAAGTTGCTGTACTGACATTAATGCGTTGCATGCAGGTACATGAGTTCCCCGTTTCTAAATTACCTCCGCCATCTAAGTTAAAAGGAGGTTATGTTTTAAGTCCTGTTAATTGGAAAATGTTATGATATACTGTATACTCAGCTAGTATTAAGCTCTGCTGTGGAGAGCTGTGGATGTAGAAACGTGACATGCAAAGTTGCTCTACTGATATTAATGCGTTGCACGGAGGAAAAAAATCTGTTGGCTGGCAAGAGAGGAGTGGTCTTCGGCTTATTATTCATTACACGCAACACAGCGCTGAACTACAACCCCAATTCCGAAATAGTTGGGACAAAGTGTAAATTGTGATTAAATCAAAACGCAATGACTTCCAAATCACACCAGCCAGTATTTTATTCACAATAGAAGAGAGATAACAACTGAGAAATTTTACAATTTTATCCACAAAATGAGCTGGTTTCAAATTTGATGGCTGCTACTGGTCTCAAAAAAAGTTGGGACAGGGGTATGTTTACCATGGTGTAGCTTCCCCTCTTCTTTTTAACACAGAGTGGAGGCGTCTGGGCATTGAGGAGACAAGTTTCTTGAGTTTAGCATTGAAATTTGATCCCACTCTTGTGTAATACAGGCTTCAAGCTGCTGGGGAGTTTTGGGTCTCCTTTGACAGACTTTTTGTTTAATTATGCACCGAATGTTCTCAATAGGTGAAAGATCAGGACTGCAGGCAGGCCAGTTCAGCACACGAACTCTTCTACTACGAAGCCATGCTGTTGTGATACCTGCAGTATGTGGTTTTGCATCGTCCTGCTGAAATACACAAGGCCTGTTACAACTAGTAATGTAACAACGACGCATAATGTAACAGGTGCCACACTATGTGTTTTCGTTACATTATGCATCACCTATCCTACGCATAATGTAACAATATGACGCATAGTGTAACATTTTTACTAACGCATAATATTACAATTTTTGACGCATAGTGTAACAACATTTTCTTCCGCATAATGTTACAACCCCTTCAACGCAAAATGCAACAACACCATACCAAACCACTAATCGGACCAAAAAGAAACGCATCAGCAACTCAATAAAACAGGAATAGGTATCAATTTCACATTTTGTTGGGCTCATGAATACTTACACATATGTAAACCCTCACCAGGGGCTGATCTTTAAATCCAGGAAAAAAGTTGTAATTCCAGTTTCCACCACCGTGCTCTTCCCTCGTGACATTCACTCTGTGTAAGATCTCTCCAACTTCTTCTGACCTTCTTTTTTTTATGTTTTTTTTCTTTGTCTCCTCCATCAATGAGGCTGTGATCAAAGGTTAAGTTAGACATTACATAAGTGTCTGCAGTGGGATTTGAACCGGGGAACCTGTGGACAAAGCAATTTTAAACACACTACACACTACGGTCTTAACCACTACACCAACTGATTTTGTTGTCAGCCCAGTATATAGTTGTGCCAAAAATTATTCATACCCCGACCAATTTTTGAGTTTTTTCGAGATATTTTTTGACGAATCAAATTTATTCTTGCACAAATGACACAGTAAGTTGACATCAGGCTATAAGAAGTACAGTAAACAATTTTTCAAGAAATACATTACTTTTTGGTATTTTATTTGACAGATTTACAAAAAATGCAATGTCCAGAATTATTCATACCCTTTTCTCAGTAATTGATGGCAAAGCCTTTATTCACGATTACAGCCTCCAAATGCTTCCTGAAGTTGATCACAAGGTTTCTACATGTTTTCACGGGGATTTTGGCCCACTCCTCTTTTGCAAACTTTTCCAGGTCCTTAAGGTTTGAGGGTATCCTTGCCATGACCTTGGTCTTCAGTTCTTTCCGCAGATTCCGGATAGCATTGAGGACGGAGCTCTGGCTTGGCCACTCCAAAACGTTCACTTTGTTGTCCACTAACCATTTCTTGACTGATTTGGCCGTGTGTTTAGGATCATTATCCTTTTGGAAGATCAATTCCTCCCCAAGATCAAGTTATTCGCCGGATTGCTTGATGTTTATACTGAAGATTTGGATATACTGGTCCTGTTTCATAGTGCCATTAACTTTAACAAGGTTTCCAGGCCCATTTGCTGAAAAGCAACCCCAGAGCATGATACTCCCGCCACCGTGTTTGACTGTTGGGACCGTGTTTTTCAGGTTGAACGCTTCACCTTTCTTGCTTTTCAGCAAATGGGCCCGAAAACCTTGTTAAAGTTAATGCCATTATGAAACAGGACCAGTATATCCAGATCCTCAGTGAAAACATCGAGCAATCCGCTGAAAAACTTGGTCTTGGGCAGGAATGGATCTTCCAACAGGAAAATGATCCTAAACACACAGCCAAATCCGTCAAGAAATGGTTAGTGGACAACAAAGTGAACGTTTTGGAGTGGCCAAGCCAGAGCCCCAACCTCAATCCTATCGAGAATCTGTGGAGGGAACTGAAGACCAAGGTCATGGCAAGGAGACCCTCAAACCTTAAGGACCTGAAGAAGTTTGCCAAAGAGGAGTGGGCCAAAATCCCCATGCAGACATGTAGAAACCTTGTGATCAACCACAGGAAGCGTTTGGAGGCTGTAATCGTGAATAAAGGCTTTGCCATTAAGTCCTGAGAAAAGGGCATGAATAATTCAGGACATGGCATTTTTTGTAAATCTGTCAAATAAATTACCAAAAAGTATTGTATTTCTCAAAAAATTGTTCACTGTACTTCTTACAGCCTTATGTCAACTGACTGTGTCATTTGTGCAAGAATAAATTTATTTTGTCAAAAAATATCTTGAAAAAACCCAAAAATTGATAGGGGTATGAATCATTTCGGGCATGACTGTGTACATATATATATTTTTTTTTTTTTTTCATTCATCGCTGTATATATATATTCATCGCCATTCATCGCTGAAGGGTGATTAAATATATATATTCATTGCTGTATGTATATTCATCACCATTCATCGCTGAAGGGTGGATATAAAACCACCCTTCAGCGATGAATGATGATGAATATAATATATAACCACCCTTCAGCAAAGAATGGAACTGATGCACTGGGCTGACAACAAACTCAGTTGGTGTAGTGGTGAAGATCACAGTGTATGGTGTGTTTGATATTGCTTTGTCCACAGGTTCCCAGGTTTGAATTCCACTGCAGACACTAATGTAATGTCTAAGTTAACATGTAAACCTTTGATCACAGCATCATCGATGGAGGAGAAAAAAAAAGAAAACACAAAAAAAGGGCAGAACAAGTTGGAGAGATCGTATACAGAATGAATGTCACGAGGGAAGAGCACGGTGGTGGAAACTGGAATTACCGCAAAAATTTTTTTTCCTCGTGCCGCATCTACCCCTTCCTTTTAAAAATTTTCCCCCATTGTTCTAAACCCCCTTCTGACTCATAAAAACCCCCCAAAAATATTTGTGCCTCCTTTTAAAATCTTTCTGGCCGAAAAAAAACCCCAAAAAAGTGGAGGTTGTGTATGGTACTCATGCCCAACGTTGAAAAAACGTTGCGAAATCAACGTTGATTCATCTTTCAAAATCAAAACATAATTCAACGGTGATTCAACTATGATCCATGACGTTGATTCAACAGTGAAAAAACCTTAAAATGCCAGCTGGGATGCCTGTCGGACATTAAATGTAAAATACTCCGTGTCCGACAGCCAAAAAAACAAAAAAAAAGAGGGCGATTAGAACAGATTGATAACAAAATAAAGAATAAAAAAACATTTTAACAACAAACAGAACATCCAATGAACACTGCGATTTATTTATTTGTGGGTCATCTTTTTTGGATGTTCTGTTTGTTGGTGATATATTTTTATTCTTTATTTCGTTATAAATCTGTTCTCATATCAATACTTTTACTTTTTGCTGGCTGCCGGACGTGGAGTATTTTGCCTTTCGCGTCTGACAGTCTTGATCGTGCAAGCGATATTTAATTCACAATGTCAATGGTCATGGAATTGATTTGCTCACTGACTACAAGCACTATTTTATCTCTGGTGTGGAAATAAAGCATGAATCTGTTCGATCCATCTGGCTAATTTTCAAAAGAGACCGAATAAGACTGTTGTCTATCTTCAACGGAAGAAAACAGATGAATGAAAAAAAAAGAAAAGTCGATAGCTATCAATTTGCATTTTGTGAAGGTCGAACACAAACATGGCCAAGTTTGTACGTCTAATAATTGCTGGAATACTCAAAAAATTTTAACTTTTATGACTTTCGGACGCAGAGTATTTTAGGATCTCTGTCCGACAGTCGCTAAATTTGTCATAAATGCACAAAGTCCCGCACCAATGTCGACTCACTTTATTGAGCAGAGCTTAAACAGAAACATTGATTGAAATTCTCGGTACTCATCTTGAAGAACTGAGCCCTCTGATCGAAACATTCACGTTTAATATCTAAAAAGATTCAGTAGATTTTAAGAAATTAAAAACAATAATCGACTGTCGGACACGGAGTTATATTGAAACCATTCGACTGTCGGACACGGAGTTATATTAAAACCCTGTCCGACTTTCGGACACGTAGATACTGCGTTTATCGCAAAGTTCGCAACCAGCTTTATTGCACATTCTGTTTGACACTTTTATATGGATAAATTTAAAATTTGTAATCAATGTTTGATATCCAGTAACGTTTGTAGTGCATTCTATCTATGAAGGTTTGCAAGTGAAATCACAAACCACAGCGCCACAGCCATGCGTTTGTATTTTCCACCTTTGCCCGTATGGCGCTGAGGTTTCTGTTATTTCACTTCAGCTTTAAGGCGCCCCCAACTGGCACACTGGTGAAAGAAAAATTTCTCCAATAGCAGGGTGGAGTAATCAAAATTCTTTGCAGTGAAACGTGACGGGCGCTTACATGGCTTACTGCTCCAAGCCATGCATCCTGATACACTACGTACAGTGTACTAGCATGTCAGCATGAGGTGGAATTCGGAGGTCTGCTATTTATTCAGATTATTAACACGGCAGCCTGGTCAGGTCTGTCTGCTTCTCATTATCTCTTCTTTATCAATATAGGCCACATTTTGGTTTTGATTGGTCAGTTGGCTGAATAAATGGCTTGATTGCAAGTTAGGCAAAGTAGACAGGAATTGATTTAAGGTACGCTAATTATGCCAAGGCGATGGAGGCTGTCCAACCTCGCTGGTAATTAGCGGACTTCAAATCACAGTTTTCTTCCCAGAAGCATTTCAAATGACTGCATTAGGTATGTGTCATAGAAAAGGTAATAAGCAAGCACGTCTGTCTGCCTCATAGTGGCAGTTACTTTTATTGCACCTAAAATAATCGCGATTAATCGATCGGGACAGCCCTAATAATATCCTTAAAAGATTCAGAGAATCTGGAGAAATCTCTGTGCGCAAGGGACAAGGCCGAAGGTCAATATTGGATGCTTGTGATCTTCAGGCCCTCAGGCGGCACTGCATTAAAAACAGGCATGATTCTGCACTGGAATTCACTGCATGGGCTCAGGAGCACTTCCAGAAATGATTGTCTGTGAATGTCCGGAAATATGGTCTAGTAGCATGTTATGGCAAATTTACTGGAAAATTTGGGCCAAAATAAACATAAAAAAATGTTCCGGAAGACAGACAAGAAACCACAACAATAGCTTAACAGCCCATAGGGCCGGTAAGCCAAAAATGAGCGTATTGTTGATGCTGTTGACATAATTAATGATTTATCTGGCAAATTTTACAGACATGCTAGTCTTGGGACACTCCCTTAACAACCATTTTCACTTCCTGAAGTCCACTAATTTTACTGAATGCCAGAATTAATTGCAGGTTCCTTCATAGTGTTTAGATTAAATAGCAAGTACCCTTGAAGAGAAGCGAGAAGTATTTCTGGAAAATGTCCTTATCTTCAACTTCAATTAAAAGTCTGAAGGAGCCTTATATATGAGCCTGATCTCGCGCATTTGCTCCCCATGAATGAAGCAGAAAGCCATCTAGCACTTCCATCCAGCTATAGCCCGCTTTCACAAATTAGTGCAGATTTTAAATTATCATTAAAGCATTGGCTGCCAGAGTTGGAAAAAAAAATGACCCCACATATCACAGACTCGGATCAGACAGGATTTATTACAGGAATACATACCACAAATAGCACAAGAAGGCAATTCAACTTGATTGATTATCGCACCCTTCGTATTGTATGATGCAGAGAAAGCATTTGATAGGGTTGGTTGGAAATTTCTATTCGCTGCACTTAATAAATTCGGATTTGTGAGTATCATTCGTAAATTAGATAAAAATAGAACCAAGGGTCCTGTAGCTTACCGGAAAGCAATCTTATTGTGATTTTACAAGTTATGAAAATTTCAAGCGAAGCTCAACCTTCGAAGCATCACAGAGCCTTCACTGCACATCAACAGGTTTTCATCCATTTCCAACTATTCTATGAACTGGATGAAATCTACTATTTTTCCGCTTAACAAGGGGTATCAGAGCATACAGTCTATTCCTTTACATGTTGGGAACATAAGATATCCAGAGATTTATATTTCTGCCAAGGTGGCAGACCTTTTGCGTCTCAACCATAACCCTTTACTCTAAAATACAGAGGATAATCTTTCACATTGCATGAATCCACCCCTGCCTTTAATTGGAACAAAAGAAGCAGTTAAAATTATGATTTTGCCTCAAACTTACTATCTCTTTGCAACGATTACCACCCAACCTCCCTCCACCCGGTTTAAATCACTTAACTCAGCCATCATCAAATTTCTCTGGAGAAACAAACCACCAAGAATTCACTTACCAACCCTGTAGAAATCTAAAGCTGACAAATTCTTCCATTACTTCCATGCCTACCAGCTTCAATAGGTTCTAAAATGGATTACATTCAGCTCACAAGATAATTCATGGGCTGACATACAGCAGACAGTCTGTGCAAAAATCCAAATCTCTACCTTACCATTCATAAGCTCAATTATCAAATGGCATGACTGCTTTAAAAGTATAACTGTTATTACAACCTTGTCAGCTTGGTGAAAATATCTAGAAGTCAATAGGTCTTCACTTATTCCCAGTAAATACGTTCCAATCTGGACCAACCCTGACCTCCTCTTAAATAAGAAAGTAATTAATTTTGTATCATCGAAAGGGAAAGGTATTGTACACCTGAAACATATCTTTCAGAATAATAATTTTTTCTTGTTTGAATATTTAGTCAAACAGTATGATATCAGCAGCAAAAGGTTTAACCCCTTTGTGCAGATGCCAATTCAAACCCATCCTTGCCAATTATGCATGACCCCCGTTTAAGGCTTTATAACAGGATTTTAGCATCATAGAGACTGGAAAAATGATTTCAATGAAGCAAGACACTTGCATCATTCGAAAATAAAACTAAACACATTTCTGTATATACATATTTTTTAATTTAGGAACAAAAAAGTGCCACAACCACAAGGAAACCTCATGAAAATTCAACGCTGAAGTCGTTTTGCACTGACTTACTAAAAAACAAACAAGAGCTTGGAGGTGAAACAATGAATTGCCTGGATCATAAACGTATTGACTAGAAGTCAGCTAAATCTGATAGTGTTACTCAGTGCAAATAATAATCTGTGAAGCAAAGTACAAGCTGCTCCCTTCTTCTACAAATAGCAAAAATGGATAGATTTTGCTCTGATGTGAATTATAAACAATGTAATCTTATACTACCAACCGTCTTCATGCATGGTACAAACTTTTGCATCAAATGCCAGCGAAAATTATTATTTTTAAATGTTTTTGACAGTAAAAATGAGGGGGCCTCAAATAATACCAATCCATTCGCTCTCCAAACGAAACAGAAAACAAACTGAAATTTACAGAAATATAAAAACTTGATACCATCCTCCAGTGTGATATAACCTAGTCCCCAGAATGAAAAATAATGCAAACTTTACTCACAGTCTCTGTGTTAGCAATAAATACTGACAACGTCATTCACTGTTGCACGTTATACAAAACTTTGAAGCATATTATCATAATTCCACTGTAATGGCATGACGTTTCACAAACTTCACTATTTCCAATCAATCTGCAAGCAAAGTAACCCTAATTTCAGACATAACTCGTATTTGCGCTCTATTTCTTTGGGAATATCAGTGCATCCGGAGGTTGTGTTAGATACCAGGGGAAATAGACTATTTAGTCGAAAGCCATAAGTTGACTTTTACGTCATAGCTAATATAGAAATATGAAAAAATATTATTTAATGGAAATAATATAATTTAGCGAGCAGAACGTCTTACCATTTGCATCAGCCATATGCATCTTATCCAGGCTTCATGATTGCTTGCGATGTAAGTGTTAATACTCAATGACGATGGGAAATTAATTGAACCTCCAACTCAATTGGTAAGTGGGAAATGGATGATTCGGTGATGTTATTTTGCCTCAAGTATGTATTTTGAAAACTACTTTCCTGCACGCACTGAGTTGAAATAAAACGCAAAAAGTAAAGGTCTCTTTGTGCGGTAGTTTACGACCCCTCAGGAGCAAGATCATAATCAAAGTGATACTCCTTTTAAAAATGAACTTTGTCTTCTATCAGATTAAATAGCTATAGCTCTTAGCAGAGCAATGATTAAGATTTTACCAAGCAAGATTCGCAGAAAGAGACCATTTTTGGCCATAGCTCTTTTTTTTAAATTCATGTTTTTTTCCCCCCTGCAGGTTCACAAACGAGAACAACAAAATGCTGAATTTTTAAAGGGACCTTTCAACATGTAAGCACCTGTAACATTTTGTATTTATATAAACATTAAATGGGAGATTTTTATAGTTAACTGACAACTTCGAAATTTACTATGTATTTTTTACACCCTACGTAGCATTCAGTGGCGAACCGTGAGCCCTACAACTGGGCCTTCACCTCAGCCATCACCACTGAGAAAAGACGTCATCACGGAAAAAGCAACATTACGATGAATTGAAAGGGTTTAGTTATTTTGAGAATTTGTACTTTACTTTAGTTATTATTTTTTTAACCGGGACTTTTACTCTACTACATTTAAAACATAAAAAGTACACTTCGTTACTTTGGCACTGGCCACTTCGTTACAAATTAAAATATGAATGTAATTCATCATTTAAGGATTATCTGGATTTGGCGTGTTTAAGAAGAACAACGGTGCACGGCAGGGTATCTTTGTGCAGCCAGTGGACATGGAGCTGCAAATGTGTGCACGCAGTTACAATATTGTATCACTAGATGGCACACCCGGATCAGTTAGTGAATATTCACAAGCAAGCCCGCGCTGGAACACGATTTAGAATATGGACGAGTTCACTCCAATCCCTGTATTTCAGGAATTGCCTGAATTTAACTCCTCGGCTATGCCTGATGTGCAAACTGCTCAATATACTTGCCCATATTATCTAAGCAGTTTAAAAAAATATCTCTTGCTAGAGAAACAATTGTTGTCCTCTGTAGCAACCACTTCAGCTACAGTGAGTCCATGGTATCCGAATTAGTAGTAAAGAAAAATCAGTTTTCTGAAAAATTCGACATGGTATTGATCCTATGTCATTCTACTATTGATTATAGTCAATATCAGTGGTTTTTTTTTTTTAACCGCCAGTAAACTCAAAGAAGAGGAAGAGGTATATAAAGCAGAGATTGCCTGTGTTTTTTGAAAACTTTCATTCACCTGAAAGTTGATTAAAGAGAACAAGGAGAGGACAATGTGTGGTTGTTTTGCTTCTTTCTATGCGTACTATGAAAAATACTTTGTAATTGTACTTGGCACTTTTGATACTTAAGAATATTTTTTCACAAGATACTTTTGGTACTTAAGTACATTTAATGTGAGCTACTTCAAGACTTTTACTCAAGTGATTTTCTTACGGGTGACTTCAACTTTTACCAAAGTAACTTTCAGTTACGATACTTCTACTTAGGTTTTTTTTTTTTGGAGTAATTTATACACCTCTGGTGTTTTCTTACAGCCCGTTGTCCACGGATAGCGCTGATAATTTTCCGTCTTGAAATGCTTTTCCACTTTCTCAACCTTTTCTTTTAATTCTAGTTCTGGAGTTGGTCTTCCGTTTTTTTATTATTTGAAGTTTTTATGTGAAAGACCCCCTTGAAAAAGGCGATGGTATCAAGCTAGCCAGAACGTCACTCTCGTCTTCCGCCATTTGACTCTGTCTCTCACCCGCCCTCACCACTCTGAGAGATTACGATGTTCGGATTTCACGAAGGCCTAGAGATCTTTTGTTTTTGTCCCGCCCACTTAAAATCAAACCGTGATTGGTCAATTTGCCCCTCACTCTCCAAACCAAGACACAGCTTTATGCATAGCATGGCCTTTCCCCGGATTCATGAAGTCCTAACCAATTAATGAGCCAGCCGACAGGGTTTTGACAGAGACGGGCTATTCTGATTGGATAACATGTTCTCAGGACAGTAACCCTTTCATTGCTGATGTAAAATTGACAGTAAGCTTAACTAGAAACATAGATGAGAGAAAACGTATTAAATGGATTGTATTAAATTCAATGAGATAGAAATTTTAAAAACAATAATTATTTTTTATTTAATACTCCTATTTTTTGGTCCAGATTTTTTTAGGCCTTCTCTGAAGGCATAGAAGGCCCTGAGGGTTCCCCTCTGGTAGCATTATACCACTGTATTCACATTCATTTGAGTATATATAGTTTTATGTTGTTACTAGGAGGCAAGATGAATTTTTCACAATCACTATATACAATGAAATAATACCTGGTAGCTTCTGTAGCCGCATTTGTCAAGCTGGTTGCAGGTCAGCCTTCATGGGGAGATATGATTAATGCAACATTTAATTCACCATTTTAGACATAAATCTTTTATAAATCCCATCTTTTGAATAATTTTAGGGCACCACCTCCTCATGAATATTCAATCTACACTTATGTGCTCCACGTAAGCAGTTACGTGCTTACAATGATGTCATCATTTAAATGCCGGCGCCAATGGCTCTGCATAAGGGGGTAAAGGGTTATTTACAGCTAAAATCAGTCATTCTCTCCAGGTTTGACAAATTGGTTTAACTTTCCCATTAACTAAATCTGACTTTCTTCAGCTCTCATCAAGTAAATTACAGTCAAAAATGTATGTAAATTTGGCTAAAGGAGACCAAACAACTGCTCTTCCAACTGGCAAGGCAGTTAGATTTACCAGTCACTGCAAATGCGGACTTCTGGACCCAGATCAGCAGAAACACCTTCAACGTGACCAGAAGCTTGAATCTACAATTGATACAGTACAAAATCCTCTATAGAATATACAACACTGGCCAAAGATGTTCAAAATGGGGGTTACTCCCTTGAACATCTGTTCACAATGCACAGAAGATGTTCCAGAGAGCTACATACATGCTTTCTGGCATTGTGCTCCCATTAAGCACTTCTGGCAGAGCATATGTGAAGAACTATCAGTCTTAACGGAATGTGACATCCCATCCTCCACCTCTCTAAACTTACTAGATGACCTTCCTTACATTAATGTAAACGAAACCTACAGGCTGCGACAAGATCCAAATAATCATCCTGCCCCCGCACAGGTAGATTTGAAATCTCCCTGCCCACCTTAAAATTTCACCAGCAAATCCCCTTCAGCCTGAGAATTTACAGTGGCTCACATCTGTATGACATCCCAGATTCTGTTTATGTTATGCATATTGCTTAGTAATAGATCTTTTGAATAATAACTTTCTTCAGTTCTTTAATCACAATTGTTAACATGGAATATGCAGCCTTCAGTTCAAAAATAGTGACAAAGCCACTGCGCCCGCTTGGCCAAACGTGGCCAAAATGGAACGCCCTCTATTGGCCAAAGTATTGGTCTGATTGGGCTCAAAATCAAACTTGGTCTAGACCTGATGACGCTATATGCACATGTGAAATATGAAAAGGATCGGTGAAAAACTGAAGACGCTAGAGAGCAGACAAGCCAAAAGTTTACGCACGCATGCACGGATGCACGACAGACCACCACTAAAGACCCCGAGCATAGCATAAGCCCCTTGGGCCTTTTGGCCAAGCGGGCAAAAAATTTGAGCATCTTAGCTCGTAGAATAAGGGAGCTAGAGCTGTTTGAAGTTTTGCAGAAACAGCCACCCGGTGGCCAAACCAACAATAAAAGCAGGCCCAAAATCGAACTTGGGGTGGATCTTGGGCCCATATACAAGCATATAAAATAAAAAAAGGATCCGTTGAGAACTGAGGGCGCTATGGCGCTGAAACGAAATCGGCACATTTTATGACCTTTGACCTATATAACCTTAAAAATTAGGTCAAATCAAAAACCCAGTACACATATGATGAACCCTTGGCAGAACAACCTACAGTAAAAATTTGAGCATCTTAGCTCGTAGAAGAGCTGGAGCTGTTTGAATTTTTGCAGAAAAAGCCGCCTGGTGGCCAAACCAAGAGTTGCCGCATGCCCGAAATCAAACTCGGGCTAGATCTTGGCCCATATACATGCATATAAAATATGAAAAGGATCTGTGGAAAACTGAAAGCTGTATCGCGCTGAAACGACAATTGTGGACGCACGCACGCACGCATGCCAGACCACCACTAATGACCCTAAGCACAGCATAAGCCCAATTGGGCCTGTAGGCCAAGCGGGCTAACAAAAACAGAGCTGCCAACATTGGGTTTCATACATCAGGGAAATTCTTACAAGCGAGTGAAGCAAGCGAGCCAAATCGGGTGGGGTCCAGCAGTAATGCTTTGCTGAAGGGCCAGGGGGCAGTGCTCCCAGTAGCTCCAGGGTTTTGGTCATTTTGCTTGGCTAATTTCAGCACAACTTTTACTACTTAAACAGGGTTTTTAAGGCATCAATCTGCAAAAATTAGTGTTTCCATTGATAGTGAACAGTAATAAACATTAAACATACATAGTACTTGCAATCATAGATTTTCTGTTTCATGAGTTGTATTATAGTTAACTGGTCACTGTGTGATAAATTTTATTCAAGAAGGACAGTATTAGAATCTTGGTTCCATACATTTGACACCTATTTAAAATTCCCTGCTTGATGAGGAGTGGGGTCCAACACTTGATGCAGATACACTCCTTGCAGATGCTTGCAATGCCTTGTAAGTAGCAAGTTTGGCTGTTGTGAGGAATTTCTCTGAGAATTGCCTCTCATGGCATGAGATGCCAGCAATAGCAAATTTTTCTATCAGTAAGGACTGCAGTGTGTTCATTTTCATAGAGCCTTTAAAGTCAGTCATGCAAGCTCTTGGCAGGCACTGACTGTTTTAAGATTGTTCAGTTTCAATGCGATCTCACCCACATCACCCTATCTAGCTATCAGCAGCAAGTTCAGAGTGGAAGATGAATTGAGGTTAGAAGAAAATTGCTAAATTGCTAACTGATAAACTGAACTTAATATAAAATCGCATATTACCGTACTCTTTACATTAAGCTGGGTTTACACATAGGCACGATGCGTTACGAATATCATTTTCCCGTCATTCGTGGCACATTCGTGATATTCATAACGTGACTTAACGCATCTGAATAGGGTTCTTAACAGCGCGAGTCGGTTCGTGACACTCGTGATATTCGTGGAGCATGTTTTTGGCTGCCAAACAATCTTCCACGAATGTCAAATATCACCCTCGATTCGTGGAGTTCGCAACAGAGCGTGTCGATTCGTGGTGATTAGTGGTGATTTGTAATAGAGCGTGACAGCATTCGTAGTTTAGTATTCGTAGTAATTTAGATTTGTGGCATTCATGACTTGTCGTCGTTATGTGTAAACCCAAGATTATATAGTGGTTCTGTTGGCTAGCTAGCTAACGTAAGCTAAGAAAAATCTTTGAAAATAATTGTCGTATTTGAGCGATATATTTTGTTCTTTGTCATAACTTCACTAGCTAGCTGTAATTAGGATGAACTCATCTGATATGTTTTGTTGCGCTTTCATGCGTCCCAACTCTACTTTTAGATTTTTGGGACATTTGTTAGCTAGTTCAAGGGCAATCACTGTTACAGCAAGCTAGAGAAGTTGGGGCAAGAACCAAATAACATCGCTTAAATATGATGATTATTCCAAAAAAATTTTCTTAACGAATGTTTGCTAGCTAGATGGCTATATATGGCAACTTCTAAAGAGTCACGTAATATACGATCGCATACATAACAGTATAATGCGGCTATAACAACCAATGAAATGACACGTCCTGTGCCAAAACTGTGTACTTGCACCGTTCATTGAACAGAATCTGCTAATCAAGTTTGAAGGAGTTCGTGTGGGTGTGATCACGTTGAAAGTGATGAATCATAAAAGGACCAGTGCTTCCCAATAGTGTTGTGGTGCAAAGGTTTGCGGGAATGTGGCATGTTTTCGATTTTGTGTTGCTGGTTATTTGAAAAAGGTAGACATCTGACAAACTTTTGTTACAGCTTGGCCGTTTGTTTTGGAAGGCCAGAAATAATTAATCCGAATTTCTTCCATCAATCCGAGTGGGGCTTCAAGGTAGAGATGTTAACAATCTGATAATCGCCAGAAGTTATTTTTGTTCTCATTCTGATCTATTTTTTGCTGAGAATCAGTTAAGCGGAACAAAAGCAAGTTAATTTCTCTTCTGCCAGATATTATTAAAGGGGTTATGGTAGCGTTAACGTTATTTTCGTTCCTCTCTCACAAGCTGTTTTTTTCTCATTCATTTTAATTTCTCTCAGTCATGCTCCGCCCACATGTAATTACTTTTTACCCTGGACTCTGGATAAAAACTTTCTTCGCTTCATTTGCAAGTTTTATGCACAGACACAAATGAGACCCGTGGATTCAAAGTTTTTTATGATTTTTACATCAAGATTTGATTAAAACAATTTAGAACAATACTTAAAAAATACTCATTCTAAAAATTTTTGGAGATTACCTTCATCAAGTTTTCATCAGGTTTTTATATTATCAGCAATGGTTTGCTCATGCGCTAAATTTGTGCATGAGCAGACCTGTTTCCCCTACAGTAATGAGTTTTTTTACTGCAACTTGGAAAAACCACCACAATAATAGCAAGTTGGCTAGGTCCAAGCACGCCTAGCTTTCAAAGAGAACGTATGCTGACACTCTGACTGGTTTCATGTCACACCCAAAACATGAATATGATTAAGTGATTAACTACGACCCTTTGAACCATGCACCTTACTTTGCACTCTGATAACCCATCCATTAAACCAGCAGAAATGGATTTGTACACACCCTAAATGCACTTGCGCCACACGCTTCAGACCGTGCGCTAAGACTGTGGCCCGGTGTTTCAGTAACAAAAAAGAAAAGGTGTATTACACCAATATGGCCACTTGAGTTTTGAAAGAAACCAATATTCTCATTAATGCAGAAATCAGTGGATTCAGAGAGGAATACAAAGTAAAATGTTTACAGCTGTAAAAGCAGAAAACATAAACAGAAACATTTTACATTTGCACAGAATGAACAGCCAAAGGGCTGCATAGCCTGGGAAGGTTAGAACACACGATTGTACAGGTGTGCAGTTTAACGGAGTCAGGGGTTTCAGTCACCTTGAAGAGGATGTCGGTGCACATGGCTTTTCCGTGGGTAATAATTGGCTCCTGGTCTTCCCCCTTCCCATCCCAGCAATCCAGTTCCACACACCTGAGCATAAATGTAGATGTATTCCTTTACACACTTGCAAGAAACACTCAAACTTGCACACATAAAATGCGTCTGAACATACACACACTTGAAAACACACCTGAACACACACTTCAGCACATATATAGATCTTTAAAACACACCCGAGCAGACACACACACACCTGAACACACATAAGACATACCTGAACACAGACTGACGCACACGGATCTGCAGTCACAAGAACAAGCACACCTGAATGCTAAGAACAAACTTTACACTCAAATGAATACAAGCATGTGCAATCAGTCTATTTAGAGGATTGCCAGATGAAACAGGTGATTCTGAGGTGCTGTACCTGGACCCCGACAGAAGCACCTGTCGGTACATCTCCACAGAGGACTTCCCTCCAAACTGGCGGCCAGTCAGGTAGGTGTTGTGGGAGGAACTGATGAAGTAGTGGGCCAATGGCTGGTCCATATCCTGGCACAGCTCCAGCCGGTCCAGAAACACTGGGGCATTCTCATCTGACATCAGGTACCGACAGAACCCATCGCTAGACATACGGCCTACAAGCAGGGAGAGCTCATTACAGAAACTTACAACAGCTCAGCTGCTATTGAACTGCATCTGAGTCCAACCCAACCAGGTCATTTATAATCAGAGCAGGAAATTCCAGATTCAGAAAGAAGAGCTTCTTCTCTGTATTTTGTTCCAATCACCTGGATTTGCTTATGAGCCCAATTCTTCAGTTAAGACAAAAATTTGTGAAATTACAATATTTACTATATTTTTGATCCATATTTCATAGAATTTGAGTTTACAGCCTTAAAGAGGCCATATTACAGTATGCGTCTTCGGATGTTACCCTTGACCTATATTTTTGGCGCATGCAAAGTTACAATGCCCTAAGACCACGCCTAAGGGAGTAACTGCCAACAGCACAGCTCCTGAACTGCCCAAAATTCCTCATTTGTGATCCACCCTTTCCTTCCGTTACACGTTTATGTCACTATGCATCACTTGCATAATGCCCACCTAGCGACTAATTTAGCACGTCGTCAAACAAAGGCGTAACAGCAGCTACAATGGAGTTTTCAGCTGTTCAGGAGGCCTCTGGAGCTGAAATCGGATATGGTAAGATGCCGGACATTTCCAACACATGCTCAAATTCACAACAGAATGGGCTTAAAGGGAGGGGGCCTTGAAAAGCTAGGAGCCAAAAATGGCCAGTTTCAGGCTAAGTGAGCCTGAGGTGCTGCACAAACAGCCTGTACAGTTGTTAACTAAGATCTTTTCGACCATAAAAACATTCAAATGTTTGTAAACACACTGAAGAAAAGAAACTATTAAACTGGGAAATGGGAATAATTTGCCCTCTTTAATAATATTCACATACTGTTTCATGAGTACAATGGTTATGTACATAATTTAAAATTTCACATGCTGTTCTTTCGTTAGTATACTAAGGACCAGATGTAGCAAAACCATGTAAACATGCAAAACCTGGGCTAAGGACTGCACACTGAAAAAGCCTTAATAAATCTTCCTATAACAGTATTACAGTTTTAGGATTGAGACATGATTTTACTTTCTAATCCCCTGACCAATATTCACATTATCTGTATGTGTATGTGCTCAGACACAGGTTCATCCAAGCCTGGAAAGTGAAAACTGAATCTGTCGGCACACTCCTTCAAAAATATCCCCCTCTCCAAGACCAAAATAACTGCATGCAGTATTGTTTAATATAGTCACCACTAGAGGGCAGTATATTATAGGTCACTTTCTCTATCTTCATGTTCTGTTGTAATCTTAAATCCAAAAAAATCAACAAACAAATGTTGTAGGCTTTCTTAGCACAGCAGTTTGAGAAGTTAATGAGTTAAAAAACATGTACATAAGGAGTTCTCATGAAGTTAGGCACATTTATGAAATTCCAAGCTGATAAAACAATGGTGTGTATGTTTTCGAGCTGTTAAATGGGCTCTGCGGTCTGTAGGACATATGGGCTAAAAAAAGTAAAAATACACATTGGTATTCACACAGGTAAGTATGCTGCTTACCATGCCCATGTTTGACAAGCGTTTTGATGTACTGCTGAGACACCTACTCTTGTCACAAGCACGGCCCATTGGTGAGGTCGTAGACTTCATTTTTCCAGGGGAGTATCAAGCAAGAGGTTCACCACATGTAACTCTTTTGGCTTGGTACAAGAATGCCCACGAATTTGAAGAGGACCCAGATGAAAAAGTGTGCCAATTTGTGGATGAGTACACAACATGTCAGCAGCCAGAACTAAACATAGAACCTAAACTTTTCAGTATTGTCACAAAAGTGCAAACCCACAGTAAACGACACTCCAAATCCTGTAAGAAAGGAAATAAGCGCTGTCGACTTGGATTTCCCAAACAACCAGTGGAGAATACATTCACAAAGAGACAAATGCCAGCAGAGTTGAGGGAAGGATCTTCAGATCATTCAGACATTCATTCTTGCATGACCCCCTAGGAAGCTAAAAATGAACTAAGCCTGTAGGGGATTGCTGCATAATCCAACAGCATCATTTGAAATCATCTCCCAGCTACTTGCTCAATGTAGATTAAGCAATGAGGAATACCAAAAATGTGTGAATTTATTGACAACATCCAGTGTGTTGGTGATGAAATGCTAGATAAATACCTATAGCAAACATCTGTAACAGGCATTGACTGCGAATAGTCAGTATATCCTGAACCCATTTTCCTGTATCATGTACTTGTCATACATACATATCTTGTCATACATTTCTATGGCAGAACATGACATGAGCGACTATCTGAAAAGCATTGTGAACGATACCTCTGAATGTAATATATCTGATTACGAGGAAATTAAACAGATAATGCAAGCGTATTCCAAAAACAGAAAAGTCAATGTTCAAGAAGCTGCTGCAAGAGTGTGTAGCTTGAAACTGAAGTCCTGTCCTCGAAGTGTAATACTGATATCCACTGATGATAATGCTTTGAAAATGAGCCTCCCTTTAAGGTACCTGAATGACACAATTCCTGAGTCAGAGAATGCGCGGATGTCCAGAATGGCAGACAAATATAAAACCAGGCCTGATACTCCAGAATTTGAAATAATGTGCATGGCAGAGTTTGCTTCTACCTACAGAATGGTATATGGAAGGCAGAAAGAGGGAAGCCGAGTTTTACCACTTTTGAATGAAATGGGATTCATTCAGAAGCGAACTCACGCAAAGCCCGTTATCACCAGATATGCCAGAATTTCTGAGAAAAAATCTCCAGAGAAGTTCTGTGGCTCTCCAATAAAACTTTACCTCCCTTACAGTTCATATTCACAGTTGAAACCAAGAGGGTTCACAACATGAACCATTGCATGCATCTGGCTGTGTTCGACCTCCTGGAGGAGATTACAATGAGAGAGTGTTTTCTGTTGTCAAGGAGAACGGCTCACAATTAAAAAAAAAACTAATGAAGCAATAGAGAAAGCCCTCGAGAGCCTGAATCGAAATGGACCGATGGGGGATGCAAGGACAGTGCTTACACCTGAGACAGAGCCTCTTCAGCTTGAGTGCATTGCAGAGCGAGAGGAAATAAGTCCTGAGGAACTGGATGAACAGGATGTTCTCAAATATTGCAAAAGTCCCTCAAAGAGAGATGCACTGCAAAGGTTGTGAGGCCTCTAAAATGGATCCCAGTGTTGTGTGAGAAATGCACCACAATTTAAATAAAAAGCAGGCTTCAATATTCCACACAGTGCGCAACTGATGCGTAAGACGTGCTTCTGTGTGGACAAAACAAGTGCATCTACACAGAGGCATCAAAAATACTTTGTAAGTCAGCCCCTCTGCCAGAGGAAAGAGACATGTCCATGCTCACTGTCCTTCTCATGGCATTTCCTGATATAGCAGCAATTAACATATTAGGCATAATACTGCACTGTTTTGAAACTACCAAGAAGCCTTAAACCACCTTACCAGTGCCTTGGAAATTGCATAGATGAAGTGAGAGCCACCTTGCCCAATGCTCAGATGATTAGTATTTATGAACAGTCCACGATTACAAAACCACCCTTTGCGTATGTCAATTGGAGGCTGCAAGATGCCATTTGGAGGAATGTCTGTTTTAGCTGTGGGTGACTTTTACCAGCGGCCACTGCCAGGAAAAGCCAAACCTCTCCGTGTTTTTGAAGATCATGCTGTTGATTTCTGGCAGGGCCAGTTCCAAACAATCGCTCTCACAGAAATCATGCGCCAGTAAGACGATGTGGCTTTCGCCCAGCTGCTTAATTGGATAAGAGTGATTTGCAAAGGAAAGGCATTATCTGAAGCTGACAAAGCTTTACTTGCTCTGGCTATAAAACAAGCTGAGGACTGTCCCAAAGACATCCTGCATGTTTTTGCCACAAACAAAGAGGCAGACCAACACAATGCAAACACCCTATCTGCTCTACACACTGAGCTGGTCTATGTCAATGCCCATGACTATAGGAAAGATCTCCGAGCCGGTCCAATTGAAAGGCAGCAAGCACCTTTTGAAGGATGTAAACGTGATCTACCAGTCACATCACAAGTCGCTGAGGGTGCTTGTGTAATGCTAATCAGAAATGTAGATACGAAGGATAGACAGGTGAATGGCTCATTTGGAAAGATTGGTAAAATTGTTAATCAGGTTCAAGGTGGAAAAACAACTGTAAAGCTGTATGGCATTGAACTAGACAATCCAAATGCAGGGCCAAGGCATCCAAACTGGATATCAGGAAGGCTAGATTAGTTGGTGTACAAAGAAAGAGTAGAGGAACCTCTCAGTCAGAAATGTGTAATGCGACACCAGTTCCCAGTAAAACCTCAGGTGTACAACACACAAATGTCAAGGAATGACAACAGCTTCGGCCGTGGTCCCATTAAACAGTGTTTTTGAACCAGGCATGCCATATGTTGCTCTCAGCAGAACCACCTCGCTGGTGGGTCACACCCAGGGTGTGACATTTCTGGGTCACACCTTGTATGTATTTATCACTTCATTGGCTTGAACATGGCTTTTAACACAGTGACTCCCCAACCTATGGCTAATCTAGAACAGACGTAACGTCGCACGTAATCTTTCGCCACTGTCTGACCCAGAAATGTTTGAATTAAAATCTACATGTACAAACTGTTTATTTCAGTTTTTTCAGATGGATCACACAACTAGAATGTCACCCAACTCAAAAGCCATCATCAGGCTAAGATGTGTAGCCACTCTGGTAAGGGCAGTGGCCTAAGAGTTTATACTCTCGGAAGGAGTCAAGCTATATTGAAATCCCACTACTTTGATACTGAAAGATTTTGTGACAAGCAAATCTTAAAATTGTATTATAGCTAGCCACTGGTGGGCTCTGGACCCATGGTAACGTCACTTTTCAGCGCTTATCAGAAACGATACGTCGTTCATCCTTTTTACAGTCACTGTATTTGAGCAACTGAATTATTTTATTTCTTTAAGTGGGTCATATTCCAGGACTTCACATGCTATAAAGCCTATTCTGTTGGCTACTAAATCAGCTGAATTTCACCTAAATCCACCCCCCACACTCCCACTATGACTGTGATGCAGCAAATAACTTGCACAATTATAGGCATTTTACAGGTGACACTTCCTAGATGCGTCAGTACTGCTGCCAGACCTGTCTCTCCCACAAAAATGGAATTATTTGCAGAAGGGCAAGGCGCGCAGATAACACTGTGGCATGAGGCTGCAATTGGCCTGGGTGTGGGTTAGTATTTCCCACCTAAAACCATTGGTCACAGCCGAGTATGGATGTAAATGCAATGCATCTATACGTACTAAAATTGAGGCGAGCATGGTAACACATCCCATTTTTCATCTGCCTTAATCTGGTTTGAACTTCATATACAATATATGACGTGGAATGGTTTTTAACTAAATTTTCCTTTTTTTTTTTTTTTTTTTTTTACATTTGATGTGTTGAATAAAACAAGGCTTGAAGGCAATATTTTCTTTTTAGTAATGATCACTGACAAAGGCTTGACTTTTCTGTTGAGGTGGCCTTGGTTATAGATTCAACTATAATCATTTGATTCTGCTAAGATTAAATCAGATCCTATTTTATAGTATATTATAATTGTATTTGATTTACCTAATTGTACATGCATAATGTGCAAAGTAACTTTAGTATATGTATGTCTTGCGGAGTCCGTGCTGGAAATGCAGCCCATTGCAAAAATTGGGCCAACCCCAACCAAACCAATTAGAAGCTAATTGGAAAGACTGGCATATAATAGGCTACTGTTATGGTGGACTGGTGTTGGGAATTGCGGTGTCTAGAAAAAGTGACTGTTTGATAGACACAATTAAATTTTTTAATTTTTAGAGGACCAAATAGACTGTGACAGATAAAATATTATGCAACGTATTCTTCATTCTGTAATATTGCATCATTTAAGACAGGGATGAACACCCAGGCCAATACTCTGTTTTCTTGTGCTTAAATTTTATCTAAGGCAGCATACCTGCACAAATCTTGGTGACTTTTGAAAGTTGAATTTATAAATAGTTGGTGGAAAGTACAATTTACTGTGATTGCAGTGTGGGCACATTTTAGTAAAACATAACAATACTATTATTTATTTCCTGGGTTCTTTTCTCAGGATGAGTAGTTGTTCAACTTTTTGTTTGTATTATTTGTTGGAATGTTCAATCTTTTTCTTCTGTTGTACTTCTCAGTGTTATATTAATTGTTCTTAATTTTCAGTTTGTAATGTTTCCCTTTTGTTGTTCGTTTTTTTAAATGTTTTTCAGTGTTGTTTGCTTTTGCATGCATTATAGAATTGATGAATTCAAATTAGAATCGAAGATGAATAAGAGTTCTTTTATAAAATTTAATTCATGAAAATTGGAGTTGTGTTAAATTTCTTAATTTTTGAATTTGAACTGTATTTTTTCAGTGCCTTGTCAAAGTAGGGTAGGATTTAGAACATACCTCTCTGCCGTAGTTGCAAATTTAATATTTGCTCCAAAACTGAGGGAAATTGCTGTTTTCTTTGATGTGGTCCTGTGGGAGGTGAGGGGGTCAATGTCTGTGGTAGGATAGTACTGTATTGTGTCTGAGTCAATGATGCAAATCATGATCACAGAACATGTGTCTTCATGTTAAGGATGTTGTTCGCATATTCCACTGCACTTTTAATAGGGAACAATCCTCAGGTCAATTAGGAAAGAGTGAGATGTGTCATATTGTAATCCCATTGAACATAACACATTTTCACCTCTTTCATTGGCAGAGGTTGAAGTATTGTGACACAGCCAATGTTGTGAATCATTGCTTTGTATGCATTGGTATTTCCATCAGGAAATGCACATCTATTTATTATTATTATTAATAATGTTAATAATATTATTAAATGCCTTGCTGAGCTAATAGCAATGAAAAAGGGCGAGATCTATGCCAACACGGTTTTAAGGAACAGAGTCAAAGTATCCTTCGCACTAATATGCTCTGCTTAACTATGTCTACGAGGATCACAATCCATTAGGAGAACTGTGGACATAACTAATGTAGACATTGCAATGGAGAATATGGCCGCCTGTATAATTTAAATTATCTAGATTTGTAATTGTTTGATTATTTTTTATATTGACTTCTTTAATACCTAAACAAATTTTAGTAAATTTTAGAATTTATACATGTTTTTATATTGAGAAATAAAAGTTATATTTTGCGTTAATTATTATTATTATTATTATTATGTCCAGATCATTGCACATCTGTCCCTTGACATGGCTTCAGGCTTTCATTTCTTTCCTCATCCATTTACTGCAGGACGAAGGTTCGCTCCTACTTTGTTCCGCAAATGAACGGTCTCCTTCGCAAGTCGCAACCACAACCACCAGTAACTGTGTTGCACCATGTGTCAGGTCAATCTTTACCCGTGGCTTGGGGCTATACTCACTCTTACAATGTGGGTGACAGTTCCCAGTTTTCCAGTCATCGTGGAATCTGGCTAACTTTTTAAAATGCTCCAAAAAGATGTGAGTCACCCACTGAGCCTTCGCTAGCCCATTGTCACTGTCTGAAATGCAGCTTTGGAAATTTTTTTGAAATACAAATCCCATAATGGATTTTGCCTTCCCCACATATATTTCAGCGAATCGCAATGTATTTTACAGATCTTTTTTCTTGATAATGATAATATCATATAAACGTGCAAACGTCACATCTGGTCTTGAAGGAAGAGGCACATAGATTTTGCATCCAGTCCAAAAGGGAGAAACATGCAAATGTTGCATCTGGTCATAATGGGTCACTGTTTTGTTTCCTGCATTTATAGCATGTCATTAGTAAGTATATCTTAATTACCTGCATCATCTTATGTCCCATGTCTTTTCTGAATCAGTTTTTTGTCTTCACTGTAGTATAGAAATACAGTAGAATACTGGATAGCTTAAAATTAGGCAAAGAATGAGCACTACCCGGGGGCCAGGTCTGGGCCTGGTTGATCCCAGCGATAGGGTGAGATGGAGTCAGAAAAAGAGATCTAAAGATACAAGGAGAAAAGCCAAGAGAGAAAAACAGACAGCGAGAGGAAGAGAGATTACCTTGCTTCTTCAGTTCTGCATCACTTTCATATTTCTCTATGATTTGCATTGCTCGTTTAGGGTCATAGAATGGAAATAAGATCTCATTCAGCCTTGGGTCCCGTTGATGCTAATGAAGAAAAATCCTTGTTATTTAACTGGAAATCCCTTTAAAATACATGCAAATAATAAAAAATCACAAAAACAACCAGCAGTATACTGTATAAACAACTTTTTCATTGCCAGTAGAACATTATAAATTTGCAATGTACGATCTTGTATAAATACATACAGTTGTACTTTGACTTCAAAGATGTGCCCATGATAATACTTTATGTGTGTTGACCATTAATAAAAATTTTGTCTTCTCAAGACTGGTGTGGTGAGGTTGGGGACACAAATGCACAAATCAAATGTAATTTAACTCTTTTCCACATAGACTCCTCCCTCCCTTTACCCATAATGACTACGACTGGCAACCCGAGGGGAGGCTAGGGAAAAGGTCCATTAATGTACATATAGGCGTCATATGTAGTCATTATGGGGAAAAGAGTTAAAGCTGCTGTTGAAGAAAAACTAAAATAGCATAATAGTAGTATTGAAGTTAAAAGTTGACATACACTTAAGCGTCCTATGTAGTCATCACGGGGAAAAGAGATAAAGGCCAAACGCAAGACAGCGCTATATCCATGTCCAACTCCTAATGTCAGAGTATGACAGAACTACTGCAGTGACATTATAACTACATGAAAATACATACACAAATGGCCACTGCCAGGACATTATGAACGAAAAGGCGAGGTGTACAGCTTTTGGACGAGCCAGAATCTTTAAAACCGTTAATTCAGCCAGGGATAGACCATTGGATAATTGTGACACACATGAAGCCACAGCACAGGGACAGCCCTAGGCCACTTCCACCCAGGGGGATGCCACGGTTACAGAACCAGACATATGCTGAGGGAAGTGGAGGGGAAAGGGGAGGGAGGTGTGGGTAGGAGGTTGGGAGGGTGGAAGCATGGTGCATGCTGGGTAAAAAAAAAAAAAAAAAAAAAAAAAGCCGTGCAGTGAGCTGTTTAGCACAGTAAAGTTAATGAATGATAAGTGGCTTACTTCATTCAGAAAGCTGACTAATTGGTCTACGGTTAAATAATCTGTTTTGTCTCCATTGCTGAAAAGGAATTAATTAGGGGAAAAAAACAAAAATGTTATACGCTTGAATTAACCAAATTAAATAATGTCAAAAATAATGATAAAACAACTGATGCTCTCATGGAATCAACTGCAACATTTAGTTGTAGTTTTCGCTCTGAAACATGCTTCTTTTAATTCCTCACCATTCCTCAAGACAAGGTTGACCAATTGCACTATTTAGTCTTAATATAAAAAGTTAAAGTTCAAATTATCTGAGCAGGTTAGGTTTGTCAAGGGTGTTAGTAGAGCAGATGCAGTCTATTCTGCTTCTTGGTTTCCATTAGCAACTGTCCACTTGACGCTTCACATAACTAGAAACATATTAAGATGTGATGCAAACTCAAGAAGAAAACAAAACAATTTTCTGGGTTAAAATTGTGAGCACTCCCAACGTCCATTAAAAAAATGCACATCAGACATGAGGAATCTTCAACCACTGCCACAGTATATCCAATTCTCTATCTTATCTGTAATGTAACTGTGTACGTTTATCCTAAAACTTACATTTTCGTGAATAAATCTTCTATATCGGTTCTTGGACAGATCTTCTGGATGAGGGCATAGAAGATGTCAAAGGTGAAGGCTGAGTGATCGATTTCATCATTCTGCAAAGAGCAGCCAAGACCACTTTAACCACGGCCCTCGCCCAGACAATCAAATTTATTCACACCATTACCTATATACTCCCTGCAAATCAAATGAACACATACCTCCACCAATAAATTGCCCCGAGCCAATCAAATTTACTCATACATTTGCCAACACATTCCCAGCCTGGCAGATTTATTCACACTTTTCATTGGAAACTCAGTAGAGTCCTCGTAGCGTCTCCTGCACATTGGTGCGTCCCTCACCTCTGCACTGGGGCTTGTGTTCACACGTGTACACGGCCATACAGCTCACCTTTCCACTGGGCAGGCCAAGGTCCTTCAGCGCCTGGAAGATGCCCTTTTCTGTTTTACCAGAGGCGAAGGTTCTCGTGATGCTGACAGCAAGCAGACAAAGACCATAAGATCAATCAGCTTCCTCTAAATCTGCTGCAATTTGAAGCAAAGTGTCCCAGAATGCTATACTTCACTCATGTAAACAATGCCGTGAAAAAGTATTTGCCACCTTCCATATTACTTCTATTCATACTGCTTTTCCATGTATGTTTCAGAATATCCAACTTATTTTAATAAAAGACGGACAATGTGAATAAACACAAAATGTATCTTCAAAATTATTGTCCTATTTATTGAAGGTTTGAGTTCTTCAAAACTTTATTATCCATGTGAAAAAATAATTGCCCCCTGAACCCAATGAGGCACCCTTGGCAGCAACAAATGCAATCAAACGTTTACAATAACTGACAATGAGTCTGCTACATCAACATGATGGAATTTTGGCTCACTCCTCTCTGCAGAATTGTTTTAATTCAGCCTCATTGGAGGGTTTTTGAGTATGAACTGTCTGTTTGAGATCATGCCACAACATCTCAACTGGATTCATCTCAGGACTTTGACTAGGCCATGTCAAAACGTCAAAAAAGGCCATTCAGAGGTGCACATGCTCATTTTCCTGCTGGATAACCAAATTGCACCTAAGTTTTAGATCACAAACTGATGGCCAGACATTGTCCTTCAAGATTTTTTGGTCAAGAGCAGATTCATGGTTCCATCAATTATGGCAATTCACCCAAGTTGTGAAACAGCAAAACAACCCCAGAACATCAAACTACCATGACCATGTTCGACAACTGGTATGATGTTTTAATTGCAAAATGATGTGCTAGCTTTACTCTAGATATAATGGAATCCGTGTCTTCAAAAAAAAAACAAAAAGTTCCACTTTTCTCTCATCAGTCAATCCAGAAAGTTTTCAAGGGTCAAGAAATTTTTTGGCAAACACGAGAGGAGCCTTAGTTTTTTTTTCAGATCAGCAGTGATTTTCGTCCAGCAGCTCTTCCATAGATGCCATTTTTGCCCAGTCTTATTGTGGAATTGTGAACACTGACATTTGGTGAGGCAAGTGAGGACTACAGTTTTTTATGACTTGGATGAGTCGTCGATGTGCTCTTGGTGGAATTCTGGTAGGCCAGCTTCTCCTGGGAAGGTTCACCACTGTTCAAAGCTTTTTCCATTCGTAATAACGGCTCTCACCGTGGTATGCTGGAGTTCCCAAAGCCTTAGCAATGGCAATGCAATCCATTCCAGACCAACAGATGTCAACAACTTTGTTTCTCATCGATTCTTACATTTCTTCAGATCATGGCATCATGTGCTGCTTTTTGCCTACTTCACATTGCCAGACAGGTTCTATTTAAGTGATGTTTAGATTAAACTGGGCTGGTAGTAATCATGCTGGTGTGTCAAGTGATATTGAACCCAATTATCGATGAAAATTATTTGGTAAATAGGGGAGCAATTACTTTTTAACATAGGCCCCACGACGGTTGTATAGCCCCTTTCCTTCAATAAATAAAACTGTTACATAAAACCAGCATTTTGCATTTACTAGGGTCATCTTAGTCCAACATTAAACTTAGTTTGATGATCTAAAACATTTTTTTTACGAATGGACAAAATCAGAAGAAATCTGGATATGGACAAATGCTTTTCACAGCACTGTATACTATACTCTGCTATACCTAACAATAAAACAGAATAAAACAAAAAAATCCAACGTTGAAGATAATTACCTTCTCACTGGAATCTTTCCATTCACATTTGTCAGAAACGTTAACTTCATCCAGCTTAAAGAAAAAAAAAGTTCTTTAACCAATATGGTTCATTTATTGTCTGATCTGAAAATTAATAATTTCATGAATGATCTTCATCTTTTGTTAAGCTGAACTACAGAAAGGATGCATTAGCGAAGCACACAATCAAATAAATAATTTTGTATATGTATGACAGTCGTTTTTCTGGTAAACTTGTAAGGAATGTTCATGATGCCTTATCTGGAGGCGCACAAAGCCCTTCATTTATTCAGAGGGTCAAGATACTCACTGTTTTTTCAGGCAAGTCATGGGACTCACGTTGTTAGCTTTGAAGTTGTGAATCACTGACTTCAAGCCTTCTCTCCATTGCTATAGATAAACAATAGAAAAAACCAAAAGCAAATACATAAATATAATTAACCTCAGGCAAATTTCTAATAATTGTTGTTGGCCGACTGGTATAAAAGCCCAGTAAACACAGTGCCAGCTCTACACAACACAACCCCTTTTACCACAAGGCTAAATGCTCACAGCACTCAAATTCTGGCAGCACATGATTACCTCTCTGACACAAATCCAGTTATGGACAACACCTACTATGCTCAAGAGAAAGAAATGCTTAGTACTTACCATACAACAGCACCAATGCCACATTTAGACAGTAGAAATATTCATTTTACAGGAACACCTATTTGGAGTGTAATGAATCTAGCTGTGACTGAGTGAGTGCTGAAAACTTTATGTTTTAGCAGGATAGATCCACTAGATGGCACCACTGCCCAGTCTGTTCCTTAGAAAAGCGGAACCCAAGCAAGTTTTTCAGAACAGCCAGAGATGGGGCTGAATTCAAATGTCCACGCTCCAGGCTCACAGACTCAGCCCTCACAGACTATAGTTCTGTGTACTGTGTCTATGCATTCAGTTACCGCTAATAAGTAACAAGCTGGGATCATCACACAGCTACTGTACTGCGATACCCCCAAGATATACTGTGGAAACAGGTAGTGAATAAGTGGGTTACATGCAGCACATGCCATGCAGTTCTATACATATCACTGTTGTCTCGCATGCCGGCAACAATCGTACAGCTCGCTGCAAATCCAGCTTTAATATTTCTTTGAATGTGTTTGTATTTCTTTGAATTAGTTTAGACTAGCATGGCCACATTGTGTACAATGCTAAACTGGCAACTGCTTTTTAGGTTGCGATTTCCTCAGTTCATAATATAATTAAGAAATGGAAGTCAACAGAAACCATGGAGGTCAACTTGAGGTCTGGAAGACCAAGAAAACTTCCTATGAAAACTGCTCATCGGATTACTAGAAAGGTAAATCAAAACATCTATTTGACAACAAAAGACCTTCAGCAAGATTTATGGAGTCATGGTGCACTGCCCTAAGGTTCAGCGACACTGACAACTCACACATCACTTGACTCTGAAGGTGACTTCTGCTCAGGCTGTCGAAATGTCAGTCATCGACAACAGTCCTTTTCAGGACTACACTCACCTGGATGATCAGATCCCATTTAGTGACACCACTCCTAGGTTCAAGCCTTTTTCCAATTCTATTCTAACTTCATCAGTTCACAGGACTTGTTTCCTAAATGCATTAGTCTTGTTCAGATGTTCCTTAGCATCCTTCTGATGCTGAATTTCATGGTGAGGATGCAGGAAAGGTTTCCCTCTCGTGGCTCTTCCATGAAGGTCAATTCTGAGCAAGTGTCGCTGAACCGTAGGGCAGTGCACCATGACCTCATGCTGAGCTAAATCTTGCTGAAGGTCTTTTTTTGTCAAACGGGTGTTTTAATTTACCTTTCTAGTAATCCGATGAGCAGTTTTCATAGGAAATTTTCTTGGTCTTCCAGACCTCAAGTTGACCTCCATGGTTTCTGTTGACTTCCATTTCTTAATTATATTATGAACTGAGGAAATCGCAACCTAAAAACATTTGCTATCTTCTTATAGCCTTCTCCTGCTTTGTGGGCATTAATTATTTTCATTTTCAGAGAGCTAGACAGCTGCATAGAGGACCCTATGGCTTCTGATTGTTGGGCCAAGTTTAGAGGAGTCTGGGTATTTATAAACTTTGAAATTTGCATCACCTGGCCTTTCCTGACGATGATTGTGAACAAGCCACAGCCCTAAAAAGCTGAATACGATCTGAGACTATCGTCAAAGTTACCTGAGAGCTTTTGAGAGAAATCCTTTGGGGTGCCCAAACTTTTGCACAGTGCTCATTTCCTTTTTTTTACTCTAGAATTGTACAAAAGAAAAGAAATACACCAATACTGCTTAAAATGCCCAAAAACGTGTTGTATCTTTAAATTAATGCCATTCAGAGATCAGTTCATCTTCTACTTGCTTAACTATTCTGAGTAACAGATATTTTAGATCAGGGGCGCCCAAACTTCTGCATACAACTGTACGCGCCGATTGAATACCATCATTGCAGAAGCTTGCGAGTCATAAGTAATGAATGACGAATAATGAAAAAATGCATCATGCCATTTGAAAAATGTCCGGACGCAAATCTGAAACTTTCATACTCACGGCCTAATGGATTAAATCTATCCATCTATCCATCCATTATCTATACCACTTCTTCCTCACTAGGGTTGCAGGAGAGCTGCAGCCTCACCCAGGTGACTATGGGCAAAGGGCAGGGACACCCGGGACAGCTCACCAATCCATCAGAGGGCGCACTCTCTATTCACACATGCCCACGCTCATTCCTATGGGCAATTTATGCTGTACGTGCATGTCTTTGAACTGTGGGAAGAAACCCATGCAAACACAAAGAGAACATGCAAACTCCAAACAGACAGGCCGCAAACTGGACTTGAATCCACAACCTTCTTGCGGTCATATTGCCGTAAAAGTAAACACTGAGGCAATAGGAATTATACTATATGTTAGAAGACTATTTGACTGGCTCATCAACATGCTATGATCTTCTCTTGTCTAGCACTGCGTCCTTGCTGTCTTTTATTCGAACACCTCTGCACTACCATGATTATTGCGAAATCCAACTGACAATGACCGGTGAAATCGGGACTCATAATTTACATTAGAAAGTCCAGGAGTCCCCATGAGGACATCATCAATTGCAGAATTGGGCAAACCTAAAGGCCACTTCGGACTTCGGGGACAGGGGCCCGTCAAGTCACTCAGTCCACAAGTGAGTTCAAGGTCTAGAACTCTTGACTCCTCTAACTCCTATTAACGGTGCCACCATGCCATCCACAGATCGATTTGAGTTTATACCCCATATAGGGGGTAGTTTGTTACAGGTGACAGGGATCTATTTTTTCCTCACCAGCATTACGCATGCGCAGAATATAGGGGTTGCTGCAGATCAGTCATGTAGTCTAATGAACTTTCTATCTTTACAGTGCATATTGATAACAAAAACCTGATAATGTCAATTCTACAGCCGTTAAAAGAAAAAGTGGCATGCAGCAGATGAGCAAATAAGCAATCTTCAACCATAGGACATGCATCCATGTTTCCTTGGTGGAGTCACAAGACAAAGTAACGAAATGTAAAATCTACCTCCTTTTTATACCAGTCTTGTCCCAATCGTGTTCAATCGCCCTTCTATATCTTAATAAAAGGCAACAAAAGGTAGCGAATCTTTATGAACGTAAGAAAGTGTATGAAATAGTAATAGATCGTAGACCCAAATCGTGATGATCGCAAAACATTGTAACAGATAGTCATAGAATCCTACCAGACCTTCATGGAATGGTAATGGATCGGATATCCAATCGTGGCAGATACTGTTCAGGATCCTAACAAAACGTATCATATCCTTTTAGAGCGTATGAAGCCGTAAAAAAGCGTCAAAATTGGGGAAAAAAATAAAAAAAGTTCCACGATCACGAAGATCTACTGCGATCTTTAGGTTCGTATCAGAACAGCATAATCGTGGCTCTAGTATAAACGTTGCATTACTGTTTCATCATTTCATCAGGTCATTTCACTTGTCAAGTCAAAGAGTAACTTGTTTTAAGAAAAAAAAACTTAAAACAAGTTACTACTTGACTTGACAAGTGAAATTTACTTACCCCATTGGCAAGCTAGTACAAATTACCTCAAAATAAGAAATTTATTTTTGTCTTACTAAGAAAAATGGTGATAGAAATAAGTGTTTTAAGTCTTAAAATAAGTAAATTCATCTTACCTAGTATTTTTATCTCATCATTTTTTGCAGTGTAGCATGGACCATAGCCACCTGTTTTATAGTGCGGCTGCGGAGCCGGCCATCACACATAGCTACAGAAGTGATGGTCCTGAGAGCGCAACTGACGCCAAGTGGGAAGGCAAACGAAGTATCGACAATATTAAATATGCGTCGATCGAACGTTAGATTGATGAAATGGTATTTCGACGTTATGGAATATTTACCCATTAATTACCAGATATTTTCACATTTGTTATCTGTCGCTTAAAGCCAGTTCATCACTCATCAGTGAGAACGGCTGGAAATGTGATGCTAGTTAAAAACCCTCTCGTTTCTCGGTGGAGCAGCTGATGTCTCATTAAGAGTGCCAATGAACAAACATCAGTCACAGGTAATTGAGACAAATCTTGCGAACATCATTCGTGGTTAATTAAGCCAAATCCTGGGAATATCGGCAATAGCTAAAATCACATATCCGGGATGATATATCGGTCATCTGCTCAGCATCTGCTATAGACTGGTAAGTGACAGAAGCAAACCGTTAATGCTGAAGCAACCCTGCGTATTTCAGAAAATACTTAACAACATCTTGTGCAACTAGCCAACGGGCCATATTGAACGATCTTTTGTCATAAAATAATGGACTGGGACAATCACACTATCCAACACAATAATAGCGCATACCTCTAGACGAAGGGAGACGGTTCATCATTCTCGGGCGACGTTACGTCATTATCACGCGACCATTGAAGCAGACGACAACTAATTAGGGGGAATAAAACCTCATTTATCTCATCTTTGAAAACAAAAATTCCACATTTTTATATTTTACAATATTTATTTACTAATTATGTTTGTATAAAATAGCATTATGATTTAGCCCTGAGTTCCCCTTTAACAAAACCACAAAGGCCTAGCAGTATTACAACAAGACAGAGACAGTCTCTGTGACACTATTGACCCCTGGGAGTTGTGGATAACTGTCTGCAGCATGTATGCAGCACATGGATCTCTTTTTCACAAATTCAGCATCAGAAGCAAAATTTTTGAGAGGAGGAGAACAGAATGCAGACCATTGAGAGGGGCTTGAATGCAGAGGTAGAAAGTGAAAAGTAAGAATAAGACAGAAAGAAAAAAATATGAACAGAAAGAGGGAGAGTTGGAAGGTACAACAAGAGACAGACAGGGAGAGCCCGAGACACACGTCACTTCCTGTTTTTTACAAGAGGGGGGAATTTCACCTTGGCAACGTCGGCACTGTTGGCCACCATGTAGTTGGAGGTGAGGTTGACTAGGTCAGTGCCACTGCACACACAGATGATGCAGCCCTCCAGCTCGTTATCCAGCTTTCCAGCAGCTTCTAGTGATGACAGGATCTTTGGGTCCTGCAGAGAGACCATTCCGAAGCAATACCATGAAAGCATCAGAACCAGGCCAGTCCAGCCCTGTCCAAAAATATCGACCATTCATGACACTGGAAAAGAATACAGTACCAACATTTTAGCATAAGACACCATTAAATTGAAGATCTCATCTCAAATTAAATGTACATAATAATGAAAAATGGTGCCTCGTGCACTGTAACTCAACTGCACAATAAATCTCCCACGACCACATTTATGCCAGCTTTCAGCTTCATCGGCCCGACGGTTTTGGAAAAGATGTTTACAGAGAATAGAAGTACTTACCAGCATGGCATACTGACGAAGGCAAAATCAAGGTCAAAATGTGCTGCATGAAAAGCCCTGTAATATGTTCTGTGTCTTGCTGCTTAGCACCTAGGTACCAAATTTCAGCCTGATCGGTACAAAAATGCCTCAGAGATAGCACAAATAGGCATCTTACAGATGGCAGCCTGGTGGCCATACTTGAAATTGGTTCAGAATGCCTCAAAGAAACTTGGTGTCCTCATAGGTAGGAACATGTATCTAAAGTTCCAAGTTAATCCACCTGAAGGTTATGGAGATTACCTTTATGGATGAGTGATGACCGATGAACAACAAAAACGGACAAGCAGGCCATGACATAAGCCCATTGGACCTTTGGTCCAGATGAGCTAAAAATGAGATCACGAACACATCAAGCAGCTAAAGGACCAAAAGCTAAACAGAATGTGTCAGCGACATCAGACAATATGCACATATGCTGATCACTGATTTATTCTTATTTTCTTCCAGCAAAATAAACTGATTGGTAATTTTCTGACAGCGCCACATGAAACTGGATTGAGGAGGCATTTCCCATGTAAATTAGGAGGCATTTCAGGGAGCATTTCCCATTATTGTAGATGCCAGCTGGAGGAATGTCATTTAAATGAGGTCTTGCAAGGTGGTATTTGGTAGCTTTCTGACACATAAGGCAGTCTGTGTATGACTTGCAAGAATCACGTGTAAACTGAAGGAATGCCCAGTTCTAATTTCATCAAAGGTGCAGACAAACCAGAATAATAAGTCCAAATCAATGGTATGAAAATGAATAGGCTAATGTAATATGACTGTATCATGTGCCACTGTATCATCAATTTGTATTAACTGCAGGTATACATTTGGCATTGATACTGAACTGTGCAGCCAGTATGCCATTTCTCACAGCTAGCTTTGTCCTACTGCAGGTGCATATACAGTGGGCTCCAAAATTACAGGCACCCCTGACAGGCGATGAACAAACCCTCAAAAAATATATAAATAATATAACTATAGAGAGACGGAATATAGCAACATATGTGAAATACTTTACTTTATTAATGTTTCAACAGAGACAACCAAAATCATGACAATCATTTAATACAAAATAAATATCAACAAAATCAAGCTTTCATAATTATTGGCACCCTTCATTTAGTACTTAGTGCAACCACCTCTGGCAAGGAAAACAGCATGAAGTCTTTTCATGTAATTTTTGACAAGGTTAAAGCACATATCTGGGGGGGATTTTAAACCATTCCTCTAAGCAGATCCTTTCAAGATCCTTCACATTCTTGGGTTTGCATTTATCAACTGCCCTCATCAACTCAGCCCACAGGTTTTCAATTGGATTGAGGTCTGGCAACTGAGATAACCATTGCAGAGCATTGATTTTGTCGTCACAGAATCATTTCTGTGTGGATCTTGAAGTAAGCTTTGGGCCATTGTCTTGTTAGAAAGTCCACCTATGACCAAGTCCCAGCCTTCTGGCGGAGGCAACCAGGTTTTCAGCCAAAATATCTTGATACTTGGTGGAATTCATTATGCCATTAAAGGAAAAGTTCACCCAAAAATGAAAATTCACTCATCATCTACTCACCCCAAGACTAATCGAAGGGTCCATGAATTTCTTTCTTCCTCAAAACACTTTGAGTTACAAAGAAAAACAGCATTGAAGACAAATCCAAAACAATTGAAGTCAACGGAGACCACTTTTTCAAGTGTAAAAAACATAATTTAAAAACCACAAAATGCCTCCATACTGCTCGTGCGGGATAATCCAAGTGTCCGTAAGCCTCGACATTCAAATGTGACTCGTAAAGACGTCTTTTCACTATATTTTAGCCTAAATATCCAATGTAGCCACTTAGCTAAGAGCCCCCTTTATTTTTGCAGAAGAAATTGACCTCGCTAAGTTGGCTGTCCATAAAAATGCACTGTTCAGTCAGTGAATACGAACATTCAAAACTGCAGCGCGTTTCTCCAATTGGAGATGTTCAGGGCCGTTGCAGAATTATTTGTCCTCGCTGGCCACCGTAGCTAGAGGTTTTGAATTTTAAACTTCTTCCGTGAAAATGAACAAGGCGGCTATTTTGGACATTAGGCTAAAAATATTGTGAAAAGACGTCTTTTACAAGTCAAATCTTTATAAGATGTACATATGACAGTAATGAGAATACTAAGGATGAATACTGTAAAATGCGAGCTATGGTCAAAAAAAAAAAACTGAGGAATGCTAGAAGACCGTATGAAAAGCAAATTGCAGAAGGGGCAGAAACTAATCCTAAGCACTAACTAATCCTAACTAATCCTAAAAGAATTAGGATATTGCTTATACCTTAACCCCTTTATGCAGATGAAGACGCCAGCGGACAAGGAGCTGCATCATTTTTGCACGCAGCTATATTATTCCATCACAAGATGGAACACCTGGATCAGTTATTGAATATTCACCAGCAAGCTGAGCTTGAACACGTTGCAGAATATGGACGAGTTCAGAACCACCCCTATTTTTCAGGAGTTGCATGAATTTTACTCCTCAGCTAAGCCTGATGTGCAAACTGCTCAATATACTTGCCCATAGTATCTATCCAGCAGTTCAAAAAAATGACCTCTTGTGACAGAAAAAAATCATTGTCCTCTGTAGCAATCACTTCAGCTATAGTAAGCCAATGGTATGCCAATTAGTAGTTAAGAAAAATCAGTTTTCTGAAGCAAGCAGAGTCATTACATATCAAAAACGCATAGTTCCCTACCGTGGATTTACGTACAGATTCCTCCATGTACGAATTCAGCACTCTGTTATATCCTACTGTAGTTCCCACCCAGTCACTAAATTATTTATTTAGGCTCATCTGCGTAACGCACAGTTATAGTTCATGCCCACATGAAACTTCCCCGGTAATGATGCATTGATTGACATGTTTCTTATCCAATTCCAGAGAGTATAAACTTCCCACAGTAACTGAAAGACATTGATTGGACCATCAGCAAAGTATTTTTTTTTTTAATTGAAGGACCAATAGGATTTAGACAGAAGAGAAGACAGGCTTGCATTATCCTTCAGAATTTTCATTTAGCTAACATAAAAAAAACAAAGTATACCACCCAACCCCCCACCCCAACCAGGAAGGAGAAAAGAAAAAAGAAAAAAAAAGCCAGCATGACAGTAGTTGATGGTGACAGTTGAAGTGCATGTCAAGGCATTACATAAATGGCTATGGCTCAAACAGTACGTGGATCACACTGGGCTTGGGTTTGTTGGCTAATTTCTGCCCATTTCACTAGCAGAGGTTGCCATGTTTTTAGGAAGACTCTGTCTTTGTTAGCAATCTTGTATCAGAGTCTTTCCATATGCAAAACGTTACCTAATTCCCTAAGCCACTGGTGGAATTGGGGGCTGGCCTCTGCTTCCACTGTTGTAGAATAAGGCGCTTGGCCAACAAAGCGCAGAGGGAAATCGTTTGCCCCTCATAGGTTGTTGTGGAAGGATCATATTTCACTGAGCCAAAAAGGGCTAAGAGTGGATCAGGTGGAATGGGCTTATGGAAGGCATTTGATATGTAGTTAAAAATAAGAGACCAGAAAGAAGTCAGGTTTGGACAAGACTAGATATGATGGATAAGTGTTCCAATTTGTTGATTGCATTTATCACATAGGGAGGAAATGTCTGGGTATATGCCATGGAGCCTGGTTTTGGAATAAGAGAGTCTGCGGACTACCTTAAATTGAATCAAGGAGTGTCTGGAGTTGATGGAGCTACTGTGAATTCTATCAAGAATACCCTGCCACACCGTTTCTGATAATTCTACATTAAGTTCCTGTTCCCAATCCTTTTTCAATTTGTCACTGGGAACCTCCACGCAGGCCAGCAAGATACTGTACAGGGAGGAAACTGAGCCTCTGGAACCTGGAATAAGTTGTTGAAAATGATTCAGTATGTTGTTTGGGCAAATGCTCATACTGTGGTATGTGTGTCCTAATGAAATTCCTAATCTAGAGGTATCTAAAAAAGTGTGCTTGCGGTAAGCCATATGTCTGCTGTAATTGTTGGAATGACATTAAATTTCCCTCAGAATAAAGGTATTTAACAAAAACAATATTCCTTGCTTTCCACATGGAAAAGGCAGGGTCCAACAAGGCTGGGGGGAATGCATGGTTATGGCAAATGGGACTATCATTGTAGACTTTAGGCAGATCCAAAAAAGACTGAATTTCCATATTTTCAAAGAGTTAACTATTACTGGATTAGATATGTTTTTACTTTAGACTTTACCTTTGCAGGATTGTTGAGGCCTTTGCAGGATTGTTGAGGAGCGCAAGCAGGGAGGTGGGCCTGCATGTAGCTACTTCTATTTGAAGCCATGAGGGCTGGTCTTGGATTGATGGCAGGCCATTAAGCCAGAAAGAAAGTGCATTGAAATTAGCGGCCCAATAGTATAGCCTAAAGTGGGGAAGGCCAAATCCGCCAACAGCCCTCCCCTTCCACAGATGTTTTTTAGAAATTCTAGCTAATTTATTATTCTGCCCTGTCAAGCCAGACGGCAGTATCTGCAAACTTCTCAAAATTGGGAAAACCCGCCACTGACCCTCTACAGCACCAGCTCCATCTATTTTTAGTAGAGATTAGCCCGATCCTTACACATGTACAGAGTTATTGCATGTGCAAGTTAGCAGTATCTACAAAAGTAGGGCAGGAGGTAAAACTTTAAGGCCAATTTTCTCAGTTTCACTATTTTGCAGATACTGCCATCTGGCTTGACAGGGCAGTATTTATCAGCAAAGTATTTAAACCTTTGCAAAACAGTAGTTAGGTCGTATTCTCTCAGGGCCTGATTTACTAAAGGTTTGCGCATGTAAGAACGTGCGCAAACTTGACAGCACGCGCACACACATGTTGAAGCTGATCTACTAACTGGGCGCACTGAGGATTGCGTCTGTCAAACGGGCGAAATAACACGCGCAATCCATTTAGCGCATTTGCCTTCAATGAATATGCAATATAGGCGTGTCTGCCAGAACATGCAAAATATTGGGAGGAGTACATGCTAATAGATTAATTTAGCACACGCAATGTGATTTACCAACCTAAAACTGATTGCAGTGGCTGTTTTTGCGTCTATATTTAGCACGTTCGAAAGCCAGGTCTTAACTGTGCGCACAAATGGCTGCGGCTATTGTTGCGAGGAGGAGGCGTAGGCACAACGAAAGGCAAGGGAAAGAACAAATTTTTTCTGCTCGCGTCAACATTTAAAATCTCAGACAAAACTCCAGGTGAAAGCTCAAAACTACAAGAACAGTGGATTCATACTTTATGCAAAACGCTTCAGACAGAGATGCAGCTGGCTTTGGTGAAATGGGGCTCTCACTGAATAGAGAAAAATCTCCTGAAGAATCCATCTGAAACCTCACACCCAGTGAGTGGATGCGTTTTATAGCTTTGCCTTTTAACTTCGAGTGATCGCTGATTTTATTAAGCCGACAGTCTGACACCGCAGCACACACCATGCCGGCCTCCGGCAGACGCACCCGCAGCGTCTGAATGCGAGCAGATTACAGAATCTATCTGAGATCAAAACCATGACTTTGAAAGCAGCAAACTACTTGCCTTAACGAATTTCATTAGTTTATAATATGAAGAATTGTAAAATATCATTTCCATGAGGCTGTTCAGTCAGACAGCGACAGATCACAGGTGTTTTCACCCTCTCATCTGCAGTGAATGTCAAGCTGTATGCGGCTTGCGCAGTTTATATTGTTATAATATTGATTAATGTTCAAATTACGTTTTTGTGCCTCAATAATTATATATACCACCAGATAATAAATTAAATCAGTCATGATTGGGACCCACATGTCTCTTTGTTAAGTATGGTGTTGCCTGAACTATGACCAATGTTATATGACGGTAGCCAAAATTATACCTTAGAAACAAGTTAATTTCCCGGGATTCCCAGGAAAATGTGCTTCTTCTCCCGGGATAGAAAATGTCTCAGTTTCAGGAAAAATATTAATCCCTATTCTGCATCCCTGCTGGAAATAAAATCCTCTGGGAAATGAATAAGCAAAAATACTTTTTGTAAATCAAGACATACGCTTTTCAGTGCACGTTCAACTAACCGTTCATACATTCATTTTTTATTTGGTACACATCTGAATAAATTAAATATAGGCTATCCAATAAGAGAAATGCGTGTTTGTACTAGTATGGGCCTACCTCGGTTTGCAGTTTGTGGTTCAAGGGTGTCATACCCTTGTATTCCACTTATCTGCTCATCGCAGAACGTCAGCTGCACCTGTTGCTCAACTGGAGACAGAGGGTTCTCCTCCGCCGGCCCCCCACCTGTTTTATTTGCCGAGGTTTTGTTATAAGCGATTTTTCCCTTTGTTCTTCTTCTTATGTTTTGCCATCTTTTCTTAATTTCATCCGGTGTTCTTCTTGTTTTCTCCACAGCATTGACCTTGTCACAGATAACCTCCCATATTGCATTTCCCTGTTTATGTTAAGATTTCTTTGCTGAAACTCCAAAATATGTTTATTCGCTTCTTGCACTAACACCTCCAATTCCATGGCTTCAAATTGAATTTTGTGCTTGCGTTCAGTCGGTTCTCTCACATTCTCCATGCGGTCAATCTCCACTCTCACACTCTCCATGGCGAAAACCATTGACTCACGCAAAATCCTCATTTAAATAGGGCGGTCTCGACCACTTTTGCGCCTGTTGTCATTTGCGCAGGCAATCTAAGTAGATCACCCGCAACTTGCAAACCAACAACACTCACAATCTATAAGTTTGCGCACGCAATTTAGCGCTCTTTATTTGGGATCTTAGTAAATCAGGCCCTTGAAGGGGACCTATTTTTCTACATTTACAAGTTTATATTTTGATCTTGGACTCCCCTAAAGTACTTCTGATCGTTCAAAGTCCAAAAAACGGTCCTTATTTAGCTCAGACTGCCATCCTCAAAAAAGCCCATTTGTAGTCCATTGCAGTCTCTGCCTAAAACGCCTGTTTGAGCTGCTCTTCCACTATGGCCCCCCCTCCCCGTGTGCCCGCTTTCTTCTGATTGGCCAGGTCTGTGGAGAGCGGAGCTGGGCAGGACTCACCAGAGCGCAGTTTTCCGGGTCTGCCTCCCTAGGGCTCTAATTTCTTGGCGCAGCACAGGGTGGCACAGCGTGGCGCAGCCCGCGCAGTGGTAATTTCATCTGGTGCAGCCCGCACAGTGGTAATTTTGTTTGGTGCAACACCGTGTGCAGCCACTTTGGCAATTTGGTAGACCGACGTGCGCCGAGATGGGTGTGGCGGCGCAGTAGGGGGAGGTGTCACATATTCATCATGACGCAGCGACAATTTCGTGGTAAAAGGCTCCGCCAAAAGTGCGCAGAGTGCTCCCCAGCTCCAACCTGGTTTACTTTCTATGCAGTGGTAATTTGGCTGACCGGCGCACAGTGCGCACACGTCACCGAAACCTCACAGGCAGGTTTCCAGAATGTCAGGCACATTTCAATGCAATAAATAATTACAGCAACCACTATTTAATGTAACTATCTGCATCAGCACATAAATTATAGTATCTATATCGATTGTCCTGATGTCAGATCAAAGGCGGTTGGCACGCGTAATGGAAACTCGACCTGACAGCCCTCAGAGTGTCAGTGCATTCTCTGTGGCATGTTGCGTGCTACACAACATAGCTGTTCCTCCTGGCTGAAGTTTGGCCGTCTGATGTTGCTGCTGTGCCCTACTTCATCCAAGTCGAATGAAATTTGCACTGCGCCTCGCCCATGGCGCTTTTAAAGGTGAGGAGAGGAGCTCATTTGATTGGTGAAGATTTGACTCGGCTGTGTTAAACCCACTCACGCCTTCTCTCCTCCCTCTTTGCCACTTGCGCCGGCAGGAGGGACGGAGGCGGGACAGAGGAGCACATGCGCCAGGCTGCACCGGGCACGAAATTGCAAAATGCGCCTGGATACACCCCGTTGGCGCGGCGCTCCCCCCATTCGCTGCGCCTGCGCCTGGTAAACAAATTTAGAGCCCCTAGAGTGAAACGTGAGACGCGTCTGCCATCTGAGCTATAGAAATTTGCAATCAAACGCTGTACATGTGTATAGATATAATGAAATTAACTTGTTCTAATAAACGCAGTGGCGAAAGTGAAGGATGCAGTGCGAAAGTCTGGCAGCTCAAGCTCGAATTTGCTATCTACCTCCGGCATGGTGAGTACACCGACATTTCCACTCTATAGCTAGGATTGAGGGAAAGCTAGAATCCACCCCATACAGACACATTTGTAGAACGGGTTGACATACCCAGGTGAAGACCGGAGACAGTAGAAATCCGGTGGGTCTGAGTTTAGAGGGAAACATGGACAGTGAGGAGCAGCAAAAAGTGGACTAACAACTTATGGACTGCTCAGGTGTGTATTATAAGGACCTGCTGGTTCGTGTGCATAACTGTGGTGTGTCGTTAGCGTGGAGTAACGAACAGCTTCTGCACTGGTTTATGATGGAGGGGCGAAAGCTCCAGGCTAAACGGCCTTTTCGGAAATTGCCCGTGGTAATGGTTCACTTATTGCTTTGGAATGACCAGCGTTTGCTCGGGGAAAATGGGCGCGTTAAGCCGCTTTCACACCAGACGCGAAACAAATTTTTCGCGCGAGAGATTACATTCAAAGTCAATGCATTGTCTTTGCATTCACTTTGAATGTAATCTGTCCCACGAAAAATTCGTTTCGCGTCCTGTGTGAATGCGGCTAAATGCGCCCATAACGCGTGTATTCGGTCTTTGCATTGACTTCGAATGTAATCTGTCGCATGAAAAATTCATTTTGCATCTGGTGTGAAAGCGGCTTAACGCGCCCATAACACGTGTATTCGTGTCTTTGCATTGACTTTGAATGTGATCTGTCACGCGAAAACATTCGTTAGGCGTCCGGTGTGAAAGCAGCTTTATGGATAGTACGCGACAGCTAGAGAGAGCTCTGGTTATGTTATGAACATAATACAGGTTTTACAGACCGTAAGTTCCGTTAGCGTGAACAGTTGCTTATGTGGAGCTAGCGAATCCATAACTTCCACAGGAATGAATTTCCAATTCAATCTCCGCATTTTTCGGCTTTTTATGAGCCAGAAAAATTTCTAAAGGGAAATGAAATTATGCCATGGCAATGCAGAGAAATAATTTGTTATACCAGACACGTTAGAGCTTGTGCGTTTTGCATTGCTTTCACAGCGGTAGCATCAGAGAGCTAGCCCAGATATTGGTGAAGTATCCGGCTGATCCCGGTCATGGATAAGCGAAGCGATTACTAGCAGCCGTAAACAAACCCAAACACGTATCCCAAGCTCTGCAAAACCTAAGTCTGGTCTAACTGCAGCCTTTTCAGCCCAACTCTGCAGACACATACAACACCTCTCCGGTTAGCTTCAACTGTAGTGGCTACAATCAGGCAACATTATGATGAAACTGCCACATTGATGCTTACCGAAGTAACACAAGCATACCGATCAGAATTACTGCATAAAAGTTAACCAGGAGCATTTTTAAGTAGCACAGCACGCAAACTAACATGCAGTACCTGGTAACCGAGCGGTCATAACAACCACAGAGACAAACCCTTGCAATACAGGTCTTACAGACAGCAAGTTCCGTTACCGTGGACAGTTGTACCAAGCATCCAACAAGTATAAAAAGTTAGCTTAAAATGAGGTTTATGTTCACACACCTGTTGAATTTCCCGATATTACTCTTGAACATTTAGGACACAAACATTAGCAACAGTAGTTTGGCTATGTTAGCCACAGTGCTACAGCCACAATCAACAGGCCATCACATTAGGTAGGCTTATGCTGTAAAAGCAACTTACAGCTTCCGAGTCTGAGAGTCACAGACAGTCACAACCAATTCAGGCTTTATCTTCAGATATTTTACAAAGCGTGCTATTGAGGCCAGTTGTTAGTGCTCACTATCGTTAACGGTCCTGCTAGCCACCCGTAACACGTTAGCTTCACTTACATTATTTGCTGTTATATCGTTACTTACAGCTTGTGGCTCCGAGCGCTTGATCGATGCAACTGCTTCAGGTTTCAGAAGCAGCTTAAATGCTTATCCAGGGTCGAATTATCCCTTATTGACAAAGCTGTCTTTGGTGAAATGCTGAGCACAAACAGCTAATGTTCCCTTTGGCCATGGCTGTTTGCCGCCAGCAAACAAAAAAGCTACCCACTGATTTCTGGTGGCATCGTCTTTTGGAAGAGAAATAGGTGCTTTTCTTCGCATCCAAAAATAAACGGAATAGCTGCTTTGGGTGAGATAGTGACAAAACTGCACCTCAAATGATCTGCGGTTCTTCTTTTGTATTTCCAAAAGTGTAGACGCTACTAAGGCATAGTATGATCCGCGGTTGTTTATGCCTGCTAGAATAGTTTCCGGTGTGGGCAGATCCAGCGCCGTGATTAGCTCTGGCTAGGTCTGTATTAATTGGACGGCACAACCTGACGTCAGGTTTTGCCCAGATCTCGTGAAGATCTCGGGACGAGCTGTTCAGAGAGGAAATCACGTTCACGAAATCATTTTCTTGGATTACGGCAAAACCCCTGTATCTTATGTTTAGAAACATTTCAGAGGTTGAGTATGGACATCCGATATTATAACACTATTTATACGTATTAAAAGAAGGATCAGCATAACAGGTCCCCTTTAATGTTCCGCAAGAGAAAATGACGCGATTTTACAGAAAAAAAGACTTCCAAAAACGGCCTGAAGTGCTCACTTACAATTACAGGATTTAAATGAGATACGGACTTAGTCAATGGGAATTATTCTGAATGAAACAGGACTGGAGCAGGGGCTGCACTAGGAGAAAATTTTTTTTAGCCACCGTGGATAACTCGGCTCAAATTTCTTTAGCCACATTAAAAAAATTTTAGCCACATGCATAGTAAAACTTTGGATTAAAAACGCAGACATACCAGACGAAAGTTCGGTCACACCCACATTTTTCTTACAATACATGTTAAATAAAAAATAAGCAGTCTTTATTTTGCAAAAAAAAAATCTAATTCTTAAATCCATCGAACTAACCACCATTTGTTGTCATACACTGCCCGTCTAAACTAAAGTCACCGTTTGGAAATAAATGAACAAATTCTATGATTGGAACATTATTGAGGTTATTAATATGTTTCAGCAGGCAATAATCATTTTTACCCTGACTGATGAAGCGCGTTGCTACTCATTTCTTAAAAAATCACATTGGAAGACGCATCCCTTAATGGTTGAAAAGATTGTACAGTATTTCAGAAGGGGCAAGTTATTGGCCTGTATTCGGCAAAGAAAACAATGAATGAGAAAAACAAGTATGAGGAATCATTTTCACAGACAAATTTGCCACCACAAAATCCTGACTTTAACCACATTGAAAGTTATTGGGATGTGCTGAAGAACGACCACAGAGTGGTTCAACCATTTTGTCAAGAAGACAAGATCTCGAGCCAAAAATTATGGCATTTCTGATCAAAAATAAATGTTGTCAAAACAATGACAAGATGAATTTGCGCTGTAATCAAAGCTACAGGGGTTCCGACTAAATATTTGAGTGTGCGACTTTTTTTTTTTTTTTTGGCCGGGCAGTGTATTTGCAGAGCATTCTCAACAAGGGCAGTCATATAGTGAATTTGCAGCTGCATGACTGTCTTACTTCCTAAAGACGTGCTGCACTTGAGGTGCGCTTTTCATCAACCTTTTTGCCCAAAAGTCAAAACCGCTTGACTTTAATTTCGGCTGTTGGAAAATAGAAGGAGCTTATTTGTCAGTTTACTTTGCAAAATATGGCTTCTTTGAGAATTCCAAAATTTTTATTTAAACAAGTTAATTATTCTCTTTTCACTTCTTACTGTTAACCTTTGACAAGATTCCATTTGCGAGTATATACAGTAGAGAAGTTAAGCTGTTTAAATTACTGTAAAAACAGTGCTGTGACATTAGCAAAGTGTGTCCAAACTTTTGATGGGTACTGTAAGTTGAGGAGGGACAATTTTGGTTTAGGGGAATAAACTATCAAAGATTTGGCACTGACACCGTTTAACTTACATTGCTGCATTGCAGTTTGATTGCACTTCTGAATTTCTGCTTTTTGATATTTTCCTGCGCCATCCAATGCACTGTCCGCATCTGTTCAGTGACTGTGTCCTTCACGTTGTCGTGCGCCTTTTTTTTTTTTTTTTTTTTTGTGGCCTGTTCAAAAAAAAAAAAAAAAAATTGGGGGGGTTTCTTGCTTCGGCCACAATTCTGAAAAAGAGAATGAAGCCAACGAAAAACGACCGTTTACCATTTGCAAGATTTTTAACTCAGACGGGACATTTGCTAAAATGCATGTTCTTGTCAGGACGGTTTTCTTGTCCATTACTTAGTTTTTCAGCCAGAAATAAAGAAGGACCCTGTAAAAATGAAAGAACTGCTTAACTCTTTCAACTCGGCAGCGGGCTGATAATTTCATGCCTTTCAACGCGATAGCCCGCCACAGCGGCCAAGTACAGATCGACCCGTAGACCCGTCAGCCCGCTGCAGCGGTCATATTGACATTTTGTAAACACGCTGTTCTATCACGTGATTCATTTTTCCTATCCATAATTTAAACCATGTGGGCCAAAACCGCATATTAACGTAACCCCTCCTTTGTCAATATGAATATGTGATCACACGTGTCCCTCAACTGACATTCAGCACATTGAGGTTGCATTTTCCACATATCTTGCTCTTTAGGCATCCGGCGGAGGTTTTATTTTTTCCCATTGCGATCTGAAAAACAATGTCAAGTTATCCCTTACAGCTTACGATGGAAAAGAAACGGAGATTCGTGGATGCGTCCGAAAATAAATGGATTTTATATCGAGGGAGTGTGATTTATTTATTTTTTTCTTATGAGGGTACAGATATCCGGAATGCCTGAGTTTAAAATTGGCTATTAATTTATCTACATCATATATTATCAATAGGGTCGCCAACAACGCAACAAAATTTTAGGGGGAGTCAATAACCGGAGAACTTAAATATTTTATGAAAAAAAATTCGATCACACTTTTAAAAGCTACCCAAGTTCAAATTTAGGCTCCCCTATGCCGTTTTTTGTGGTATAGCCTATTGCATGCGGCAGCTGAACTGTATTTCATACTTTGATAATTAAATTTTGCGATTAATTCACGATTTACATGTGTGCCAATTCCCGCAGATCACATTCCAACAGATCCAGCCGAGACCGTCATCAGAAACGAGCTTTGCTTCATATAGCCTAACGCAACTGAGGAAAGGACGTCTCATGTCTCTTGAAACATGTGTCCTCGTTTCATCTGTTCTCTCGCCTGTTTCCTCCATGCATTCTCGGGGAACTGGGATGTAATTTAAGAGACTTGAGACGCTGACTATTTCGATCGCTTAACCAGCACTTGAATCGCCAATCCAACCGGTAAAGGGTTTAACTGTTGCGCATTCGTAGAACACATCGGGCAGTGTCGTAAATTTGAGTTAAACAATGCACATGCGCATGATATATGCAATATATATGTCCGTTTTCTTTGTTTTTGCTAATTATATCCAGGGTTCAATGGTATAGCACACTGTGTAATACTTGGGGCTGAAGGGTGTTACATTGTATCATTTACTTAGGGGCGAAAGAGTTAAAAAGGCAGGGTGAATAATTCTGTCAGGAAAAGAGTAGGTCTTAATTGAAAATTAATTTGCGGTTATTTAGTCAGGCTCCATCATCCAAACACCATATGGCACCTATCAGCAGCTATTTTATAAACAAAATTATGGTACGCGGAAATTCGTTCATAAACCATTTGCAAAATTTTATCGGATATTATAATGACCGAATTACCCAAATAAGTGCACGCCGGTCTGAATGTAATGCACAGTCAAACTCTGGCAAACTGACCAAGCCTACTTCAATAGCTCATGCAAGCTCATAGATTATTGTCATGACATTAAATGAGCACGTTTCATTACAGAGAAAGTAACTTAGGTCGTTAACACGCTTGTACTCGCAATATCGTCTCTTTTTGGAATGTTGGTCTTCCTCGAGGCGAATGTACTTTTCTTGCCAGCTTTACACCAAACGTAGTAGCGCTTCCGTGGCCCGTCGGCATTCTCGGATTGCTCCAGCCATGGAAAATCCTGGAACCATTTGGGCTGAATAGCCCTGCTTCCGTTTCTGTCGTGTGGCTGCTCTGAAACTTTAGCCTTCTTTGATTGGGGAGGATTCCCCCCAACAAAATTATGAAGTGATCGCTGTGCCCTATCTTGATTTAGCTGAGCAGCCATTTTTGCATCGCAATGTAGGAATAATAACCGCTGCTCTTGGCCTCAGTTCGCAACGTTCCCGCGAAGAGTATAATTTTGGCTTCTCGCGGTCTGTGATTGGCTAAGCGCGCTGCTCATAGTAAATTTTAATGATACATTAGTGGTCCACGGTGCAGTGTGTGGATCTCAGGGTGATTAGCTGTGTGTGATAACAGTAGGGATGTTTTACGCGTTTCGTTTCTGACAGAAATTAGAAGATCACCGTAACATAGGATTATATTGCCTTTTCGTCAAAATTTCGGCCTTCGCCAGCGTGGCTTATTCACCGCAAAATTTCTTTGCCACAACGCTATTTTGTTCGCATTGGCGAACGTGGCGAGCGGCTAGCGCGGCCCCCGCTGGAGGGTTTCTTCCACCAGTTTGATATGTGTCTCTGGATGAGGAATTCAATGAAGAAAGGTTTTGTTCATTTTATGAGTAAGTGCAATTTAATATTTTTTTACTTATGGCTAGCTGGCTAGTTGTTTTCTATTCCCGGTTTAACATAGCCATGTTAAACTGGATCACAGAGCTTGTATCCCACATTAGTTAGTTAGAGTAACTGTTAGTCTTTGCTAATAATACTGCATGTGGTGGCATTTTGCTCATTATGGCTCTTTGTTTTAGAATTTATACCTCATTCAATGAAATTGAATCTCGAGGTTTTGGCTCGTTTAAAATGCGAACAACTCAAGCACTCCGGTAGACCCCCCTGGTTCGTTCATTGCACCATTCTGTTCAATCTAGGGTACCATATCGCTTGCTTTTTCCTGACAGTGGAATATCTGTTCTGTTAAAATAAGGTATATTACAGAGTTAGTGAGTTATGTCCCTTGTAAGGTGTGGAAAGTGTTTATATAAGGTTGTAAGCTTGGAAGTGGGAACTTCTAGCTTTTCATTGCAGGGTGAATGTTCTGACTGTTAAATAAGCAGTTCCTTTAATGAGTGTGTATGCTGGCTTGTGGGACTCTGAAGAAAAATGGACAAAATTACAAACTTTATCATGGAGAAAAGGCATGTTTTGGGTTTGAAGAGGTTACTGGTGACCACTGATGTCCAACTGCACCTATATTGATAAACTCATGCTAAATTCAACTAGAAAATCATTCATTCATATTGAATTTCATGCGTCAAAAATTGATTTGTGTTAAATATGTGATTATTTAATGATTTGACAGTGCACCATTTTGAGGGATCTGAGAGTTTGTGGAGCCACCTGGAAACCTGTCTTATTTGGCTCCAAAAGAGCAGATAATTTAGAATTTCATGTTCAAATGAAGTTGTGGTCAAGGAGTTTATGATCCCAGAAATGTATTGTTTTAACCCCCAGCCATTTTCTCAGTATCATTTTTTTTTTTTTACAATTTCAGTACTGAATTTTCATGAAGATTTTTTATGTTTGCAGCCCTTATTCTCTACCGAAACCATGAAAATAAACTGGAATATGATGGAATGCTAAATGCTACAGGTGTCTTGACTCAGTTGAGCCATTCCCTTCCTATCTGTGAAGCTGCAATCTTGAATTATAATGGTTTAAATAAGGCAACACATAATTATCCAGATTTGGCTTCTGTGCAAAGGGGTTAAATAGTTAGTTTGTTGAGAATTTTACCTCGGAGCGGATTTTTATCGGGCCAGAGGGCATTTCCAATGCTCAAAATTATTTAGCAGAAACTGCGGTTAGGGATAATGAAGTATTAAACAAGTTGCATAAACTAAAGGTTGATACAGCGGCAGGCCCTGATGGCTTATACCCTAGAGTGCTCAGGGAAGTTAGTGAGATCATCTCTAAACCACTCTGTTATTTTCAGGCGGCCTTCAGAAATTGGAGAAATACCAAATGATTGGAAGCAGGGCAATATAATACCAATATAAAAAGAAAGGGGACCGTAATGAGCCAGGAAATTACAGGCCAGTCAGTTTAACTTGCATTGCATGCAAAATACTGGAATCTATCATAAAAGACAGGCTGGAATTATTTCTTGAAAGTAATAATATCTTGAAGAATAGCAAACATGGTTTCAGTAAGGGAAGGTCATGCCTGACAAACCTTTTGGAACTCTTTGAAGAGGCCACCTAAACTTATGAAAACAGGTCAAGACCAAACATTATTTTCCAGGAATGGTCTGTGCTTCACCAATTTTTAGTTCACCAGGCACCATTGTTATATAAGCCCCCATTTTTGCTGACTGGATTGCATCAAAAATTACTTTATAATTATTTATTTTGCATCATACTGACATTGCATTTAGTTTCTAAAACTTGCTTCCACCACAGGCTCATAACGATGTGGCCCACCTATTCCAGCTGCCTAAATTCCAGCTTGAATTTCACAGTCTTCTGACAAATCTAACATTTCTGCAGACTCCAAAAACAAAGCATTTTCTCTCTCATCTGCACTACTTCTGTTGGAAGTCTTGCACATGATTTGCATTAAATTTGGGAGAGAAAATTAATACCATTCAGTTGTAGGTTTAGGCAAATGTACAGGGCACTGCAGACAAGACTAACTTCCCGTGACTCTGCTCAGAGCATTTTCCTTCTGGAGTTGACATCTCATGGATTATGTAATTGTGCGATTTCGCAATTTTCAAGGGGCGTTCCCAAGCCTATTTTTTATTTTATATAAGCCTATATTTTACACTTCTCATAAATAGAATAACAAAAAAAACCAGTGTCAAACTCAAATTCACATTGCAAAAGTACTGTCGAATGGCCTAAAAGCAATTTCTTGAAATTTTGGGTGTCATGGGACCTGTCACTGATGTGGAAACATCTTGGTCGTGGACAACATTGATTCAGCATTCCTTCCCTGTTGCAATCAAAGTCATAATTGCCTCAGATTTATATTTCCATATAATATATTTCCATGTTGTATATTGTCGTCTTTTTATGCTGCCTAAACACAGCGTGTTACTCTTGATTACATGATCATGGAATGTAGATATACTAACGTTGGGTTGGACCCAATACGTAAACATTACCCTCACAGCCCAAGTTCGCCCAACATGCCATATTTCCAAAGCTGTAGCGAGCTCAATTTCAGCTTCAGTAAAGATATACATATCATATGAAACTAGACAATCTAAGGAATATATAGATGCCAAAAACACTATGCTATGATGTCGATCAGCAGGCAAAATAACGCTCCAAACATACGCTACATTTCCGCTTGCAAAAACCTAATGTTAGCTAGATAAGTTAATTTAGGCCAGCATTAACCATGCACATACTGTTTATTTGTTGATGGATTGCTGTAGCTTTACTGTTTTCTTTTTATGCTCTCCAAACGCAGTGTATTGCTCTTGATAATGCAATCATGGAATCTAGATATACTAACGTTAGGTTGTACCCAATACGTAAATGATACCATCACAGCCCGAGGGTTTGCCTGACATGCCGTATTTCCGAGGCTGTAGCCGGGTCAATTTTAGCTAAAGTGAAGATACACACATCACATGAAACTAGACAATCTAAGGAATCTATACATGCCAAACACACTATGCTATGATGTTGGTAAGCAGGCGAAACAATGCTCCAAACATACGCTAAATTTCCCCTAGCAAAAAGCTAATGTTAGTTAGCTAAGTTAATTTAGGCCAGCATTAACTGAGCACATTCTGTTAATTTGTTGATGGATGGCTGTGTATTGTTGTATATACTGTATATTGTCATCTTTTTATGCTAGGTTACATTTTTCAAGTTAACAGACCCGAAGTGTTTGCTTTCCCGTGAGTGTTCTGACACCCAACAGCCAAATGCACTTGCATTCTAATGATCTGTGAAAAATCGTATCCCTCAGTGCAACAAATGCTCTGCTATTTAACCAAACAAACGCGATCGCAGTGTTTCTAAAACACTATGAAAACATCTCTTTATTGGTACTGCAAGGAAAAGTCAACATTGCAAGTACAAACAGCCAATAGTGAAATGCGTTTAGAATGAAGTCTCCTTCGGGAGTTTAGTGATGAGCTAAAATGTCCATCCATTGTACAGGGCTCCAGCAAGAAGCAGACAGGAGGCAGGAGACAGTTCATCCTTTTATAGAGCATTTCAGTGGGGATACACAGTCACATCTATGAATGGGTACAGACAGGTAAACATATATCGGTGACCCACATTACATGCACAGAAATCTAACAACGTAGCCTAACCACGTAAGCTAAAACAAAAATTAGTTTGCTGACAATGCTAGCAGTATGTAATTCTCGAATCCGCAGCAAACTACCAAGATTTAGAGCTATAAAGAGGGCGACATCCTCGTTATAGTAATGGCAATACCTCTGATAACAAAAGTATCCCCTCAATATAATGAATTTATATGACAACTCACATTTCACTGGTGCCTAGTTTAGAGAAAAGGACCTAACTGTGTAAAAAACAAAACTTAAATGAAACTCCAGTTGCTAGCCAACGAACACAGAAGCGAACACCGAAGCTGATGCCAACGATTTGATCGGCTGATGTTGGCTATGTTGTTTCATTTATCAATTTCTCCTAATAGATTTATATGGCAACCCTGACTAGCATGTAGCATGCAAAATTTCAATTTGATCAAAGAAATGGTTTAGGAGTTATGACCAATTGTAAGCTCCATTTACGGACAGATTTACGCTAAATTCGGTGAGTGTGAATGACCTGGCCTATGAATGACAGATCTCAATGTTGGTGATGATTAGTCATTACACTCAGGATTTACAGCTCATTATATCCATAGAGGCCACGCCAAAATTCATCAGCTTACTGTGGCTACATCCTTTCACTTAGCAAAATTTTTTAAGCTGGGATTGTACATTTTGGTCAGAAGATGCTGTCTACCAAATTTTATGCAAATTGATTGCACCGTCTAGGAGGACATAGAAATTAAAGTTTTTACAAACAATTCAAAATGTCGGAAAATTTGCAAATATGCAATTGAGTGGGGCTTATTTCGGTTGATTCGTCTTGATCCACAGAATCTCACAAAAAAGAATTTTGTCTCTATGACTTACGGTTCGGAACATATAGTCTGAAACGCGTTACACGTCTCTATAGTGCCACTTATGGACGGATTTGCACCAGTCGAACAATTTATAATCTGCACATCCATATGTACCTCCCCACCAAATTTCACATTGATTGCTTCCATGGTTTGGCAGAAGAAGATCAAAGTTAACGCAGACGCTGCATGATCGCATAAGCTCCCTTTGAACGGTTGGACCAAGTGAGCTAAAAGGGAGAATTAAAAATGAAGAAAAAGGAAAAGTAGAAGTATTCCCCATAGGAGCGCACCTGTGAAGTCATTCGCCATGACGATGAGTCAAGCGTAGGGCAATGGTTCCCAATCTCGGTCCTTGGGCACCCCTGTGCATGCTGGTTTTTGTTCCAACCACAATTGCAATCACTGGATTTTAACAAGCAGTCAGTTTGTCATATCCAGGAGCATTTATATTTATCGCAGTTATTTATCCTATGAAGCCACATTTGAAAGAATATTCATACATACCACTGTGTCATGTTAATGTCATTTAGTTCGAGCAAATTAGTCCAGCCCATCTGATTAAATAAATATTAACTTTTGTGCTCAATGAAGAAGCGGTCTAGAAATAAAATATAAGGCTGGTCGGTCCGTATTTCGCGTTTGCTGTTTATTTTATGCCTGTTCGTTCTGCTGTTGCGTTAAGGGTTTATTGACAATTGTAAATTCTCTGGCGGGGCTCAAGACTGACGAGTTCATATTGACTTGATGGCACTTTCTTTTTCAAAAGAAGAATGCATTAGATAGGTACGTGACAAGAAATATATATTTCTTAAAAGATTATCCAATCCCCAATACCACCAGTAAGAGCATAAAAAACTTTGCAAAATGACACATTTTTCTGTCTATAGGTTGCCACAATTTTTTAAATATTATTTTTTTTTGGGATTTTCTCCTTTATTTGATAGTCACACAGTAGAGAGAGACAGGAAGGTTGGGGAGAAGAATGGGGAAGACATGCGGCATATGACCTGAGCCGGAATCGAACCGGGTCGCCGCAGGAAGGCCACAGCCTTTATGGTGCGCACGCTTAGACCGATGAGCCACCGGGGCGCCCCAGGTTACCACAATCTTTAAGGAAATTATGGGCATTTGTCAGTGTGAAAAAAAAGGGTAAGGGCCTGTGTCCACAGGAAGCGTTTTTTGCGCTGAAAGCGGCTATTTTCTATACAAATTCTACGAAGTACAGCATGGACAACGATCAGCGTCTTCGAAGCAAAAAAGCCCTGAACTTGCTCACAGCGCTTTTTGGAACAATGCTGAACTCATCAATGCCGCTTCTCTCTCACCGACCAAACAAAGTCAAGAAGGGGAAGGGACTTATAATATCAACAGCAATATCGGAGAAGAAATTGAGCCAGCAACTACAGTCATGGTTCAAATCAAGTAGCTACAGTTTAGGTTTGCCTACTGGTGTCTGTTTAGGGACTCTTGGTTTGCCAACAAGTCAGTTAGTTCGTATTCATGTTTACCACAACTATAGAGGCCAACAGCTGTTGCTTTGTACTCTGTTACCGCTTAGATTCCCTTTAATTCAAACCGGAGTAGCTAGCTATGTTTCCCAAAGCATAGTCACAACCTACTTTAGCAGCTTGATTTCATTGTATTAGCAAACCTCTGTAAGGCAACAGGCTAGCGTATCGTTGAACAACGAAGACTTAACATTCGCAATGATGGATTGCAGAAGTGGTAAAAAGGCAGTTTTTGTAACTTAGCAACAATAAGGGCTGGAGAGAAAAAAAATAGAAGCTTGGTTATGTTGCTCAATACGGTTCCAGTTATGCTTTTTGGGAAATGAACATTCCACAGCTCAGTTACTAAGACCAGGGGTTCCCAAACTCGGTCCTGGGGCCTCCCCGTGTATGCTGGTTTTTGCTCCACCCTGGTTTGCAATCATAGGATTTTAACAAGCTGTTCATTTGTCTTAATTAGGTGCATTTTTGTTCAGAGCAGCAATTTATCCTCTCTTGACAAACAGTATTTTGACAGATATGCATACAAACAGTGAGGAATAAATTCCACATCCACATTGCAATATATGAGTAACAACTGCATAAAAAGAGGGAAAAAATGAACCGAATCAAAGGAAAAAAATCAATGGGTTCCTAATTGGTGAAACTGTGGGCCCATGGTTGCAAAAACTAACAATTTACTAAACAAGCAAATGACAGAGTCAAACCTGTTTTATGCTATGTTTTTTGTTTTTGCTATTATGTGCTGATCTAACAGAAAAATAAGTGTTTTTGACTATATGAGCCCTTACTCCACTATAACAGGAAAATCAAGCTCTTATAGTTCACACAGACAACCAGTGGTCTGCAACCTCCAAAAGACAGACGCGTATGGTAGCCAAGGGATTAATTTTTACAAGGAGGAATTATTATATATTATTGGTTCCTGATTAGGGGGAATTTTGTCAACAAAGCAAAGGAGTTTTGCTTTGGAATTATCGAATCGTCTCACAGTTTACTGTGCCTGATTAGCAATAAATGCTAAGACTAATTGGCAGGGGAATGCATTTTCGATAGCATTGTTGTACATGGATCAAAACGTTATGAGGCATTTTCTTTCTCACATAAACCAGGGGTCGACAATATAAATGGCCCGGTGGCCCGGATGTACTTTAAAAACCGTCAGGGCCACCAGAACGCTCCAAGCACTGGCCCGGTGGGGCCAGTGAAAAATAATGCCTTGAAAATAAAATAACAAGTAAAAAATGTAATAAATCTAATTTCACATTAATTCCCTGTGGTGCTGTGTCTTCTAATGATCTCTGTTAAATCCTCTCGGTAATTACCGCAAACACATAGTGTTACGTGATCCCGATCAAAGACAGAGACATCTACTTTTGTCTTGGCAGCAGCGCTCTGCCCTGGGGACGTGCTGTAAGCACACCACCTGTGAGCAACTGCACTGTGCACAGCTCGCTCGCTCCCGCGGAACGCTCGCCGCTCGCTCACTGCTGCTGATTGAAGACGCATCCTGACATAGTTTTCATCTGTAAGCTACTTTAAAATGTTTCTAAAGTCCCCAGTACCCGGCCAAACGCGGACAAAAAAATAAAGCAAAGAAAAAGTCACCGGAAGAGTTGAGGGAGAGTGAGAAAGGTACGAGAAGAAAAAGAAGGGAAAGAAAGTTCCAGCCTCAATGGTGAGACCGCTAGGATTGGCTGGGATATAAAGAGGCCAAAAATAAGGGTTTTTTTTTTAACTCTGCAAATGAATGCCCAGGTTTGCAGACAAGTAAGTTAGAGAAAAGTTAACGTGTATGAAAAGAAGTGCATGATAACGAATTGCTGTGGAACTACGGAGAAAATAACGTCGTCATACGACGGTCTCGCTTGAAAACGCAGATCTGCAAGCACACAACGTGTCCCATTTGTGACACACTGTGATCTTGTAGATCGGCGTTTTTCCGTTATACCGCAACAATTCGTTATCGTACACTTCATTCTCTAAATAAGTGTTTCTCAAACTTTTATATCAAGGTCTCCCTTTTACTCTGACAAATGTAGATATTTCACCCTCCCAATCAGAATAGGGTACTTGGAATTATTATGATACAATTATTTTAATAATCTAATGATAAACACTTGCTTTATATAAATGCATAGTAGCTAGTTGTAGTAGTTATTAAAGTAGTCCGATTAAACAACACCCTTATCGGGTAAGTCCGGAAAAGCTACTGTCACATATCTGGGTCGAGTTATTGGAAGGGGTCAGGTGCGTCCAGTGATGGCGGTACTTGCTATTCGCGAATATCCCGTTCCATGTGATCGGCGTGAATTACGCCGTTTCTTAGGAATGGTAGGTTACTACCGAAATTTTTGCAGAAACCTTTCTTCGGTGCTGTGTCCTTTAACCGATATATTAAGTCCAAAGATTCAGGTTGTTTGGACCGAGGCGTGTCAAAATGCTTTTGAAAATGCCGAAGGTTTGCTCCTCTCTGCTCCGGTGTTGGTGGCGCCAAACTTTGCAAAGCCATTTCGTCTCGCAGTGGATGCGAGTGCCAGCGGCGCGGGTGCTGTTTTGCTGCAGTGTGGAACTGACAACATTGAGCACCCTGTATGTTTTTTTTTCAAAAAAATTCACGCCTTCACAAAAAGGGTACTCTACAATAGAAAAAGAAACGCTTGCCTTAATAATGGAAATACAACATTTCGAAGTATACCTCGGTGCGTCACCCCAGCCAATTACCGTTTATACAGATCATGATCCCTTAAAACTCCTTGCTCACATGCACAACCATAATCAACGACTAATGCATTGGAGTTTGATACTGCAACCCTTCGACCTTAAAATTTCACACATCCGTGGAAAAGATAATATCTTGGCGGATGCCTTATCGAGAATTGACCGTTAACTTTAAACCTGTTAAAAGGACATCTGTAAATATTGCTGTATATACACATCTGTTTGATTGTCGGCCATTTAACTTTCTATAATGTAGAACTTTGTTTGACTATCATGGTAAGAAAAATTGAAGGAAAAGTCTCACGCTGATAACGCGGCGTGCAGATTCATGAGCTTGCGTGAGTTTTTGTGTATAGGCCTACTAGAAATTGATGCTGTAAACTGGTGAGTAAAAAATAAAATAAATAATTAAAATATAATGGTTATATTTAAATATAAAAATAAGGTTGCTGCCTTAGTTTTTTTGAGAAATGTGTAATGGTTTAGTTGTCTTGGTGCTCTGCTCTACTCTGTGAGCTGGCGGCCCAGTGACAATATTTGAGTGGTTAATTTTTATGCGAGATGTCTAATGTAATTTGTGGGGACTAGAGTCACCATTTTGGGGTGGGGGGTGTTGCGTTCCTCAGCCTACTGTGGCTCCATTCTAAGGTGTGATTGGTTTTGGCTGCCTCTGCTGGTAGTGGTCTGTCTTTTAATTTCCCCTTAAACTACAGGTAATGCAGAGCACCTCATGTGGCTAGGCCGTGCCCACAAAAACCCTCCTCCTGGACCCTGAGGTTGGTATTCACCGGGGCTGGCAGGGACGCACACAGTTTCATGCGGGAATGGTTTCCTCTTTGTGCAAGACTGGTCGTCGATCCAGGCTCCGCGTCGCGTTATTGTTATAAGTTTTTTTCCCCTAGACCATATCCTCTGTTAAATATGAGCAACAAAACTATTGTTGTACGTGCCAACCCGGTGTTGTCCACCCTTGTGTTGCGTTCAGAGGTGTCCGGGCACAACATAATTGTTTAATCGTTATTATGGGGATCGATACCTGACATTGTCCCGGGCCAGTGGTTACAATGGTGGGGCCAGTGATCTTCAAAAGCCACTGGCCCAGAGGGCCAGTGGCAAATTTTCCTTATTGTCTACCCCTGTAAACCCAGCAGCCTAACCTGCTCTATAACTGTCCAGATGTGCACAGAAAATATCTGCAGAAAAAATATTTGCTTTTACTAAGATTAGTTGAGTTAAACTTACACTGGAACTTTAATATACAAATCATAATCTTGCCCAGGGCACCAAAATCACAAGAGCCGGCCCTGATTGCTTGACTTTCTCTGAGTTAAGCATGCCAGGCATGTCTTACTACAGTTTATGATTGACATTCCGCACATCCCCGACTGACTTGAGTAGGCTACTGGTAATTTTGCGCTTTCAAATAAATTAATAAATAACACACGGATCAAAGCTAAAACAACACCCTCGTTGTGAAGACAGACAGCATCTCTTTAGAGTAAATCAATAATGAAAACACCCATCCATTAATGAAAAACAAAGTATGTTTTAAAAGGCAATATAGCCTAGAGGTGGAGTGAGATGTTCATGCGGGTGCGGATTAATGAATTAGAGATAACTAGATAACTCGGTCGCCACAGGGACCGAGTCGTGTATCTCCCCGATCCCCAAATTTCGAACAAAATTGCCGCCGGCAGCCATATTGGACTTCCGAAATTGACGAAAATCGGTCTTGAGCATTGTCATATATATATCTTCGCCTGTGTGAAATTTGAAAGCATTCCTGTAATAATTGTGGCTTCCAGAGCCCGGAACATAAAAAATTTCAGACAAAATGGCCGCCAGCAGCCATACTGGACTTCCGAAATTGACGAAAATCGTTGTTGAGCATTGTTATATATATATATATATATCTTCGCCTGTGTAAAATTTGAAAACATTCCTGTAATAATTGTGGCTTCCAGAACCCGGAACATAAAAAAATTTCGGACAAAACGGCCGCCAGCAGCCATATTGGACATCTGAAATTGACGAAATTCGGTCTTGAGCATTGTCATATGTATATGTATATGTATATATATATCTTCGCCTGCATAAAATTTGAAAACATTCCTGTAATAATTGTGGCTTCCAGAGCCATGAACATAAAAGATTTCGGACAAAATGGCCACTGGCAGCCATATTGGACGTCCAAAATTGACGAAAATCGGTCTTGAGCATTGTCATATATATATCTTCGCCTGTGTAAAATTTGAAAACATTCCTGTTATAACTGTGGCTTCCAGAGCCCGGAACATAAATTCTCTGAGGCGGAGGCGGCGGCCCCGGAACTAAACCATAGTATCTCCCGACTATTGTCGTCGTCGGGGAGATACAATAAAAATATCAGGTGGATGGTGGGCGGATAATTAAACATACAGCTCTGGAAAAGATTAAGAGACCACTCCAAATTTTTCTTAAATCAGCATCTCTACATGTATGGCAGCCATTCCATTTCAGTGTCTGTTGAATTTCAATTCTACTTAATGAGGTACTGATTAGATGGCCACCTGAACCAAATCTTATTTAAGGAGGAAAAGTATTAACAAGACTAGGTGCAACCTAGTATACGGCTGGGCCGCCGAGTGCTGTATGAGAATGTGGGCCCAAGAAAAGAGTGCTAAATGAGGCAAAGCTCATCCAGTTATAGGAAGTGCAAGTTTAGTAATGAGCTGGAGTTGATAAATTATTTACAAAGTGGGTGGGGAGAGTGGGAGAGTGTGAGAGTGTGGGAGTGGGAGAGTGTGAGAGTGTGAAAGAGTGAGATTGGGAGAGCAGGGGCGCTGCGCAAGCCAAATTTTTGGGTGGGCACAGCTTATCTATACTGTTCAATTTTAATATGTCTCCTTCACATAAATAATACCCATGAAAATAAACTTTTTTTTAATTGAACTTTGTAGTTTACAATTCAATAAAACTTTTCCCCCACAGTTTTCTGTTAAAGGCTACATAAATAAAAAATAGTATTCAAAAAAGAGTCCACATGTCCTATACCCAGCAGTCAGTTTATAGTCAAACTACTTACACCACATTCCTTCCCCATCCTGATGCTAGGTGGGAACATGTTCACATGCATTGCATGAGTTTTAGCCTCGTGATTGACTGAAATATTTGCATTCAATAGAAAGTATACAGGTGTACCTAATAAAGGGACCACCGAGGTCATCCTGCGCATTCGGTAGCAGATCAGTAAAAGGCAGAGCGAAAGAAAAATCCTCCGTACAGTTGAATCCCAGTTAGCCTGAAGTATAAAACTCAACCCAATTGTGAGGCATTATCTGAAAATAGCTCTGCGTCTTTTCACCTAAGTAGCTACAGAAATAAGTTTTGATCATTTTCATTTCAAGAAGCAATAACAACAATAACAACAACAACAACAACAATAATACTTCACTATCCTGAAGGAAATTTGCTGCTGAAGTCGCAACCTTGAAGAATTGCTCGGAATAACCCGACCATACATTTTTGTCCACTCCTTCGAGTCTTCGCGCGTGTATTTGACGTGACATCACGAACCATACAACAAAAGGATAAGAAAACAATTAAATATCTTTAATATTAAATCGATGGATAAATCATTTAACATAGTGTTTTGCGTTGTCAAACTATTTACACACGCGAAGCCATCAGCACAAGGGATATTTCTAAAAATAAAAGTACCAAAAAATACGCACATTTCATTGGCGATTGAAATAATGTACGTTCTAAAGCAAGGGAATATATTTTCAAGCCTGAGTATCTAAGCTTAGCGTTAGGCAACCTGTCCACTCGTCAGCATCACATGTAAGCTTGTCCATGGAACCTGCTGGGGAACGGCAAATACCAGTATCATCTGTTATGGGCTCGTCACGACCGACAGTGCGCTACGCTAAGTTCCCGAGATGGGATTCACTAAGGCCCGCCTCTTGACCAAAAGAAGTTCAGTAGGAGATTACCCTGAGATGAGTGGATGACACATGAGCTGCGGAACGTTGCATTTATGGACAAGTGATGCTGATTCGTCATAGCTAAAGCTGATTTTGCGATATGGGGAAAAGGGGGGAAAAAACCTTCCACAATTCTGGGCGGGCACGTGCCCGCCCTAAATGTATAGGCACAGCACCACTGTGGGAGAGTGAGAGTGTGTTTACATAAAGCGTTATTCGATATTGGTGATGGTTGAATATGGTTAACTATGTGACAAAAAAATTTAAATGCAATTAATTTCAATGAATTGATTACCTATTGAAAGGCCTTGTAGTTGACACCAAGATCATGAGAATTGGCCGAGAAATAAGAAAGTTTTGGAATTTTATAGTGCCCCCAAATAGCGAATTGTTTGGTATTTTTCAGTCACTGCGGATAAAAAAAAAGTGTGTTGCGAAGTGAGCAATTTAGATCAATTTTACCTCATATGGTAGACAGTCAAAAAAATGATATAAGCAATGTTTAAAAAAATGCAATAAAGTACAAGAATTAAGGAAAGAAAGCATGAACGATTTTCATAAGCGACAGTTACAACTTGACCGAGTGTTGCACTTTGTCACATAGCTAATATGATAATAAAGGTGGATAAAGTACTGGAAAAAAATTACGAAAAATGTTGACAGTAGTTCATAGAATAAAATAAAAATGTTCATTTTACTGAAACACATACCAATAAATAGTAAAACCAGAGAAACTGATAATTTTGCAGTGGTCTCTTAATTTTTTCCAGAGCTGTATATGCGGATTCGATGACGTGAGAGCATGGTCTGCACATCTCTACCAAGCGCACACTCCACTCTCTAACTGGGGGACTGTTTTCATTGATTATCAGGTCTGCAATGTTACAGTTCCGCAAATCAATGTGGGACTATGTTTTTTCTTTGGTGACATAGGGGCTGGCTGGTTAAATCAACCCAAATTTATGGCATCTGCAGTCTGTGGCCTCTCAAAATATTCTCTCCTCTCGGTGACCGCACTCTGGAGACCACCAAAGAGCACATATCACTGGTCCACAACTTTGGTGATGAGAGGCTGATTATCAGGGCAAATTCTGTGAAATGAGTGAGAGGACGGCTGTAATCCACCACAGCCTCAAACATTAAGAGAAGGTGGGCACTTACCTTAGGAATTGTTCCAGTGCGGATACTGTTGATCAGAGAGCACTCCAAGACCTGTCCTTCCTGAGGGGGGAATACAGCAGTTACGATGGTGCAGTGTAACAGCACAGCTTGTGAACTCCTGATAACAAAGAGCACAGGACGAGAAAATATCTCTGAACTATGCATGTACTCATGTAAATGACATGCAGCTAATTCTGGCTTTGGAAACAAGGTGTGCAGCTGATTTGTACGATATGTAAAAATTTTACAACCGGCCACCGTTAGCCCGACAACGAGCGATTGTCAATATATTCATGCAGGGGTACGTGCGCGCGGGTGTGTGGCGTGTGGACGGGGTGGGGGAGTCCCTACATCCATCACACCATTGACAGTGAACAGTGAATGCTATCATGCAAGAGCCTGTTGCAAAACTAATACAAAATCCTCTATTTGCGGTTATTTTTTGCTTCAAGCGGACACAATCAGCAAGCCGAGGAACCTAAATAGAACTGCCATGTTTGCACCCCGCACCCCGGAAATAGGATGGACACGGAGATGGACAGTTATCTCAGTGAAAAATTAATTGACGGTGAAAACGAGCCCCTGATTAGGTGGAAGGCGTGCAAAAAGCATTTTCCTTCAATGTTGAACATGGAACGAAATAAATGTGCATACCAGCCACATGCACGCCATCAGAAAGGGTGTATGTCACAGCTGGTAATATCATTACCCACCTGCTTACTGTTCTTTAGTCACAAGGTTAACATGCTTGTTTTTGGTTCAAAAAAATCTGTAAGTCTTACGGTGACACGTTTATTTTTTGCACCAGAATAGCCAACATTTTCTTTAGATTTATTTTCATTTGCACTTCATTTTTGTCCATTTTTCTTTGTTGAATGTCCTATAAGCTAATGGGCATTTTTCGCTATGGCGGAACCAGCATATTATTGAGCATAATTGATGCGTGATTTTTGCACCATTTTTCCATCGTTCTTTGTTAATATTTATTTCACCCTTTGTTTCATGACTCCTGTCCTCCTTGCCTATTAAAGGTGGTGGGTGGGTTTAGCAACCACAATGCAACAAAGAGTTACTCAATAATAGACACTATAATTGTGATTTTACTTCAGTTTCAGCCACGGCTAAAACAGTTATCACACACCTTTTTCTTTGTTCACAGTTCTTTATTTAAGCCGCAGACTATATTAAGATTGACCATATTATTATTGTTATTATTATTACTGTGTGATTTTTATCGACCAAGTATTTATTTTGTATGAATAAATTTCCATTTACTTTATCTGACATCAGCAGTCTTCAATGAGAAAATTTTACTGAAACGTTACAGTCTAAAGGCAACTCCTCTTCAATCAAACAAAAGGAAAGGTGTAAAGGGGAATTTAGATTTCAGGAATCTAAAGATTCAGAGCATTTCATGAAATGACTTGACTCGAAATTCCAAGCATTTCACAAAATGTCTGATACACAGTTTGCCACACTGACTGACTGTTTGAGAACAATATTTGGCATATCAACCTCACAGAGACCGGTCAGCCAACAAGATGTGGATGTGTTTTCCTGTAATAAGCCCTCTCTGATTGGTCTTTCTTGTCTCAGTTCAGAGAAGATAAAAAATACAACACTACCGTCTTGTTTAACTGACGTTCAGTTTCATAGTAGCAAACTGCCCAAAGTGAATAAGTATTTAGGGTGAAAGAAAAAATATTTGGGGCAACAGATTCGAATGCCCTGAGCAAGCGACGCCACTGTTTCTCATTGAATTGTCATTCGTAATGAAACAATTACATTCGCCGCAGTGACTACTGGTAGTAATTTTCTCCTTGTCATCAATGGAATAAGTTTGTCAATGACGATAGTGACAGGTGCCAGTGGGAACCATGCAAGCTGTTAGAGTACTAACTATGACAATCAAGGGTGTTCTGTAATTGCCAGAGAGGCCACCCCACACCACAGCACTCGGTCCTCCCCACCGGTTCTCTTGTCGGATGCAGCCTGTGCCGTAATGCTCTCCACGTCATCTCCGGACACGTTCGCACCCATCAGCCCTGTCCAGGCAAAATTTGCACTCATCGGGGAATAATAAGTTGTTCCAGTTCACCTGTGTCCAACATTCATGCTGCGAACACCATCCAAGACGTGCCTGTCGTTGTGCTAGAGAGAGATCACAGACCAGCTTGTGTGGCGATTAAACTAGCGCAGATGTCAAGGGTACTGTGGGACTACTGATGCGGGCGTTATGGCAACCTGGTGTCTGACTTGCAGTACAAAAACTGCTGAATAGATGCACCATCTGGATCTGGCAATCCTGATGTTCAGTGGTGACTCGGGGCCTTCCAGAAAGTCGCCGATCATCCATTGAACCAGTGGCAAGGTGCCTCTGGACCAGTCTGGCAACTGTTGTTTGTTTGTGGAATAGCTTACCCACTCAACTGTTCAGATTCCTGATAGCTTCAAGTCCCTGCGTAAAATTGACCTTTTCTCTCTGGCCTTCAACACGAGTTGAGCTCAGACATTTGGCTTCATTTATTTATCGTTTGTTTTGACTGGTATGTTTTCTTTTGTCTGTTGTTTATTTTACTTTACATTGTAAAGCACTTTGGTCAACTGTGTTTTTTTTTAATGTGCTATAGAAATAAATTTGAACTTGAACTAGTCAATAGTCAGTTTTGAACTGCAATTTTAAGGGAGTGTTATTATGATAGTATTATGCAATTCTGTCGATGAGTGCATGACGCGCGTGCGTACCCTCTGCTTGTTACATTCTACAAAGGGACAAACTGCAGCGCCCAAACAAGCAAACAATAATAAAATTTTTTTAATTTCGATGTGAAAGATTATTGTCAAGATATTTAAATAAAAACATGTTCCAGAATGGTGAGAGCGATCGCTCTACATACCCACATCAGTGCACGCTGTGATTCAGGCAATTTTAATCATAAGGGAATCTATTCCATCTGGTAATTTGGGATTGGTTCTGCATATAGGTATTCGCAGATTACACTGGATAAAGCCACAATTCTTTAATACCGGCCAACTCAGTAATACACGCTGTCTTCCAAAGGATCCCCCTGGAAGGGTGGTTGTTTGGCGACAATGGTTGGCCAAAATATCAAATACATGGCATATAATGTCTGAATAGTGCATGGGTTTCCGTTCTATCACACATAACACAAACTGAACGAATGTTTGAAACGCTGAAAATGCACTTCAGAAGCTTGGATAAGTCCTGCGTAGGTAGACCCGTTATCTGAAATTATCCGAGCTAATTTTGAATCAGACCTGATCCACCCTGCTGCCCCGTTTCCATTACCAAGCGCAAAGTCCCGCATTTCATTTGGTAATAAATTTATTATTTACAGTTTGGCTGACAAAAGAAGTAGCCCTAAAAAGCAGCTGCACTGTCTGGCCTTTAACGCAGCATATGCAGTGTTTTCAGAGTGTTTTCACCAACTCATCAGTGTAGGCCTCACTTTGCAAACTACGGAATGATATGAAGCTGTGGCTGGCACTGCATGACATCGCAGGCTCAGAGCACAGTAGTTATATGTCCATTTTAGAGGTCATGAGAAAATTTGATTTTTATGTTTGCAAGTGTTCTATAAAATCAGATTTCATAACATTTTTGTATCAGTCACTTTTTTGCTGCATGGTTCAGAGGTATATTGAACACATAAGTTTTTATGGGTGTGGTACTGCGACATCTTGGCCAAAATTGCCAAAGCTGGACAGGTCACCTCTGTGCTCCAACATTTCTAGCACTTGATGTGCCAAAACACAATGGTGATAGGTTGAAGTTAAGTTTGTTTGCAATGGAAGACAGACGAGTCTGGAATACAATTCATCTTTATTCATCAAAATATCAATGTTTAATTCATTTAAGCAGATTTTGTTGGACATACAACAAAATGAATATGTGAATTCCGCTTAAAACTAAGACAGATGGACATATACTTATTGTGCTCCAAGAATTTTCTGATCGAAAGCCATGACGGGGTAAAAATCTCAAAATGTCAAAATTTGGACTTATCACCATTGTGCTCAAATCCTGAACATGAACTCACACTTGACCAATATTTCTTGAGTAAATATTGAAAAGGGGGACAGTATTCAATGACAAGCAAAATGAGTTGTCCAACCTTTCCTTCACTCTTCCAGGTAATGAAGAAGCCAAATTCGTCCACTTTAAAGAGGCAGTTCGCTTCAAATACAGGCGGATCCTGAATGGAAAGATTAATGATTATTCAGACCGTTTGCACGTTCACATTGTATTATTTAAGGTCAACACTAACATCATCTAAAACATTGAAGTTAATGTAAAACCCCAATTCCAAAAAAGTAGGCACATCCCAGAAAATGCAAATAAAATCAAAAATGACTGGTTTGAACAGTCCATTCACCCTGTAGTACACTGAAAACAGTACAACTACACATTACTTGATGTTCCAACATGTGATTGCTTATTAAAAATACACAATGTGTTGACCGCTGAGGAGTCCAAGGATGTTGGCACAGTTGACTTTTAACCCCTGTGAAACATCACCATGTCCATGCTATTCATACGCATTAAGCCTGTGGCCACCGAAGACACCAGTTGTTCAATTTTAGCCAGTTGAATTTTCGCTCATTCTTCCATTACGCAGCTCTTCAGTTGCACAGTTGTATGGGGCCTACTTTGCCACCTATTGTGCTTCATAATGCGCCATACATTTTCAAGCGCAGGCAGATCAGGAGTGCAGGCAGGCCAATCAAGCACCCGCATTCTTTACTCACGCAGCCACGCACTTGTAATCCATGCATGAGCAGTTTGCATTGTATTGCTGGAAATGCAGGTGCCTTCCTGGAACAGACAACATATAGTTCGTAGATGGCAGCACATTTTCCTCAAAATTCATGCCTTTCTGCATTAATGGTGCCTACACAAATATGCAAGTCACCAAGGCCATGTGCACTGACACACTCCCATACAAAGACTGACGCTGGGTTTTGGACCTGATGGTGAGAGCAGCTTGGGTTGCCTTTGTCGTCTTTAGTCCAGAGAAACACAGAAGTTAGTATTTCCAGAGGTCCTGCCGCACTAACCCGGTGTTTCTGAAATTGCTCCTGTAGCAGTGACTGAGCCCATGCAGATGGATCACGCCCCTAGAAGAGAAGCGTCGCCATGATGAGGGGCATGGCAACTACTGTGGAGGAGCTGGTCACTTCCTGACTATCTGTCTGGTCCGAAGACCCCGCAACACATGGAGGGATGAGGTGCAGACTGAGGCCTCATCTGTCTCACCCTGTCGTCCTTTTGTTCCAGCGCTGCCCTGCCACTTAACACGTAGCGCAGAGAGTGATGCAGCACTGCAGCATACGGAGGCATTTTTCGCAGAAGAAGCGGAGCAGGAGAGCAGCTCCCCAATGCAGGGTGACGGAGCACTGGCTAATATCCATGGGAGTATCCCTGAGAATGAGGGCATATCACGAGTTGTCTGCTTGAACTCGCTCTGCAAGATAAGCAATATGTCTCTGTACTGTGGGGTCTATTTACTGCAACCTGAAAATACTATCTCCCTTTAGTTGTCAGCAGAATGTTTTTGGGAACACAGTCTGATTATGTCCTGCACTGACATCCTCAGTCACCACAGGAGTTGCACTTCTCATCTTCCGCATGTATCAGACTAATGTGCAAGCATCGGGGCCACCAAATGCGAGCTGTCAACCCTCTTAAATGATCTCTGTTTAAATGGTCCCACAGGTAACGTACTGCAATAATGGGATGTGTCTTCTCACTCAGCCACCACTGTTATTTAAAAGGGAAGAGAATTTACAACAATATGCATTGTCACCTACTCAGTCCAGATTGAATCCATAACATGAGGGCATCTATGGCACAGGAGTGTGGTTAATGTATGAGCTCTACACCCTTCGTGACCTGACTGCAGCGACTGCCTAGTTCTCAGCCTGATTAAAGCAGTGTGGAGCACATTGGTCAGCAGGTGACTTCACAACTCTTGAACCTACGGGTGATATTCCACTCCTTGGCCACGGTATTTCCAAGCTTCAAAACCCCAATAACAAACAACACAGAATTCCAAAGCTCCAAAACCCAAGATGAAATGGAGCACAACACCCAAACTCCAACCCCTAAGACCAAAGACCACAGAGTTCTTAACCTCCAAAACCACGCTATCAACGCAAGAGTATTCCCAACATCCAAAATCTAACTATCAAATTTCACCGATCACATAGGACTCCGTCCTGACACCATGCATAAATAATCATTTCTAATCACCAGGCCACTATTGATTTCCTAAATCATAATGATACAAAAAAGTTTTCTATGCCATTTATTGCACCTAGGTGAAGAGCAGGCTATAAATACCAAACAGAGAGTTTTCCCTCATATATGGTAATTCCAACTTGCTGGGAAATACCAGCCATAAGGAAATGCCAAAAACAATACTCAATAAAAGGTAAAATGCGTCATGACTGGATTTATCACACCAACAACACCAGTTCCTCAGCCTACATGGAGTGGGAAACAGGAAATTAAAAACATAATTATCTGAAGTGTCAAGTCACACAGATTCCCAGACTGGTGAAGTGTCAGGGTTTTTAATTACCCAAGTCTGTCCAACTCAAAGCCATCAGAAAAATAAACAATCGCTGCTGGGCCTATATGCATCATTTAAAACCACCTGACCTCAAACAGTTAAGATGTGACATGGTTGGAGCCACTCTCACTCGTAACGTCGTCTGTCTGCGACAAGTTGTGGAGTCTGCGCTCAGATACAGCCCCAAGCACTCTTTGTTTTACACTGTACACACAATATACATTCAAACACATTTCATATTGAAGCATATAATACTAGTATATGGATTTATCCAGTGTTGCTGTTTCATTGGCCAAGGTGGAGGGCAGGGAACCATAATTACAGTATGTCCGGCAGATTAGGGTAAAGCTGGACGAGCAGTAAGTCCACTATTGAAAGCTTTGGGTCTTATTCACGTGTTAAGTGGCTGGCAGCATATAGTGGTTCAGCCACAATAAGACCAGTGCAGCTTTCGGGTCCTTCAGCAAGGTCCTTAACCCCCGCACTGCCACAAAAGGGAGTTCAGTATGCTTCCCACTTTGCATAATGAACTTTAATATTCATTCCAAATCTGGTTAAGATAACCACCCATTTAGAGAATTCAGGATTCACACCGGAAACTCTGCCACCACAGGCGTGAGCAGGGTCAGCTTAGCCCAGCAAAACTGAATCCCACTTTTGCCACACTAGGTGGGAAATCAAAAGAACTCCAGGAAATTGAAGTACTTGCCCACTTTCTAAAAGCAGGTGTAAATCCACGCTATAACCCCAGGAAATTGAGGTGCTAAGGCCAGACCAATTTTATTTATTTATTTTTTTGGATTGCAGCCGAACAGTAACAACACAGAAAATAGAGAGTAGGAATAAAAGAAAGTGCTAGCCCCAATATTGTTGGATATGACAATTAACAAACCCCAATTCCAATAAAGTTGGGACGTTGTGTAAAACGTGAATGAAAACAGAATACAATGATTTGCAGATCCTTTTCTACCTATATTCAATTGAGTACACTAGAAAAACAAGATATTTAATGTTAAAACATAAACTTCATTTTTTTTTTTTTTTTGGAACTATTCACTCATTTTGAATTGGATGCCCATAACACGTTCCAAAAAAAGCTGGGACAGGGGCATGTTTACGTTTGGGAACTGATGACACTTAATGTAGAAGCTATGTAGGTGGAATTCTTTCCCATTCTTGCTTGATGTACGACTTCAGTTGCTCAACAGTCCGGGGTCTCCATTGTCATATTTTGCGCTTCATAATGCGCCACACATTTTCAATGGGAGACAGGTCTGGACTGCAAGCAAGCCAGACTATTACCCGCACTCTTTTACTACGAAGCCACACTGTTGTAACACGTGCACAATGCTGAAATAAGCAGGAACATCCCCATAAAAGATGTTGCTTGGATGGCAGCATATGTTGCTCCAAAAACTGTATGTACCTTTCAGCATTAATAGTGCCTTCACAGATGTGCAAGTTACCCATGCCATGGGCACCAACACATCCCTATACAAACACAGATGCTGGCTTTTGAACTTCGCGCTGATAACAATCTCGATGGTCTTTTTCCTCTTTAGCCCAGAGAACACAATGTCCATGATTTCCAAAAACAATCTAAAATGTGGACTTGTCAGACCACAACACACTTTTCCACTTTTCAGTCCATCTCAGATGAGCTCGGGCCTAGAGAAGCCGCCGGCCTGTTGTTGATATATGGCTTTTGCTTTGCATGGTAGAGTTTTAACTTTAAAGTTAACTTTTAACTTTTCACTTGAGGATATAGCGACAAACTCTGTTAACTACCAATGGTTTTCCAAAGTGTTCCTGAGCCCACATGGTAATGTCCTTCACAGAATGATGTCGGTTTTTAATGCAGTGCCGCCTGAGCGACCGACGATCACGGGCATTCAGTGTTGGTTTTCGGCCTTGCCGCTTACCAGGGGCCGCACTAGCCGCTCGCCACGTTTGCCACTGCGAACAACATAATGTTGTGGCGAAGAAATTTTGCGGTGAATAAGCCACGCTGGCGAAGGCCAAAATTTTGAAGAAGAGGCAATATAATCCTATGTTAAGGTGATCTTCTAAATTCTGTCGGAAACGAAACACGTAAAACATCCCTGCTGTTATCAAACACAGCTAATCACCCTGAGATCCACGCACTGCACCGTGGACCACTAATGTATCATTAAAATTTACCATGAGTCCTTTCCTTTTTTCGAGAAAGGAAGATGGCGGACATGTCGACAGCTGCTGCTGGTGTGCTCTGATGGTTTGGTGTAATTTATTTAGAATTTAGACTTTATTTAGAATTTTGGACTACTTAACAAAAGAACAGAGTTTAAAAAAGAACTCTTAACAAAAGTAAATCTGGGCAAGGAGTGCAGAGCGTTCAAAATGCCGAACGAAGGTGTTACTACAAGAAACGCTGCTGATGGCAACATGTCAAGCGTGCGGCAGGAGTTGAGGCAGCTTAATTCCAAGATGGATCATTTAAAAGCGTCTTTTGAGAAACAATTGAATGCCAAGGTGGATGGCCTGCGCGATTCTATGACAAAGTTAGTTAATAAAAATACGCACTGCTTGTAAGCTGAACTTGCCCAAAAAATAAAGGAAATGCAAGGCAACCTGGATATGGAGATTGGTCGTGTGGTGGCCTGAATAGACCAAATGGAAGCTAAAGTTGACCGGGCGCAAACAAAAGCGAACTCTGGCTTTGATCCCAATGTATCGGTCATCATTTCAGGTATAAAATACAAGGAAGAGGAAAATGTGCTGGACATGGTTGCGGAGTTGCTCTCCCACGGCCTGGGCCAAAAGATTCAACCAGGTGTGGTGGCCGCGGAGAGGCTGAGAGATTGGGGAGGGCAACCCGGCATGATTAAGTTTGAGTTTCCCTCGGTACGGGAAAAGGTTGATGAGTTGCGCATGAAACGAGATTAAATGTTCATGCGCAAGCATAAAAACATAAAAACATAAACATAAAAATGTTTTTATTAAATCTGCCAAAACCCACGTTGAAAGACTGATCGAACTAAACTTCCGCACCTTGCTTAATGAGATTCCTGCCAGGCAGCAGTTCTATGTGTCCGGGAACGGTAGAGTGAGGAGGCGGCCTGTAGGTGGGGAGGGGGCCGGGGACGATGGGCGACAGAGCAGTGGAAATCAAGGCAACAACTGAAGATCCCCTGCCCAGCCTGTAAGTCCTGTCCCATTTACTCTCATTCATTGGAACTTAAACGGATCGACGGATTCGAACTATGAGCTTAGGCTCCTGATACTGCTGAGTTTCAACCCTGAGTTTATGTCGCTTAACGAAACGCACCTAACCGGACAAAAGACTATTGAAGTGGATGGTTATACCTGGTTTGACTTTAATAGAAAGACTTATATCAAGGCACCCAAAGGGTCGGGAGGTGTGGGGCTTCTTGTTAGAAATAACATTTTTTGTTCTTATATAGGCATGGGCAATACAAATGAATAAAATGACAACATTTCTTGAGTTGCTGAGAACAAAGTGTTTATTATTTTCTAATGATTTTTTGCAGGTAAGTACAGAAGACACAGACGAAAAGTTTGCCACAAGTCCAACGCCTTTACAGGAAAGGGTCTCAGAGCCACAGGGTCCCAAAAAATGGCTGATTTCGGCATTTTTCAACAAAACCCATTGTGAAAATTGGGGGGTGAAGCCTGAGGGCATTTTCGAAAATACAGTCTATTCCGAAATAAACCAGGCCAAATTATCCATTAGGGTACCCTAACAGAAACAACTGATGCTAAAGTCATCTACCCCTTTTCTGAAGTACAGCAGCGCCCCCTAGGCCCTTTTTAATGGAAAATGCATTGAATTTCACCCAATTATGTTCAACATTAGGTTTTGCATTGATATTAAAAAATGGTATGAATGGGTTGCCTGTAGCTTTTTTTTTTTTGGATCAATGGCCTGCAAAAATGTCAAAATTATTGGTGGGAGGGCAAACATTAACGCTACTCGCCCATTACTATATAAAATGCAGTGAAGTCGCTGATGCTGGCAGTTGTTTGCCCTCCCACTGCTACTTAAACGTTCCCCTTCAATAACCCGCGGTGATTTAAAAAAAAAACTTTGCACTGCTTTTACTATGTCCATATACCCTCCTCCCATGATAGTTTCAATGAGCTACTGTGAATAATTCATAATAAAACACAGTGACGTGCAGTCGGAGGTTAGTTTGGCGAGGCAGAAACCTCCCCTTTGCTTGATTAGCAATCAGACGATTAACTAGTTTAGTAAGACTATTCGGCAGAATGACGGGCCAGTGTAAGTTTCCGTGGCGTTATTACTCAGTACATAGAACTTGAAATGCTCACGAAACTGCAGATTTGCGAGTACTTCCTTAAAGGAAGCTAGAGACGTGCCGTGAGGTGATGCAGTGACCCAAACTTGACTTATAACGTTACTTTAATAGATAAATCTTTCGACGGTGTGATCGGTTTATAATTTAAGCATCAAGTGTCGGAGTATTGTTTTGTTATTTTCTCCTGTTATCTTCCCCCTGAAGGATCAGTGTGGGCTGACTCGGATGGGTTATTTAACCATTCGTTACTTCAGTTCTATAGTCTGTCCGAAGTTGACGCTATTTATCTTTGTGCAGATCTGAATGGTCGAATAGGGCAAGTGGAAGATTGTGTTGGTGATATTGACTTGCATGTCCCTCGCAGAGTCTGCCTGGATAATGAGGTGCATAAACTGGGTGAAATGTAATTGAATTTCTGAAAGTCTCCAAAAGCTGTGTTTTGAATGGGCGAATATCTGGAACCGACAATTTTACTTCAATTTCTGTGAAAGGGACTGCAGTAGTAGATTATATAATCACTCCGCACGAATATCTAAGGAACTGTTTGGAGTTGAGTGTTTACAGCCCCAATGAGCTGTTAGAGTGGAGAGGTTCTAGCTGTCTTAACCTGCTAGGAGATCGCTGCAAAGTACCCGATCATTCTATTTTGGTCCTATCCTTTCAAGCAGGTGGGGGCTCTGTTACGGATATTTTAGATTCCCCTGAAGTAACGGCCATTTGTCCACTCTCACCAAAATATATTGGGAAAATTCCTCCTTATTTTTTCTCATCCAATGAATGTCAGTGTTCGCTTAATTATCTTAAAGATAATTTATCTCAAGTTCAGTATCAGAGTGAAATGGATAATTGGTACGATGAGTTTTGTCGGTTTATTTATAAAAAGTTTGAGGCTTGTGAAAAGTCATACTCTGCCCCGAAAGGTGGTCCCTCAAGGAAATTTAAACCCTATTGGGACAATGAGCTTCAAGGAATGTGGATGGACATGAAGGCCGCGGAAAAAAGATTTTTAAAGTGGGATTATTATGATTTAAGGGGAAAACAACTACTAAGAAATGAGTTTAAGTTAAGACAATATAATTTTGATAAACAGTTGCGGGCCCACAAAAGGAAATATGAGAGGGGGCAGGCTTTAAAAATTGAAGATTTGCAAACGAACAATCCTCAGATGTTTTGGAATTTGATTCATAACTTGGGTCCTAGAAGAGTTACAGCTATTCTTCTGGAAGTGATGTTTGAGAACGGAACTTCTACCATTGATATTGAGTTATTATTGAAAAAATGGGAAACAGATTTTGGCTCTCCCTTTTCGGGAAGTATCTGTTCAGATGACTGGGATAACTGTTTTCTTGAAATGATTGTTGGTCAAAAAAATGATATGGAAGCAATTATGGAGTGGCCTGGTTATTTTGTTAATCAGTTCCTAAATACTAGTATCACAGATGAGGAAGTCAGCTGGGCAATTTGGAAACTTAAATTGAAAAAAGCCTCTGGCTGTGATAATCTGACCAATGAATTATTAAAAGTGCCCCAGTTGTTTCAAATTTTTAGCAAACTCATTTTTATTTGCTTTGAGTCCAGTGTGGTCCCTACTGTCTGGCTCACCTCTATAATAGAACCCATTCCCAAATCTAAAAATAATGATCCTAGAGTTCCCTTGAATTAGAGAGGGATAAATCTACTCAGCTGCGTCTATGAACTTTACTCCAGTATTCTTAATCGGCGGCTACTTTATTATTTGGAAACTTTTGGTTTGTTGGCAGACGAACAAAATGGCTTTTGAAAAAATAGATCCTGTATTGACCATATATATTCTTTGTCCACTATAATTTCTGCAAGAATTCAGGAGAGGAGCTCTACTTTCTGTTGATTTATAGACTTTCAAAAAGCCTTTGATTGTATAAACCACGACCTTCTCTGTTTTAAGTTATTAAAGGCTGGGGTAGATGGTAAATACTATAAAACCATAAAAGCATTTTACCAAAACCCAACAGCATGTGTTCAGGTTAATGACTTTAAGACTGGTTGGTTTCCAACTCCATTTGGAGTGAAACAGGGTGACACTCTTTCTCCCACGCTTTTCGCCTTATGTCTAAACGATCTAATTACTGAGATCAAGCAAGCCGATATTGGCACCAGGCTGGATGATATTACGGTCTGTATTCTTTGTTATGCAGATGATACAGTCCTCCTCGCGGAAACTGAACAAGATCTCCAGATTTTGTTGAATATTGTCCATGGTTGGTGTAATAAATGGAGAACGGAGATTAATGCTGCTTAGACTCAGATTATGCACTTACGCTGTATAAACATCTTACCTTTATAAAAGGAACTCAAATTTTGTCGGATTCTGCGGGGAGGGCTCTAGGAGCTGTCCTTAACAAAGTTAAATTTTGTAAGGATCTTGGTTACAAAACTTACGCGCAGCTTTACAATTCTTGTGTTTGGCCCATCTTGGATTATGCCGCTGGGGTCTGGGGGTACTGTAAAAATACAAAAGGGGAAGTGGCACACAATAGAGCTATGCGTTGCTTTCTTGGTGTGCATAAATCTGCCCCAAAACTCACAGTATGTGGCAATATGGGTTGGGAGCCATGTGAAGTGCGACATAAGGGTGACATGGTACGACTGTGGAACAGACTGATCAATATGTCAGACTCACTAAACAGATTTTTAATTGGGATGTTTCAAATGGTCGATCATGGGCAAGGGAGCTTTCAAAAATTTTTGACGAGGTAGGTTTCCACTTTATATATATGAACAAACTATTGTGTAATGTTAAGTTAATTAAAATAATGCTGATGGAAAATTATAAACTAAAATGTGCTGAGGAAGTGTTACAAAAACCTAAATTAAGAATATATTGTTTGATTAAGACTATTTATCTTCCGGAGCCCTATGTCACCCTTAACCTGCCGAGAGCACAGAGGTCTGTATGTGCACAGCTGAGAAGTGGTATCCTGCCTCTAGCTCTAGAAACAGGACGCTTTCATTCTATAACTGAGGATGATAGAAAGTGTCTTCTATGTAACCTAAATGAAGTAGAAAATGAAATGCACTTTCTGTTCTACTGTCCATTATACAATGCTCTTAGATATAATCTCATTGGTAAAATAACCGATTGTCTTGATATGGTTTCCATATCTGATGAACTAAGACTTCAATATCTGTTTGCAGAACAAGTTTCCCCCCAGCTCAGTTTTAGTTAAATGCATACCAACAGCGTAAGAGGACTCTTTTTGTGTAATGTGGAACGTGTACATTTTTTTCTTTTTCGCATTTCATGTCTGCCATTGTTTATTGTTTATTGGTTACCAGGGGGGGCGGCACGGTGGCGCAGTGATTAGCATTGCTGCCTCACAGCAAGAAGGTTGTGGGTTCGAATCTGGCCTGGGGCCTTTCTGTGTGGAGTTTGCATGTTCTCCCGTGTCGCGTGGGTTTTCTCCGGTACTCGGTTTCCTCCCACAGTCCAAAGACATGCATGTTAGGTTAATTGGAGACACTAAATTGCCCATAGGTATGAGTGTGAGAGTGAATGGTCTGTGAATGGTGTGTGCGCCCCTGCGATGGATTGGCAAGCTGTCCAGGGTGGGTCCCTGCCTTTGCCCGTAGCTAGCTGGGATAGGCTCCAGCTCGCCCCGCGACCCTAGTGAGGAATAAGCGGGTATAGAAAATGAATGAATGGTTACTAGGGGTGTCAACATCTACACGTGTAAACGGGTACACGGATAACAAATCATAACCGTTTAGAAAAATCAATAACCGTGCACACGTCATTTTTTCCTCCTCCTCCTCGTTCATTTCTCACCAATATATTTATAGTATTTTTAGGGGTGATAATGTTGCCTGAAAGCTTCAGATGATAACATTAACCATACAATTAAATGTTCCCACTAGTGCAGTTCTCCGCATGCAGATGCATGGGGCGCAATGTTACGTTGATATATTTAAAAAAAAAACATTTTTTTCGCCAATTTTAGTGAATAATTGTGAGAGTCCCCCTCTACTTTTTAACTTTGTGGATATAAAGGTGAAGTTTTTTCCTCTCACTTCAGCTTACTTTGGCTTCTTTTTGAGTTGCTTTCTCTCGCCAATTCCAGATTACTTTTACTATGAGCGTATATTAAAATTCAGACGCAGCTCCGTTGTAGAGAGGGGTGCAGTTTGCACTTTAAGTTTAAAAAAAATATTGTACAAAAGTGAGCAATAGTTAAAACAATGATTAAAAAAGAAGGTTAAACCTTTTTCAGCTTTCACTTGTATGTTTTCTTGTCTGTCAAAATGATAGATGATTTTATTTTCAACTCATTTTACTTTCTGTCATAAGTAGGCCTAAGCGTTAAAATGGTGAGATGGGTTGCCTACTTTTTAAGTTCTGCTCGCTGAATAAACGTTTTTGTCTGATTACTACTGGAATGGCTTTGATTTAATGGGATTAGGAGGTATTTGAATGGAGACAGAACCCTTTAGTGGTTATATAGCGCAACTGCGATAGAAAAAGATCATAAATCTCCGACGTGTAACCGGGTACACGTCGGTTAGAAGTCCCGTTTACACGTGTAGAAAAAATTGTAAACGTTGACACCCCTATTGGTTACAGTTCATTGTTTATTGGTAACTGCTTTATTGTTTATTTGGCAGTGTCTTGAAAGCCCATGTGGGCTGGGCACGTTTGTGGTGCATGACACTCTTGAGAAAAATAATAATCATCATCATCATCATCATCATCATCATCATCATCATGAGCAGCGCTCTTAGCCAATCATAGACAGCGAGAAGCCAAAATTATACTCTTCGCGGGAACGTAAAGAACTAAGGCCAAGAGCAGCAGTATATTAGTCCTACATTGTGATACTAAAATGGCTGCTCAGCTAAATCAAGATAGGGAACAGCGATCACTTCATTATTTCGTTGGGGGAATCCAATCAAAGAAGGCTGAAGTTTAAGAGCAGCCACACGACAGAAACGAAAGCAGGGCAATTCAGCCCAAATGGTTCCAGGATTTTCCATGGCTGGAGCAATCCGAGAATGCCGACGGGCCACGGAAGCGCTATTGCGTTTGGTGTGAAGAAGCTGGCAATAAACATACATTCGCCTCGGGGAAGACCAGCATTCCGAAAAGGTACAACATTGCGAAGTACAAGCGTGTTAACAAGCACAAGTAAGTTACTTTCTCTGTAATGAAACGTGCTAATTTAATATCATGACAATAATCTGTGAGCCTGCAAGAGCTATTGAAGTAGGCTTGGTCAGTTGGCCGGAGTTCGACAGTGCATTAGGTTCAGACCGGCGTGCACTTATTTGGGTAATTCGGTCATTTTAGTAACCAATAAAATTTTGCAGAAGGTTTATGAACGAATTTCCGCGTACCATTGTTTATAAAATAGCTGCTGATAGGTGTCATATGGTGTTTGAATGATGGAGCCTGACTAAATAACCACAATTCTCAATTAAGACCTCCTCTTTCCCCGACAGAATTATTCACCCTGCCTTTTTTAAGCTGTTCTTTAATTTTTACACGGCCCTTCTTTATTTCTGGCTGAAAAACTAAGTAATGGACAAGGAACCTGTCCTGACAAAAACATGCATTTCAGCAAATGTCCCGGCCGAGTTAACGCAGTCACTGAACAGATGCGGACAGTGCATTGGATGGCGCAGGAAAATATCACAAAAAGCAGAAATTCAGAAGTGCAATCAAACTGCAATGCAGCAATATAAGTTAAACGGTGTCAGTGCCAAACCTTTGATAGTTTATTCCCCTACACCAAAATTGTCCCTCCTTGACTTACAGTACCAGTCAAAAGTTTGGACACACTTTGCTAATGTCACAGCGCTGTTTTTACAGTAATTTAAACAGCTTAACTTCTCTACTGTATATACTCGCAAATGGAATCTTGTCAAAAGTTAACAGTCAGAAGTGAAAAGAGAATAATTCACTTGTTTAAATAGTGTCCAAAATTTTGGAATTCGTAAAGAAGCCATATTTTGCAAGGTAGACTGACAAATAAGCTCCTCCCATTTTCCAACAGCCGAAATTAAAGTCAAGCGGTTTTCAGACTTATTGGGCAAAAAGGTTGATGAAAAGCACACCTAAAGTGCAGCACGTCTTTAGGAAGTTAGACAGTCGTGCAGCTGCAAATTCGCTATAGTCATATGACTGCCCTTGTTTAAAAAAAAAAAAAATGCGAGAATGTTATGCAAATACACTGCCCATCCAAAAAATACGTCGCACACTCAAATATTTAGTCGGAACCCCTGTAGCTTTGATTACAGTGCAAATTCATCTTGTCATTGTTTTGACAGCCATATGCTATGCCAGAACATTTATTTTAGATCAGAAATGCCATAATTTTTGGCGCGAGATCTTGTCTTCTCGACAAAATAGTTCAACCACTCAGTGGTCTTTCTTGAGCACATCCCAATAACTTTCAATGTGGTTAAGGTCAGGACTTTGTGGTGGCAAATTTGTCTGTGAAAATGATTCCTCATACTTGTTTTTCTCATTCATTGTTTTCTTTGCTAAATGCAGGTCAATAACTTGCCCCGTCTTAAATACTGTAAAATCTTTTCCACCATCAAGGGATGTTGTCTTCCGACGTGATTTTTGAAGAAATGAGTAGCAACGCGCTTCATCAGTCAGGGTTAAAATGATTATTGCCTGCTGAAATATATTAATAACCGCAATAATGATCCAATCATAAAATTTGTTCATTTATATCCAAATGGTGACTTTTTTTTTTGGACGGGCAGTGTATGACAACAAATGGTGTTTAGTTCGGTGGGTTTAAGAATTAGAATTTTTTTTTTTTTTTGCAAAATAAAGACTGCTTATTTTTTATTTAACATGTAGCTATTGTAAGAAAAATGTGGGTGTGTCCAAACTTTTGACTGGTATGTCTTCGTTTTTAATCCAAAGTTACACTATGCATGTAGCTAAAATTTTTAAATGTGGCAAAAGAAATTTGAGCTGAGTTATCCAAGGTGGCTAAAAATAATTTTCTCCTTGTGCAGCCCCTGCTTACGTGTAGAGATTTCTCCAGATTCACTGAATCTTTGATGATATTATGGACTGTAGATGATGAAATCCCAAAATTCCGTGCAACTGCACATTGAGAAACGTTGTTCTTAAACTGTTGGACTATTCGCTCCATCCTTGAACCTCGCCCCATCCTTGCTTGTGAATGACAGAACCTTTAAGAACCTTTAATACCTAATCATGACACTTAGCTGTTTCCAATTAACCTGTCCACCTGCAGAATGTTCCAAACAGGTGTTTTTTGAGCATTCCTCAACTTTCCCAGTCTTTTGTTGCCCCTATCCCAGCTTTTTTGGAATGTGTTGCAGGCATCAAATTCAAAATGAGTGAAGATTTGCAAAAAAAACAATAAAGTTCATCAGTTTGAACATTAATTATCTCGTCTTTGTGGTGTACTCAATTGAATATATGTCAAAAAGGATTTGCAAATCATTGTATTCTGTTTTTAATCACATTTTACACAATGTCTCAACTTCATTGGAATTGAGGTTTGTAAGTTGCTACTCCAGTCCATGTCCCCATACATGTATCAAGAGCAATCTTAGATCAGTTTATGGATCCTGACGCACATGCTGCAATTACAAGATGTAAATTATTGTTGCTGGTCTCTATAACTTTTATTCGGAACCTTTGACATCTGCATATTAACAAATAGACTTTGACACAAGCAATAGCATTGTTAAGATGAAACTTGGCAGGATCGTAATAACCATCTGCATTGCTTCTCGAAACATACATGTCGTTATATTTTATGTCTGTTCTATTGGCCCTGAAAATGTGACACTAATATGTCTTCATTCGGCACAAAAAAAAATCAGTCAGAAAAATGATCCATTTGGACCCCACGTCAAACGCACAACCTATGTTTGTCAGGATAATGGCCCAACTTGGTGGCACTTCTATTTTAATTCAGGGGTTCCCAAACTTGGTCCTGGAGACCAATTGTATATGCTGGTTTTTGTTCCAACCACACTTTAAATTTCAGAGTTACCAAGCGGTTAATTTTTTTAATTAATTGCTTTTCAGGCCACAGAGACATTTCACCCTCTTAAACCGCTTTGACAGAAATGTCTATGCATTCCATGATGTTTAAAAGCCCAAAATTTATATTGTGCTTATTTTGTGACATTCCCAGTAAGGAAGCCAAGCCCAGGGGACAGTAAGTTATAAATGTTCAAATTCAAGATTGATGCGAATCAATAAACTGCTTATTCGTTTTCTGAACACAGGTGTTCAAGTTCTTTCCAAAGTGTTTTACAAAAACTAATCCTAAAAATACAACCCCAGTTCTGAAATAGTTGGGAAAAAGTGTAATTGTGAATAAAATCAAAACGCCATGACTTTCAAATCACAACAGCCAGTATTTTATTCACAATACTACAGAGATAACATAGCAAATGTTGAAACTGAGAAATTTTACAATTTTATCCACTAATGAGCTCATTTCAAATTTGATGGCTGCTACAGGTCTCAAAAAAGTTGGGACAGGGGCCTGTTTACCATGGTGTAGCATCCCTTCTTCTTTTTAACACAGAGTAGAGGCGTCTGGGCATTGAGGAGACAAGTTTCTTGAGTTTAGCCATTGGAACTTGATCCCACTCTTGTTTAATACAGGCTTCCTGCTGCTGGAGAGTTTTGGGTCTCCTTTGATAGACTTTTCGTTTAATTATGCACCAAATGGGGGGAGCTCCAGTGGCTCATCGGTCTAAGTGCACGTACCATGAAGGCTGTGTCCTTCCCGCAGCAACCTGGGTTCGAATCCGGCTCAGGTCATTTGCTGCATGTCTTCCCTCATTCTTCTCCCCAACCCTCCTGTCTCCCTACACTGTATAACCATCAAATAAAGGAAAAATTCCCAAAAAAAGATAAAAATTATGCGCCGAATGTTCTCAATCGGTGAAAGATCAGGACTGCAGGCAGGCCAGTTCAGCACACGGACTCTTCTACTACGAAACAATGCTGTTGTAATAGCTGCAGTATGTGGTTTTGCATTGTCCTGCTGAAATACACAAGGCTTTCCTTGGAATAGATGTCGTCTGGAGGGGAGCATATGTTGCTCTAAAACCTTTATATACCTTTCGGCATTCATGGTGCTTTTTAAAACATGCAAGTGTCCCACACCATATGCACTAATGCATCCCCATACCATCAGAGATTCTGGCTTTTGAACTGAACGCTGATAACAGGAGGGGTGGTCTTTCTCCTCTTTAGCCCTGAGGAGAGGACGCCCATGATTTCCAACAAGAATGCCAAATTTGGACTCGTCTGACCACAGGACACTTTGCCACTTTGCTACAGTCCATTTTAAATGAGCCTTGGCCCACAGAACACTGCAGCGCTTCTGGATCATGCTCAACAATGGATCCCTTTTTGCACGATAGAGTTTTAGGTGGCATCTGTGGATGGCACGGCAGACTGTGTTTACAGACAGTGGTTTCTTGAAGTATTCCTGGGCCCATTTAGTAATGTCAATGACAGAATCATGCCGTGAGTGATGCAGTGGCGTCTGAGGGCCCGAAGATCACGGGCATCCAGTAAAGGTCTTGGCCTTGTCCCTTACGCACACAGAGATTTTTCCAGTTTCTCTGAATCTTTTGATGATGTTATGCACTGTCGATGTTGAGACCTTCAAAGCCTTTGCAATTTGACGTTGAGGAACATTGTTTTTAAAGTATTCCACAATTTTTTTTACGCAAACCTTCACAGGTTGGAGAGCCTCTGGCCATCTTTACTTCTGAGAGACTCAGCCTCTCTAAGACATCCTTTTTATTGCCAATCATGTTACACACATGATGTCAGATAACTTCATTACTTGCTAAATGTTCTTCCAGCTGATTCTCTTATATATGAATTGCTTTTTCAGCCCTTTTTTGCCTGTGTCCCAACCTTTTGTTGAGACCAGTTGCAGCCAGAAAATTTGAAATAAGCTCATTTTGTGGATAAAAAAAGTAAAATGTCTCAGTTTCAACATTTGAAATGTTATCTGTGTTCTATTGTAAATAAAATATTGGCTCATGTGATCTGAAAGTCATTGCATTTTGATTTTATTCACAATTTGCACTTCGTCCCGACTAATTCGGAATTGGGGTTGTAGTTGCTTGGTGCTTGAATTGTGGTCAGTTGAGGTAAAAACGGTCAACATGAACTTTTCGCCGAGTTTCTTCGCATTAAGAGGATATGCCGCATGACGAGGTTGCCATTAGGAAACATGCTGTATTTATTATGCAAATTCATTGCTCCCAGTCTTGGGGGCGTTCGGACTTAGGGTTTATATTTGTATTGAATATATCTTTTCCACTAATTTCTTTAAACCTTGACTTTAAAACCAGTTTTCATTGCAACAAAACCGTTGACTTACTTATGAACTTCTGGTACATGAAGCAGCTTTTCTCGAAGTGCTCTGAGCAAAGAACTGAATGTTTTGTTGGTTTGTAAGGCTGTCCACGGTCAATTCTTCTTAATTTAACAAGCCAGTCTTTCAAAAGGGCTTCATTATTTTGTGGAAATTGATGGAAACTTATTTTGCCGTATTTTCCAGATGACTGAATGGCATCATTATTGGTGCAACCAACAGCAGCACAAGATTTCCCCATTTTCACTATGATGCAATTAACCTTTGTGTACATTTTGCTTCGGGGATCAGGTGACCACCTATGTAGATTGCAACAACCTCATTGTGTAATTTAATGGAAAACAAATTTAATTTTCCTTTCTGCTCATTGTTTGTCGGCTACAAACTACTTAACCATAGTGTGTTGGTGGTTTACAAAACAATAGCAGATGGTGACATCAGCCTCCAGATATAGCTGGCAAGCATGGGCAGATACAGCAGCTGCTTGGTCCAAAATTTGGCTAATAAGTATGCTTATGTTTGGCAGACTAACAGATCTAGATTTTCTTGGCAGTCACTATATCTGGCTGGCTGACATAAGCAAAAATAGCTGGGAAGCATCTATATTATATGAGTAAAAACAGCAACTTTGCCTGTGGTAAAACATGGCGCATTTGATACCTTAATAGATATAGTTTGGTTCAAGATACCAACTTCACATTTTGAACGGTTGTTTTTAGGGACATGCTGTTTCCAGTGGTATAATGTTTTTTATGGTACACCTTCTTATACAGCAACATGCATTTGAAATATGGGCATGATGTGATTTTTTTCATTTTTAACACATCATAACTCAGAAAGTTTGATTTCTTTAAGACAAACACTTAGTTGCCAAATGAGTACTACAATAGGAGAAATAAATACCAAAATTTTTAAGATCTGACAAGTTTAAATGTGAAGATACAGAGGGCCAAAAATACTCTGAAGCAGTTTTAAAACTTAAGTTGCAGCAGTTAAAAGCATCTTGTACTTAAGAATAACCCCTGAAAATTTCAAGCATCTAGCTAAAATATTTCAAAAGTTATGAATAATGGAACTTCATAGTTTTTTTCAACAGCACTCGTTTCTACAGTGAAATCTGAGCCACACACCAGCTATTCAAGCTCCTATATGTCAAAAACTAAAGAAGATACAAGGGTGAAGTTTTTCACACTGTTTACTGGGAGTAATGGCATTAATTTGTGAAAGCAAATCTGAATTAGTCAGTGGGGAGGTCTTCAGCGATATCACATAGATCGACCCAAAATCGAGTTTTGAAAACAAATATTGCGATATCACACGGTTCAACATTCATTTTCCAAATTTATCTGAATTTAAAAAAATATTTTATGCAATTTCAGGGGTGATGAAGCCAATATATGCCTTTCAATTTTCTTGAGAACCGTTCATCCAATCCCCTCCACACTCTGTAAATTGCAGTCTCAATTGTGAAGTTGTTTGGCTGAGCAGCTCTCAAGAAAGCTGCAACCAATTACCTTATCTTGAAAAGGCACGTTTTGGACGAGCACTGTTTAACTTAACTAAACGTCGTAATTTTAATGTACTCAGATCAGCAGCTGCATTTGGCAACAAATTACTACACTACAGTTGCAGAGATAATCAAACATTTCTGTACCAAGTTGCATCAAAGCAATGTAGTGAAACCAAAGACAGCCAGGCAAAAGCAAAATCCTTGAATTTGAAGCTGAATTTGAAGTGATTGGCTGCTGCTTGGGGTAATGTGCGACGGGATACACAGTTGATTTATCTTCTAACGCTTTTATGTACACAATCTAGTACATTCGGCTTTGATGAACCCAAATTATTTCAAGGCAGTTGCTATTTATAAGTTTGTATCTTAATTGAATGTGTATAGTAGTTTGTCTTGACTTTCATCCATTAGTTCAGCCAAACGGAATGTCAGAACAATAAGTAAGCTCACCTGAATATGTTTTGCAATATTGTTGATTCTGTGGACGCTGAATTCACATCTGAACTTGGTAAACAGATAAATGGGACAAAAGAATGCAGTAAGTCACTTGTGGGTTTATTTTCTTTAACAACTGCATCAATGGTTCTCCATTTTTTAATTATTTTTTTAGTTTGGACCATAAATATCTATTTTGGTGGAGAGATAAAATTTAAAAAGGCTGCGTTCAAATTTCATTTTTATTTTGACGTCTTCAGATTGAATTTCAGCAGGCCTTCAATCCGAAACAGAGTATTGGTCTGGCCTAAGCAATATCTTAGCTCCAGAAAAGAAAAAAATGGCTTTAAGTTGCTGTAGACCACTAATAGTTAAGTAACATTAATAACACCTGAATAACCTCAGTATTATCACGTTGATAAATATATTGATACCATCATTCTTCGGTATTACCATCTTCATAACCTTATCAATTACATCGTCATAACTTCAGAGTAACCTCCATTATAAACTCAGTAATATTATGTTCATAAACCAATTCATAACCTTAATATTAAAAAATAGGACCAAGGGTCCTGTAGCTTACCGGCAAGCAGTAATATAGTATTAATACAAGTAATGAAAATTTCATGTGAATTTTGACATTTGAATCAATGAAAATCAATGTCAAGGTCACTAAATAAAAGTTCACATACATTTGTAACACCTCCTATAATACAAACACAATCCTAAGCTCTGAAGCAGTTTTGGTGATACAAGTAATTGAAAATTCATTATGTCAATTGTGAACTTTAAAGGTCACAGAGTATCAAGTTGAGGTCAGCAAATGGACTTCATATATGACTTTCTAAATGTCGCTATACAAACCTTGGCTCAATCTGTGACCATTTTGGTGATACAAGTCATTGTAATTTCACAGTCGAGTTTGACCCTCAAAGGTCACTGACAGTCAAGTTGAATGTCACCAAATGAAAGTTCATATGTGACTTCCTATATGTCAGTAACACAAACCTTGGCTCCATCTGTGACCGTTTTAGTGATACAAGTCATTGAATTTTCACTAGGTCACATTTGACCTTTGAAGGTCAATACGAAGGTCACCAAATGAAAGTTCACATATGACTTCCTATATGTCTCTAATACAAACCTAGGCTCCATCTGGGACCGTTTTGGCAATACAAGTCATTGGAATTGTATTATGTCAAGTTTGACCTTCAATGGTCACCAACAGTCAAGCTGAATGTAACAAAATGAAAGTTCATATGTGACTTCCTAGATGTCAGTAACACAAACCTAGGCTCCATCTGTGATCTTTTTAGTGATAGAAGTCATTGAATTTTCTCTTGGTCAAGTTTGACCTTCGAAGGTCTATATGAAGGTCACAAAATGAAAGTTCATATATGACTTCCTATATGTCTCCAATACAAACCTACACTATCTGTCATGATTTTGCTGATATAAGTCATTGAAATTTCACTGTACAGTTTCACCTTTAAAGGTCACCGGAGGTCAAGTTCAAGGCCACCAAATGAAAGTTCATATATGACTTCCTATACATCTCCAATACAAACCTACACTTCATTTGTAACGATTTGCTGATATAAGTAATTGAAATTTCACTGTGAACTCTAGTCATTGAAGGTCACTGAAGGTCAAGTTCAATGTCACCAAATGGAACTTCATACATGACTTCCTATACGCCCGCAATACAAACCTAAGCTCTATCTGTAATAGTTTTGGTGATAGAAGTCATTGAAATTTCACTATGTAAAGTTTGACCTTCGAAGGTCACCGAACGTCAAGTTCAAGGCCACCAAATGAAAGTTCATATATGACTTCCTATAAGTGTTCAATACACATATGTTCCCAATCTTCAATAGAAGCCTTTGAAAATTGTAACATTTTGCTTGACCTCAAGTTTGACTTTTCAAGGTCATCTGAGGTCAACAGCCAAAATATAAGTCATATATAATTTCCTATATTTCACTAATACAAACTTAATCTCTATCTGCAGCCATTTAGCTTCCACAGGCGATTTTGCCCATTCTCCATAAGACCCAATGTTAAAGTACAGCACCCCCACTGGACCCACTTCCGACGATTCAATCAAAATGGCACTCGCACTGTAAATAAAGTGTATCAAGGTGAGTTGATTGCCATATTTAGGAAAAAAGTTACCAGACAGTTTTTGAGAAATAATTTTTTGAAATTTCAAGTCATATCTTTTAACATTGTTAATATTTTCCCTAACCTTGAGTTTGCCCTTTCAAAGTAATCTGTGGTCAAATTTAATATTGCCAAAATATAGGTCATATACGTATGACTTCCTGTATATAGATAATACAAACTTAATCTCTATCTGCAACCATTTGGCCTCCACAGGCCATCTTGCATATTCATAAAGTACAGCGCCCCCACTAGACCCACTTCCGTCGATTCAATCAAGATGGCGCTCACCCTGTACATTGACGGTACCAAGGTAAGTTCATTGCCTGATTTAGAAAAAAAATTAATTGGCAGTTTTTGAGAAATAATTTTTAAGAATTTCTCAGTCCTATCTTTAACATTGGGGCCAAAATTTCAAGAGCCCAAAAAACAAACAAAAATGATTCAATCAAAAAAAAAAAAAAACGTCTGGTGATATGGTCTAGTAGTATATTATGGCAAATTTATACGAAAATTCATCAGGCCAAAAGAAAGATAAAAAATGTTCCAGACGACGGACGCCGCACCACAACAAAACCTGAAATCTGACATACAGCATTAAACACTTCAGATAAGATAAAACACCACCTAGCAGGTAAATTCTGGCAACATCCTGACTAAAAACCAAATGATGATGAAAGAATGACTGGCGCATCACATTTCTTCTCTTTCCTCAATGTCTGACCTCCTCAAACCTGTCGAAAAAGGCCCCTTCCTGCAAAAACGCCGGGACATTCTTCTGCCAGTTGAACTCGTAGGATTTTGACATAGCTGCTCACTTCTGGAAGAGAAAACAAAACAAAGAGAGAAAAACAGACTTAAGTTACATAGCATAATAATGCAACTGGAGTAGAGAACATGCATGCACCTTCACAAATTTAAATAAAAACATTCAGGCAACAATACTATTTTTATGCATCGGTGGGAACAACTACAATTTTTTTTTTCCAGACAAGCAGAGCTGATACACTCACTGTTCTTTTTTTGCTCTTAAACTCGCATTTTCCCAGCATTCCACATATGTTAAGAGCAAGATATAGAGGCACCGAAAACCAAGTGATTCTTTGTATTCCATTGTTTACATTTAGCAGGCTTTAATAACAATGGTCAGTGTACTTCTGATCAGGCTAAGTGAGGCTAATTTACAAAGTATCTTGCAAACAGGACACTTGGTCTCCCAGAAAAGTAGATGACAGAGTTGATAACAATGCAGGGAATAGGCTACTTATCTATGAAAGATTTAATCCATCTTCCAACAGTGAGTTCTGCTATTTATTGAGCGTGGAACAAGCCTTTGGTATACCTGATCAAAATCAGACCATTTCTCTTCTCAAGTTTAACTAAGGACTTGACGTTAAAACTTTTTTAGGTTATAACTGCAATTGGCTTACATTATCTTTCTCATTCTGGCACCATGCAGAAATCAATTTCGGTTGACAAATCCTGTGCACTTCCACAGGTTTTTATCAATGTTACAGTGAAGTAAAGAGTTAAGACCACACTTTCTCGAAAAAAAGTACTCTCATTTTCAGTTGCTTATACACTGTCTTCATTGCCTATTTTTTTTCAGCCGTGGTATTGAATTTGGGAATGAGCCCCATAAAATTTCACTAGTATTGGTAGAATTGGTAAAAGCCTAAAAAATAGCTTTAATAATTAACTTTCACTATTAGGCCTGCCCTTTTACCAATGATGTTCATCACTACTCTTCATCGCCTTAACCAGTAGCCCTTTCTTTACTATACCCAATAAAAATTCTTAATTTTCATGCAAATTTTTTGGGGTATCCACAATTCAGTCATGGTATACTGTAGCTGTACCAAAGTCAATAGGTCAATTCCATGCAAAATGATACCTCAGGGGAATTTTTTTTTTCATATATTTTGAATAATTTTTGTTTTGCAATAATTTACTTCTATTAGTGCCATCGACTGTATAAAAAGATGGACGAAGCAACCGTGATGTCACCCATTGGTTTCAGCATACCATTTAGGAAGCCTCGATTTTGGCAATTTGAATTGCGCAATTTTGTCATTTTGAAACCGGATGTGATTCCTATTGGACAAGAGCGTGAATTGAATATCCAGGGAGGAGCGAGGGGTGGATCTACGTGTGGATCTGACCGTATCAGACAAGGACCAGAGGATAGCCACGCCCCTTAAAGCATATTCTGGCTTTATCGTTTATTCTAGTCTATGTAGGACCATAATTTACAAAAATGAGCATCATGTTATATCGAAGGAGACTTGAAACTTGCAATAGATACAATAAAGTAATGTGGAAAATCATTACTTAAATAATAAATGAGGTGGAAAAGTAAGGTCATTTTCTCGTAGACTTCTATAGGATAGAACTTCTTTCTGCACTGAAAATGTGCTTTTTTGTCAGTGAAACATGCTTGCACTCCTTCCTCAGAATTATATGCCACAGAAAAGTCAACGAGGCTCAGTTTCCTCATTTAGTCCCAGACACGTTACGTCAGTTACCGAAGAATGTTACATCAGTTACTCTACGTTTTGACTCAGAAAATATAATTCAGCCAACATAAACACTTTCTTCATTCTGATTGCTGGAGAAGTGACTGTCAACCTTCTTTTGAAAGAGAGACTAAGTTGATTGAAGAAAGAATTCAGAGAAATCTTCAATTTAAAAAAGTATGTAAAAATTTAGGTATTTTTTCATGTTACGTCAGTTACCCTGTAAAACGACACGCTGTGGGATAGTGCAATACGCAAAATAAAATCTATTACATGGGTTCTCAAGCACCAACAAATGTTTGAATCCCTGTGATATTTTGTAGTGATCCAACATGCAATTACAGAGGAGCTAAAGTTAAAGTTGTTCTAAATGTTACGTCAGTTACTGTGGAATTGACCAATATTAATCAAGCATGTAAGGATTGTAGTCTATCAATGAGACGGTGAAGACATTGGAAAATGGCCAGTGGTCCAACTCGTAGCACATTTTCAGCTCAATTAATTGCCAAATTTCACAAGCCAGGGTTGCACTAGCCTGAAATATGTCTTAGCCACTGTGGCTACCTGACTCTCCATTTTTTTAGCCACATTAGAGGTCTGTAAGCATTGTGGTTAACCAGGTCCAAAAAGTGTTAGCCACGTTTACTCTAAATGGGGAAATCACGCCAAATGTGTAATTGGAATGAGTCTTAATTCAATTGTGGTAGTTTTTCTTGAGATAAACAACAAAATTAAATTTTAATGGAAAATGAATTGGACTTGCACCTTACTATACTGGTGCTGCCATCTAAATATCTAGTTCCACAGGTTCCCCATTACCTTTGGAATAATATTTTAGGTGAATTAAGGCAGATATATAGGCAAGACAATGAATAAAAAAGGCAGAAGCTACCGGTGTATATGACAGACAACAGCATGTACAATAGTATGCCAGTGGTGAGTGACCTGTCGGCGAATTCTGAAGAAATATCAATGAAATACTCATTGTACTCTCACTGATGATCTTGAATCTTCAGGTGTTTTTCCAAATCATTCCAAATACAAAGATGCTCTCTCCACTGCCAAATCCACTTACTTTGCCAACCTAATCAGGTCTGGTGAAGCGAATTCTCGGTCTCTGTTTTCCACCTTCAACACTATCCTACAACCTCCTCATTTTCTCCCACGACACATGTACTCTACCGAATATTGTAACACCCTCATGTCTTTTTTCAATGTTAAAATTGATAATATTCATCTCCAGCTGACCTCCACTCAACATTTTACAAACAGCGCACTCTATCCAGCCTTCTGTCCTCCCCTCTTCTCTCCTTTCTCCAGTTTTTAACTGCCAACTGTCTCAGATATCTCCAATATTATTCAAAAATCCAAATCATCTACTTGTCAGCTCGATCCCCTAGCTATTAACCTGGTGAAAGCTTGTCTACCTTCTCTGTCCTCCTTAATAACCATGATCATCCAGTCCTCTCTCTCCTCTGGTGTTGTTCCATCATCCTTCAAAACAGCTGCAATAACTCCAATACTCAAAAAACCTGGTGCTGATCCTAATAACCTCAACAACCTCCGTCCCATTTCCTATCTTCCATTCCTCTCCAAAACACTTGAAAGAGTAGTTGCAGCTCAGGTCCACTCTCACCTCTCTGAAAATAATCTGTTTGAAGAGTTCCAGTCTGGTTTCCGTCCCCTCCATAGCACTGAGACAGCCCTGGTCAAAATCACTAACGATCTCTGATGGCAGCTGATTCTGGACTACTTTCAATTCTCATCCTCCTCGATTTAACCGCAGCCTTTGACACAATCTCTCACATCACTCGCTTCAATCGGTTTCACTGGCACCCCCCTCGCCTGGTTCAAGTCATGCCTCTCCGATCGCACTCAGTTTGTTCAACTCAAAAATTTCAGATCACAGCTCACCCCTGTCACTACTGGCGTTCCCCAGGGCTCTGTCCTGGGCCTCCTCCTCTTCAGTATCTACCTCCTACCTCTCGGTCACATCTTCAGAAAATTCGGTATCCACTTTCATTGTTACGCAGATGACACCCAGCTCTACCTCTCCTCCAAGCCTGACTCTACCCTTCCACCCTCATCCCTCTCTGACTGCCTCACCGAAGTTAATTCCTGGTTCACTCATAACTTTCTCAAACTCAATAGCAATAAAACCAAAGTACTCCTTGTTGACTCAAAATCAACTCTGGCCAAGTCTCCTAACTTTTCAATAACACTCGACAACTCCTCAGTCCCTCCCTCCCCCCAAAGTTAAGAGCCTGGGTGTCATCTTCGACAGTACTCTCTCATTTGAAGCTCACATTAATAACATCACTCGGTCAGCATATTTCCACTTACGTACTATCCACCGTCTCCGCCCGTCTCTCACACCCAACAGCACCGTCATCCTCATCAATGCCCTGGTCACCTCCCGTTTAGATTTCTGCAATTCCCTCCTTTCCGGTCTACCTCTCAAACTTCTCCATAAACTTCAACTGGTCCAGAACTCAGCTGCCCGGATCATCACCAGAACCCCCTCCATTCATCACATCATTCCTGTTCTTCAACAGCTGCACTGGTTACATATAAAACACCGCATTGACTATAAGATCCTCCTCCTCACCCTCAAGGCCCTTCATAACCTCGCTCCTCGGTACCTTTCTGATCTCCTTCATATCTACACACCCTCCAGGACTCTCTGATCTTCCTCCTCCATGCTCCTCACTACACCTCCTGCCCGATTATCCTCAATGGGGTCTCGGGCCTTTAGCCGTGCTGCCCCCCGCCTCTGGAACTCTCTCCCACAATCAATCCGCGACATAACCTCTCTCTCCACCTTTAAATCTCAGCTCAAAACCCATTTGTTTCGTCTAGCCTTCTCTGTCTGACCATATCCTCTCTCCTGCTGTCCGTTGCTCTTATGTAGTTACTGTGTTCTTGTTTTTATGTGCATTATTCTGTTCTTGCTTTTAACCAATACTTTTGCTACTTTTGTAAGGTGACCTTGAGTGTCATGTAAGGCGCCCATAAATAAAATGTATTATTATGATTCCTTTTAGGGATTGTTGAGTGATCTTTCCACTCAGCTAGCTTGTTTTTCTTCCCGATGTTCCGTTAATTTTTGCTTCCTACCAAAATATGCTACCTTATGGTTTTGCGCTTGCGCTCCATTTCTCCGCTCACATCTTAAGTATCTTCAAAAATAGTGGCAAAGCCACTGCGCCTGCTTGGCCAAACGTGGCCAAAATGGATATCCCCCCTATTGGCTAAAGAATCGGCCTGATTGGGCTCAAAATCGAACTTGGATCTAGACCTTATGACGCTTTATACACATATGAAATATGAAAAGGATTGGTGAAAAACTGACTCAGTGATTGGTGAAACAACCTACAGTAAAAATTTGAGCATCTTAGCTCGTAGAATAAGGGAGCTTAAGCTGTTTGAAGTTTTGCAGAAAAAGCCCCCCTGGTGGCCAAACCGAGAATCGAAGCATGCCCAAAATAGAACTCTGGCTAGATCTTGGGCCCATATACATGCATATAAAATATGAAAAGGATCTGTTGAAAACTGAAGGCACTACTGCACTGAAAGAAAATCTGTGCATTTTACGACCTTTGACGTACATAACCTTGAAATTTAGGTCATATCAAAAACCCAGTATATGATGAGCCCTTGGCAGAACAACATACAGTAAAAATTTGAGCATCTTAGCTCGTAGAATAAGGGAGCTAGAGCTGTTTGAATTTTTGCAGAAAAAGCCGCCTGGAGGCCAAAACCAAGAATTGCTGCACGCCCAAAATCAAACTCGGGCTAGATCTTGGGCCCATAAACATGCATATAAAATATGAAAAGGATCTGTGGAAAACTGAAAGCTGTATCGCCCTGAAACGACAATTGTGGACGCACGCACGCACGCACGCCAGACCACCACTAATGACCCTAAGCACAGCATTAGCCCGATTGGGCTTGTTGGCCAAGCGGGCTAAAAATCATAAAAATACATTTTTTTCAGTGCGCCTTTCGACTGGCAGGCGTATACATATTTGCATGTACATGCTGGGTTTTCCTGAAAATGCAGAAATTAGATGATAATTGATAAATAGATAAATAAAATAAGTGGCATGCGGCATATATCTTTAAACAAACTTATACAACTCATGATAACATCTGCTTATGTCATAATAAGCTCACAAATACCAAAGTTACTGCTGTAGACTTAGTCATATTGCAATATTAAGGCGAAAACAAAGACTTATGCATTACCTTTTTTAGACAAGGCAGCACAAATCCTCAGAACGCCGGCCTCGCAGCACCATGAGCAGTGCAACTTCCTCACATGACCAGGGAAAGTAACAAAACTGAAACTGTGGAACGCAACTGCAATCACTTTGATCATAGTTCGTCAAGGAGTTCGACAAGGCGTTTCGGCTCTGGGGAGGCCAGTGCTTCTCCACCATATTTAAAATGATGCAGCGCTCTCCTCCGATTTGTGTGTGTGCAAGCCATTCTCATGACAACATGAATGAGGTCAAAATTAATCTCCCCGATCCGGAATACTGTGCGCAATGTCAGAGGCAATGTATGTACTGCGAGCTGGGCCCGCAAAGGAAATTATTCATGATTATTTATGATGATCAGGGCAGTTGCTAGGAATTCTGGGCCCCCTGACAGAATATCGGTGTGGGCCCCCGCCCCTGACTTTTCATTGCCATTTTTTTTTACGACTATATATCATGATATTATTCTTTATTTTTCTGTTTCTCAGTGTTCTTGGCAGTGCCTAATGCAATACACCCAATTTTTCCTTTTTTACAATTAACCACTCAACAAAGAGAGTATCATTATGTAAATTATGAATTATTAGTTGTCTTATTCACATTCACTCACTCACCATCAAAAAGAAATGCAGACTACTGGTGGTGAGGGTCTATTGCTGGGTCAGGTTCAGATGAAGTGACCACAGCTGATTCTGGAGTAGCAGTGCATAAAGGTTTAATTGTTCCATTTCATATTACTTTCGTAAATATTTAAAGTTATGTTCCACGGAACAACTGATGAAGAACTAACCTACCGAGTCTTGGAATAAACAAAATCTAAATGGGTTTCTCAGTACCATAGCTCTAAGCACTCAGCTTCACTTTGCTATTGTTAAGAGGAGGGCAAGCTCTGCAAAATTACCGCCTGCGTGAACAAAACTTATGTCAACAGGCTAAAGTAGCAGTTTAGTTTTAGTAAACACTTAAGGTAAAAGTAATATCAGCCCTGTCAAGCGATTATTTAAGTTACACCTATGGTTACCATACTGACTGCATGTAGCTCGCTAGCCAAACCTAGCCTGTACAGTCACTTACAGCTAGAGAGAGCTAAGTATGCAGTAACCACTCATAATAAGAACGGAGGAACATGTCCTAAGCTGCTGCTACTGGATTTTTTGATGGCATATGATAATGGCTGGCGAATGATAACCTTACCGATCTTTCCTGCGGATGACACCATTACATAACTGAGTAATGTCATTCTTGTCAGGCGATTATTTACTCAGCTGACCGCATGTTACATTAACGTAACGGTAGCAGCTGAATAGCCAGCCTGAACAGCTAACATTGCAAGCTAGTTAAATACTCTCACCTTTCTTTGAAAAGAATTTTTTAATGTTCTGGACCCCTGCTTTGCTCCTGCTGTCCTCTCTCTGTTCTTTTCTGGTGTCCAGATTTGTGTGTGTGTGTTTTTTTTTTTTTTTGACATCATATTCGCAAGGGCGGTGCACTCGTTTGCTGCCTTAGGCTGGGTTCACACTACAGGATTTTAAAAATTCTAACCGATTTTGAAATCGGGTTGCATTACACACATAAGGAGAATCTTCACAGATAATCTGCTGTCTAATCTTAAACATGTTCACACTACAGGATTTGAAAATTATGGTGCATTTCACACTACAGGATATTATTAAGATTTTCGCGCCAGAGGGAGCAGCGCTCCACCTGACGAGATCTCACGTGATCTCATGGGGAAGCCCGGAGATTTAAAAATTAAAAAATGGAGAGTGATATGAAGCACATACTTGCTATTATAATCACTTGCAGTAAGAAGAGAAAACAAAAAAATGAGCCCAATGAACGAACTGACTATTCGCACTTATTAAGTGCGTCCAAGCACAAAAATTGATCGAAATTCGCGTAAAGCTGGGGACACACTACAAGATTTTCACAGTCTTTGCAGATTTTGAAAATACTTGGAGCACATACTACTCGACTGGCTTCAGCAGATTCTTGTAAAGACTGGGGATCACACATTTAAGGACTGCAGCAGATGAGGGATCACACACTACACAACTGCGTCCAGAGTTGGCTCAAAAAATTCAAACATGTTTGAATTTCGGCGACTGAAGTCGAGCGGAGTCTGTTCACCTCACACACTTGCTGATTCCAGTCTGTACCACATCACACACTAACAGATTCTGCGCTGACTTGTCATGACGACTGTCCCCAACTAGAGCTGATTGGCGCAGACTAGCCCAAACTGCAAATCCTGGGTAAAATCTGGCCAAAAATCTTGTAGTGTGTCCCCAGCTTTAGACGCACTTGTAAGTGTGGCCAAGATATTGCAGGCCCGGCGCTAGAACAGGGAATTGGGGGGGCACAGACACGTCCCTTTATTAGTCCTGGCTAGTTCTCAATCATTTTCCTTCATTGACGCGTTTTCCAATTATCGTAATTGGCAACTGAAGACACGGTTTCTCTCCATATGTGATTTAACAGCGATGAAATCATGGGCTAAATTCTGTACAAAAAAAAAATTACCTATTAAGAAGCCAATGCTTTGCGTTGACTGAACTGGTCAGCATTCCAATGAAATATCGCCTTTCACTCTCGGTATTGCGTGGGTTGATTAAAAAAAAAGTGGCACTCGGCAGTTAAATAGGCTATAAAAAGCATGCGGCTCAAGCTATTTGCGCAGGTATGCAATTTTGAATAAGGTTTATTTAAATACGCGTCCAGATGAATGATTGTCATCTTACCTAATCAGGGAGAACAAGCAGCACCTGTATAAGGGCGAATAACATCAGCCAAAAATGAAATGGGTCTGGGCTAGAAAATAGTTGTGGAGACGCGGTCAGCACGGATTGTCAGTTCTTCAGCGAGAACTGGAGGTGAGTTTTTTTAACGATCAGTTTTTTTTTTTTTAACTATTTGTCAACAGTAGCATACTAGATTACTCTCAATGGCTATAAATGTTTACCGTTGCTCGATCAACTGCCCCGGGCCTAACGCTAGGTTGTAGCGCTAAGGTTTAGCTAGCTAGTTCAAAAGCGACATTGTCCACAGTTTAAATGTAGAATTGGGTTGGTGTAATGAAAATAAACCATTGGCGCTATTGTGGCAAAAAAAAAATGGCAACATGTTACAATGCTGAGGCAGGAAATGTAGCGACTGTAAGAAACAGCTGGTCACCGGGTTTATGCAGCGAGCAATATTGACTATTGTACTTGTTCACTGAAGTTGTTGCCTACTCATGCATGATAGAGATAACCTCTCTCTCTCTCTCTCTCTCTCTCTCTCTCTCTCACACACACACACATTTCAGACAGTTTTGCTTTGTTTCGATGATCTTTTTTTTATAGTTTGTCAGCTCTGTCAGCTTGAGTCTTGTCTCTCATTGGCTGTTGTGGTTCCGTTCGGAAAGTAATGACATAATCACGCAGATTTTCACTCCGAAATATCAAACATGTTTGAAAATTATGGGGGCGGCCCCCGATCAGTCTGCGAGCAAATCGGAGGGGTTAAGATTGGATCGGTAAACCCCGCACATTACCAGATAATCTGGACCGAACATGGGTACCTACCAAGGTCCCAGACAAGATTCCCCTGCCAATTGTCGGGAGGGGTGAATCGGGGATAAATCGGCCCGAAAATCCTGTAGTGTGAACCCGGCCTTAGTTCGCGACCTCGCCAGCAAAAACGCACAGACAATTTTTCAATACAAGCACGAAGCATGGATCGAACCATTTTTACGAAGGGGGTTACTGAAATGTATTTCATCAATATTGCGTGCCTTAATGGCTTTGTTTAAACTCTGATGCATTAGTATGAATATTAGCTAAATCTATGCAGAATAATTTTGTCATGGCGGCTACTGTGGGTTTTTTGGGCCCTAATGGACTGTGGGCCCTTAGAATTGTCATCACCATTCCCCCCTATATGACGGCGCTGATGATGATGAGCCAGCATTCAATCAGAGCCTCTAAACAACGGTTACGGGAATGATTTCCCGACTTTTGCACTTCGCCCCGTTCGACTAACGTGATCTAAAATCACTGAACTTGCCACAGAATGATATTTAATCACCACTAGGAGAAAATATGGCCTTCGCCACTGTGGCGAGATATAACAAAAATAGTTTCACCACGCAAACTTTTTTATCGCATTGGCACACGTGGCAAACGGCTAGCGCAATCCCTGCAAGTGATTTATGAATTATTTCCGAGCTTCACCACAGCAAACACATCCCCGTTGGTAACAATACAACAATGTGCTGTTGAAGGTTAAAACCTGGGATATCACAAAGAAACAACTTAAATACAGCTCAGAGTTAATATTGCTCTATCCTTGGTTTTATTTGGGTTGAATCATTCTAAACAAGTGAAGTTTTGAAGGACATCTGAAATAAGAGTTATCACACCATCTTCGATGTTCATTGCTCTCACATGGTGAGAAAAAAATGATTTTTTTACTGTCATTTTAATTGAGTGACATTATTTTTTTCAAATTTAGATATTTTTGGCATTGCATTTCCAAATGTTTTATGTCCCAGGAAAAAACTGAATCGGTAGACTCTAGTCATATTTTTAAGTTATGTGACTGCAGCATTCCCCTGGAGGTCAAAACACCGTTTCATTATAGTGGTTAATACTAGACATTCCAAAGAGCTGCCGTACAAGCCTGTCATTTGTTTCAATCCACAGATATTTAGCTCACCACTCAAAAGAAGCACAATGCATTACAGTACATGTAGGCACTATTCACACCAAACACACATTGTCAGCGTGGGGCACACTTTTTGTTACAATTTTCAATGTCTTGAAGCGTTCTGGATGCTGCTTTTGAGCGCGGAGCGCCTCGCGTTTATGCTTCCCAGGCATCTTGCTGTTATTAGCTACACTTTCAGAGTCAAAGAAAATCCTGCTTTAAGGCGCCTAAGAAAAAAGCGATTCTTTTCTCTGCTGTCCAATCATGTGAAAGCAGGGCTTGAGTTATATTTTATATTCAGTTCCTTTGTAAACAAAGATGACATGGCAGAGAAATCTGTCATTACCGTTAGCACTGTCTGAGCACTAAATCTGTGATTTCCAACTATTACACAAACCCCAATTCCAATGAAGCTGGGACATTGTGTAAAACATGAATAAAACAGAATACAATGATTTGCAAATCCTTTTCGACCTATATTCGATTGAGTACACTACAAAGACAAGATATTTAATATTGAAACTGATAAACTTTATTGTGTTTTTGGAAATACTCACTCATTTTGAATTTGATGCTGGCAACACGTTCCAAAAAAGCAGGGACAGGGGCAACAAAAGACTGGGAAAGTTGAGCAATGCTCAAAAAACAACTGTTTGGAACATTCCACAAATAAACAGGTTAATTGGAAACAGGTGAGTGTCATGATTCAGAGCATCCCCAAAAAGCTCAGTCGTTCACAAGCAAGGATGGGGCGAGGTTCACCACTTTGTGAACAACTGCGTGAGCAAATATTCAAACAGTTTAAGAACATTTCTCAACGTGCAACTGCAAGGAATTTAGGGATTTCATCATCTACAGTCCATAATATCACCAAAAGATTCAGAGAATCCAGAGAAATCTCTACATGTAAGCGGCAAGGCCGAAAACCAACATTGAATGCCCGTGACCGTCGGTCCCTCAGGCGGCACTGCATTAAAAACCAACATCATTCTGTAAAGGATATTACCATCTGGGCTCAGGAACACTTCAGAAAACCATTGTCATTTAACGAAACTCTACCATGCAAAGCGAAAGCCATACATCAATAACACTCCATCGACTTCTCTGGGCCCAAGCTCGTCTGTGATGGACTGACGCAAAGTGGAAAAGTGTTCCATGGTCTGACGAGTCCACATTTCAAATTGCTTTTGGAGACCGTGGACGTCGTGTCCTCCGGGCTAAAGAGGAAAAGGACCATCCAGATTGTTATCAGCGCAAAGTTCAAAAGCCAGCATCTGTGATGGTATGGGGATGTAGTAGTGTCCATGGCATGGGTAACTTGCACATCTGTGATGGCACCATGAATGCTGAAAGGTACATACAGTTTTTGGAGCAACATATGCTGCCATCCAAGTGACGTCTTTTTCAGGGACATCCCTGCTTATTTCAGCACGACAATGCCAAGTCACATTCTGCACGTGTTACAACAGCATGGCTTTGTAGTAAAAAAGTACGGGTAATAGACTGGCCTGCCTGCAGTCCAGACCTGTTTCCCATTGAAAATATGTGGCGCATTATGAAGCGCAAAATACGACAACGGAGACCCTGGACTGTTGAGCAACTGAAGTCATACATCAAGCAAGAATGGGAAATAATTCCAACTAAAAAGCTTCTACAATCAGTGTCTCATTTCCCAAATGCTTACGGAGTGTTGTTAAAAGGGAAGGCAATGTAACATAGTGGTAAACATGTCCCTGTACCAGCTTTTTTGGAATATATTGCCGGCATCAAATTCAAATTGAGTGAATATTTACAAAAAAAACAATAAAGTTTATCAGTTTCAACATTAAATATCTTGTCTTTGTAGTGTAATCAATTGAATAAAGGTCAAAAAGGATTTGCAAATCATTGTATTCTGTTTTTATTAGCTCCCGCCGCCGAGTGGTGCGGGAGCTATGGTATCAGGCTCCGTCCGTGCGTGCATCCGTCCGTCCGTCAACAAAAACTTCAATCTTTTGCTTTATCTCATCAACTATTTCAGTTACAGGCTCCTAATTTTCACTGGACACGCATCTCATAAAAGCCTACAAGTGACATGCCTAAAGGTGACCTTGGCCTATTTTTTCAAGGTCACTGGCCTAAAAACATCACCAAAAGGTTCGATTTTGCTTTATCTCATCAACTATTTCAGTTACAGGCTCCTCATTTTTACTGGACATGCATCTCATAAAGGCCTACAAATGACATGCCCAAAGGTGACCTTGGCCAATTTTTCCAAGGTCACTGGCCTAAAAATATCACCAAAAACTTCAACATTTTGCTTAATCTCATCAACTATTTCAGTTACATGTTCCTTATTAGCTCCCGCTGCCAGAGGTGTAAAATCCAGGGGTCAGAAAGTAAAAGTCCTGCCAAGTTTTTCTCCCTCCCACAGAATGAGCTGATCACTCATATTGGCTCTATCTCCTGTCCAAAGTAAATCCAGGTGGTGGGAATAAAGTTCTGGGGAAGATTTTTACTTTCTGAACCCGGACTTTACACCCCTGCCTGCTGCCCGAGTGGCGTGGGAGCCATGGTATCGGGCTACGTCCGTGCGTGCGTCCGTCAACAAAAACTTCGACATTTTGTTTATCTTAACGGCAGGAGCTTCTGGGGCCGCCAGTGCCCTGTATTTATTCACGTTTTACACAACCTCCTAACATCATTGGAATTGGGGTTTGTATTTCTCACACTCCATTGGGACAAAATGTAGTGGCAAACACTTACCTGTTATTTTAAAAAACAGATAAAAGACCCGACTTTGCGGTGGAATTAATTTGCCATAGCCAATAACATTGCTCAGAATGTTCGCAAAGTGAGTGATGGGAGCATTACTAAGCAACTGCAGAAAAGACGCATCCAGGGTCATTCCATCTCAAATCACCCAGTTTCAGAGAATTTTCCCAAGTCACCCCCTCAGATTTCCCTGAAAAAATTCACGTGCCCCTTGACCAAACTAATGAAGAAATTCCAAGAATAGAAATAGTGTTAAAGAATGGAAAATGTTTTAAAGTAGGGATGCACCGATACCACTTTTTTTAAAACCGATACGAGTACGAGTATTTCATTTTGTGTACTTGCCGATACCGAGTACCGATACCGATATTTCTGAAATGTTTTCCAGGAAAATACAATGACAATTTCGGAGTACAGGCCCGACAAAAAGCCTTTGAACTAGCACTGCCATCAAATGAGGCAAAACATTACTGAAGCTTGACAAATGAAAAGTAAACTCGCTGCATAGGCAAGGTAACACACCCAACTTCATAAAAAGTCAGAACTATTAATTGGCACAGATAGTTTCTACACACATTCATAGGCACTCTAAATCCAACTAAAGTCAATAATAGCTTTCCAAGCAAACAAGGCATCACTTAAAGTGTGTGGTATTGCCATATTTCAATTACACAAATGACAAATGAAAAAGATTTAACTTAACCACAACTAAAATGTTTAAGGTAACCATATGTTACCAATATATTTGTAGTAAAATAAGAAGATTCACAATTCTAAGTCTGTGTGTGTGTGATTGTGGGTGAGCGCTTGTGCGAGCTCGGCTTGCTTGTAAATATTCAATAACTGATCCGGGTGTGCCATCTAGTGATAAAATATTGTAATTGCGTGCATAAATTTGCAGCTCCATGTCCGCTGGCAGAAACATCGGCACAAAACGCTGAAGATACCCTGCCGAACACCGTTGTTCTTCTTGAACACGCCGCATCCAGATAATCCTTAAATGATGAATTATGTACATATTTTGATTTGTAATGTGTAGTGAAGTGGCCAGTGTCAAAGTACTGAAGAAAAAGTATACTTCTTATCTTTTAAATGTAGTAGATTAGAAGTCCCGGTTAAAAAAAAAAAAAAAAACTCAAGTACTAATCCTCAAAAAAACTACTTAAGTACTGTGACGAAGTTGCCTACATGTACTTCTTTTCTATACTTTACTTGTGTTACTTGTGTGTACGCGCGTATGCCTGCATGTTATGTGATGACTGTAAAGCTCTCTTTCTCTTATTTTTTCTAACTCGCTGTCTCCCCCTAGACATAGAAGTCAGATAGTACAAAATACTGTCGCCTATGCGACCGTGAGCAGGCAGTTACCTTGCGTCTTACATTAAGTGGTATCGGTGCGTGGTATCGGCAAATGTGGACGAGTACGAGTACGAGTACGAGCATATTAACGCGGTATCGGACAGATACCCGATACTGGTATCGGTATCGGTGCAACACTATTTTAAAGCAAGACAAACAGTATTTCACACTGTATAGGTAACTGTATGACAATGATAAGAATGTGTGTGTTTCATATACATTAAAAATTCACAACTTAAGATGGAAACTCCATATTTGAAGACACCATATTTTATTTTATTACAGTTATGAGAAAATAAAGTGCACTCTCTTTCAGTTCTGGGTCACTCCATACTAAACTGTACAATTCACTGTGTTGTATATGAATGGTCAATAAATTTTTTGCTAAGAGAATTAAATGATTTGCATTGTTCATATTTATTCACTCCCGGAATGAAGATATACATCAGTCCAACAATACAGCAGAAAAATTGGCGTCCTGATGTCAGCCAAGGCATTGTGAAAGCCTTATTTTGTTACAAAATTTGGCAGCCAACTTCATGAAATTCTCATGACATGTCTGTTGATACTTCGAAAGAAAGTGAAATGAAATATTGCAGAGAAATATCCATAATAACGGTTTCAATTGTCTGCACTAAATTACCCGGACTCGTCTGATCAGAAATGCAATTTGAAATGACCATCGTGGGCGTAACTAGTCGCGTCCTCACGTGTTACGTCCAGATCTGTGGGTTAATTTGCATAATGTATGCAAATGGCATAAAGATGACCGCGGCAAACTAAGGTACTCACTTCCTGCATCAAAATTTCACAAGGCGTCAGACAATCATATATACCATGCTTTAAAAAATAATGATTGAAAAAAGAAAATTTTTTTTTTTTTTTCGCGTCCTAATATCGTGTAACGACCCTAACAACATAAAGAAATATGCGCAGATTGTGTCCTGTGCATTGACTGTATAAAAAGATGGACGCAGCGCCCGGATCTAAAAAGTGAGACCGATGTGGAAATCTCAAAAAATTGCATTATATTTAATGGCCAGCAGATGGCGATGTCGGTGATTGCAGAAAGAAGTTAAATGCTACTGAAGTCTATGAGAAAATGACCCTACTTTGCCACCTGATTTATTATTTCATTTTTATTCTTTGAAATGCCTTCTTGAGAATAAAATAATAAATTCCTTTGGTGATTTAGAGCAACAGGTAACCAGTTACAAAATTTTAACAATGCTTTGCACTGAAGCCAGGTGAACGGAATACAAACATTGAGGACAATAGACATGAAAAACATTGACTGGCCGTAATTGTCCATAAATGTTACTGATAGACTGAGGCCATTTATCATACAAAAGAATTGACTTTGAAATGTATATGATTTTCAGGAATTCAATATCTGTTTTGTGTCCTTGTTACACCCACAACGCCTGCCACCTTAGCACATTATGGGGTCACGGAAATGAAGTGATCACTCGGTTTATCTTCTTGCTCATCACCATTGTAACACATTTGTACAGTTTAGTATGGAGTGACCCTTCTACAGTTTTACATAACAGTAAATTTTAAAAAATCAGTTGGTCCTAAAATTCGGTAAATCTAACCTCAGGTGTCAAACAACACACAACAGATTCCACAGTACCATTATTTATAAAAACAAAATTCAGCCAAAATACAGAAGTCATCTGTGAAAAACTAAGAACATCCAATGATTCAATGGCTTGTAAAACCACCTTTAGCAACATTAACTTGAACTAATTGTTTTCCATAGGATTTTGTCAATCTCTCACATCATAGTGGAGGAATTTCGGCCCATTCCTCTTTACAACATTGCTTCGGTTCACTGATGTTTGAGGGAATTTGTTGACGCACAGCTCTCTTAAGGTCCTGCACTAGCATTTCAATCAGGTTGAAATCTGGACATTGTCTTGGCCATTGCAACACAGATGGTTTCACATTTGATTCTCAAATAGGGAGTTCATGGTCGACTCAATAGATAGAGTCGGAAACAACGGGAATGCCCACAAATGTCACATCTGGTTAGAGCTGAGGGGGAAAACAATCCTTCCCCCCCGTCCACTATACTGTAAAAACGCGGAATTTAAACTTGTCTTGCTAACGCTAAGAAGTTGTCATGACGTACTTTGAGTCGCTATTGCCTGCTGACAAGGATCGATATATTAAAAAATTAAATATACTGGGGTTGGGGGCGCCCCGGTGGCTCATCGGTCTAAGCGCGCGTACCATAAAGGCTGTGTCCTTCCCGCAGCGAATCTGAATTCGTTGGGTTTGAATCCGGCTCGGGTCATTTGCTGCATGTCATCCCCCATTCTTCTCCCCAACCTTCCTGTCTCTCTACACTGTATAACTGTCAAATAAAGGAAAAATTCCCAAAAAAAATCTTTAAAAAAAAGAAAATATATATACTGGGGTTGGATTGTTGTCCATACGTTTTAAAAGACTGGTTGAACGATCTGACTCAGTGGCCTGCAGACATACAAATTCTGTTGTGGGGACCCGCCTTAATCTGCCAAACTCGTCCTCTCTTCTGATAGCTTGAAGCCATTTTGTCCTCCTTTGTGGTTCCATTTTATTATTTGGTAAAATGTAAAACTTTAATTGGTGATTTTTTTGTTTATTTGTGGTGCAAAAGGGCACACAGCAACTCTTCGGCATTATGGCTAATGGCAGAGACCGGTTTGTTTTCCCCCTCGGCTCTACTTTTGTGGGTGTTCCCTTTGTTGCCGACTGTATCTATGACAGCAAGGCGCCCAGGTCCTATGGCTGAGAAACACGCCCAAATCATCACCCCTCCACCACCGTGCTTGACAGCTGTATGAGGTGTTTGTGTTGATACTCTGTGTTTGGTTTGTACCAAATGTAGCGCTGTACATTATGGCCAAACAACTCCACTTTGGTCTCATCTGTGCAAAGGACATTGTTCTAGATGGTTTGCGGTTTATTCAGATGCTACTTCACAAACATAAGCTGTGCTGCCATGTTCTTTTTGTAGAGAAAAGGCTTTCTCCTAACAACCCTTCCCAACAAGGTATACTTGTACAGTCTTTTTTTGGATTGTACGGCTATGAACTTTAACATTTAACACGCTAACTGAGGCCTGTCGAGTCCTAGGTATAGTTCTTGGGTTTTGTGCAATTTCTCTGAGCATTGCATGGTCTGACCTTAGGGTGAATTTGCTGGGACGTCCACTCCTGGGAAGATTGGCAACTGTCGTGAATATTTTCCACTTGTGAATAATCTTCATCACTGTAGAATGATGGACTTAAAATTGTTTAGAAATGGCCTTATAACCCTTCCCAGATTGATGGGCAGCAACGCTTGCTTCTCTAGGATGATTGCTGATGTCTTTCCCTCTTAGCATTGTGTTAAGTTTCAAGTTTCTTTATTTATTTGTCCCCCATGGGGCAATTCATTGTGCAGGAGTGAAAGCGCATAAAACACAGCATAAGACACATAAAGCACATAAAAGCACATAAACAAAAGCACTTAAAAAAAAAAAAACATAAATAATTGTAATCCCACTGGACCATAGACAATCAGAAAAGAATGGAAAGGGCTCTGTGCAATACTTGACTAGCTGCTCCAGGCCAAGAAAATCATAAAACAAGTGGAAGGAACAAAATCGCCAATAAAATACACCTAGCCACTGCCCTATGCCTTCTGCAGGCCTCGCGGAACGTGGAAAAAAGTTCACAAACTCTAACCTTTCTGTACCGATGCAATGTTGTGGCAAAGTTCCGAAAATCAAATCTCTCTGCAGAAAGTTTGCCATTGACTGACTGACACAGCATAGATCAAATGTGACCCCGCCTGTGAAAACCCGGGGAAAGTCGGGTTTTGGCGATGTACAGTTTTTTTTTTTTATAACAAAGTCATTCTACATCACGTAAGTAATATTCTGTGAAAAAAGTCTAACCGATATCTCTAATTTTGACCGAGGTGGCCTGACATGTCCTCAAACTAGGCTGGTTAGCTTCACAAGACGTTCATCTATAATAAAAGTTATAGATTATAGATTATTATGTCAGAAATTATTTCTGACATTTCGGAGGTGATGCACACAATCCATGGAGAAATCCTCCCAACTCTTCTGCCATACAATGACCGTCTTTACAATGGAGCGCTTTGATGTTATAGTCTACATTCATTTTCAATGGTAGAAAAGACGTTCCTAAACCGAATGACAATCAAATTATGGGGTGTTTATCTGAATTTGCATTTTTGGGCCGCTACGTTCATTGAAAGACAGCGTAGTGGCCCCAGTCATAGCGTAGCAGCCCAAATTGAAATTCACTGGCGAGAACACTGCCAAGGCGAGGCTCGGCAGTAAGCATTCCAGTTTGAGTGCACAACAATCGTTGTAACCAGAGCAAGCGATTGAGCTTCTGATTAATCGTCTGACCTCTTTAAATGACTGAGGTAAAAAGTACAAAAATCACCGCCCTGCCTTACTCAGTGTTAAGCTGCAGCAGAAGCTCCCACACACTCAAAGCCTGTGTGCGGTCTCCCCAAACCACATATCGCGGAAAGAAATTAACATCACAAATCAGACTGCTCTGACTGCACAATGAAAATCACTGAATGCATTAGTCGAGCGCTGATTCACTGATATAATTCCAATTTAATTTGAATCGTGATGCCAAAACTGCACCAAAAATCCCCAGGCACCACTAACAACAAAAACAACATTTAGCATTTCAAGCATATTTCAAAATGCAATCTTGCAACAAATTAGTCAGACAGTATTTTAATAAACCCATTTACAAGCAATACTGGTGCCCTACCTTCAGCTCCAATGGGAGTGTGAAAAGGCCTGTGAAAGCAGGAGCTGAAGCTGCTCCCGCAGAAGCCAAATCCAAAACAGGATGAACCAAAATCACCAGAGCAGACTGGTACAACAACCCAGAAGAAAACCGATAAAAGACAGATGAAAATAGAGCATGTTTGACACAAAAAATACACATACGCATTCTGTAATGTTTTATAACCACATTATCTGCCAGACACAAAAAGCCACTAGAAATTTGTTGTGAGACACCCATTACAGCAACGCCAACAGTGTGACAGCCCAGGGAAGTCAAAGTGGCCAGTGGTCATGAACCTGACTAAAGAGAGAGAAAATGACATGAATGTACAACATAAATATGTCCCTGCTCCAGTCCAGTGCAATCAATGCATACATATAGCATCAAATTTATCTGAACCAAATTATTTGAACTTTTCCAAATGCCATATCCCGCCAAATAATTATCTGTAACAGCTGTATTGCCTTAGGTAAGGTTCCACATCCTACTAAATAAGGACCAAAACAAGCAGTTTGACCATATAGGCCATGTGCACACTGAGCTATCAATATTCTTGCATAATCCCATTCAAATTCTATTTTTTTGTTATTTTAATTCTTAATACTTTAATAATATTCAACTGTTTAATGCTCATTTATTGCCATTCATCCAAAAGGATAACACCAACGCCCACTCAAACATGCATATAGTTGCTATGCAATTTCCCTCCACTAGAGGGGAATCGCACAAAACATTACTAGCAGGTAAACTAAATGATTAAATACGCAGTGCCAGGCAGGGCAAACCCCACCCCAGGCGCATATTTTAGTTGTTTAATGAGTTAACCCTCTTATTGAGTACAAATATGCTCATGGGTTTCACCTTTGAAAGTCTCCGAAGGTCGAAAGTCATGATGTCATTTTACTCGCCAAACAGTTCCTAAATGTGATTAATAGTAACCAAGTGGATAGCTACAGTCATTTTTTAGATATAGCCATCTGAAATCTCATCATCTTTGGTTGGACCTTTCAAGGTCACTCAAGGTCAAAATTCATGTAATTTTAACCCAACCGATCTTCGAGACTATGCATTTTTCACAATAGCAATTGATAGCGTGATATAACACAAATTTAAAAAGGAAACTATTAGCATTGGTGTTAATTGAACCATTTTTGACAGAGTTATGGCCAAAAAACTACATTGACCTATTCTGTGCCCTTGACCTTGACAAAATTCATTTCAAAATGAAATGGGATCTATTCTGGGTCATTGCCCAACTTTTGGCCAAATTTGGTGTAAACTGCGGCAGTGCCTTTCTTGTAATCTTGGTAATGAACAAATAAATAAATAAACAAACAAACAAAGTCGATAACTATACCCTTGCCCTATCCCTTCAGTCGGGGTGGTCTAATCAAGTGCACAGTTGCTGACCAGAGGGTGCGAAGACACTGCAGCAGCACAGCACGAAATAAATTTGCAGACACTCATTGTCGCAAACCATTTGTGGGCGTTTTCACTGAAACTGGCAGGTCTGCCAAAGCAGAAGCAAAATATTGAAATAAAGTAGCAGACAAATGCAGATGTCCATGATAGCCAATTATTTTACATGCAATTTTTTCTGCCAATTATTTACTCACTTCATTTAAAGAAAATCATCAGACAAACTAGCCAAATAGCTACCTAACATTAACTACGTAGCAACGTGGCAAGACTACACATCTAGCTACGCAGATATACACAATAACCTTTTATTAACAAGCAAGTTTTGTCAGCCAAGTATTTATTTACTTCATTTACGCAACAATAACCTGTTATTTAACAAGCAAATTTTGTTAACCAACTATTTATTTACTTCATTTACAAGCCATCTTCAGAAAACCAGCTGAATAGCTACCTATCTGCGTAGCTAAATACAGATATCATGAATAACCTTTTATTTCACAAGCAAATTTTGTAGATTAAGTATTTAGCTGCTTACTTCGTTTAAACATCATTAGACAACTAGTCAAATTGCTAGCTAATGTTAGCTATGCAATTATCGTAGCCATGGCATGTAGCTAGCTATGCAGATATCTACGATAACCTTCGACTTCACATGCAGATTTTGTTAGCCAAATACTTACTTCTTTTAAAGTATGTTAGACAACTCGCCAAACAGCTAACTAGCAAGCAAAGTACCAATCATGTTGGGAAAACCCGATGACTAGCTTCTGCTCTATCCTGATATTTGAAATTCCTGCCTCCGTTCAAGACGGTGGTTGGCAAGCAGCTGGCCATCACCGCTCCTCATTTGAATGATGGTATAAATACACTGCTGCAGTGCAGAACAGTTACATTCCCATTCACTTTCTTTTGAGCCCTTGCGCAGTGCACAACAGGACCAGTCACAGAGTGAAGCGGCGCGTAGTAAGCAAAGCAAGCAGCCAAAACTTGAATCTCGTTCAAATGAGGAGCGGCCATTGTGGTCCACTGGCAAATCAACTTCAAAAATGAGGCAGGAAATAGAACACTGAGGTGACTATGTCATGCTGATGTCAGAAGTAAAAGTTCCCATTCATTTTACCCAAAGAATTTTTTTTTTTTTTTTAATTCGCTTTTGGAGTAATTCCCATTGTTTTCAAGTCTCTATCAACTTCTAATTTGTGCATGCCGGAGTCGACTATAATTAAAATCATTTCAATTTTTCCCTGACATGCTAATCCTCTATATCATCGAGAAACTGCTCATCCCATGATCCTCCTGATTCCTAAAGAGAACAAGTTCAAATTTGTACCTGAGACTTACTAGTGAGCACCTTGGTGAGACTGAGCTACACTATAGGCTAACGGTTTGGGGCTAGCCTCAGATTTTTTAAAAAATCTAATCAAAACACCGTGTTCTGCATTTCATTTCAGTTTATTGTGATTTAAGGGGCCAAGACAGTTTCAATACATCATACAGTCACGTTTCCAGCAAGGATTCAGGTGAACAAGACACCTAGCCCCCTTACCACAAGCGTCCCCCAAGGCTCAGTTCTTGGTCCACTCCTCTTCTCTCTTTATATCCAGTCTCTCGGTCCTTTCATTTCTGCTCATGGTTTTTCGTATCATTTTTATGCTGATAACACTCAACTTTTTCTCTCCTTTCCCCCCTCTGATGTGCAGGTCTCCACCCGCATCTCCGCCTGCCTGCGAGATGTCCAGAGTTGGATGGACAACCATCACCTGAAGCTCAACCCAAGCAAGACGGAGATGACCTACATCCCTGCTCCATCCTCCCCCCTTCTGGACCTGACCATCACCCTGGGGGAAACCACCATCTCGCCCTCGGTGAATGTGAGGAACCTTGGGGTCCTCAGGGTGCAGTGAACATGTGCAGTGAACATGGCAGCAGTGACCCAGACCTGCAGGTTCTTCCTCAACAACATCCGTAGAATCCAGCCCTTCCTCACCAGATACTCAACACAGCTCCTGGTCTAAGCGCTGATCCTCTCCCGCCTGGACTAATGCAACTCCCTTCTCGCCTGCCTCCCAGCATCTGCCATCAGACCCCTGCAGCTCATCCAGAACGCTGCAGCTCGCTTGGTTCACAACCTCCCGAGACACTTCCTCGTCACTCCCCTGCTCACAAGGCTCCACTGGCTGCCTGTCGCAGCTCGCATCAAATTTAAGACATTGGTGCTAGCCTACCAGGGAGACAACAGAACAGCTCTAGCATACATCCAGAGACTATTCAGACCATACACGCCTGCCAGAGCACTCCGCTTTGCTACTTCTGGTCGCCTGACTCCACCCCGTCTCCGCTCCTGCCCTTCCTGCTCAAGGCTGCTGTCTGTCCTGGTTCCTCGTTGGTGGAATTATCTACCTATAGAGGTCCGGACATCAGAATCTTTGAGCTCCTTCAAGCACAGCCTGAAAACCCACCTCTTCAGGCTCCACCTTTCCCCTACTCCACTGCCTTGAATCCTCTGTCATTACATCCCACATTGCTTTGTTGCCCTATTCCTTGATTGTGTTGCCCTTTACTTGATTTTGTTGCGCTTTACTTTTTGCACTTGATTTTGTTGCCCTTTTATTTGATTTTGTAGTGCCTGATTTTGTTGCCCTTTACTTGATTTTGTAGCCCTTTTGATTTCGTTGCGCTTGACTTTGTTGCACTTGATTTTGTTGCCCTTTTACTTGATTTTGTTGCCCTTTACTTGGTCTTTATCAGTGTTTACCTATTGGTCTAGACCTATAATAACTGAATGTGTTCTCCATCACTTTTACTGTTAGCATTGTAATTGTCCCCTAGGAGCTCTGCACTTTTGCACTGATCTCTTGCACTTTTGTACGTCACTCTGGCTAAGAGCGTCTGCTAAGAACCTGTAATGTAGTGTAATGTTTTTGTGAGACTTTGCTCAGACTTTAGCTTAATCGAAATAGCCACCCTTAGCCTTGATCACCGCGTCACAAATTCTTGGCATGCGATGCAACAGTTTCTTGAAGTATGCTGCTGGCAGTGATTCCCATGCAGATTTCAAGTGTTCAAACAACTGTTTTTCGTTGCTAGAGTTGGAGCACCGGACCTGCCTATCAAGTTCATCCCATGCCAGTTCAATAGGAGAAAAGTCTGGAGACTGTGGTGGCCAAATCATGTTTCTTAAGACATTCTGCTCCTCTTTTGAATGAATGTAGTTCTGGCAAAGCTTTGAAGAAAGTTTGGGGTCATTGTCTTTTTTAAAAACCTGAGGGTGGCCCCAAACATTTGGCCTGTAATGTAATGTAGCTACTCAGTGGTCTTACATTACTTAGTTATGCCAGCCTATCTAGATATCAAGTTATGTTGTTAGCGCCAATTTAACTTCATAGCCAAGTGTCTTTGGCCAATGTTTGTTCGAGTAAAAACTTGGTAGCTAGTGAACAAGCTAATCAGTCTCATCAATATGTAACTGACCTAGCCAGCTGATCCAACAGTAGTTAAGTAGTGAAAAAACATCTATGCCAGTTCTTTGATTGATTGATCCAACAGTAGTTAAGTAGTGAAAAAACATCTATGCCAGTTCTTTATTGATTTATATGCACCAAATAAAGCAATCTAAACCAGTGAGCTAGCTGGTTTGTTGGCATGAGTAGTTATATTTTGTACAAATAAATGCTAGATAGCTAACTAAATGATCACAATTTGTCACCATTTTCTGTTTTGTTGATTTATATGCACCAAAAGTAACTTGTTAAGCCAGCAAGCTAGCTAGCCAACTACCAAGTTCGCTAGTGCAGGTAGTTACTGTATATTTGGGCCATAAAAATGCTGGCTAGCCAGCTAAATAATCATAACTCATCGTTTACTGCTTGCTAAGTAGCAAATAAATCACTGTTCACTGCTCTCTATTGATTTATACGCATCAACTGTAGCTAGCTTAGCCAGCAAACTAGCTGGACAAAATAATTGACAATAATGGACAGAACACATATTCTCAGATATCTGAATTGTTGTACACAGGGAATGCAACAAGTTCTAGAATTTCGTTCACATTGAAAGTTATGAAGAAACAAAACACAACAGACACCCAGATGACCAGACTAACAAAGCTCACTTGCAGTGGTCAGCAAGTAGCCATGACTAACCTGCCAAGAATCATTCAAATTCAAGAACTTAGTATCACATGCCATTTGGTTAGTTGCCCTTCTTTGAAAGCCAATTGTTTCATTAATTATACATTGACTAATAACACATTCAGTCCAAGTGCAATAATTAATAATCATGTATTTACCAAGGTGCTGGTCAATAGTATCTATACCTGTGCCTCATTTTTTCATGCCTCTTTATCATTTTTTTTAATCATTTGTGGCATTGCACAAGGTAATTCTGATCATAGTGTCATTCTTATCATTATCATCAGTAATCAGTATTGTATATATTTATCATTGTGTTCCATTATTCCAGATTTAAATCAACTTTAATCATCATTGGTAACATCAATCTATAGGTAATGGGTAAGACCACTTTGTGGGTGCTTATTGATCATCAGTTGAGTAATCAATGATCAGTAATCAACAAGACAGTCTGTCACTCGCTAGTCGACATTTATCCCAAAACCCTCCAAAGCAAGCACTCCCAAATTCGAGCAATCGTCAATATAAAAAAAATAGCCAGATCTAGCTTTTTTGCAGAAATTTCTTACACTTCCAGGAATGCCACACTTCCAGTGCGCAGCTTGCTAGTGCTTAGGTCTATTGCAAAGACATAATAACATTGAACGATTATCATCTACATCAGCGCTTTTCAAAGCTCTCCTAGAGTACCACTTCTCCTGCATGTTTTAGAGCTCTGCCTGCTCCGGCACAAGTGAGTCAAATGATCAGCTCTTTACCTGTGAAGATGCTTGATAATAAGCAAATCATTAGAATCATCCATGGTAGCGGGGAGAGGTCTAAAACATGCGGGAGAGGTGGTACTCCAGGAGAGGTTGAGAAGCATTGATCTGCATCATCTGTGATAGTTGATGGCAACGCGAAAAATAGCCCCGCAAAGCGGGCATTACCCCTCAGTCCCTGGATTATTTAGAATGAATATAAATTGACGAAGGCGTTTTCAAGTTATCCGGCAGAATACAAAATTCAAGATGGCGGCCATGGCGGCCATACTGGACATCCGAGTGCCGTCAAATTCGATAGGCTTTTTGTGAGTACACAAGACCAAGCAACAGAGCAAAAATGGCATAGATTGCCGAAGGCATTTTTAATTTATTGTGCAAAATACAAAATTCAAGATAGCGGCTGTGGCGGCCATATGGAACATCTAAGCGCCATCAAAATGAGTAGGCTTCTGTGGGTGCACAAGACCAAGCAACATAGCAAAATGGCATTGATTGACGAAGGCGTTTTCAAGTTATCAAGCGGAATACAACGTTTGTGGGACAGACAGACGGACGGACAGACAGACATTACACATGACGACAATACCCCTCTGCTCCTTAGTCGGAGCTGAGGGGTAAAAATTATACTAGAAATTATACCTATCACCTGAATATCACCATGGAAGGCCCTTCTTGAAACTTCAAAAAAAAAAGGCTGTTCCCCAGCTGAAAGCTTCGTATTATGGCTTCTATGCTTGGTATCGTACGGCCAAGTAGCCATAACCATGCACGCTCCAGTAACTTTCCTCAGCTCCACGAGACCGAAAGCGACTTGGCCACCAAAACCATCCTATAAAGCATCGGAAATGGGGCGTGATTGCAACATCAGGGTGCTTTTTTTATATTGACAATTGCTTGAATAGGACAGGCTTCCTGACCGTAGCACACACAAGGCCCACACCAAATATGAAACAAATCGGTTGACATTTGTAGCCTGAAGAACGCTCACAAGCAAATCTCCACAAACGTGGCAAATGTGGTGCGACAGTGGCGGAGCGTTTATGTCATATTGCTATTTAATACTGGTTTGCGGTGTCTTATATCGTTGCTAAATTTAGATGGTGTGGTTATTTATGAAGAGATCTGATGTGTGTTTACTTATAGCTGATTTATCCCTTTTTGGTCTTGTGGGTGCATGGATTAGTGTGTACTGGTTAACGCGGGTAATGCTTTGGCTTGGTGCTCAATGGGTTGTAGTACCTGCAGCCTCAATTTTAAATTGGCATACCTGAATCCCCTCAATCTGCCATTTCAGTGTATTCAGTGAATTCAATCTATTGTTAAATAATAAAGATTTGTCTGTAGTATATTTCTGTGGTCTGGTCTTGTGTGGAAATTGTCGACGTCTACTGGACCATACCAGTTCAAAACAGGTGGTGGCAGCATTTACGATTAGTAGGGCTGACGTCTGCTGGTCGATTGGTCGGATGGTTGGTCGACAAGCCCTTGTCTGACCAAATTCTTATTGGTTGAGCAATCGCTGATATCAGTTTCACACGGGAAGAAAATAACTTCGGATTAATCCATTATTATGGGGGCGGGAGCTGCATAAGCAGGCTGTAAAATCGATTATAAATTAAAATAATAATGATAATAACCCAAAGTATTACTATTACAAATTGTGACAAATGTACAACTGCACTAATGCCCTTTTATCTTTACTTTAGATCATTACCTATTGTAATATTTTGCTAAAGTCTCCCATTCAGGCGCCCGGGCGAAATACGATGCAATATTCCCACACTTGGATGCTGTCATGTTTCCAAAAAAATCGCCAATAAAATACACTTAGCCGCTGCCCTATGCCTTCTGCAGGCCGCACGGAACGTGGAAAAAAAAGTTCACAAAATCTAACCTTTCCGTACCGATGCAATGTTGTGGCAAAGTTCCGAAAACGTAATCAAATCTCTCTGCAGAAAGTTTGCCGTTGACTGACTGACGCAGCATAGATCAAATGTGACCCGCCTGTGAAAACCCCGGGAAAGTCGGGTTTTGGCAATGTACAGTTTTTTTTTTTTTTTCCTTAACAGAATGACAATCAAATTATCGGGTGTTTATCCGCCGAAGGTTGTTTTTATCTTTTTCCCCTGATAATCTCATAATTATTTTGTATATATTCCTCGGCTTATTGTCTTAATTGATTCATTGTCCGTTGATGTAGTTCCATTATTTTTGGAAATTCTTTAAGGCAGTTGCACGCTGTCGGCTCTGCGTCAGTTGATATTAAATGAATATTAATATGATCTCAGAGTAAAACATTAGGTTAAAAATGATTTAACATTCTGCAAACAGCTTTTTATGCTTGTTTAAATTCATTAAAGGGACCAGTCGTAGACAGCACGCAGTGCACTGTAGCCGATTTAATTAATCTAGAGATAACGGGCCAATTTTTTTTTTTTTTTTTCCCACCGACCAATCGGATGGTTGAAGATTTGGACGAATGAATGTCGACCAAGGTTTTTTTTGGTTGCTACTACAGCCCTAACGATTGGACCATTTGGTTTCGTCACTTTACACTGGTGGTAGCAGAGGGATATACTTAAAAATCATGTCATCATCACCCAGTTTCACACTGGCTTCTAGTGAATCTGGTTCAAGTCAATCAAACTTGATGTAAATTCAACAAGCTGGGTAACAGTTGCCGAAAAATGCTCAGAGACCAGTATTCATGCCCGAAACATTTACTGGAATGGGGAGGGATTGGCCTGACTGGTCTGAACAGTTTGAATAGAGGGTATCGCCAATACGAAAAAAATGCCCGGATGTTGCATTAGTGCCCCGTTTCACATGCATTATGGGATAGTTCGGTGACCCAGTCGCTTCCAGTCTCTGCAGAGCCCAACAGTAACTGAACTGTAGTCATTAAGTCCATGGCTCGTTACTGTGAAGCTGCCAAGTGTTCGTTGAACGAAATTAAGCTGAAAAAAACTTCAGAAATACCCCTCGATGAGAGACTTATGCGCAAAATGACTGTATATATTTATGCGTGAGTATTGCTCATAACTGTAACTAGCTCACGGTGAATGAAAAACGTGATCTCAGCAATGTACCGGATGTGAGTGAATTCCAGATATAACACGATATTTTGCCGAAAGCGCTACATCCGGGCATTTTTTTCGTATTGGCGATACCCTCTATTGGCATCTGAAGTTAAAGATAACCATTCTGTTCTTTTTTTAATATAATTTAATAGATATGAACAAAACAAACAGGAATAAATAACTGTTCTCTCAGAGAATGCTAGCAATCCCCCGAATATTGAATATGAAAATAGTTATTGCGACCCGGAAAAACTCCCCGTGCGATTTGAAATACATCATTAGTATTCATGAGTATGCAAAAATTATGTCACGAGAAAGTGGATCTGCGCAGTAGACGCAGAAATGAAGAGAACTGGGCCAACAGCAAAATGCTGCGGCCAATGAAATATCTGACTGATGCAGCCCTGAAAGCGCAATAAAAGGCCAGGAAGAAGATCAAATGAAGGCCAGGATAAATATAAAAGGCCAAAGTGATCGCTGGCGAACTTTTAAAGCCAGGTTTGGAGATATGTCCGACGAAGATGTGGCCAAACTTTTGCTGGATATGTAAATAAAATTGATGCCTGGTGCAAAATGCCCGATTTACCTGTTTCCTTGCACTTTCATATCACTTGAAATCGACCCATATTTGTGACTAAACATATTTATAGTAATGAATTTCTAATGTATTAACGTAATTTATTTACTAGCAGTCAAATCTGATGACTGATCTGACGTGACTTTTCATGGAAATCGCTCATGCATATTAAGTAGTAGGCACGTCGAAATGGCCGCAGTCCAGCAGCCACAATGACTGACCATAACGGTCGAGTGATTGCTTTCCTTCAGAATTTATCCTTAGGCCTCGAGGACAACATTAAAACTTACACAAAAATCTTTTTATTGGAACAGCCTGGCAAATTATGTGAAAAAAGTTGAAGATAAGGAACAAATTGGTTACCTTTAATAATTGGAGTGAGGAATTAAAATTGAATTTCATGTCTTTATTGCTGTCAGGTCAGGCCAGAGACATAGACAGTATCAGTGAGAAACTGAAAATGAATAGCAAAATTTGTTAAATGAGTCATGACTGGGAAAGTTTTACTTCAGGATTTTAAAGGGGAACTCAGGGCTAAATCATAATGCTGTTTTATACAAACATAATTAGTAAATAAATATTGTAAAATACAAAAATGTGGACGAGATAAATGAGGTTTTATTCCCCCTAATTAGTTGTCGTCTGCTTCAATGGTCGCGTGATAATGACGTAATAACGCCAGGAAGAAGTTGGTATTGCTTTATCATCTGATGTGGATGAAGTCGAGGCAGGTAATGCGATTAAAGGTTGAAGAAGATAACCCAAGACCATTCCATTGGCAGCGGATTGCTTGTTCTCTCTCTTCGCCAGCATGATGTTCCTCAAGGAGGTATCTCACTGCTTCGATGTTAGCCGCTGTTCATGCAGTACGACGTTGACCGCACTGCGCTCTGTTCAGATTTCAGCTGGTTCCACTCACAAGGTAATTGTGTTGATTTTTAAAGATGGTTGAATGTGATGGAAGGCGAACGTTTGGGTATTCTCGGCGGAACCTCTCAAGGACAACAGGGACACTTTTTCTTCGATAATATTCGGCGACCATGAAAGATCGCCGCTGGAGTGTGTACTGAGGTCTAACCATCTTCTATCAATCCACATGGACATCCAGATGAACAGGGAGGCCAATGCACAGATTTTGCAATTTGTACCCATCATTATTACCAAGAGGGCATACCCAGATGATGCAATGATTTATGCTGGCCATAGTATTAGCCAGAATGGAATCTCAGGGTGTCTCACCGCTGCGACCGGGCCAACCTGGCCAAGACGAAACCACCTACGGTAGTGGTTCATCCCATCGAACCAGCTTGTTGCAAACAAAAGAAATAACTAATGGGTATTTTGTGCCATTGACACTGAAGATAAAGTCAAAGACACCACTTAAATTCAAAACACCACATTTAATTATACAAGAAACTCATCTTAAATATACAGCTGTACTTGCATCGAAACATGAGTGCATTAGTGTATTTGGTTCACTTATAAGGAATCGTATATAAAAGAAAATCACGGCATTATTGAAGCCTCAAACGTAAATGAATTCAGTATTGCACTTTGTCCCAGAAAACCTCAAGTGATCTTAGACGATACACATGCGCCAAGGCGGACAGCCTCAATTTGAACTATCCCGAAGAATACTGGGAACAACCTAAGGACTTTTCAAATGCCAAATGCCTTAGACTCAATACGAGCCTGAAGACAGTACTTATATTTACTACGATCGGTGATGCCACAAGTTTATCACCCCGCCCCGCCCGAAGGGGGAGGGCAAGGGTTATTGTTTTTGGTTTGGTTTGTTTGTTTGTTAACACTTTAGCAGCAAAACTAATGGCCAGATTCACCCCAAATTGGGTTTAGTCTACGAAATCGTAAATCTACGTTTCGTAGTTCGCCTCGCAGTTTCAGAACACCATTAACATGATTAAAATAACTTGTTGGGAATCGCCATCTACGTGATCAAGAGACAAGCAGTTTCGACGTGGCAGAACTGTTAGCTTTTACGCATAGTTTATATCAGCTGCAGTAGAAGGAATATCATCTCGCCTTAATATTGTCATTTAAAATTAATTATTAAAAGGAATATTCACCAATTCACTTGTATGAAACGTGCCTCCATTAAATTGAATTTTATGTCCTGTGGTCGCTGATTTCAATAGAGAGCCAAGAAGGAAATTATATGTCTTGCACCACATCAAGGGAATCGGCTAGGGATAAAATCTGGCGACTGCTGAACTTCTAAGAGCAGAAAGCTGGCGATATGATTCTAAAATAAATAAGCGGAGCCACGATTACCATAATATATGAACAAGTATTTCCTTCAGGCTACATTTACCCAAATTCCCGATTTCTGATATACATTGTACAAGTTTCTATTGCCGACACTCATACACCGATACGAAGAAAAACTACTTGAAGGGGCTTTGAAAGAGGCATTTAATCTAACAAATTAGGGCAAGGCAGAGCGTTTTGAATCACATAACAGTGAATAAAATGCTCTTGGACATCTACGTTATCAATACAATTGCTGATCTACCTCTAAAACAACTTTATTCAACTCTTGTAGAAGTGGACAATTGCCCAGTTTGCCACACACGCCATGGCGCCATGCATAAATAATAAGACAGGAGTGCACGGATTGGTCATATGTAAATGAGTTTATATTAGAGCCCCATTTCGCGCCCGGCCCACGGCACTTCAGTTCACTAAAGAATTAAAGTCAAATCGACTGCGCAGATTTTCGGGACAACCATTGTTATCTATCTAAATGCTCGCCCGTCTCATATACAGGCAATTTAATGCTGGAAACGGCTGGACCCATCTCAAATCAGACTCACGCGTCTCAGAGTCTCAGTTAAACGGGCAAAGATTAGTAAGAGTAGCCATTGTCAGGTCTCTAACTCTTTTGGGTGAAAAGATATTAGCTCACGGAAACACAAAAACTTTTGGTGGGTTTTAGAAAGGGGCGTGGCCCTAAAAATTAAATGGGCTGTATCTCAGAAACCCTTGGGAGTTTGGAGCTAAAACTTTGGATTTGTTCATTGTATTCATCAAAGTATTTTTATTAATTTTTTCAGCAAAATCTGAGTCAGTCACCATGGGTGGGTGTGTGAATTGACATGGAATGACCCTGAGTTAAGGAAAAAAAATAGCGCGCTGTCGCGAGCAGGACCCCTCAGCCATGCGCTTTATTGGCGGCCATATTGATTATCGGAGCGGGACACAAATCGATAGGGAGCTTCCTGTAACCACCCCCAACATCCACCAAAAAAGTGAGAACATTTGGCCAAGGGGTTTTTCAGTTATCGTCCAGAAAGGAAAATGAAGATGGCTGCCATGGCGGCCATATTGATTATCGGAGCGGGACACAAATCGATAAGGAGCTTCCTGTAACCACCCCCAACATAACACCAAAAAATGAGAACATTTGGCGAAGGGGTTTTTCAGTTATCGTCCGGAAACGAAAACAAAGATGGCTGCCGTGGCGGCCACATTGATTATCGGAGCGGGACACAAATTGAAAGGGAGCTTCCTGTAACCACCCCTAACATACCACCAAAAAATGAAAAGATTTGGCCAAGGTGTTTTTGAGTTATCGTCCGGAAAGGAAAATGAAGATGGCTGGTGTGGCGGCCATATTGATTATCGGAGCGGGACACAAATCAATAGGGAGCTTCCTGTAACCACCCCCAACATACCGGCAAAAAATGAGAGCATTTGGCCGAGGCGTTTTTCAGCTATCGTCCGGAAACTAAAAGTTAACAGACAGACGGACGCCGCGCGCCACGACAATACCCCTCAACCGATTTTCGTCAGCTAAGGGGTAAAAAGTTGCCTATTGTCATTTTAAACAAATAATTTTGGTTGATATCACTGAAACATCAGTAAAGTACATAATTCTCGCATGCAGGCATTATCTCTATAATGCAATTTTTAGGAGGTTTTTTCTGTGCATTCCCCATCAGGGGTGGCAATAATTCTTAAGCCCACAGCCCATGAGTGAGTGTGTGCACAACACAAGCCCTCCAAAATGGTTTAACACACCTATATGACTAAAAATTCATCAGCCCTGCAGTTTCCATGACTGAAATCACATTTCACACACAGCTTAAAAGTGTGGCTCTCTCTTCTTCGGGTGCAACACTGGGGCCACAGAGGCAGATTTTGCTGGCTTATTTCTGTCTCATACAGATTCAGGACATAATAAACTCCCCCAGTGAATCCAAGCAGGATCACCAAGGCCATGCTCCCTGTCAGTACTCAATATTGAACTCCACACCCACAGTCGGGTCACACGACCCAGTCACATGACAGAGAGATCTCCTCTCAGCATAAATGGGCTGAGGACTCAATCCTTATATGGGCCTGGAGCAGAGGCAGAGAAACAGAGTATTTACCGTTCTGCTTCACTGGAAATCCCCATTTTTTACAGGCCAAACTGGGCGCTGCACAAGAACAAGCTAATTCAACACTAACCAGATTACAAATTCTAAACCATAACATTTGCTCAGGAGTGGGAAAGAATGCTGAAGTTCAGAGTAACTACTTTAATAACTAGAGGTCAATCTTCCAGAGATCATGAAAGAGAGATGCTACACTGAGCCAACTGAAGTTTAATCTAACTCAGCATTTACTAAAGGTCAGAGCTACTCCAGGTCCACTCAAGTTCATTCTTATTTTGAATTTGATAGATTTTCTATACTCAATGCTTGGCCACACGACAGTAATTTTAAAATCTTAACAGTTGTAAAAAAAAAAATTGAGAGACCCCACAAATGACAAATCTTGGAAAATTTTTCCAGATTTTATTCGTCTATTGTGTGGGGAGCACAATCACTCAACAATTTGGCCAAAATTGCACACTGTACACTAAAACATTCGATTCTCGATTAAACAAAACCAAATATCTCACGGAATAACCTGGGATCAAATGTGACTTAAGAGCTAACAAAATGGCTTCTACTTCATCAGCCTGACTCCACATTGTCTGTCAGTCTCCCAGCATCAAAGTACACATGCTGTGTCCTCAGCGGTCCTCAAAGTTCCCCCCCAAACGACAGGACAATGAGTCAGATTGGTTTGCAAATACTGAACTGTGAAGTTCAATATCTGCAACCTATAATCAGGATGGCCTTCAGAGAAGATTGGAAAAAGTAAGATACACTCCATCTATACACACCCTAAACCACAAGAGAATCTAACAAAATTATATTTAGAAGGCAAGCATCACAAAATCTCACCTTTGCCAACCATGGTCTAAAGGCGTGGGGTGGGGGGTGGGATTCTAATTCTAAGGAGATCAGACAGGAGAAGACAGTGCAGTGTCTATAAAATAAAATGAACACATTATGAATCTGAAGTGGCTAAATCACTGAATTGATAGAGCTGCTAACACTGCTGCAATTAAGTCGTTTATAAACTAACACCTGGCACAGAAAGAATAGTAGTAATAATCCCAGCTCTTCCTAAAGGTACTTATTGTACAAACAGCTCTGTGCCACTCAATCAGCAATCTCAGTCACACCTTATACATCATTCCCATGGTTTCAGCTCATACTGATACTTCCAAAGTTTTTCACAGCATCTCTCTTATTCTGGAACATGTTAACTTCTCAGGATTAACTGGTGCAGGCCAATTAGTCCTCGACATCCCACCTGAGGACTGTCTCTATTAAGCACATCCTTTCCAGTGAATCTGCGCTGCAGCAGCAATGTTTTATGGTCTGCACGTTGTCGTATGGTTTCAGAGTCAAGTAACATAAGGCCCCTCCTGGCTTTATAACATGACAACAGAGAAGAGCCAGTCAGCCCGTCACTGTCTCAGAGATCTTTCACACCTCCATTTGCATTTTTTAATGAAAATCCTGGATCCTCTTGTTTGTGCAAGTGCGTAAAAGTGGCCTAGACGAAGTGCAAAAAGCGGTAGAACAGAAATCCTCCTTTGTGCACAAGGCAAACGGCATCAAAACCAGCCCACTCCAAGTGAGCATGCATTGGAGGGATAGCGGGAGAGAGGGATACAGGTATACCTGTACTGAGCATAAATCTATGCGAGTGGTGCAGGCTTGCGAAGAGCATTCCTGTGCCTCTGTGTCCAAGGCAGATTAGGGGGTCAGGCACGGGTACAGTCTGCCATCGCTCCTCCACCACCCTCAAATTTGCCCAAAAATGGACAAACCTGTCTGCTGAGCTGCGATGGGTCTGTCTGACACCCCCCAACACAGGGTGTAGTGTGATAAGCCACATAGCCAGAGAAAATTGCACTTAAAAGGAAATTAATCATACCGGGCCACCCCAACCCTGGTTACATCACCGGTAACCACTGAAGCAAGGGGAAAGGCACTGGGAAGGAGAGAGGGAGGGGTCGTGAAAGAGATGAGATGAGATGAGATGAGGAAGGTTAGGTCTCCCCTCCTGTTACTATTTCCACTTTATTCCACATTAAAGATAAGCCCCAGAAAGCAGCAGTAACATGGCCCAAATCTGTCCAGCAGCCCAAATATGTACGCGCAATCCCAGGGCGCATAAATTAGAGCTCCTGACCCCCCAGAAACAGGAGTGGGCAGCCAGAGGAATGAAGATCTAATATTTTCCAGCCACAACTAACTAGAACACTGCCTTATAGAGGCCGTTGAGAGACGGGGCAGGGGCTCAGTGGATCCGGGAGAGACAAGGCTGTCTCATACAGCCTCTCAGGAGTTACTGCTTGGCCCCCCTTTAACAGGTACAACTCTGCTAATGTGACAGAAAGTGATAACAGCTACTCTCAATGTCTCAAAGCCCTTTTCTGAACAGAATCTACACAGAAAAGTGAAACATCTGCTCGCCAATTATGTGTGCCTTCTGTCCACTGACTCAGTGTGACATCTAAACACTGAATAGGGGTCTAATCATAAACTGTAAAAAGATGGACGAAGCAAACACAACGTCACCCATTGGTTTCAGCGTACCATTTAGGAAGCCACAATTTTGGCAATTTGAACAGCGCCATTTTGTCATTTTGAAACCAGATGTGATTCCTATTGGAAAAGAGTGTGAATTGAAGATCCAGGGAGGAGCGAGGGGTGGATCTCATTATTCATTTAATTCCTGATTCGAATAATTACTTTCAGCGACTTATGAAGTGAGAATGTCCAAAAATAAAAAAAAAATTGAAAATAAAATCCAAATTTTTGGAAATTTTTTTTGTTGATGAGCAACAGTAAGCAGAGAAACTAGCATCAATATGGAGTACATGCATGTCCTCAAAATATTTTAGAATAAAAGCATGCTATAATCTTTAACAATTCAAATTTTCGTGCAGTTTATCAAAACATAGAAAAGAGCCAATTTTCACGTGATTTTTATCTGGCATCTATCTAGCAACTGCAGAACTGCCTCTCAATATATTCCCTGGAGGATTCCAGAAGCACATCCAATGGAAGAATAACCCAGGTGCAACCATTGTTTGCTCTGGAAGCAACTTAAGAATAATTTGGCTGTATGACAAGTAAGAAAATGACTGACATGTTAAGACCAAGAATGGGAAGCCACTTCCACTGCCATGGATGAACAAAGCATTAGCCGGAGTTCCTATCAATCAAGCAAGTACAGAAAATAAACCATGGTTCTTCGTGAAGATCACCAGTTATTTTCAGCGACCTTTGTAAAGACAAAGTTCAAACCAGTGAAGCTCTAGGGTGAGGTAGTGTGGGTTTTCACAATGTGGAACATTGATGCGTAATCTTCAGAGCGATTTGCTTCACATCTGCCGGATAACTTCAGAAAATCATATCAAAATAAACAGCAAATAAATATAAAATTCTAATTTCTTGAAGCCTGTTAACCAGGGCAGCAAGAGACAAAAAATACACAACCCCAATTCCGAAATAGTTGGGACAAAGGGCTCAATCTCTCACACTGCCCTACCCGATGCCACTACCAGCTACCCGTGAATTACGCATTTAGCAGCTTCCACTATCCCTAAACTGTATCTTGCGGCCACACTACCCGAAATGCATTATGCCGACTCCCTTATTTGCGCCTGGAGGTGTGCCCGTGGGCATGTTTATGCGCTTTCCCTACAATTGCTATCTTGACCACACACGTTAGGGAAAGCGTATAGCGAGTCCTCAAACCACCCGCTACCCATTTGGGCTTTTACAAGAGCGCGCCCAGGCGGCGGCTTCAATGCGCATCCACTTGGACACATGTGGACGTGCACATGTGGCTCCACTTCCCAAATTAACTCGCCTATAAAAAGCCACCTTGCTTTAGCCTCAGTTGAACCCCTGAGAAAATGGCAGAGATAGTACTAAATCGCCTTGATCGCCAGTTAAATAATAGAAGACACCCAGAACGCGGGTACCACCAGCGCACCAGCTACCTGGGCCTTTCAAGAACGTCTATATTGTTTGTATTTTGCATCAATCATTTTTTCCGCTTTTATAATAGTATATAATTATTATATACAATATATATTAATGATACATATTATATACAATATCAGGGCTGCGCTAGACCTGAAAATTTGGGGGAAAATATCCATCCCTTTATTGACTACAATTAGTCCTGGATAATTCTGGATGGTTTTCCTTTATTAACACGTTTTCCAATTCAAGAATAATCAAGTGGCAATTGAAGACACGACTTCTCTCCCCCATGAGATCTAACAGCAACAAAATAATGGGCTACATTCAGTACAGAAAAATAATTTAATTATAAATAGGTCTATGCACTGGCACTCAGCAACGGTAATTTTTTTTTCCAGCGAGAGCGGCATTTCAGAACTCTCTTGCAAATGAAAGTAATTTCGGCGACAAGTACGCACACCTGTTTTTGCAGCACGGTCACGCAACTTGCTGTAAAAAATAGACAGCTGTCCGATTGGAAGATGTAAACGGACAAAACCACGTACTTGTCACCAGAATTACCTTCATTCGCTGAAGAGTTCTGAAATGTCGCTCTTGCTGGAAAAAAAGTTACGTTGTTGAGTGCCAGTGCATAGACCTAATTTTATTTTTCTAAAATGAGATTTTGTTCTATGCTTCATTTCAGACGGGAGAGGGAGTTGGAAGTGCATGGCGAAACGCTTTTGTTTTTCTTTTTTTTTGAAGTTTTCATCACAAAAGGGGTAGGGGCTTGATGTTTTTTTTTATTATTGCATACCAAACATTAAACAATATGTCAATGTCAAATAATAATAATAGTAATAATAATAATAATAATAATAATAATAATGATACAATTCATGATTAACTTAATAAAAACAGATCCTCCCCTGTCTGGATTTGACCTCATGCACGAGCAATTTAACTTCGTCTTTGGAGAAACGTGGCGACCTTCCTCTCTCCGTCACAGGTTTCGGTTTGAGGATTTGGGATAGCGCAGCCTGCTCCTAAAGGCAATGGCACCTGGCACATTGATTGGTTTAACTGGCGTAACGCCCAAACCATGCCTATGCATAATATAACGGGTAGCGCAGGTGTTTTAGGGATATAGGCAGGTGTGCAAGATAGCAACTTTTGCAGGGGAACGCCTCTTACGCAATGCTAAATCCCCAAATAACGGGTTGAGGGACTCTGGCGTAAGATAGGGCCCAAAGTGTAAATTGTGAATAAAATCAAAATGCAATGACTTTCAAATCACTCCAGCCAGTATTTTATTCACAATAGAACAGAGATAACATAGCAAATGTTGAAACTGAGAAATTTTACAATTTTATCCACAAAATGGGCTCATTTAAAATTTGATGGCTGCTACAGGTCTCAAAAAAGTTGGCACGGGGGCCTGTTTACCATGGTGTAGCACCCCTCTTCTTTTTAACACAGAGTGGAGGCATCTGGGCATTGAGGAGACAAGTTTCTTGAGTTTTGCCATTGAAATTTGATCCCACTCGTTTGATACAGGCTTCCAGCTGCTGGAAAGATTTGGGTCTCCTTTTACGGATTTTTCGTTTAATTATGCGCCAAATGTTCTCAATCGGTGAAAGATCAGGACTGGAGGCAAGCAAGTTCAGCACATGGACTCTTCTACTACGAAGCCATGCTGTTGTAATAGCTGCAGTATGTGGTTTTGCATTTTCATGCTCGAATACACAAGGCCTTCCCTGGAATAGATGTCGTCTGGAGGGGAGCATATATTGCTCTAAAACCTTTATATACATACCTTTCAGCATTCATGGTGCTTTTTAAAGCATGCAAGTGTCCCACACCATATGCACTAATGCATCCCCATACCATCAGTGATGCTGGCTTTTGAACTGAAGGCTGATAACAGGAGGGATGGTCTTTCTCCTCTTTAGCCCGGAGGACACAACGCCCATGATTTCCAACAAGAATGTCAAATTTGGACTCGTCTGACCACAGGACACTTTGCCACTTTGCTACAGTCCATTTTAAATGAGCCTTGGCCCACAGAAAACTGCGGCGCTTCTGGATCATGCTCAACAATGGCTTCCTTTTTGCATGATAGAGTTTTAGGTAGCATCTGTGGATGGCACGGCGGACTGTGTTTACAGACAGTGGTTGCTTGAAGTATTCCTGGGCCCATTTAGTAATGTCAATGACAGAATCATCCCGGTGAGTGATGCAGTGGTGTCTGAGGGCCCAAAGATCATGGGCATCCAGTAAAGGTCTTCGGCCTTGTCCCTTACGCGCAGAGATTTTTCCAGTTTCTCTGAATCTTTTGATGATGTTATGCACTGTCGATGATGAGACCTTCAAAGCCTTTGCAATTTGACATTGAGGATCATCGTTTTTAAAGTATTCCACATTTTTTTACGCAAGCCTTCACAGGTTGGAGAGCCTCTGGCCATCTCTACTTCTGAGAGACTCAGCCTCTCTAAGACATCCCTTTTAATAGCCAATCATGTAACAAACCTGATGCCAGTTAACTTAATTACTTGCTAAATGTTCTTTCAGCTGATTCTCTTATATATTAATTGCTTTTTCAGCGCTTTTTTGCCTGTGTCCAAACTTTTTTGAAACCTGGTACAGCCAGAAAATTTGAAATAAGCTCATTTTGTGGATAAAAATGTAAAATGTCTAAGTTTCAACATTTGAAATGTTATCTATGTTCTATTGTAAATAACATATTGGTTCATGTGATCTGAAAGTCATTGCATTTTGATTTTATTCACAATTTACACTTCGTCCCAGCTATTTCTGAATTGGGGTTGTAGGTGAATGAACACCACTGTTGAAATGTTTTGATTGAGACTATGACTTGATATTTTGACCAAAACAGCAATTTGGTTATCAAGAACGGATGTCTTTGAATAATAATACTTAAGTGCTTTGCTAATTTTATATTAGTTATTAAATATTTATGTGAGTAACCTGTGTAAATCCCATCATGCCGGTGCAACCACTAAGGGGCATTTGGGTTTAAGAGGTTAAGATCAACGTTAACGGGGTGGGAAATGGGGCTGCAGAAGCAAAGTTCTTGACTATACATTTCCTGTGCTTACTGTAGTTGCATGTTGATTTAGGTCTTCTTCGAGAATAATCCACTGATGCAACAATCATTATTTGGGAGGTTTTTTCTCCTTTATTAGACAGTATAGTAGAGAGAGACAGGAAAGATGGGGAGAAGAGTGGGGATGACGAGCGGCAAAGGGCCCAGGCTGGCCTTGATCCCGGGCCGCTGCAGGAAGGCCATAGCCTTATACAGTATATAGTACATGCGCTTTAACTGGTGAGCCACTAGGGTGCCTGCAATGATTATTTTTAAAAGCAATCAAACCATGGCAGAGATTGTATCCAAAATCCTTTTATAAATAAGCCCCTATCCAAAATTCCCATTTGATTTGTCATTAAACTTACTCCCATATTAACTGAATAGATGTTTCTTAAACACAAAGCACATATTGAGGCCTGGCAATATATGCAGTCTCCACCTGCATATACATAAATAAAAAAATATTGCATTAAAAACGCAAAGTAAGCACAGTTTGTGCAAGCCTATTGAGAAAAAAAATGTTGAGTTATTCACTGACGGGCAAATATTTTCATTCAGATTTCCTGCACCCACTCTTTAGAGCATTCGTAGTGTCAGTAAGCCACAGCAGACCTTTAAGCTTGGGTTTTTTTCTTTTCTTTAATTTAAGGGGAGTGACAGCATTCAGTATAGAAGTGCAGGCATTGTTAAATAAGGAGGTGAGTCCCTCAGTGCGGAGATGGGGAGGAGAGGCCTCAATTTGTGTTCTCAAATCTTGAGAAACAAATTTTCCAAATATCAGAAAGCAGTTAAGGCATGAAGAGCAAAATTCTTTTCAACATAATTTCTGTCGGCTCAAATAATCCTACCGTTTCATTCAGTACCATTAATTCTGTCATCTGTCCCACCCCCAGTGCTAGCATAGATGTGTCCCCAGCTAAGTGCGCTGAATTTTTAAAATTCTTTATTAGCAAAGTTGAGGACATCAGAATAAACACTCCCTCACTCCCTTGATTTGGCTGTCTCACTGGTCTGTTCATAGAAATTGGACTGCTTCCAACCTATCACACTACCCTCTCTTACAGATATTGTTTCCATAATGAGACCTGCTAGTAGCTCCCTTGACATTGTCCCTACTGCCCTCCTTGAAAAAGATCTTTGAAATAGCTGGTCTCAGCATTATTTCTATTATAAATAGCTCCCTAGCCACTGGTACTATTCCCACCTGCTTCAAGCCTGCATTGGTCAAGCCTCTCTTGAAAAAACCCAATTTCGACCGTTCCTTGCCAAACGTAATCAGACCTATTTTTAAACTTTCATTTCTGTCTAAGGTTCTCAAAAAGGTTATTCTCAGTCAGTTGCTACCCTATCTACAACAAAACAACATCTTAGAAAGATTTCTGGTTGTAAGGCTTATCATACCACAGAGTTGGCCCTGTTGAAACTTCATAATGACATGCTCTTCTCTATCGACTCTGGAGACTGTGCCATGCTGATTCTTCTTGACGTCAGTGTGGGGTTCAACACTCTGGATCATGACATTTCAATACACTGTTTACAGTAGGCAGTTGGCGTTGATGGCATTACCTTGATCTGGTTCATATCCTCAAGAAGAGACGCTTTTCTGTTAACATGGGCAATTTTTCCTCTCTCCCAGCTAGTAACTCCTGTGGGGTCCCACAAGGTTCCATCTTGGGTCCCATTCTTTTTTTCTATTTATATGCTTCGATCAGGCCAAATAATTAAAAAAAATAACATCATCTTCCACAGTTACACCAACAACACACAGCTTTGTCTCCCCGAAACCAAACAACCATTACAATCTACTATCTCATGAACTGCCTTGAGGACATTAAGTGTTGGATGGCACAAAATTTCCCAATTGAATTGAGGAATAGCTGAAATCATCTTATTTGTCCCCTCAGACTCAATCAAAGTGATTACTAACAGTCTTATCAACCTGTCCATCCCAGTAAAACCCCATGTAAAAAACCTTTGCGTGATATTCGATTCTGCATTTAAGTTTTACAAGCAAGTAAATGCAGTAGTTAAAGCGCATTTCATCATATTTTCTCAAATAAGAAGAAATCTGATGTACGTTTGACCATACAGCTCATGAACAGTATCCTGCTAATTAAATGCCCCAAATTTGCTGCTTTTTCTCAAAAATGAGCCTTTAATTAGAGGTCTGAGATTTCCAAAGACAAAATGAAGATTGACTCTTTGCCAATTAGCGGATCTGACATGATGGGAGGAGTTCCAAGTCAAGCTGAAAATAATAGGAATACAAAATGTATTTTTGTGTAAAAAAAAATTATGTACAAAATTTTTATAAATTAATGAAAACAAATATTTTTCGCACCACAGAGGGAAAAGGAAAAACGCAATACAATCAGCCTGCAAGCATGGTGCACCGAATCTAGACACTACTTAGAGTTTTACTGGGCCACAACGAGGAAAGATATCCGAAAATAGGTAGCCTACGTACACGATGACAACACACGACCTTCATTCCACAATGTACACTCGACAAACAACACAGCCCATGCAGGTCAAATGAGGCCCTGTTTACACAGCTGGCTGGCAAGCATGCTCAAGCTTTTTACTGTTAAAGTAGTAAGTTACATGAGTAACAGTTGTCGTAGAAACTTGAATTTATTAATTTAATGGTGAATAACGTTAACTTGCTAGCTAGTGAATTATTCATCCTATTGACTTGAACAAACTAGAAGCTAATGCATTTTTCATACTCCAGTTGCAGCTCCTGGTCTCCTTCCGGTTTCATAATCAAGGCCCAAGTTTAGATTTTTCTCAAAGTATACTCGCAGTGGAAATTGATTTAGATTTGTTTTGAGTCATTTATTGCATAAAAGAGTCTCTACACTCATTTTAGGATGGGCTTATTAAACGGCGCCCTGGGCTTATTAACCTGCTTTTTAGAGTACAGAATAGACGGGGATAATTCGAGACCGGAGCAGTTAGGGCTCGGCTTATCAACTGATGGCTTTTACGATTACAGTAATCACTAACCCACAGTGATAACCAGACTTTTCCTTTGACTCGGGATCTGGCTGATAAAAGCAGTTAGATCAACGATTCTGATCCGGGCTCTGTGAAATCCGCTTGTTTCCTCTTCACAAAATACACCCATGCCTTTTGAATTGTGGGGTTTTTTTTTTGAAATTTACGGATCATGATGCCTCTGCTTGCATCGGCCTTATTGTTGCAGCTGCATACAAGGCAGATATTTTGCATGTTGCCAAGAGAATAATCCACAACTATGGATCACTGAGGCCAATGACGTTGACAATGTTTTCCCTGCCGCTGGCAAGATACCTTCCACGACATCATTGCCGAAGAAAGCGAAGGTAAATTCTTTTGAAGATGATCGCGGCTTATCGTGATAATAATATTGGTACACTCTTTTGTGCCTATCCCTATGTGTTGTGTGTTTGTGCTATGTGCTGTGTCGCTTGATGTTTATCTGGTGTTATTTGGATTTATGATTTTAGCTTCCAGCTCTGACCTGAACAGCACTATGGCCGACATGGGCTATTTTAACTATGCTTCATAAATAAATTTAATCAATTGAGAAAAACAGAAAACCATCTGATTTTCATTTTCAGCTTTCTGTTTTTAACCCCTTTGTGCAGAAGATGAATTTGGCTATCTCTGCATTACCCTATTTAATGCTTTACAATTCAATATTTGAGCATCTTAGAGAGAGGGAATATAGCTCAACTGAGAAAAAACACTTGCAGCCCTTAGAATTCCATTGTATTTCAGTTAATTTTCATGATTTTGGTTGAGAAAAAGGGCTACAAACATAAAAAAATCTTCATGATAATTCAGCATTGAAATTGAAAAAAATATATTACAGAGGATTCAAAAATGGCTAGGAGTTAAAACAATACATTTCTGGGATCATAAACTCCTAGACCACAAGTGGGTAATTTCATATGAAGTCGACCAGAGGTCCCCAGGTAACCGACTCAGGTTTGGCTCAAAGTTATTTTGGGAGTACTTCTATATCCACAATGAACACATGCAAAATTTTGGGTCCTACTCCAAGGGGTTGCCGAGATATGGCCCCCCAAAAATCACGGGCCATGCTACCTTTTTGCCCCCGTGAATGGCCAATATATTTTGTGGGGGTTTTTTGGTGAGAAAGGGGTTCATAATTTAATACTAATATTTGATATCGCAAATGCATATTCTGCGCATGCCCTAGCAACCTGTTGTGTCATCAGTTACATGGCTGCCGCCGTTGTATGTTATTACCAGAGTCACTGGCTCCAGGTATAGCAGCACAAGAACTTAAACTCTAAATTTTCTTGACTGGATGTACGCTTGATCCACCCGAATGATTCTCTGGGTACCCATCAAGGTAAGCCAAAAAATTACATATTTCATTTCATTTGGTGGAGGATGGATACAGAATTCTTTCTGATTTCATTTGATATTGGTGGAGGTTGAATATGGGATTATTTCTGTTGACCTTTGTCTGCAATGTGGCAATGCGAGCACAAACATATTTACAATCTATTAGGGAAAAAATTCCATGTTTGTTTTTGTTATCACTCAATCACCTAGCTAGGCGTCCTCTAACACAGATATTTAATATACAGATAACGATGACAACGACAATTTCCAGATGTGCCAACTGCACAAAAAACTGCAAATTATCATGCGATATTCGAGGTCCTGACTGTCCCACGTTGGAATTCAAGGATCGACCGACGGTGGACTAGACGGTCAGAACATAATTTACATTTTCAGAATCTAAAAATTTTCTCCCTCTGCGTGAAGCTCAAATCTTGAATTATAAAGCCTTACATAGGGTAATGCATAAACAGCCAGATTTGGCTTCTGTGCAAAGGGGTTAAATTAAAGTCGAAAGTCTGCATTTCAAGCATATCTTGATTATTACTTTTAAAATCCTTGGTGGTGGAGTATGAAGCCAAAACAATGTAAATTGCTCCACAGTGCTGATATTTATGGATCTAAATGTAATATGAATTAGAAGTTTGTTCTGTTTTATCATTAATTTGCACAACAGTACTGTTATAGGCATGGGACTCTGCTGGAGCAAAACCATTGGTGGAGGAACCACATTATGTTTGTTCAACTGTATCTGACGTATTCAAGTGAACGATTTTACAGTAGAAAAAAAAAAAAAAAAAAAAAAGAGTACTGAGATCCTCGCTAGCCACCAGGATCTTTGCCATTTATTCAATTCTTAATGAACATTTTCAACCAGATATAATGAGCTGGCTGAATACAAGCCTGAAAGAGATAGATGGTGGGATATTTATTGTCAGAGCTGTGTTATAGCCAGAAGTGTTACTTACTTGGTTTAGGCCGAGCCATGCCTCTGCTCCAGAAAATGGGGCAGGGCCATTTTACAGTCACATATAAACAGTGCTTCAGGATGTTTACTACTTATGTACTCCACTCTGCCCATTTCAGAAGATCTCCAGTGTGGTGCCGCCAGACGCTTGGAACTGTGCCATTGGCTCACATATAATGAGTGTAATGACAGCAGGCATCTGTGTTGCCGACTACAGCACGGGATTGTCTCATATGAACACAGAAGACAAAACTATGGAGCTGTTTTTAGCTCCAGTGCTTTGTCACATATTTGGAGCGTATGACAGTGTTCATGACCTGGATGAATCAACAGCACCTGAATCCATGGATTCTTGCCCAACCCAAACCCCAACCCCAGCCCTTCCAGCCCCCCTTCCAGCCCCCCCCAGCTAGCTACATTTGCACAAAGCATTGGTGCTACAGAGGTTGACAGTTTTGCAGCACAGGCCACAAAATTCTAGCACAATCACAAAATGTATGTTACAATTCTAAAAACAACCATACATAGTGTTACTCATCACTTAAACATCTATGCAATTGGCAAAGGACATGTTCTATACATGGCACACAAAATCCTAACCTTGACAACAAATGTTTTCAGCCAAACATTTAGTTTAATTCAAGCTTTCATTGACCAGCAGGGTTACTTAATTTGCGTGAACTGTCGTCTGTCTACAGTCAGCCGTACATTTGACCTATTACCTCCAGTGGTTCCAAATATTGATCATTGATCAAATTTGACAAAACAACTTAAGCAACATGTCTAGCAAATAAACTATTTTCGGACTGCATTTCAGCCCCGCACCCCAAAAGTGGGCTTGGCAGGGTGGTCATATCGTTAAAACTGATGTTGTCCATTTCAGACCTTTCTAATATAGATAAAGAGCTGAGATTTGTTATTTAAGTAGTACATAACATTTCTCAACATAAATATGATGGGTTTTGATGTTTGTTTGATAAATGGCCTTTATGTGACCTGTGACATTCCTTAACCCATAGACACTCATTTAAAAAAAACCATAACCTATAGTGGTCACAAATGTTAATAAAATTTGATGAAAATTTGCAAACAACATCTTGAGGACAAACTACTTTGGCATCTCATTTCAGCCTTGTACCTCCATCCTAGTTGGGTGTGGCAGAGTGGCAAATTATTTAACTTTCAGGTTCACTTGAACCTCTAGTCTTTATTTGCCCATGAAGGTAAGTTGTAGGGACATAGGTTACAGTATTTCACACTAAATGAGACAACTGCATTATATATGGACTCAAAATCAAAAGTAGGAATGTCCCTAATTTCTCCTACCAGCCCATCCATGAGAAAGAAAAGATAAATCAAAAACTTTATTCTTAGTGGTCACCCCATGAAGGAACTAAGGTTTGGGATGTAACTACAACACAAAGCATATGATATCCATCTCCATATTCTAAATCGTTTACATGCGCCGCTTCCTCATGAATATACAATAAATTTTTGAATGTACAACCTATTGATAGGATATTATAACTGCGTGCATGAACAGAGCAGCTCTTGCCTGCTGGCATTTAAGATCTGCAGATAGGGGTTAAAGGTTTTGTCAAAAATGATGCATGAATCATGTTGGAATTGCGCGCATTTTATGCACAGTATAGGGGCTCATAAGCAATTGGGCAAACATAATCATCAATTAAAATGTTGTTAACAATTGGTGGTAAACCTTTTGCAGTCAGTGACTGCCTGAACCCATAGACATCATCAGATGAGGTTTCTTTCCTTATGATGCTCTGTCTGACCTTAAATGCAGCCATCTGCAATTATTGCTTTGTTGTTTGGGCGTTTTGCCTTCAGCATTTGAAATGTATGCTCAGTTGGATTCAGGTCATATGATTGATTTGCGTGTTGTTGAACATTCCAATGTTTGAGGACTTTTTCTGGATGCCCTGGGATGCATCATCAGTGAAGCAAGCTAGGGTCCTTGGTTGCTTTTGGCCTCTCAACATTAGACACACTCGCCTATGCAACCCAGTTGGGTTGATCAGTAACCACCCTTGGATCAGCCTTCTCGATTCCAAGCCACCTGGTGGATTTCTCTAAGCTTCAATTGTGGATTGAATGGCCACCTCCATTATGGACAATTGACTGGCATGGCAGGCTAACATGCTCATAAGAATAGAAGAAAGTAGAAAATGGGCAAAAAACCTGAAAGAAAAAGAACTACACAGATTTCAGCCATTGCTCTACAAATTTATCTTTGTGTAGCAATCGTTGCTATACATCTTTATTCCAACATTTCGGACCCTGATATATTTTCATCAGTAGGCTAACAATAAATTACTTTCACTAAAAAATATAGTGTCTTTTGGCAAAAGTGGTTACAGTTAGCCTACTGGTGAATGCTGATTGTTATCTTGGATCACAGCTCAACCTGTATGACCAATCACAGGGCCAGAAGAATTTAGGCCATTCAAAGTTGTGAACGCTGATTGTTATCTTGGATAACAGCTCAACCTGTATGATCAATCACACAGCCAGAAAAATTTGGGCCAATCCAAAGTTGATACTCACAAAGTTGGTGGATTTAGCCCCTGACTGTTGCGTTGCTGTAATTTTGGGAGGCCCATGGGTAATACAGGCCGTTCAATTCAAGGTGAAAGTACAGAACTTAAAATGTCAGTTGACCAAAAGAGCTGAGCGAAGCTTTGTTTTACTAGCAGGTGCTGGGCTTCTCTACTGTTGGTCTCCATGTTTGCCGGAGACTGTGTGCAAACTGAGGTTTATCCTACATCAAAATCTCTAGAGCAGGGCAGCCTGTCCCAGGAGGTATACCACAGTGCTCCAGACTTCCCCTAAATGGTGGCATTTTGCCCCTAAAATTTGAGACAGTGCGAGTAAATTTTTCATCTACTTGCGCATGTGCGACCAGTAAATTTGCCGATTTTTTTTTTTGTTATTAAATATTTTTTGTTGCTGACAAACTTCTGGTCCACATTTCAGCCCAGCTGTTGGCCATAATGCACAAATGAGCTGGTTTTCGACGAGACGAACACCAAAGAAAAATGATGTGGGCCAATGTGTGTGAGAGCGGGGGGTGTGTGGGTGAATGACCACTGTTATTGGCTAACTAGCTAACTTTGGCGCGTTCAAGAACAGGGTAGGGCTATCTTTGTACAGATGTTGATGCCAGCGGACATGAAGCTGCAAATTTATGCATGCAGTTACAATATTCTATCACTAGATGGCAAACCAGGATCAGTTAATTGAATATTCGCAAGCAAGCCAGGCTGAAACACGGTTTTATGGATGAGTTCACTCCTAATTTAAATACAGGATTTCTACTTTTATTAAAGCATTTACATTGGGATATTGATACTTTTAGTTAAGTTAATCCTTAAAACATTGTAGTTTCTGCATTTATTGTCAAAGTATTTATCAGTAATACTGTGAAAATGAGAGGAAATGTGAATATTTATTTTGCAAGTCAATTTACACTGTGCGCCCCTAAATTTTCTGCTTGCGCCCCTAAAATTTTAAGTTAGGGGCCACTGTGCTCCTAGTAAAAAAAGTTAGTCTGGAGCCCTGTACCATCCTATAGGTTTTCACTCAGAGCCAGATTAATCTAATTTACAGATGATCAAGATCTCTTTCTATCAAATGAGGTGGGCGTTTTTATTGCTGGGATGAAAACACACAGAAAAGTTGAGCTGTAAAGTGGAATTGGACTGGCATGAGATAGTGACTCAGAGAAAACATTGGAATGCAGTCATGAGAAAAAGAAAGTACACCCTCTTTCAGTTCTATGGTTTCACTCATCAGGACATAATAGAGCTAGAGGCACTCCTAGAGTGCAAATCTCTGCCAAGGCAGCACAGTCCAAATCTTTGTGAGTGGGAGCAAAGTCCAGTAATCACGTGCCATACAATTTCAAGCTGCCGTGGCGGCCATGTTGTTTGACTGAACACAGTGAAAATCAATAGGGTCCATCCCTGAAGTAATAGTGACCCACCCACAAAATTTCAGAGATATTGGTTTATTACTTTTTTGAGTTATCTTGTTCACAAACAAACAGACAAACAAACAAACAAACGGCTCTGATCACATAACCTCCTGTCAACTTCGTTTGGCGGAGGTAAAAATCAGCCCGTCCTAATCAGGTCCTAAAAATATGTACATGTAACCTCATGTATAAAACAACAGACAACAGATTCCACTGTGCCATTATTTATTAAAAAAAAAAATCCAGCCAGACTGTAGAAGCCATGTGTGAAAAACTAAGTGCACCCTTACTGTTTCCATAGGAATTAAGAAGGTAATTAGCAGCCAAGGTGTTGCTGATCAAATGCACTTCATTAATTTATCATCAGCAAGTGTGACCACCTCTATTAAAGCAGAGGCACTGGTACTTTGCTGGTCTGGAGCATTTAGATGTGTGTTAACTCAATGCTGAGAGGGAGAGACTGTAGCAATCATCTGAGAGACGCAATTGTTGCTGCCCATCAATCTGGGGAGGATTATAAGGCCATTTCCAAACATTTTTAAGTCCATCATTCTACAGTGATGAAGATTATTCACAAGTGGAAAACTTTCACGTCAGTTGTCAATCTTCCCAGGAGTGGACGTCCCAGCAAATTCACCCCAAGGTCAGATCGTGCAATGCTCAGAGAAATTGCACAAAACCCAAGAACTACATCTTGGACTCCGCAGGCCTAAGTTAGCATGTTAAATGTTAAAGTTCATGACAGTACAATTTTAAAAAGACTGAACAAGTGTGGCTTGCTTGGAAGGGTTTCTAGGAGAGAGCCTCTTCTCTCCAAAGAGAACATGGCAGCCCGGCTTAGGTTGGCAAAATTGCATCTGAATAAACCACAATTTCTGGAACAATCTCTTTTGGACAGACAAGACCAAAGTGGAGTTGTTTGGCCATAATGCACAGCGTCACGTTTGGCGCAAACCAAACACAGCAAACACAGTGTATCAACACAAACGCCTCTAACCAACTGTCAAGCATGGTGGTGGAGGGTGATGATTTGGGCTTGTTTTGCAGCCACATGACTTAGGCACTTCGCAGTCATTGAGTCGACCATGAACTCCACTATGTACCAAAATATTCTGGAGTCAAATGTGACGCTATTTTAAAACAGCTAAAGCTTAGCTGCAGTTGGGTCATGCAACAGGACAATGATCCCAAACACACAAGGAAATCTATAACAGAATGACTGGAAAAGAAAAAATGAAGGTGCCGCAATAGCCATTTCAAAATCCAGACCCCAACCCGATTGGAATTCTGTGGTGGGACCATAAGAGAGCTATGCATGAACAAATGCCCCCAAGTATCAATGAACTGAAGCAATATTGTAAAGAAGAGTGGGCCAAAATTCCTCCACCACCATGTGACAGACCGATAAAATCATATAGAAGACAATTAGTTCAAGTTATTGCTGCTAAAAGTGGTTCTACAAGCTATTTAATCATGGGGTGCACTTAGTTTTTCACAAATTACTTCTGCATTTTGGCTGAATTTTGTTTTAGTAAATAATGGCACGGTGAAATCTGTTGTGTATTGTTTTACACCTCAGGTTAGATTTACCTAATTTTAGGAACTGATAAGGACCAGCTAATTTTTTTTAAAGAGCTTAAGACATGCACTGAGCAAGTTTATGAATTTAAAAGGGTACAATTAAAAGAATTCCCATCGCCTACCAAAAAAAAATATAGACAATAATTTTAAACAAAAATCGCTATTTTTTGTTACTTTCCCCGCCCCCCTCATTAACAAACATTCTGAGCAACACAGCGATTCTGGCAGTCCCCTGTGTGGTCACGTCATTAGTAGCAGAAGGTGGGCGATTGTACATCCAATAATGATGGTATCCAAGTCAGATTTCGATGGTTCCTCAGAATTTTCAATTCAATCTGTCCATTTTGATGAAGAAGAGTACTTTTTTATGGAAGATGAGGAAACTCAACATAAAGCTGCTTTCACACCGGACGCGACACGAATTTTTTCGCACGACAGTTTACATTCAAAGTCAATGCAAAGACGCGAATACGTTTCGAATGTAATCTGTCCTGCGAAAAAATTAATTTTGAGTCCGGTGTGAAAGCAGCTTAACACGGGATTCAGAACCATACAGATTCCAGCCTTACTTGAGCAATGAAGACAGCTAATTGTCAGTGTCTCCGCCTGTCCCAAACTGTACAACACTTACCAACGAAGTAGCGGAATGATTATTATTCCGGTTCTACAATTGTTTCTGTGCACGGCGTGTTGGATAACCAGCCTTTTCAACCTTAAGTGAGTTCAATAGACCTGACGTTTGGTTACCTTACCTAACAAGACCATATATAATATATTAGGTTAAGAATAGCGTCAGTGGTGGTTGAACTCAGGCCTGATCTAGCCAGTAGTGAAATGATAATGTTCGCGGCTCTATTCATTTCTGTGCACTGTGTTTCATGAGCTCTCGAAACAGTGGGTCTCATTCATAAAACGTGAGCAGAGCGAATTTGTGTGTAAACCGTTCGTAGACGTAAATTTACGTGAATCTCGCATTCATCAACATTTAAGTAGCTCAGATCTGTTCGTAGCTACTAACAAAATCTACACATGCTTTCGACCGTGTGTAGCGCTGGTGTAAATTTACGAACACATATAAATAATGCTTGTCACCATTGTAAATTACAATTTTAATTCATATTGCGCTCTGTTATGTAAATAATAGGCAGATGCCTTTGAAAAACGTGATATAGGCATATCCTAAACATGACAAACGATTAGAAATATAAAACATTTAGTTAGTTAAATTAATTGGCAATGGGTAGGTTTAAGATCCAGATTAGGTTCATGTTTGTGAATGATCTATGTGAATCGACTCAATAGATTACACGTTCTTTCTACATGTTGAATGATGATAATTTAAAAAAACTAAACGAAGAGGCTATTCCTGTCCGAAAAAAGATGGATTATAAAATGAAATCTCTTACTGGCCCAACTCGGGGAAAATAGCAGAAGTGCTTCTCTGATCCGCCCCACCGTGGTGCGAATAGCAGAACTGCTTCTCTTGTCGGCCCCTTTGTGGGGCAGATAGCAATTCTTTCCCCCCAATTCAGTTGGCCTTCGAATAGCCACTTCCAAAAAATAAAAGTGGAGGCATTTTGCTGTCTCCGTCAGGTATAATTCCTGACAGAGAGGTCTCCCCAATTATGCCAGCGACCTGTCTGCAGTTAATAGTTGTGACTGTGAGCCTCCTCAACCTGCGGCTGATGTGCGCTTATGCGTTTCTTTGCCTCTAGTTTCATGTGGAACCATTTACGCTTCACCTCGGACATAGTTCTTTGGACTACAGAGACAACATTAACGGCATCTGTCACCTCCCTCCAAGCCTTCGTTTTGCCTGTCCCTGTCACACCACTGCTAATTGATGAAAATAAAATGTGTTTTTTTAACTCAACTTCACTCAGAATAATCTCTATCTCTGCTTCAGAAAAGTTCTTTCGTTCTCTCTCGTTTTGCTTGTGCCATGACTGACAGGTAAGCCGGACGCATCAATCTACACCTCCTGTTATGGAGCTCATTGCCAATTCATGGGCGGAGATTTATGCAAATAGCTGATTACCGGGAGCGCGCTGTCACTTTACGATCGTTTGGCATTCATGATCTACACACGTGTTTACGATCAGATCTGAGTTTCCCGAACACAGTTTCACGTGTTCCTGAATCCGGAGTAGGTTTTTAGTAGAGTAGGCTTTATTGTGTAAATCTGTTCGCAGATTTACGAACGTTTCATGAATGAGACCCAATGCGTGTGAGCCGTACCTCGCAGCTTGCAATTATTAGCTAGTTAGCGAGCGAACACGCAGTGCGCAGAAATATAGAGTCGTGAATGATATCACAACATGTGTAAACCATATCTTGCAGCTTGCTATTATTAGGTCGCAAGCTAGAAAGCACACAGTGCACAGAAATAAATAGAGCGCCGTGAATAGCATCATTTCACTACTTAGCTGGCTAGATCACACTGAACAGTGAGTTGGCTGGCTATTGAACTGACAGTGCAGAGAAACGATTTGGGTTCCGCAAATAATAATAATGATATGTAAAAACATGAATACTCGAAATGTTGGCCGCATATCGTAGGTTTCAGTGACCCGGGCTTGCCTGGGCCAGCAAAGTCGGCACTAGTACGTTGCACTTGTTTTGTCCATATTCTCGATATCTCTGCATCTTTCGGCCACAGAAACATTCCATGGCCATATGCATGCGTTGCACTGCATCCCCACACTACACATCGCTTTCCGTTCACTCTCTGTGATTTTTGTTGGTCCATTCTTTAAGATATTCTCCGTCCAGACCAGAGTCGTGAACTACAGCTAACCACCTAGACACAATCCATGTACAACTTATGAAACCCTGCTCTCCCAACCATCGGGCATCTCGTAGGCTAGGCATCATGGGCAGGTGTTAGGAATGAAGGCATGCAAGTTACCATTACAAATGAACTGCCCTTCTCTTGGCAGGGTGCTGCTTGCTTGTTAGGACCTCTGTGCCCTTTATCAGGATAACCACTTGCTAGACGAGACTGCTGGGCCCTTTTTCATACCCAAGCACCATACCCTAGGGAAATCCTAGAATTAACACTGAAGCCTGCTCTCCAATTCTAATAGTAATGCAAAAATGCAGAGAATTTGTCATTTTCTGAAACTCACCAACAGTACAAAACTGTACACTGTACTGACTACTGGTAAAAGTCTTGCATGTTGACACAATGCTGCAATCACCACCAGCATTCTTTTCCAATTTACAACCAACCCAGCTTTATACCAAAGAGATTACAAATTTTATGTACAACTGTGCATGTACTTTATACATGTCAAAAGATAGAACTTTGGTATATGTCTGGGAATATGGAATGTTAGGTCGGAAGAACATTAGTTCTTTAGAGCACCACCTTTGGTCAGATAGCTATCTACCCAGCATAGTACCAAGCTAAACTCTTCATTTTCAGAGAAAACTAGCTGTGTGCATCACAATTCAAAAACAATTTCTTTGGTACTTCGCTGGGGATGGCCATTACTTGCATCCAGCGTACAGTGCCCCCTGGAGGCGAATTTTTCCGACTTTTGATGTTTAAAATCACCTACACTGAAAATACTACCATTGAGATTTTACTAATGCTGTAATGTACCCCAAAGGTACTATGTATCCAGAGAATTTCAGATCTTGATCTTGCTGGGTAAACAAAATAATGCCACCTGAACATAGGCACAATCTGCTATGAAATGGACCATTTTTAGTTTTCCTCCAACTTTTCGGCTCCGTCTAGCTTGAAAGCATGGATACTACCAAAGAAATGTTTGGCATTCTTGAAAATAGAGTTTCAAAAGCACAACAAACAGCATTTTCCTTCACAGTACAAATCTGGGTTACAGAGAAAATATACCGCAAACGTGCACCAAAAATGAATTTCAACCATCTTTCTGGCTGTCCATTGCACAAACACAGCAAGATACCAAAGTACTATTCACTGAAAATGATAATCTTGTTGTGTGTAATCACATAATAAAGCATTCTAGTTTGGTATATGTCTGGGGTATTATTTCATTCCCATTCCCATTTTCAATTTTTATTCTTATTTCTCAAATAATTCTGGATCGATAACGCAGTTACCCAGCTTGGCGCTGATGTGGTGCTGAAGTCTAACCGGACTTGAAGTGTCATAGGTCATGATAGAATTATAACATATTTGGTACTGTGTACCCTTAAGTCATGATAGTTGATGTAAAATGTGGTGTCAACAGCAAAACTGAGCCACTTAAGTGGATTCCAGATGGCGCTATCGGCAGGCAAAGTGAAATGCGGACCTAAAAATTCAGCTTTTTCTGTGAGACACCCGTATCTACCTATGTGCCAAGTTTCATTTAATTCCAGGGGGGTCAACTGCGCACCGAATGTCAATCTCTCCTGGAATGGCCCCTGAAAAAAAAAGGCCGGAAGCTACTGGGGCATTTCAGTCAGCTCTGTAGCAGCGTGTTTTGCAGCAGAGAGCGTTTCTTCTGGAGGGACTTCGAGCAGTTTTCCAACACAGACCTTTTAAATGCGCATAAAAAAACAATATGATTCAGGCTACAACATTAAAATAATGAAAAAACAATAATAGGTGCACTTTAAAGTACCATAGGCCCCAAAATTTGATGAAATAGCGCCCGAAAGAGTAGCCCAGGAAAATGAAAAAGGAGTCTCGGAAAATTCAAAAGTAGCCCCCAAAAATTTATAAGCATTTGTAAAAAGAGCCCTGGAAATGAAAAAAAAAATGTTTTCACCGACGCGGGGGCTCTGAAATATTGAAGAAATGGCACACAAATGAACCAAGCTATTGAGTTGCATGAGAGTAATTTTGGTTAACAGCAATAGCAAACAGCAACAAGGAGTATGGACAGCAACCAGCAACTGAGCTAGCTGTTTAAATGCATTGCTCCCAAACCTTACGCACAGATTAGATGCAGCCTGTAATCCAAACATAATCCAGCACACATAAATCAAATGCAACTAAAATCCAGGAAATTTATCTAGAGCGTCAATCTCCCCTGCCTTAATCAACTGTACAATACACTATTTGGAAATATACGGCTAAACACTATCAAAAGCGTTTATGCCAAAATCAAACGCTAAAATGCTCTATAGATTTATAATTTCTCTCAATTTTGTGAACGTTGACCACTTTTTCTTAAATTTTTTTTGCTTGATACGTCACGTTTTAGCATAAGTGATCGTTTTACTTAAACAGCTTGCATGAAAGTTTTTTTCAACAGTAAAATTTGCTTTCACTTTGAATCACATCACATTTGACTATACGTAGGTATCGCGTGTACCGTACTGTGCAAGTCATGTGTAAAACAATTCCATAAAGCAAATATGCTTTCAATAAATTAAAATCAAAATATATCTTAAAGTTTACAGTAAAGCCATATGCAGCTAAATACTCAATCAAATCAGCTGTTACTGTGACCAACCTACATATTTTGGTGCACTTTCATGCAGTTTATCATTGTCTTGGAAGAAAATTGTTTAGTGAGTTGGGCTAAGCATTTCGGAGAACCTGCCTACAGACTGTCCCACTTGCATGTCTCTTCCAGTAATTTCAAGCAGCTTTGATGGTGGCGACATCTGGGCTCCATGGAAGCTAAGCCAACTGAAGTGCGCTCTTTTCTACTAAAAGACTAATGAAGAAAACAAAAAATACAACTTTTAAGAACACATTTAAGAATCCCTAAATGCCTAAATCTTTTGCAGGGTGTTGTATATTGGATCAGGAATATGCACAGTTTTGCAATACGCATCATATTGTGACCCTCGTATCACCTGCGAATACCCAGCCCGACAGAAGACAAAAGCAAACATTTGGAAAATACTCCAAAAATTCCTGGAACCAAGGATAAGCATTATTTCATTCCTTTAGGTACATGCATGCTCACAACAGTTAGAGGCAGATCATAATTGTCCTAAATATATAAAACATGAGGACATCAATGTCAAATTCAAGCATCCTCATGGACCAACACAATTCAAGTTTCAAAGGACAAATCGAGACTGGAGCGCACTGATAAATTTACAACCTTAATAGTGAAAACAGCCTAACGTTTTGACGCTACGTTGTCTTCATCAGAGTCAAACAGGACAAAGACATGAGGCAAACAATAGTGAGCCTAAAATAAGTGTACAATTGTCATTGGTTTGACAGGATTTCAAATCTACTGTATGATGGATCTCGCAATGGGAGTCAATGTCCAAGGGCCACTCCCTTCAGAAGGGGCACACATAGTTCACTCTCAAAGTTAACAAGGACTGGTACAAAACAATGAGTATAAGTAGATGAGTGGAAATGTCACAGTAGCCTATTACACATGATAAAGGGTGAACATCATGTACAGACAGGCAGGTGGACATCATGTAAGAGCAAAAGAACAAAATTACACTGTCCTCTATTGAAGCGCCCAAAAAAAAGAGGTAAAAATAGGCATCAAATATAAATTCTTAAAGGAAGCATGACACAGTCAATTCTTAATCAATGCCACTGTGTTCTGTGTAAATCCAATATGCTTTTCTGCAGAGCATTGTGTTGATAATGTCACGATTCTAGGAGAAGGTAAGATCTTTACTATTCCCCAGAACTATAATGATGCTGCAGAGTCATGTTTAGCCTGTGCATAATGTCGGGCAATAGCATGATCCACATTGCACATATTGCAGTCTCCTGTTCAGAGAAGCAAATCTTCAAAGCTCTTTTTGCTTGTCTAACATCAACCAGACCACAAGGAGATTTAAGAATATAAACAACGTATCCTGCTGTAATTAAAGAAGGTTTTAATAGAGGATTGTTTGCCATTATGTGGATGTGTGCAGTACTCGGTGTCGGACGAGTTAGAGCATTGTGCACAGTGACCACAGCGAAGGAAACCTGCAGGTCGAATAGACAACCACGAGATTGACACTAAAAAACCTTGCTCTGAGTCAGTAAATTTTAAATCCTGTCTAATCAAAGACAACTGCACACTTGTTTAAGGCTCACTATGTTGTTTGCCTCACGTCTTTGTCCTGTTTGACTCTCATGAAGACATGTTAGTCGAAATGTTAGTCTGTTTGCACTGTAAAGGCTTTAAATTTATCTGTGCACGCCAGTCTTGTTTTTTTCCTTTCTAAGTTTGTTGTCCATGAGCTGTTTAGCACCTGATTCTGCAGATTTTTGCGGAAAGATGCACAGTGAACCTTCTTTTTACTATTCAAGATTCACTGGCCCCCGAATAAAGGAAGGCAGTAAACTCAGTCAGATTACGAGCTTGGCAGGGTTACAAAGTGGTGTAGAAGCCAATGATTCTCACAGTGGCAGAACCAACACCTTATTAAAGGGTTATTTTTAGACAAAAATTGACAGAAAATACTAATCAATTTTTTACTAAGGGCATGCTAGTACTGTGATAAAAATACAAGCATTTGCAGCACTCATTAAGAGCTTTTCAACAATATAGGCTTTATTTAAATCAAAAAATGCGCAAATGATACAAAAGCAGCCCAAAATGGGTGGTGCCCCGCAGTAGACCACATGGCCAGAGAAAGTTGGTGGCCAGAAAAAGTTCTTGACCAATAAAAATGCCATCAAGCGGGTGTGAAAGGGGACCGCAAAATATACTGTATATTTTGAAAACGGCAAGTAAAGACCATTTTTGACGGCCTGTAAAATCACAATGAAAGGGAGAAAACATAATTAATCAGCCTCTACCCGGACAATAGTTCTTGAAAAAAACAAGTGATTAGGTTTATTACTTACATGGGTACAGCCCACTAAAAACCGCAAAAATGCCAGTGTTCACCCACCAGAATGCCACACCCCCCCCCCAAAATAGAAACCAATGGGCCAATTGACTGGAAACTTGGTATTTTTTCATATGGCATTCTTAGCAACATTCTGTTTAAGTTTGAAGAAAATTCATGTTTATGCCCACAGAAGGCTTGGGTGATATCATATGGAATGACCCAGCAGGATGTTTTCAAATTCTTTGTCCTTAATCATGTATATCTTGCACCCTTGCAAGGTCATATATCAGTTTAGGCAGAATGGCTCCACCCCACCTCGAAACCAAACTGGTGCTGCACCTCAAGTGCCTTTTAACAAGGTACGTCAGTCAGTCAGTCAGCCAATCCGAAAAAGGCCCTCATAAGCCGTACTCCATGGGTCAGAGAAAAATAGGCCAGTTTTCTCAATTTCAGAAAGTTAACATGACTAGTGTCTTTTAGGATCACAGAATATGTTCTGTTCATGTGCAAGGGGATATGCAGTCTGATCTTCCAGATCTATCAAAAAGGCAGAGAGACTAATGTACAGGCTAACTGGCTGTCTGATCAACAGACTGGCAAAAAAGCCTGACATGCCTGCATTATACAGTCTGACAAACAAAGAAATTGACCCGTCCATAGCAATGAACAAACCTGATGAAACAACCACCATGGCCATTGTCAGACAGCTGTTATTTTATTTGTCTCACAAGCATTTTTATTACTGTGGAGCTAATAATAATACTCTCAAGGCCATAACGTGGCAAAGTTGATCTTCATCAGGGCACAGAGGAGCAAGGTTTAATTGGAAGTGTAAATTAATTTTAGGAGCATGCCCCCCCCCACCACCACCCCCCTCAGGCAGGGAGATATCATTTTCTGCGAGGGCGCAAGGTCTGAGACTGGAGATGATAGCTTTTTTATGAGTTTATGTGTATTTTTAGATGGCACTTACAGTCAAAGACCACACTGGGAATTTTTAATCACCCCATCTCTCTTTCTGTGTTTCTCTCTCGCTCTCTCCCTCTCTCGCGGCTTAATAGTTCTTTGCCTAGAATAGATTGAAATGGCTAATATCTGGCCTGAAAACAAAACGTGATGGAGGGACAGACATACAGACAGGAGGACAGACAGAAGTATGAAAAGGCATATGCACATAAGAAGATGTAATTAAATAGTAAATTTTGTCGAGAAAAATTGATCAGTTTAAGAGTTCTAGCCCAGAAAAGAAGCTTGATGGACGGACAGATTCATGGACACGTGAAGGGACAACGCTCATTCCTATACACCTCCTCTATGCACCAGAAACGATAACAAAAAGAATGACGTATTTCCAGTCAAAACTGTGGTATCCCCAGCCACGAACTGGAAGGGGATATTGCATGGTCAATCAAAAGATAATTTCTTGCTCTACACGGGGCAACCCATTAATTTTTAGTTGTCCCTCAAAAGTTGAGGTCATTTCTCACAAAAGTGACTCAAACAACCTATGAGCATTTCAAAGCATTCGATTTTATTTTATTTAAGATTGGAAACAAATTGTTGGATAACAAAATCATGATATTGACCGTTGTATTTTTTAAATCAAGCAAGAAGGGAATGAGAGCATGCTGTAAAAAAGAGCCTTGACCACAATGTGAACTGGTTGGTTACTCCAACTCTTGCGGACCTTGCTCTTGTGACACTTAAACCCCAAACGCAGATGCCAAATCAAGCCAATCCGTGCCAATTGTGCATGATCTGTATTTAAGGCTTTATAACTCAGAGTCAGATTGTCAAAGAGACCGGAAAAAATGGTTTCAATGAAGCAATACACTTGGATCATTTGGGGGAAAAAATCTAATTTCCATTTATTCTCATATTTTTGGGATGAAAAAAGTGCTGCAAACACAAGGAAACTTCATGAAAATCCATCACTGAAGTTTTTTTTTGCAATGCAATGCTGAGAAAAAAAGTAGTGATGTGCATGTGATGCACTGCGATGTCTCCCGCCCCCAGATCCCAGAATCACCAAAATAGTAACAGGCACCAGTTATCCACGAGTCCCAAGCACGAACCAAGTTTTGTGAAAAAATTTCAAACAGTTTCCAACATATTGCCCGGAAAACAAGTTGTATTGGATTTGACAGAATTACAGAATCATGGAGGGAGGGTAAAACAGTATGTCGTCCAGTTTCGCGGGGGACATAAAGAGCTTAAGGGTAAAACAATTAGGGCTGAACCCATTCAGTCACCCAGTAGATTGTTCGGTTGATGGACTGTTTTTCGACCAGGATTTGTTTTGGTCAAGCAATCGCAAATAATCTCATGGAATGATCCATTCTGGGATGCTGTGGTATATGGCAGTGACAATCCTTCACTCTTAACAAGGGCAATGTTCTCTTTGAATAAGTTGTAATTGGCAATTAATGTAAGATTCATATTGTGAATAATTCGGCAAAAATAATAAAGGCAACATTTTAAAAATTAATGTTTTAATACATGTAAAACATGTACACCCACTGTCATGACTATATTGGATCTTATAGGCGCGCGAATGCGCAATTAACTTGCCTAAGATTTGCCTCGGGCTACAGTCAGGATTAGTGATCTGGGCATACTTTAATTGCTCATTTCGCTATAACCTTGCAACCTAATATTAACCCCTTAAGCCCTGAGCCTCTTTTTCGAAAATGTCAAGCCCAAAATGAAATGAGTATATCTCTGCAATTATTTGGTCCATTTGAATGATCTTGGTATCATAATAAAGGTAAAACCATTTGGGATTTCTGCCATGGTGTAAAAATCAGTGTATATGTCACTGAGTCAGAGTAAATGAAGATGGAACACAGTATAAATCAAAGACCTCATTTTGCACCAAACAAAGTTTTACTTCTATCCCTTCTAAACTTAATTACTTGCAGTCTGAACCCTCTAAAAATTTACATCACAGAATCTCACCATTATCTGTGCAAAAGTTTATCCTAATCAAGTAAATCAGAACAAAATTAGAGAAGAATGTCTGGGTGGCTTCTCCAAATTGGCAATTCAGGTACCTTGTGTGCCAAATCAGATTTCTCAGATATTAAACTGTAAAACTCATCTAATTTCACTTATATGTCACTACAGGCATACACTCCACCCAAATACAACCAGTTTTAAATTTTTAGAATTTATATATTTTTTCCATTATTATTTCTGCTAGTCCTATAGCTTATACAATTTCCCATTCAAAGACAATAAATACAAAGAAAATGAAGTTTGGCTCCACTGAAGCAGATTTATTTTTTTAAAAAAAAGCAAATTAATAAGATTATGAATACAAAAAGGGTAAAAAAAATGGGGAAAAAAAGTCAAAAGAATAAAAACCCCAGCAATTATTTATACAAGCAGAATTGTACTATTGTCTTACTAAAGCACGCCTGACCAGGGACTCGAACGCTGGACACCTGCACTGTAGCCCTACACCCTAACCACTAGGCTATACCATTTGACAATGATGCAGCTCTCAAATTGCCCATATAAAGAATGAGTCAAAAAAAAACAAGCCACTCACCTTGTTTGTACTGTTGTGCCCTCAGTATTCACGCGTTTCTGTCAGAAAATGACTTTGAAAACGATGGTTGAATATTTAGCGGATAATTATACTAAAAATATCACAAACAAACCTGTTAAGCATTTATATTTTCGCGCTATTTAAGTATATTCAAATGGCCCATGGACTTGGTTTAACACACTGGGAATGCAAGGCTCTAGCTCAGGCTAGCTTTGTGCGATAAAGGTGCTTTAGGTTCATTGGAAACGTCAGAAGCCATAGAATCAAATGGCTACCGGCAAAATCTTACTGACAGCATCGCAAGCCGATCACAGAGAGGAAAATATATTGCAAGTAAGCTGAATGCTGAGGAACTGAGATCTTTGAAGCAATGCTCGAGATGAAAAACATGCTTTGAGACTCGCAGATCTAGTTTCGTTATAAAACGGGCACATTGAGCTAACAATAGCAAGCGTGGATTTACCCTCAAACAGTTTTTTTTATTACAAAATATCAAAGGTAAGAAATTTCTTTGCTCATCTCTGTAGACTGTAAAGTGTATGCCTGCTGTTCTTTGAGTGTGGTGTCGGTTTAAAATGACAGGGCTCATATTGTTGGATTCTTTGGACTTTCCCCTTCCACTTGAGGTATCATTTTTATGCATAGCACAAATTCAGGAAAAATTCTAGCGATTCAGCGCTGATATGATTTTATCCTATGTTTTGCTACATGCTTATTTACTTGCTTGGTGCTTGAATTGTGTTCGGTTGAGGTACAATTGGTCTACATGAGCTTTTTACCTGGTTTCTTCGCAAAATGTGGATATGCCACATGACAATGTTGCGATTTGGAAACATGCTGTATTTATTATGCGTAACCACTGCCCCCCGCTACCGAGCCGTAGGGCTTAAGGGGTTAAAGAAAAAATCTAAAGCATGGCAGCATCTTGTTTTAGTCACAGAAAAAAAAAAAAAAAAAACTGGATTGAATTTGCAAGCAATGTTGAACTTATCTTAGTTCAACAACAAACGAACTATCACCTGAAAACAGAAAATCAGTCTACATAATATTCTTTCTGTGCACACACGTTTCATGTGCTTTATTGGTGATCATGTATGACTGTGTTGATATGTGTTAGCTATTTGTAATGTGCACTGAGTTTTCTATTGCCTACTTAATTTGAAACTGTAAGTGGTGAATCCAAATTACATTGTGGGTCCCACTGCAACTTCAGGTTCAAAGCAAACTTGGAGCTGAAGCCTGCCACTATCTCAGAAATAAAACAATGAAAGACAGCTGATTTTGGACATCCGAAGCCAGTCTGATTAACCTAATCCATAGAAGAAATTTAGAGTCACCGAATCAAGTAAAACTTTTTTTTGGCATGTTTATTAGCACAATGCAGTTACATCATATAGAACTTCACGTCATGAAACATTAACCATGCATACGTATCAGGGCTCGCGAATTCACTGTTCTGAGCGCCTGGGACAAGTAAAAATTTTGTCGGACAAGCAGAAATTAAGAGGCGCTTGCCCGACGGGCTGGCTGAAAATTTCACGCCACATAGTAATGTATTTCAGATCTTAACGTTTTATTCACTGTACCAATGTGGCCACTAAATTCATTTGAAATAAAATCCGATTTGTTGCTGAAAACCTATGGCCTATTTCACAATATTTTAGGCGTGACTGTCACAACTTTCCAATTACCGGTTGCCAAGTGCCATGTAGCCAAACAGCGGGATTTTGATCCACCGCGGTCCAGTTTGGTTGGTGCAGGCATTAGCAATGATTTGACTCCCAACCATCAAACAGGGGAATAAAGGCATACATGCGTGCAGCTGGCGCTAGGAATCACGTCAGACGGCCATTCCATTGAACGGTCACTCACAAAATCACTTTCTCGGAACATGGTTATAATGTTTGAGTGAGAGAGGCGAAACTTTTATCGACATTTGTTGTTGCTTTTGTGTGTTGTTGTTGTTGTTGTTTAAAAAGGCCCACAGCAAAGTGAATATATTTATTTAATATTAAAGTTATTCATCTAAAGCCGTGTTCTAGGTTTCGTTTCAATCGCCTCAGAACCGAAACGACAGGCTTGCGGTTACATACGAGGGGAAGAGAGTAGTGACGGCCACATGGACAGAGGGGGTGACCGGGCAGTGTCTGCGGACTTCGAGTGGGTGTGGGACTATGAATGCGAGCATCAAACTCTCTACCCAGCAATCTTACGGCTATACGACGGCGCGTTTTCTATTAAAACCAGTAACACACAGGCAGGAATATGCTGTGATGTTGCACTTGAGGAAGCCAATCGGCCACTGTCAGAGCAACATACAATTTTCAAAATGAGACATTGGAGCCAGAGACCGAATTAATGCGGACTTATAAAACACTTTGAAAAATACTTCGATGACTGATTATACTTAATAAATATTAGAAGGAAGTTGTTTATGTTCATTAGAGAATGCGCACCATGTCAAAATATCTAGCAAAACAAGACAACCCGTAAGATAAAATGCTTCGTTGTCATTTCACTTCACGACATGAGTCCGAGGACTTACGGGTGCTGGTTTTAACCACTCACTGCGCATCCCCAATTGCGCGCCTGATGCTCATTCATTCATTCATTAAGAGTTAAATGTAGCTTTCATAAATATACCACCTAAGTCGTTACAATCTGGTAGCTAAAATATATCTGATTTTTTTTTTTTTTTTTTTAAGAGTTGTATACGTGCCGCTTATTGTCGGTCAAAAGGGATTATGAAGCATCTATAATTGTTTTTTTTTCTTCCTTCATCTAGAGTCAAAAGACCGTAACGTACGTCAGTGTCTCCAACGACCGAATTAAAATTTTATTTTAAACGCCATTCCAAAACAGAAACAAAATGGAAAGCCATAAGGTTGTAAATGATTTTTCACGAAGAACACGACCATTTTCAACCACTCACAAGATTTAATTACACAACCCTCCAACAATTGCTGAATATTTCGATCGTGTGCCTTTGTAAAATTTCAACAGTTGGTTTGACCAGCAGACGTTTGCAACGGGACGTCAGTATAGCCAATGTTTTACCGATATTCTGATGAGTGTGCTCGCACATCAATGACCAGAATATCATGTAGAACATACTAATGTCCATTAAATGGACAAAGTATAACAGTAACTTATGCCCCATTTCTACTACGTGGTACCGGCTCTACCCACTTTTTTCATTGTCTAAGTTGCATAAAAGGGAGTAGGGAGAAGTCATTAAACGCTAAGTTTTATTTCGTGCATTACATGTAGGCCTACATATTATTACTGAAATTCTATTGAAATAAACAGATGTTCCGTGATGTGAAAGAATGCATGGTAATAATGAACGTTCGTTGGTGTTGATGAATAGCCTATGCATCGTAATCCAAATTTCCTTTATGAAAATGCCGCCTACATTAATGATTTTCTCCTCGCTAATAATACACTTTTCGGTGCTGATGATTTTTTTTTTTCTGTTCATAATGAACAGCAAAAGTTGTAAAACTTTTTCAAACGGAACCTGATATGTTGGTTACGTGGTTGATGAAACTCATAGCGCATACAAATGCATGATGATTACCATTGACGTAATGTGTAAAAACACCACTTCAAAAAGTGACTGCGATGGCATGGCACGTTTGTCTGAGTGGTAAAGGTTCAACCGCATCCAAAAAGGGGCATACAGATATTTTAAATAGTTTTGTGCAACCACGTCGCTATGATGACCAGCTACACTGGGGCAGTACTACCCTCTAATGGAAAACGATCCCCCAGAAAAGTACCCGGCAACAAGGCGGGCGGAGTAGAGTAGAGAAGAGCTGGTACCACGTAGTGGAAAGGAGGCATTAAGGCCGAATTCGGCGAGGTCTCGGGCAAAGAGAAAACTTTTCGGACAACCAGGAATTCACTTGCGCTTGCCCGATGGGCTACCGTTCATTTTAGAATTTTGCGAGCCCTGCGTATGCCATAGAGACCCATTTATGTTCACTCAGCACTGCAATTTGTAAGTTGGGATTTGAGGCATTGTGTGTGATTTTGTTTTACCCTATTTATTTTGTTAGAAATTTCATTGATTAGTCATTTTTACCTCTGCCAAACGAAGTTGGCAGGAGGTTATGTGATTGGTGCCATTTGTTTGTTTGTTTGTCTGTTTGTTAGTGAACACGATAGCTCCAAAAGTAATGAACGGATATCTCTGAAATTTTGTGGGTGGGTGGCTATTACATCAGGGATGGACCCTATTGATTTTCGCTGCGATCAGTCAAAAAATATGGCCGCCACGGAAGCCATCTTGAAATCTTATGACACGCGATAACTGAACTTTGCTCCCACTCACCAAGATTTGGACTGTGTTGCCTTGGCAGAGGTTTGCACTCTAGGAGTGCCTATAGTTTATTAATAGTATCTACTTAATATTGTTCGCACACTTCTACTGGTTTACTCAAACGGTGCACCTGTTTTGGTAGTCCATTGGAAAGGTCTGTAACGTCAAGTGTTATTTAAGCACAAATTAAATACTAAGAATTGAACAAAAACAAATAATGGTCTAAATGGAAAAAAAACTTTTTGATCTAACTCGTTTGAATTTTATTTCCACTTTGCATCTATGTGAGAGACACTATCAGAGCCCATGAGAATTTTAGACTTCAAGATTGTTAAGGTCGATGATAAAACATTATTTTGCAAAAGAGATTTAAAATCTCAATGAGACCAACCAGGTTTACTTAACCTCTTTGCACAGAAGCCAAATTTGGCTATTTATGGGTTACCCAATTTAATGCTTTATAATTCAAGATTTAAGCTTCATATACAGGACGAATGTGGCTCAACTCAGAAAAGACACTTACAGCATTTAGAATTACATCGTATTTCAGTTTATTTTCATGATTTTGGTTGAGAAAATGGGCTGCAAACTTAAAAAATCTTCATGAGAATTCACCATTGAAATTGTAAAAAAAAAAAAAAAAAATTCTGAGGATTGAAAAATGGCTGGCGGTTAAAACAACACATTTTTGGGATAATAAACTCCTAGACCACAAGTACTCCGCATCTGAACATGAAATATTAAATTATCCACTTTTTATAAGCCAAATAAGATAGCTATCCAGGTGGCTTCCCAAGCTCCCAGAGCCTTGACAGTGGCGCACTTTAAATTCACAAAATAATCATATTTTTAATGCAAATCAACTTTTTACTCATGAAGTTCAATATGAATGGATGATTTTCTGCTTGAAACTACATAACTCAGTCGCCACAGGGACCAAGTCGTGTATCTCCCCGATCCCCAAATTTTGAACAAAATGGCCGCCGGCAGCCATACTGGACGTCCGAAATTGACGAAAATCGGTCTTGAGCATTGTCATCTATATATCTTCGCCTGTGTAAAATTTGAAAACATTTCTGTAAAAATTGTGGCTTCCAGAGCCCGGAACTTTAACAAGAAGCCCATGGGCCTTAACGGTCACCTGAGTTGTATAAAAACTGACGTTATTGATGTCAATGAACCAAATATACCCAAAAGTATCATTTTCCTATATAAAGTATAGTAAACTTCACCCCCTCCCCAGGGGCATCCATGGAGACTGGGGGCCATGAAATTAACAATTTTGATGAAGCACCTCAAGACCCTTCAATCGATGAAGAGTATTGGTTTACAGCCCATCTGGGTCTGGAGAAGAAGATTGTTGAAATTTTTGGCAATATGACCCTATTTGGGCCCCACCCCTCAGCCCCTGGGGAAGAGACAGGGTCAAAAATGTCATAGTATGAAACTTTCATCTCATGGTTATAATGCCAATCAAGTTTGAATGATTTCCAGTAAAAAATGAGGAAAATATACCCAAAAGTATCATTTTCCTATATAAACTACAGTAAATTTCACCCCCTCCCCAGGGGCAAACATGGAGCTCGAGGGTCATGAAGTTCACAATTTTGATTAAGCACCTCAACAGCCTTCCATCTATGAAGAGTATTGCTTTCCAGCATATCTCAACTCAACTCAAACTTTATTTATAAAGCTCGTTTCAAAACAACCGAGGTTGACCAAAGTGCTGTACAGTTGCACGTGGCTACAGATACAAAAAAATACACAACACTACAGTACAGTAAAATCACACCATCATAAATAATAACAAAATTAAATTGCACCACTCACTATCTACAACACAAAATGTGAGTCCAGCTCAACCTGAATTAAAAGCTAAGGAGAAAAAGTGGGTCTTCAGAGAAGACTTAAAAGACTCCAGGGACGGGGCAGACCTAACGTGCCAGGGCAGGCTGTTCCAAAGCCGAGGGGCAGCCACACCAAAGGCCCGGTCACCCCTGGTCTTCAGTCTGGTCTTAGAAACTACAAGCAAAAGCTGGTTAGCAGACCTAAGCGCCCCGGGTGGAGTGTAAAAGTGCAGCAAATCAACAAGATATTGGGGTGCTAGCCCATTAAGAGCTTTAAAAACAAACAACAGGATCTTAAAGTCAATCCTAAACCTCACTGGCAGCCAGTGGAGCGAGGCCAGTATTAGAGCGATGTGGTCACGCTTTTGCTTACCAGTAGGGAGGCGAGCTGCCGCATTCTGCACAAGCTGTAGGTGATGCAAAAGAGACTGATCAATACCGATGTATAAGGAATTGCAGCAATCCAGCCGTGAGGTTATAAAAGCATGGATTACCTTCTCCAGGTCTTTGGAGGGGAGGTAGCCATTAATTTTAGCTAGCAGCCTAAGTTGAAAAAAGCTTGTTTTTATGACAGAGTTGACCTGTTTATCAAATTTAAAAGCACTATCAAAGGTCACACCAAGATTTTTACAGATGAATGGATGTTATAAGAGTCCAGAAAACCAGGGCTACAGTCACTAGGGTTGTGGCCAAACATAATGATCTCAGTCTTATTGTCGTTGAGGTTCAAAAAGTTCTTGGTCATCCAGGATTTGACATCCCTTAGACAATCTAGCAAAGGCTGAATGGAATCCTTACTATTTGATTTAAGTGGTAGGTAAACCAGTACATCATTAGCATAACAGTGGAAGGAGATGTTATTTTTCTTAAAAATTGACCCTAGCGGCAGCATATATAATAAAAAGAGGATAGGGCCCAAAATGGAACGTTGGGGGACCCCGGAAGTGAGAGGAGCCGTGGCTGAGGAGAAGTCCCCTAAATGGACAGAGAAGCTCTGATCACTCAGATAGGGCCATACCAGTAATGCCTACAACATGCTCCAAACATAACAGGATCCTGTGATCCACAGTGTCAAAAGCGGCACTCAGGTCAAGGAGCACAAAAACAGCAGAGCTACCTGAGTCAACAGTGGACAGGAGATCATTGGTAGATATCTGGGTCTGAAGAAGAAGATTTTTAAAATTTCAGCAAATTTGACCACTTTTAGCCCTGCCCCTCAGAGCCCAAAGGGGTGGGCACCATATAATTCACAATTTAGGTGCCTATTTGACCAAGGAAGGTTCCTGCAAAATTTTGTTGAAATCGGATCAGCGGTTTCTGAGAAGAAGTCTAAAATGTGAATTGTTTACGGAAGCACGACATGCGACGACGGACAAAAGGCGATGAGAAAATTTCAGGCAAAATGGCCGCCGGCAGCCATATTGGATGTCCAAAGTTGACGAAAATCGGTCCTGAGCATTGTCATATGTATATCTTGGCCTGTGTAAAATTTGAAAACATTCCTGTAATAATTGTGGCTTCCAGAGCCCGGAACATTAAAAATTTCGGACAAAATGGCCACCAGCAGCCATGTTGGACGTCCAAAATTGACGAAAATCAGTCTTGAGCATTGAGATATATATATCTTAGCCTGTGTAAAATTTGAAAACATTCCTGTAATAATTGTGGCTTCCAGAGCCAGGAACATAAAAAATTTTGGACAGAATGGCCGCTGGCAGCCATAACGGACGTCCGAAATTGACAAAAATTGGTCTTGAGCATTGTCATATATATATCTTTGCCTGTGTAAAATTTTAAAACATTCCGGTAATAACTGTGGCTTCCAGAGCCTGGAACATAAAATCTCTGCGGCGGCCCCAGAACTAAACCATAGTACCTCCCGACTATCGTCGTTGGGGAGATACAATTAGTATGAGTTTATCAATATAGGTGCATCAATGGTCACCAGTGACCTCTCTCAACCAAACACATGCCTTTTCTCCACGATAAAGTTCAGAGTCTCGTCCATTTTTCTACAAGGCCGCATCAGCAAGCACACATACTCATTAGAGGAACTGCTTATTTTACGGTCAGATAGTTCACTCAGACGCAAAGCCTGCTGTTTACAATTCCGATCATCCAAGCGAAACGCAAGCTTGTAACAACACTTTTCACAACCTCTATGGAACAAGTATAACTCCGGTCACAGTAATAGATGTTCGCATTTTAACCGAGCGAAAATGCAAGGCATTCCGTTTCATTGAATGTGGTATAAATTCTAAAACTGATCGCCAAGTTAAAAAAAATGCCAGCACACTGCAGTATCGCCTACTCTTTTGTTACCCAATGTGACAAACTAGCTCTGTGATCACGGTGGTAAACCAAAAATAAGAAATAGCTGGCTACTTAGCTAGCAGGCTAAAAGTAAGACAGAGCTACACCATACAAAGACAGCTTTACTCACTTTTCAAGAGAATTATTGAGCTGCTCCTCAAAAGTATCAATGCTGTCAGCCCTCCTGTTTGTTCCATTCAGAATAACTGCCATTTTCTATCTCAGAATCACATTTCCATCCCGCAAATAAGCTCAGCTCTCCAGGCTCAGTTCTGGAAATTTCTTGTTCCTATGCAACCATGTCAGTCTGAGCTGCGTAAAGTTTAGAAAATATAACGTAACCCTATTACGGACATATTTTAATATGTTTTTTAAGGGTCCAATCAATGTCTTTCACTTACTGAGGAAAGCTTATGCTGTCTGCAATTGGATAAAAATCGTGTCAACCAACTGGTAATTACCGGGAGAATTTCACGTGGGCGTGAACTACAGCTGGGCTTTCACGCAGATACCACTGAATCACAATTAAAGTGATTGGATTTTCTTGAGAGCTTCTACGAGGCTCTAAAAGACAGCTAAATTCTTCAACCGACAGATCTACGCGTTAATCCACGATCGGAAATTGCGCGTTTTTAGTATGTGATGACTGAAATTGATAGTAGAATGACATAGTCAGGGGCTGCACTAGGAGAAAAATTTTTTTTAGCCACCGTGGCTAACTCTGCTCAAATTTCTTTAGCCACATGAAAAATTTTTTAGCCACATGCACAGTAAAACTTTGGATTAAAAACGCAGACATACCAGTCAAAAGTTTGGTCACACCCACATTTTTCTTACAATATATGTTAAATAAAAAATAAGCAGTCTTTTTTGCAAAAAAAATAAATAAATTTAATTCCTAAATCCATCAAACTAACCACCATTTCTTGTCATACACTGCCCGTCAAAAAAAAAAAAAATCACCGTTTGGAAATAAATGAACAAATTCTATGATTGGATCATTACTGCAGTTACTAATATGTTTCAGCAGGCAATAATCATTTTAACTGATGAAGCGCGTTGCTACTCATTTCTTAAAAAATCACGTCTGAAGATGCATCCCTAGACAGTGGAAAAGATTTTACAGTATTTCAGAAGGGGCAAGTTATTGACCTGTATTCAGCAAAGAAAACAATATATGAGAAAAACAATAATGAGAAATCATTTTCACAGACAAATTTGCCACCACAAAGTCCTGACCTTAACCACATTGAAAGTTATTGGGATGTGCTCAAGAAAGACCACCGAGTGGTTCAACCATTTTCTCGAGAAGACAAGATCTCGAGCCAAAAATTATGGCATTTCTGATCGAAAATAAATGTTCTGGCATAGCATATGGCTGTCAAAACAATGACAAGATGACTTTGCACTGTAATCAAAGCTACAGGGGTTCCAACTAAATATTTGAGTGTGCGACATTTTTTTTTTTTTTTTGGACAGGCAGTGTATTTGCAGAGCATTCTCACATTTTTTTTTTTAAGGACAGTCATATGACTATAGTCAATTTGCAGCTGCACGACTGTCTAACTTCCTAAAGACGTGCTGCACTTGAGGTGTGCTTTTCATCAACCTTTTTGCCCAAAAGTCAAAACCGCTTAACTTTAATTTCGGCTGTTGGAAAATAGTAGAAGGAGCTTATTTGTCAGTTTACTTTGCAAAATACGGCTTCTTTGACAATTCCAAAATTTTGGACACTATTTAAACAAGTCAATTATTCTCTTTTCACTTCTTACTGTCAGCCTTTGACAAGATTCCATTTGGGAGTATAGTTTTTCAGCCAGAAATAAAGAAGGGCCGTGTAAAAATGAAAGAACAGCTTAAAAAGGCAGGGTGAATAATTCTGTCGGGGAAAGAGGTGGTCTTAATTGAAAATTAATTTGTGGTAATTTAGTCAGGCTCCATCATCCAAACGCCATATGGCACCTATCAGCAGCTATTTTATAAACAATGGTAAGCGGAAATTCGTTCATAGACCATTTGCAAAATTTTATTGGTTACTTACTATAATGACCAAATTACCCAAATAAGTGCACGCTGTTCTGAACGTAATGCACCGTAAAACTCCGGCCAACTGACCAAGCCAACTTCAATAGCTCATGCAGGCTCATAGATTATTGTTCTGACATTAAATGAGCACGTTTCATTACAGAGAAAGTAACTTACTTGTGGTCGTTAACACGCTTGTACTTCGCAATATCGTCCCTTTTCGGAATGTTGATCTTCCCCGAGGCGAATGTACTTTTCTAGCCAGCTTCTTTACACCAGACGCAGTAGCGCTTCCGTGGCCCGTTGGCATTCTCGGATTGCTCCAGCCATGGAAAAGCTTGGAACCATTTGGGCTGAATAGCCCTGCTTTCGTTTCTGTCGTATAGCTGCTCTGAAACTTTAGCCTTCTTTGATTGGGGAGGATTCACCCCAACGAAATCATGAAGTGATCGCTGTGCCCTATCTTGATTTAGCTGAGCAGCTAAATTATAGCATCAAAATGTAGGAATAATAACTGCTGCTCTTGGCCTCAGTTCACTACGTTCGCGTGAAGAGTGTAATTTGGCTTCTCGCGGTCTGTGATTGGCTAAGCGCGCTGCTCATAGTAAATTTGAATGATATATTAGTGGTCCACGATGCAGCGCGTGGATCTCAGGGTGATTAGCTGTGTGTGATAACAGCAGGGATATTTTACACGTTTCGTTTCCGACAGAATTTAGAAGATCGCCGTAACATAAGATTATATTGCCTCTTCTTCAAAATTTCGGCCTTCACCAGCGTGGCTTATTCACCGCAAAATTTCTTCGCCACAACATTATTTTGTCCGCATTGGCGAACGTGGCGAGTGGCTAGTGCAGCCTCTGCATAGCGTCAATACCATGGCGAACGTTTGCCTCAGGAAACTGATTTTTATTTATTTTTTTTTAACTACTTGGAATACCATTGGGTCACTGTAACTGAAGTAGTTGCTACAGAGGACAACGATTTTTTCTGTCGCAAGAGATCATTTTTTTAAACTGCTGGATAGATACCATGGGCAAGGATATTGAGCAATTTGCACATCAGGCTTAGCTGAGAAGTTTAATTCATGCAACTCCTTAAAAACAGGGATAGGAGTGAACTCGTCAATATTCTAAACTGTGTTCCAGTTCTGCATGCTCGTGAATATTCAATAACTGATCCGGGGGTGCTGTCTAGTGATAGCGTAGTGCAACTGCCAATTATCACAGTGCTAGTTCTAAAATTTATAACTGTTCTTGTCGCTGCCATCCCAAGGAACAATTTGACACCAAACATGGCTTTGAAAATATGAGACCCAGGAGGAATTGAAGCCGTAAAAAGCATAATTTGGCTACATTTTTTCAGCACAAATTGAAAGTTCAACATTAAAATTAATATAGTTCCCAAATTGATCCACCCTAAATATTTGGTAAAAAGTAGGTGCAGTATGCCAAGTTCGTTTGCACAAAGTTTCAAGAAATTCTTTCACCGGTAACAATGTAGTAGGACGGCTTAATAATAATAATAATTACTATTATTTACCAGTTTTTTATTTCGCTATTTAGATTTTGCACATTTCGAAGGGTAACGGAAACGCACGCAGAGAGTGAGGACGATGTCCGACGTTATTAGCCCCCAAAAAACAGTCTGCTACGTGACCGTACACTGTTCGTGACACAGACTCATATTTGAGGCATTGCACTGATAAGCATATGGTCGTCGCTGGAGTACATTGGGCAGGCGTCACCAGTTAGTTTTTGAATCAGTTTTGAACATTTGCTGCAATCGACAAAATACTATTCCTCCGACAGCTGGCCAATTATCAGAACCACAAAGAAAACGGACTATAAATCTATAAGAACCGCAGCTTTTCTCATCATATCGTACTACAATGAAAATAAATAATCTTGCACTCGGACCAACCAGTCACCGATTTCATACATACTGCATGAATAATCATGTACATGCGGAACTTCAGATCAGAGTGGAAGTGCGCATCCAACCTAATCCATCAGGATAGAAGGTTAGCGATTGATATTGAAATGCTAAATAAAACCATTCGCCACTGGACGCAAGCACCCATGGCTGGAATCAACAAGACTCAAAACTGTGTCACGAACAGTCTACGGTCACAAAGCAGACTGTGTTTTTGGGCTAATAACGTCGGACATCGTTCTCACTCTCCAGGTGCGTTTCCATTACCCTCAGAAATGCGCAAAATCTAAATAGCGAAATAGAAGACCAGTAATGAAAACACTTTCTGATATCATGAAATTTACTCTCCGATCTGCAGTATTAGTCACCGAAGCCAAGGCCTAATACGTAGACTGTTGGACTTCTGCAGCAGACCAGCTAGTGTACTTGTAATTTCGCGTATTGTGGAGTATTTGCATCGTTATTGTCAGACAAGGTTTTACAAATTTTCCGCGCACAACTCAGCTGACAGTGACAAGGTCGAATACTTTGCCATTCTCATCGATGCATGAGTACAGCCGAGCTGTGATTGGCTGATGGCACCAGCCGATCTGTGATTGGCTGATGTACGTAATGGTACCAACCGAACTGCAGATAAAAAATTTGCGGCCGGCGGCTGATAATTAGGGAGTGTATCGCTGGCCAGAATAGGCGCACAGTGCATGTAGTGTTGGTCGCGACCGATGTGAGAATGTAAGTCGCAAAACGTAAATCTTGGTCGCAGTCTGGAGCGCTGGTATGGAAGAATGGGGAAGAGGAAAGAATGGGAGACCAAATCGAATATCAAGTTTCAATAGTGTGTATTAAAACGACACAAACATGAACAACAGGCTACATCACAGGCATGCTTCTCAATGTTTCCTCAACTAGCATGTAACCTTTATTTGGCAATTTATTCATTATTTGACCCTTCAAAGGGTTAAAAAGTGATGAGAGTAGCAAACATAGGGTTAACCACAACCAATGATGCAGATCACAGGAAAAGCATTGCAAGGGTTAATATCACCCCAAATTTTCATCTTCAGCATATAACATCATGACATATGACATGCTGCGTGATTGGGGACGGCCTTGAAAGGGTTAAAAAGTGATTAGCGTAGCAAAAATAGGGTTAACTATAACCAATGATGCAGATCACAGGAAAAGCATTGCAAGGGTTAATATCATCCCAAATTTTCATCTTCAGCATATAACATCATGACATACAACATGCTGCATGATTGGGAACAGCCGTGAAAGGGTTAAAACGGCCACGTGGCAAAGCCAGCACCAATAAACAATGTCTAAAACTTGCCACTGCATGCACCACCTTATTTCAATATGAATATGAATTCCGTCTCGTTCAGCGTTAGAAAAACACCTCAGACACAAAATTCCGTCCAAACTGACGTTCATCACAGTGCTGTCCGTCCATATATGACGTTAGACACGCAGTCTTTCCGTCCTAGTCTGACGTTTGCAATAAACAAACATGCATATCGCCAAAATGTATACCCAAGCACTTGGCAAGAGGCAACCATGAACGAATCCTGTCGTTTTCAGAACTTATGAACATCAAACTAAACATGAAAACCTATCAATTTTGCCACAAACAGTATCTTCTTATTGCGAACGTTATTTATTGCAATCGTAAGATTCAAGGACGGACAAAATAAGTGAATATTTTACTGGAAAACACCCATGTTGAAGATGCCAAACATCCACAACAACACCGGTGATTCCATTGAGCATGCGCTAGCAGCGTTCGTTCCTCATCTTTCCGCAGCATGTCGCTGCAAGCGCATCAGAAAAAATTGCGAACGTATTGAGTGGTTCTGGACGGACTCACAATCACAAAATTTATTATGATTTTAGTATAAACACGTAACACACGTTGGAAAAGTTGGCAAGATTTAATGATCCAAGCATAAATTTGCCTATTAAGTAGGAGTGTTCTTTGGACAGTCAAAGAGGGAACATTTATGGTTACAGTTGCGAACGTTAGAAACCAGGATGGACAAAAATATAACATTCGCATCATTATTTTGTATAAGGAAAAAAGTGGGGAAAAATGTATGTCCTCATGTTCAACTTCCTGAAATTTTAAGGGTTCAAAATAAGAATAAGAATTTATGCTTTTATACTTTGCATTTACCAGGTGTGCAATGCCATAATTGGATTATTTCAGGCTGGGGATACTTGGAAATCAATACAGGTTATTTACTATTTTGCCTGGACGGACATGGACAGCCTGATGCCTTCTTTAGAATAGAATCTGCCTTCCGCGCCTTTGCAGTTGCAGTTCCTAAACTGTGGAATGCACTACCTCTGGAAAACTTCGATTGCCATTTTTAAACCATGTTTAAAAACTTATTTGTACTCTCCTGCTTTTTACTCTGCCTGTTCATTTGTTTTTGTCATGTCAAGTTTTTTATTGTGTTGTTTTCCAGATTTGCTTTTATGATTTGTCTTTTAACTGTTGCTTTTAATTGCATGCACTTCAAGTTGTCTTTATTTCTTAATTTATTTACTTCTGTTTGCTTTTATATGTACTTTGCTTTTATGTGTACATTCTTTTTTTGATAGTGATTTCATTTTACAGATTTATAGATTTTATAGATCTTAGTTTCCCCATTTTATTCTTTGCCAATTATCATTGTACAGCACATTGGTTCAACATTTGTTGTTTTAAATGTATTTTATCAGTTCACTTGACTTGACTTGACTTGACTTGACTTGACTCATACCGCAGTCCGCCAGTCAGGCTAGTCGAGACGAGCTCTTTGGAGGGGAAATTTTGGGGCTATTTTCTTGTTAGGGCCAGTGATAACCTACATGTGATGGGACTGTCTGCAATGATCAGATTAGGCGGATTCGCATTGCAAAATTTTAACTTTGTTATGTGGTTTAGGGAATTGCAAATTTGCTACCGGCCTCTCCTGATCATTCAAATACATTATGTTGTGATGTCAAAATGTGACTGAGTTGGAGAGTGCCTTGTGTGATGGGATTTTAATGGGAATGGATCCTTTCACATCTCTGATCAGATATTAAACAACATCATATGCTACAGTAAGGTATAGATAAGAGCTGTACTGCAGGTTACAAGTAGTTTACAGAAATTTCACTGGGAAACAGAAGTGATCGGTTTTAAATTAAGATTATTTAGGGTAAAATTAACGCCTTTTGGAAATTATTTGTTTTGCTTTCAGAGTGGAGTGTATTTCTCTTGTAATTGTAATTTGTCGTAAGGAAAGAATAAAAAAGCCTTTTCAGCATTTAAAATCTGCAGAGGGCAGGTAGGGTTACATCCACAAAGCCACAAAGCAAGGAAAGTGACAGGTGTTAGGAATGAAGGCATCCAAGTTACCACTACAAATGAACTGCCCTCTCTTGGAAGGCTGCTGCTCGCTTGCTACGACCTCTGTACCCTTTTTCAGGACAACCATTCGCTAGACGAGACTGCTCTGCCCTTTTTCATACCCAAGCACCATACCCTAGGGAAATCCTAGAATTAACACTGAACAATTGCAGAAAGTGTAAAATGATACCCATTAAAACTGTTGAAGTTATTGCAATTAGGAGCATTAATAATGACCTGGTGAAGGCGCTACAGGAAAGGTCAAAGGGTAACACTAAATTAAAGGGTTCTTCCTTTATGCAACAGGAATGGATATAAAATTTTTTTTGGCAATCTGACTAAAATTCCAGCTGCCATTGGATGACAGAATGACAAAAACAAACAAAACGAAGCAATATACTTGGCGAATATTTGATGTCGCCAAGAAATAACAAACACAGGCAAATAAGCAACTTAAATGAACAGGGTTTCCGCTATATGTTATTGATCATGGCGCGCCGCCACGGCAAAATAAAAGCCGCCATGCCTATGTAATGAACAAAAAAAAAAAAAAAAAAAGAAGTATCTTTATTGTCCCTTAATGGGAAATTGGTTTGCAGCCAGAATAAAATAAAAAAAAGTTGACTTTACGTAAACTCCAGAAATCCTAAGGACAATCAGGTGTCGCCAGTTCTCCTTGTTAAGTTAAAATGAGCGCTAATAATTCTTTACCTGTTGTCAATCATCTTGCTTGATGAACAGGTTTTCCAATGAATAAAAATTTACCATTGGCAGTAAAACGCGCTGCTTTCTTCTAAATGCAATGTGTGGAACGATTAGGGAAAAAATATTTTGTTCACTTTGCAAAACCATAAACTACGATGTTAACTTCTGTGTTTGCTGCGAGCACATCCTGCTCTACCTAATTTCAGGGCTCCCAACTCTCCCGCATTCGGCGTGAGACTTAGGGGCTCTAATTTCTTGGCGCAGCGCAGGGTGGCGAGCGTGGGCGAGCGTGGCGCAGCCCACACAGTGGTAATTTCGTCCGTGCAGCCCGCGAGTGGTAATTTCGTGCGGTGCAACACGTGCACAGCCACTTTGGCAATTTGGTAGACGGACGTGCGCCGAGATGGGTGTGGTGGGCGTAGTAGGGGAGGTGTCACATATTCATCAAGACGCAGTGACAATTTTCAGAGAAAAAAGTCTTCGCTGAAGTTGCGCAGGAAGCTCGCCAGCTCCAACCTGGTTTACTTTCTGTGCAGTGGTAATTTGGCTGACCGGCGACAGTGCGCAAGACACGCCACGAAAACCTCACAGGCAGGTTTCCAGAATGTCAGGCACATTTCAATGCAATAAATAATTACAGCAACCACTATTTAATGTAACTATCTGAATCAGGACATAAATTATAATATCTATATCGATTGTCCTGATGTCAGATTAAAGGCGGTTGGCACGCGTAATGGAAACTCCACCTGGCTTAATCAACGCAGCTGAACCTGTGATGCAAACTAACGACTTCATATATTTCTCAGCCAACCGCAAACTGCCTATATATATATATATATATATATATATAATGCTTGCGTTCTACGCTCAGTAAAGCCGCTTGCACACTGGACGCGAAACAAATTTTTCGCACAACTGATTACAGTCAAAGTCAATGCAAAAACGCGAAAGTCGGACAGGGTTTTAATATATCTCCGTGTCCGAAAGTCATAAAAGTTCTAATCCTATTCCAGGAATTATTAGACGTGCAAACTTGGCCATGTTTGTGTACGACCTTCACAAAATGCAAATTTACAGCTATCGACTTTTCTTGGTCTTTTTATTCGTGTGTTTTCTTCCGTTGAAGATAGACAACAGTCTTTTTTCGGTCTCTCTTTCGAAAATTAGTCAGATGGATCGAACAGATTCACGCTTTATTTCCACACCGGAGATAAAATAGTGCTTGTAGTCAGTGAGCAAATCAATTCCATGACCATTGACAGTGTGAGTAAATTACCGCATGCACGATCAAGACTGTCCGAGGCGAAATGCAAAATACTCCATGTCCAGCAGCCAGCAAAAAGTTAAAGTATTGGTATGAGAACAGATTTATAACGAAATAAAGAATAAAAATATATCACCAACAAACAGAGCATCCAAAAAAGATGGCCCGCAAATAAATAAATCGCAGTGTTCATTGGATGTTCTGTTTGTTGTTAAAATGTTTCTTTTTATTCTTTATTTTGTTATCAATCTGTTCTAATCATCCTCTTTTTTTTGGCTGTCAGACACGGAATATTTTGCATTTAATGTCCGACAGGCATTGTACATTGTCCCGCGCCAATGTCGATTCACTTTATTGAGCAGAGCTTAAACAGAAACATTGATTGAAATTCTCGGTACTCATCTTGAAGAACTGATCCCTCTTATCAAAACATTCACTTTTAATATCTAACACAGAATAGATTTGAAGAAATTAAAAACAATAATCGACTGTCGGACACGGAGATAAATTAAAACCCTGTCAGACTTTCGGACACGTAGACACTGCGTTCAACGCAATCTGTCGTGCGAAAAATTCGTTTCGCATCCAGTGTGCAAGCGGCTTAATACTAGCGCGGTGAAGTTAGATTGATATTCGATATTCAGACATTCGGCTAGGCTACTATTATTGTCACTTAGGTTTTATCGTCTTTAGTGGGGGAAAGGAATACAGCCTGATTGCTATGATCTCGTACTAAGTTAAGATCACATATTGAAAATAAATGTGTAACGTATCTTGCATTGTTGTCCATGCATGTTAATCCCAAAATTTTTAGCAGCAACAGGGTGTAATAATAGGAACACGCTATCCATCGTTTCTCTTCCCAATAATGCAGGCAGAAGAAATAAATGAGCAACCGTCGTATTTCATTCCAACTTCATAAGTTTGAATGATCTGACGTAGTTTCGTTTTGAAATTCCATTCAAGTTCCCTTATGGTAATAATTCGCGAATGCCCTAGCTAGCCAGCTAACTCATATTCGTAATGCTTAATATAGACGTAAGCGGTGCAGAAAACATGCCTGAAGCAGCAAAGTAAAACGCAACATTAACGCATCATGCAGGTATAGGACAGAGGCTTCTATATTCCAACACATTAAAGGTGAGGAGAGGAGCTCATTTGATTGGTGAGGATTTGACTCGGCTGTGTTGCTATATACGCCTGGACACACCCCTTTGGCGCGGCGCACCCCCTATTCGCCGCGCCTGCGCCTGGTCTACGAATTTAGAGCCCTTAGTGGCATATTCATGTTCCCGTGCCGTAGTCAGCAATTATTCAATCAACGCAATGCATGTGTTTCACGATCGTTCAAATTGTTTAAATGAAATAAGACCATTTGAAACGTTTTTATGCAATTCCGTTGCTTTCAACCCCTGAGTAAAGAAAAGCGTGAGAAGTCCAGAGTCATAATTGATTTCCATGTTACTAGTGGTGAAATCCACCGTGACGCATGTGAAACTGATAAACCTCCGTGCACATAGACTTCAATTATTACATCGCCTTTGTGCTGATTAATGAAAACTGGCCACACCTGATGATGCTAAGTTTTGACCCGACGCTGAAGCCCTCCGCTACAGTTTCAAAAAATCCTGGAGGAAACCCTGATTAAAATAAATTAAAACTAACAAGAATCCATCCTCTTTGGATTTTTTGGAAGACCTTGCCAAGGCGATAGCTGCTCAGCTGAAACCTCGACAAATTGATAAAATGGTGACAAAACACAAGCACCCCATTATTAGCCTTGCAAATTTTGTTGGGATCTGGGCTGCTGGCATTTGAGAACATACATAGTCCTGCAGAACTCTAGCATGTTTTCCCATATGAAAAATCATCATAGATTAATTTGAACATCCAAAAGCAGCTGCCCCTCGTTGCACCACTCCACTCAAAACCTGAAGAAATCAAAAAAGCATAGGCTGTCATTCATTCTTCAAATATCCAAAACACTGCTTTATTGTAAAAACCTGTGTTCTATGCTAATTCTGTGCAGTTCATTCAACTGAGGCTATCCAACCTCATGTGGGTTTAGTCCAGTAATCAACGTTGCATCCTCAATTCAAAAACATTGAGGTTAGGCTACTAGCAAAGTAAATTGCAGGATGCATCAAAGACCAAGCACAAAAAAGGGTGGTAGAGGTGGCATGAAAATACGTGTAATGGCACTAATGAAGCAAACTCACATTAAGTCAGATAACAATAATAAAAACAGAATTGCCAGGGAGAAACTCACTCTGCAGCGATGAGTAGGTCTTCTGGTTTGGACCGGTCCTTAGGGTCTGAGTGAGGCTGCGAAAATGTCCTTGTCCGATTCTGCAAAGTGCAAAAATAAGATAGACTAGTTCAGTGAGCATGGGCTTGCCAGCACTGCTGGTCTTTGGAAGCCGTGGGGCTTATATAGGCCGGCCCTCATTCCAGTATGATGTGCTGCAGCTGGTCAGCAGTACTGGACCATGGCCAGCATGCAAAATGAATAATTCGTCCAGTTAGCCTCGCAATGCTTCACTGCAGACAGTACCGTTGTTGCAGTCAGAGGGGATAAGCTATTATGTGGTTTACTGATGAGTGAAGCAGGTCTCGTCTGAGCGGGACGGGTGAACAGGACGGGAATATCTCGTCCCGTGCCAAACAGGGCATTCCTGTAGATGATTGTGAACACTCAGTCAACCTACACTGCATTAGCAAAGCTTACATGGTCTTAAAAGCTTGCAAAGTTAGTTTAATTTTGACATTATAAATGAGAAGATTAATTTGGAGTGTGGCTGCAGTTATGCATTTATGACATAATAATGTATGTATTTGTGATGTAATAAAACCTCCACTAATTAAATTGATATGCCTGTACATTCTAAGGTGAGAGTTTCAGCTGTTGGACAATTCCACAGTGACTGACGTTACATTCAGAGAGGGAACAGGCCCTTTGGTATGGCCTGGTAGTAAAACTTGCTCTCCTAAGATGTTCATATTTTGTCACAAGGTCTACTAGGAGCCAGAAGGAAACTTTGCTGGTGTAATGTATAATCTAGTAGGATGTAGGGCTGGGCGGTATGGCCTAAAATTTATATTGCGGTATATTTTGAAGCATAGACGGTAACGATATATATTGCAATATATTCTTTGGCATAAATATATTTCAATATAACCGTTTCAGAACAGCAGATACATTGTAGAAGAAAGCTGCACTCTTAACTATAAACTCACTTCAAAATAGTATAGAATGCCATTTTAAGAACATTAATCGTGCAAGACCTATTTTATAAAATACAAAACCTTTCAAGTAACTTGAAAGTGTAACAGGAGATCTTTCTCCATAACAATGTAACACAAATTTCAAAAAGAAACATCACTCTGTCATGCAAAAGATACCAGACACCACTTTTTCCTGAGTTTTCTCAAATAACAAAAATAAAGATGCAAATATTTTAAATTAGTAAAATTAAAGAAAAAGATTTCTTTTACACAAAAAAGTAAAGCAAAAAATTGGGAGCACCCCTTTCCACTTCACAAACAGTTTACAGGCCTATGTGCATGCCTTACCAAAATACGAGTGCCCGTGGACTAACCAGCTTACTACCTAAGCAACAGCTACGGTCAAGACTGTCTTCACATAGTATCAGTTTGATGATTTAAAGCCATATATCTCTGTTGTTAAAGCTAAATATAACTTACTTGTGAAAAAGTTATGTCGTCCTCTTTCCCTCTCCCGTGACTGCAATTGACAGCGACACAGTGGTCAGGCATGTCCAGAAAAAATTGTGGATAGAGACACAAGGCTCTCAACTTTCACGGATTCGGGTTGAGTTTAAATGACATATTCACATTCCTGTGCTGTAGTCAGAAATTATTCAATCAGCGCATTTGTAAGAGATTCTCAGGTGGAATCGAAGTTTATCATTGAATTGAAGTTTATCAGTTTCACATGCGTTACGGTGGATTTTACCACTAGTAATATGGAGATCAATTATGATTCCGGACTTCTCACGCTTTTCTTCACTCAGGGGTTGGAAGCAAAGGAATAGCATAAAAATGTTTCAAATGGTCTTATTTCATTTAAACAATTTGAACGATCGTGAAACACACGCATTGCGTTGATTGAATAATTGCTGACTACAGCATGGGAACGTGAATGAAGCACTAAATCTTAGGCCGAATGCGTGAAAATTGAGAGCCCTGGAGGCATACACCTTGCTGTCAAGGACGCCTGTCCTAAGGTGGCGGCCAGACTTGCATATTGAAATCGTTAACTTCGCACCTCTAGTTCATACAGCTCCATAGTTGAATGTATCATTGATTAAGAAAAATGATTGAGAACAAGTCAGGACTAATAATAGTTGTAAAGGGATTTTTAAGTTCTAGCTATGCCACTGCTTAGTATTAACTTTGAAATCCAGCATATTTGTATAGCAAATGTAAGACACTAAAATATGTTGAACCAAGAGTAAAAAAAATTGTTTTAACCGACCAATGGCGAGGTGAAGCCTGTGACCAAAGCACTGCAGTCTAGTCAAGTCGTTCAGTTCCACTGCTATCACAATATTCGCGCCATAGTCGGGGGGTTATGCATACTTGCGACTCTTCTTTAAGGGCGCTTTCACACTAGGCATGATTGTCCCCCTCCCCCCGCTGGTCAGCTTTCCCACTAGTAATATCTAACTGTACCGGAGTACACTTGCAGATGTCAAAATTCCGATACAGCGCGTTGCAGTATGCACCTACCTGTAGGTGGCTTGAAATGGGGTACGACTTTAAAAGGAGGCGCCAATATATTTTTGTGAGTTTTAATATTGAGAAGGGGGTTTAGAATATTAATATTGAATTATAATATCGCAAATGCATATGCTGCGCTTGCAATAGCAACCCAGTGTGTCATCAGTATTCAGTAACACGGATTACCACGTATAGCAGCACGAGAAATTAAACGCTTTATTTTCTTGACTGGATGCTTGATGTTTTTACTCACCTGAATCTTTCTCTGGGTAGCCAAAAATCAAGGTAAGCCAAAAAAGAAAAGAACTGATTACTTTCGATACTGGTGGAAGTTAAATACGGATTTTTTTCGCCCTTGCGTTTTTTGCCAATTATGCTGTCCATTGCCTTATACCACGAAAATTAATTTTTCTCCTAAGTTGAGCTGCCAGACTTTCACACTATGTCCCACACGTTGAAATATCGCAGCCACATTTTCTTTAGTTTGTCACGGCATTGTTCTATTTTTCTGTAATAACCACGCAAATGTTAGTACTCACAAATTATTCCATAAATCTCTGAGTTTTTGGGACAGTTAGTTGAATTAAATAACTGAGCACGTGGGCTACTGATAAGATACCATTGATGATTAAGACATAAAGCTTTGTGTCAGTGGAGGGCTATAAGATGGCAAAAACGGCAATTAACAGAATTTTCTTGAAATTCTACATTCCAGTAGAATATTAAGTAGTAAATGCTGCTGAAGATGTTGTTTAGATAAGTTTTATTTTTTGTTTATGATTAACTGGATAATTGCTGTTCATACAATCTCATATTGTAGCCTCCGTACAACTTTCCCAGAAGCCGGACTATAAAGACCCCATAAATGATTTTGACAACATGAAAGCTTGATGCATAGCTTGCATTTGAATTGATTTTAAATGCATGCCGTTAGGTGAACTTTCTCAATGCACTAATAACCAATTTACTAAATTATTCAATTACCATAGCTTTGACGCTAGAGCATTAGTAATTCAAATGCCTACATTATTATCCCTTTGCGGCATATCCCTTTTGCGTGTGCAGCTGCACTTCCCCGCAAAAGTAGCCTATTTTTTGGAAACATTTTGATGAAGTGCGATCTTAAAATAAATTAGGTTGCACTGCTGGAAAAAAAAAATTTGAATCGAATTCATGCAAATATGTGCTGTTCAATGGTTATTTAAGTTTATAAATGCGGCATTCCAGTGGATGGTGATCCACTGACATGGTGGAAAAGCAATGAGTGTAAATACCCCCACATTGCCAAGTTGGCAAGATGCTATCTCGCTGTGCATGGCACTTTAGTGCCTAGCGAGAGGGTATTCTCTACTGCAGGGGACATGTTGACTGCAAAGAGGTCTACATTCTCCCAAGACAATGTTGACATCCTAATCTTTTTGAAAAAGAATTTAAAATTATAAGCAGAGGTATGCTTTGCTTTCTTTCTTTTCTTCTTTTTTGATGATGTGGACATAGGCTAGTTTTTAAATCACTGTCCATGTTTAAAGAGAGGGTATCATGAAGTATTATGGCTTAGTGCACTTTAAGTTGTTTTTCATTCATGATCCATGTTTAAAAGAAGAAGGTATCATGCCTAACGTTGCACTCTAATTTGTTTTTAAATAATTTAAAGTTTTTATTTTTATTTCATGGGCAGAAGTGTTTTACAAAATAAATGGAAGACAAAGTTATATTTGTCTTGTCTTTTTTTTGTTGTTGTTGTTGATCCGAAAAGTGATCCGATCCGTGACTCAAATCCGTGATACGATCCGAACCGTGAGTTTTTTGATCCGTTGCACCCCTACTCACTAGCCTGACAGGCCTGATATAAAGCTTTTAACAGAAAATAAAAAAATAAATAAAATAAAAGCTTCTTCCCAACTGATGTTGCAACCACAACCACCACTGGCTGGAAGGGTAAAAAAAAAAAACCCACAAAATAATGGTGAGGAAATATAGGCTGAAAAAGAGTTGGGTAAGTTTGAAAAGCCCAGTATTCCAATATGAAGTCATTCTGCTGCACTCCTTATGAATATTATGGATGAGGTGAACCCAACTCAGTACTGGACATTTTAGAGGGCCTGGTATTTTAATTTCACTGATATCATCTTTTCTTGGCTGCTCTGCAGCACAGAGGTTGCCTTGGTATGTCTGATAAACTTTCCCAGGTGGCATGGTCAACAGTATACATGTACTTTGTTTACATGATGAGATCATCTTTTTCTTTTTCTTCTACGTCAACTGATAATAACCTCACAAACTACAGCCAGACTATAATAAAAAATACTTATACAGATATAAGTGGTAAATTAAAGAGTACTTTACAAACCTGCTTATCAATGCAGGTAGATTTAAGAGATTTTTCTGCAGTCACTTGTTTCTTTCGAAGAAGCCAGGAAGAGTAAATGTATCACTGGAAAATCATGAATATTCATGTTGATGCTGCTGCCTTCTAATGATAATAAGCAACACTAATCGTTTTTTTTTAAAGAATGCTTGTCTGAGAAAAGTATTTTGCTGCACATCTTTGTTGTAGGTTGTTGTGTTGAATCATGACTGACGTTACAGACCCGGATTTACTGTGATTGACGTTACCTGTGACTGACGTTGCCAACTCTAACAAATGTATGAATAATGGTTTGGAATATTCAAAGATTTTTTTTTACAGCACTATTGTGACCAACGTTACAGCCATGAATCTAGTTTATTTGAAAGGAATTCTAATGCTTTGTACAAGCCATTTTCTGCTGTTATTACCTTGCCAGTGTGGACACTGGTATTACAAAACTAAAGCACTGGATAAGAAACAAGTTTACACACTTGATATAAAGTGAGGCTAATTCATGCATATTTTGATGGTGGAAAAACATGAAAAGCATGTCCTCTTTGATGCACCATAACTACCTTCACCCCATCATCCCAACCAAAACAACTTTTTTTTTCTACAAAGTTGAACATCTGTTCATTTCAAGGCCTGTTTTCCCCAATTTCTGGAAAAAAAATTTGTCGTCTGAGCCTCTGCAAAATGGAATTGCCCTGTTGATGTTGTATTGAACAATGGTTATAAAAAGCAATATTTAATGTATGCGTCACAATGTATGAAAAAAGGCATTTTTTATGACGTTGTTTTTATACTATGATAAAAGCAGGGTTGTGCTAGCCACTCGCCCCGTTGTGGCAAAGAAATTTTGCAGTGAATAATCCACGCTAGCGAAGGTGGAAATTTTGAAGAAGAGGCAATATAATCCTATGTTACGGCGATCTTCTAAATTCTGTTGGAAATGAAACGCGTAAAACATCCCTGCTGTTATCACACACAGCTAATCACCTTCAGATCCTCGCACTGCACCGTTGACCCCTAGTGTATCATTAAAGTTTACTATGAGCAGCGCGCTTAGCCAATCACAAACAGCGAGAAGCCAAAATTATACTCTTCGCGCTGTGGAATCATTTTTATATTGATTCATTTAATTATTATTAATTGTTTATCTTTGCTTGCTCTGGCTCAATTTTTCTTAGGCTATGGTAGTGTACTCTTGCCTGTTTCTGATTAGCCTAGGCCTTCATAGCTGTAGCTTCCACAAATTTGAACAATGCGTAATTGCTTATAGTTTATCTGGAGCCATGCAGTCTTGACAGGGCCAAGATGTTCTCTTTCTCTCTCAAGTTTATGTGTTCTCAGGAAAAACAGTACAAGTTGAGCCTGGGATGCCGAACGATACGATGTATGCATACTCCGGGGCCGGCTTTACGTGGGCTGTGTGCGTCTGCAACATTCCTGTTGATGCCATGATGCGTGAATCAGCTCGAGGGGGAGGAGGATGTCAAGATGGACTCTTACTTAAACCACAGCAAAATCCTTGTTGGTTATCCTTGCTTTTTGCCTGTAACGAGAGTTCTCGCATGTGGCGGGGGTCCTTTTTCTGCAGAAAAAGTAAACTGACTTTGGCTTCAAAATTAACTCCTTTGTCTCTGTTTGAGTTCTTTTTGAGAAGGTAACACCAGGAATATAAAATCAAAATTCCTACAACAGCGCGAACATAGTGAACGGAGGCCAAGAGCAGCATTATATTAGTCCTACATTGCGATGGAAAAATGGCTGCTCAGCTAAATCACGATAGGGCACAGCGATCACTTCCTGATTTCGTTGGGTGAATCCTCCCCAATCAAAGAAGGCTAAAGTTTCAGAGCAGCCACACGACAGAAATGAAAGCCGGACTATTCAGCCCAGATGGTTCCAGGATTTTCCATGGCTGGAGCAATCCGAGAATGCCGACGGGCCACGGAAGCGCTACTGCATTTGGTGTAAAGAAGCTGGCAAGAAAAGTATATTTGCCTCGGGGAATACGAGCATTCCAAAAAGGGACGATATTGCGAAATACAAGCGTGTTAACGACCACAAGTTAGTTACTTTTTCTGTAATGAAACGTGCTCATTTAATGTCTTGACAATAATCCATGAGCCTGCAAGAGCTATTGAAGCAGGCTTGGTCAGTTGGCCGAAGTTTGACGGTGCATTACTTTCAGAACGGCGGGCACTTTTTTGGGTAATTCGGTCATTATATATACTACTCAAAATTTGATAGGGATCATAGGAATTTTTTTGTGAAATGACATGCAAATTTGGTACCTGCCACTGATGAACAATATATTGGATAAATGACATGCAGTCAGACACAAAACACATTTGCACGTGCATTTAATGACATTAAATGAGCGTGCACCCTCACACTTTTATTTTCACGAACACTTCATGGTTTCACCTCTGACATGTAAAGTGAAAACAGACAGTGTTCGTTTGATGTTTCATTACCACAGTTAATGTCAATAACGGGTATGGCCTCCCCTAGCTTGAATGACGGCTTGACAACGTTGGGTCATACTGTCAATCAGAACCCGGATGCTTGCAATTGGAATGTTGTTCCATTCTTCAACAAGGGCATTTCTGAGCTCTTCTAGAGTTGTGGGTTGTGCCCTACGACCGGAAATGGCGACCTGCAGCATGTTCCACACATGCTCGATAGGGTTTATGTCCGGCGAACGCGCGGGCCAGTCCATGCGGACAATTGTCTCCTGCTCTAGGAATTGATTCACCACCCTAGCACGATGGGGACGGGCATTATCATCCATCAAGATGAAATCAGGGCCAACAGCACCAGCGTATGGTCTTACGTACACATTGAGGATCTCATCCCTGTACCGTACCCCTGTCATCATCCCTCTCCCCATGACATGCAGGTCCGTTCTGCCGTTCCTGCTTATTCCTCCCCAGACCATAATTGATCCGCCACCATAACGGTCGTGTTCGTTGATGTAGGCATCATTAAATCGCTCACGTTGTCTTCGCCACACCCATTGCCTCCTGTCAGTAAAGTCCAAGCAATATCGGGACTCATCAGTAAAGAGAACTGGAGCCCAATCGTTGTGTGTCCATGTGACATGATCGTGAGCCCAATCCAAACGGTCACGCCTATGACGCACGGTCAGTGGGATTCGAACACATGGCCTTCTTGAGTTGAGGCCGGCAGTATGAAGATGATTCCATATCGTCTGAGTGGATACCCTGACCCCCGAGGCGTTATGAAGGTCATTTTGTAGGGTGGTGGCTGTCCAGAAAGGATGACGTCGTGCCTGAAGTGTGAGAAAGTGGTCTTGTCGTTGTGTAGTCGATCTCTGACGACCACCCCCATGACGGTGTGCTGCTGTACCAAACGTTTGATGCCGGTTCCACGCTCTGTTCACAACGCTTTGGCTGACGTTAAGTGCATTAGCAACGTGACGTTGTGAGAAGCCAGAGTCAAGCATTCCGATGCGTCTTCCCAATTGCTCTGAAGTCAATCGACGTCTGAGACGTTGAGGAGACATTGTTATTGCTAAATGTAATGCAAAAAGTTTGGGAACTTCCAAATTTTCACCAACAAGCAAAACACACGTCTGAGTTGAAATGGTGAAGTGTTAGTCAAAGCCAAAATGTGAGGCTGTACGCTCATTTAATGTCATGAAATGCACGTGCAAATGTGTTTTGTGTCTGACTGCATGTCATTTATCCAATATATTGTTCATCAGTGGCAGTTACCAAATTTGCATGTCATTTCACAAAAAAATTCCTATGATCCCCATCAAATTTTGAGTAGTATATAGTAACCAATAAAATTTTGCGAATGGTTTATGAATGAATTTCCGCGTATCATTGTTTATAAAATAGCTGCTGATATGTGCCATATGGCGTTTGGATGATGGAGCCTGACTAAATAACCACAAGTTAATTTTCAATTAAGACCTCCTCTTTCCCCGACAGGATTATTCACCCTGCCTTTTTTAAGCAGTTCTTTCATTTTTACACGGCCCTTCTTTATTTCTGGCTGAAAAACTAAGTAATGGACAAGGAAACCGTCCCGACAAGAACATGCATTTCAGCAAATGTCCCACCCTAGTTAAAAATCTTGCAAATGGTAAACGGTCGTATGTCATTGGCTTCATTCTCATTTTCAGAATTGTGGCCAAAGCAAGAAACCGCCCCCCCCCCCCACAAATTTTTTTTGAACAAGCCACAAAAAAAAAAGCGCATAACAGCATGAAGGACGCAGTCACTGAACAGATGCGGACAGCGCATTGGATGATGCAGGAAAATATCAAAAAGCATAAATTCAGAAGTGCAATCAAACTGCAATGCAGCAATGTAAGTTAAATGGTGTCAGTGCCAAAACTTTGATAGTTTATTCCCCTAAACCAAAATTGTCCCTCCTTAACTGACAGGACCAGTCAAAAGTTTGGACACACTTTACTAATGTCACAGCACTGTTTTTAGAGGAATTTAAACAGCTTAACTTCTCTATATACTCGCAAATGGAATCTTGTCAAAGGTTATCAGTCAGAAGTGAAAAGAGAATAATTTACTTGTTTAAATAGTGTCCAAAATTTTGGAATTCTCAAAGATGCCATATTTTGCAAAGTAAACAGACAAATAAGCTCCTTATATTTTCCAACGGACGAAATTAAAGTCAAGTGGTTTTGAGACTTATTGGGCAAAAATGTTGATGAAAAGGACACCTCAAGTGCAGCATGTCTTTGGGAAGTTAGTAGTGCAGCTGCAAATTCACTATAGTCATATGACTGCCCTTGTTTAAAAAAAATATCAGAATGCTCTGCAAATACACTGCCCATCCAAAAAAAAAAAAAAAAAGTTGCACACTCAAATATTTAGTTGGAACCCCTGTAGTTTTGATTACAGGGCACATTCGTCTTGTCATTGTTTTGACAGCCATATGCAATGCCCAAACATTTATTTTCGATCAGAAATGCCATAATTTTTGGCTTGAGATCTTGTCTTCTCAAGAAAATGGTTGAACCACTCAGTGGTCTTTCTTGAGCACATCCCAATAACTTTTAATGTGTTTAAGGTCAGGACTTTGTGGCGGCAAATTTGTCCGTGAAAATGATTCCTCATACTTGTTTTTCTCATTCATCGTTTTCTTTGCTAAATACAGGCCAATAACTTGCCCCTTCTGAAATGCTGTAAAATCTTTTCCACCATCAAGGGATGCATCTTCTGACGTGATTTTTTAAAGAAATGAGTAGAAACGCGCTTCATCAGTCAGGGCTAAAATGATTATTGCAGGCCTCGAACTACAGGTGATAAGGGGCACGGCAAAAGTTGCCGTGGTCCATGCTGAAAATATAAGGGCACTACGGCAAATGTGCCTCCATATAAGGGGCACCACAGCAAAGTCTGCCGCTACCTTGGGGGCACAGCAGCAAATCCACCATGGAGCTTTAGGTCATCACTTTAGCTAATAAAAATTAAAGGTCTGTAGTCTCAGATGTTCCTCACATAAAGTGACCAATCAGCGTGCGCTATGCAAATCAAAACCATTCTTGAAAGAAATCGTTTCCCGTATTTTTCCCCGCTTGCTGTCTTGGAAATTGGCTCAGTATTGCACTGGGACCTCGTTTTGGCATTGCTGTAATGCAAGTACAAGCAAAGGACATTCCAATCAAACGCCGGGTCATTGAAAAAATAATCATATTTTGCCATTTTGTCCATCTTCTGCCACCCGCGAAATTCGGACTTTCTCCTGTCATTCCAACTTTTCGAGACTGACAGCAGCGCTAAATACTGGCTAAAAAGACCACTTCGAAGCTTTATCAACACACAACACGCAACCTATAAGAGAATTTCAGTACCTCCATAACTTCGTCAATTTGCCACACATTGCGGCTGCCGACTGTAATTCGGCATTTTTTTTTTCCTTTTTTTTTTTTTTTTGTTCCTTTCACCTGTCGGCATCGAGATCGGAGTTAAGAACAGAGGAGATACATACATTATTCAAGAATTCTGCGCCCACGATCGCAAGAAAAGGGCGAAAAAGACAGTTGTAAAAACCAGTCGGCCGTAACAAAGGGAAGCCAAAACCTCGCCCTTCAAAGCTTAATGACTTAAACCTTTCGCAGTTTACTTTTCTTGATCGGCAGTTGCTCATACGAATGGGTAGGACAGTCAAATTTATTTTCGATAGCATTGTTATACATTGCACCACGAAATTCAGGGGTTTTCTTTCACACACAAATTACGACGTAAATTACCATAGGCCTACGTCTTTATACATTCCGCACTCAAGTAGCTTATGAAACGGCATAAATTCGCAAATTGATTAGTGAAGCTCATTAAGGAATAAGCTGTGCAACATCGCATTCTTTACTTCTATATTAAGATTGTAGAAAACGGATTCTCGTAGCTTCTTGCGTAAGCCTCGCAAACTAATTTATAAACGTATTGATAATTTGCGTCGTCATTTGCTATCGAAGATAAATTTGACTCTCCTCTTACCAATTCGCATGAGCAACTGTTGATCAAGAAAAGTAAACTGCGAAAGGTTTAAGTCATTCAGCTTTGAAGGGCGAGGTTTTGGCTACTCTTTGTTACTGCCGACGAACCGCCGGTGGTAAAAACGGGAAATGCTGTGTGATTTATTTATTTTGGGTAGGTGTTTTGGCCGAGGGGCACTGACGGCAATGCGGGGAAAGGGCACAGCATTCTACAGCCGAGAACTGGGGCTTTTTATAGGTGGGCAGCACGGCAAACAGGTAGGGTATCGACGGCAGTTGCCGTCGATGCTGTCGTGAATTTCGAGCCCTGTTATTGCCTGCTGAAACATATCAATAACCGCAATAATGATTCAATCATAGAATTCGTTCATTTATTTCCAAACGGTGACTTCTTTTGGACGGGCAGTGTATGCCAACAAATGGTTAGTTCGATGGATTTAAGAATTAGAATTTTTTTTTTTTTTGCAAACTGGGTTTTCTGTAGGGCCCGTGTGCACGCATGTGTTGCTCACATAGACGGCGTCAAACGGTACTTGCGCTCACCCTCAATCGTCTCGGACCCCTCATCTCATGATCAGTTTTGGTTGCTGTCCGGAATCTGTCACGTACGCTGTAACCAGATGTGGCGCTCTTGAGCTGCCATCGTCACTCGTGGCTGCCCTAAGCAGGGTCGGTCAGTGACAGTGCCTGGGTTCCATTCTCGAATAGACAGCTGACTGATTGTTGAACGGTGACAGTGCAAATGACGCACCACCTCTTGGCGGCTGAGATCTGCCCCTAACATGCCAAAGGCTCTTTTCCTCTCTCCTGTGTCACAAGTCGTTCCATTTTCTTGATGCAGTAGCATTTATCGTTTTTTTTTTTTGTTGTCTTTATGTAGGCTATTGACCACACCAAAAAGAACAAGTCAAGTGTCACTGTACACATCACGAACAGCTCAATGTTTTTTATTACTGAAGTGCTTGGTGCGTGCACGTGGTGCGCGTCAGGATTACAATACCACGCGCTTCTCTTTATTTCCTCTAGTGCCTCACTAGAAAAGCAATAAAAATCAATCGATTCTTCAATTTGCCGCAAATACAGTACCTACCTCACCGGTGCGTTTTTAATGGCGCTGAGTAGTATATTTGAGTAACCAGGGTTCCCGCTAACGCTCGTCACTCTCGTCACTGATGAAAACTGAAGTGATAGTGACGAAGCTAAAAGACGCCCCCTCGTCACTTTGGCGAGAAAAAAATGATGGTGACGATTTCTAAGGCCAGACTTTTTTTATTCCTTGGTCCTCGGGCCCGCCACCATGGAAATTGCCCGAAACAGAGAAAAATAAAATTTTATTTTTTGCATGCTCTCGGGCCCGCCGCTCAGAAAAATCCGAAAAATGGAATAAAAAAAATATTTTTATTTTCATTCCACCCGTCGCCTCCTGGAAGGCTACTGATTTTTATTTTTTTATCTGTCCTCCGCTCTGAACGTTCTGAAAAATAAAGAATTGAGCCATCCGGAATAGTTATTCACTTCGGGCAGTTTACTACGTTACTGAATGTTCGTAAAACAGGACAGCACTTTCATCTTGTTTTATCTTCAATGAACAGAGCCAAGAAAGACCGATCAGAGAGGGGTTTTACGGGAAAATAAATCCAAATGCTGTCTTATTGGCTGACAGGTCTCCGTGGAGTTGAAAAGCCAAATGATGTTATGAGGCAGTCAGTCATGTGAAGGACTAAATATGCGCGGATTTTTGTTTTACCAGTAAAACGGTGGAAGCTGAAGCACAACCATCCCCTCATAATGAACTAGGAAAACAAGGTGTGTAAATTTCTATATGAGTCCCTAGTTAGGTGAACGTGATTGATATGAGCGCGTCTTTTCACGGCATATATTAGTTTGATTTGTCTTTGACTTAACAATCGCTTGATGCGTACAACCATGTCATTTGTTGCCATGTTTTCTACCGCAGTAAGACTGGCGATTTCTGAGCTAACGTTATGCAAAACATGGTACTTCCAAGTTAGCTTTAAAGGCTCAAGACAGTGCTATACAATATCTGATTAATCATCAATAATGATCAAAATTTCGTATTGACTCCAAACCATTCCTACTCGGCTGGGTTGCTTGTCTGTGAAAGCACAGCCGTTTAAAATATGTTCAGGCCAGTGTGATAGTTGGATACCAAGGTAGTTTGCTGTAGCCTAACTCAGCAGTTCTCAAACTCGGTCCTGGGCTGAACGCTGCAATGGTTTTTTTTTTTTTTTTGCTTTGCCCCAGCGGAAATCTGGTAAGCGCATCGAGTAAGCCATGGTTCTTCACGAAAATCTTCAGTCACATCTAACGACCTTTCTAGTGTGAAAGTGTAAATTAAGCTGCAGGTTGTGGTGTAGTGAATTTATACAGCGCTGAAAGTAAATGTGCAATCTTCGGTGCAATTTAGCTTGCGTTCGCCAGGTGCCTTGGGAAAATAATGAATGAACAGCGAAGAAAAAAAAAATCCGAACGGTTCTTCTTGAAGCCCAATTGCTTAAAGATTTTTCAAAACCTTGTCTCGTGGATTATTATGATCCTTGACCATTTACCATAACATGTTTTAGCCAAATATTAGTGAATGAACACCACTCTTGAAATGTCTCTATATTGGCGTAAAATCTGATTTTTTGACAGGAACAGCGGCTTGGTTAACAAAAATAGGACCAAGGGTCCTGTAGCTTACCGGCAAGTAGTCTTATAGTGATGATACAACTTATGAAAATTTCATGTGAAGTTTGACATTTGAATCAATAAAAATTTATGTCAAGGCCACTAAATAAAAGTTCACATACATTTATAGGACCTCCTGTAATACAAACACAATCTTAAGCTCTGAAGCAGTTTTGGTGATACAAGTCATTGAAAATTCAATATGTCAATTGTGAAATTAAAAGTCACAGAATGTCAAGTTGTGGTCAGCAAATGGACTTCACATATGACTTTCTAAATGTCTCTATACAAACCTTGGCTCAATCGGTGACCATTTTGGTGATACAAGTCATTGTAATTTCACTGTCAAGTTTGACCCTCAAAGGTCACTGACAGTCAAGTTGAATATCACCAAATGAAAGTTCATACATGACTTCCTAGATGTCAGTAACACAAACCTAGGCTCCATCTGTGACCATTTTAGTGATACAAGTCATTGAATTTTCACTAGGTCACATTTGACCTTTGAAGGTCAATACGAAGGTCGCCAAATGAAAGTTCGTATATGGCTTCTTCTATGTCTCTAATATAAACCCAGACTCCATCTGTGACCGTTTTGGCAATACAAGTCATTGTAATTGTATTATGTCAAGTTTGACCTTCAAAGGTCACCAACAGTCAAGTTGAGTGTCACCAAATGAAAGTTCATATGTGACTTCCTGTGTCAGTAACACAAACCTAGGCTCCATCTGTGACCTTTATAGCAACAGAAGTCATTGAATTTTCTCTTGGTCATTTTTGATCTTCAAAGGTCAATATGAATGTCACAAAATTAAAGTTCATACATGACTTACTATACGTCTCCAATACTAACCTACACTCAATCTGTAATGATTTTGCTGAAACAAGTCATTGAAATTTCACCGCATAGTTTGGCCGTTCAAGGTCATTGAAGGTCAAGTTCAAGGTCACCCAATGAAACTTCATCAATGACTTCCTATATGACCACAATACAAACCTAAGCTCTATCTGTAATAGTTTTGGTGAGAGAAGTTATTGAAACTTCACTATGTGAAGTTTGACCTTCGAAGGTCACCGAAGGTCAAGTTCAAGGCCACCAAATGAAAGTTCATGTATGACTTCCAATACATCTCCAATACAAACCGAAACTATCTGTAACCATTTTGCTGATATGAGTCATTGAAATTTCACTGTGAAGTTTGGGCATTCAAGGTCACTGACGGTCAAATTCAATATCACCCAGAGAAACTTCATACATGACTTCCTAAATGCCCGCAATACAAACCTAAGCTCTATCTGTAATAGTTTTGGTGACAGAAGTCATTGAAATTTCACTATGTGAAGTTTGACCTTCGAAGGTCACCAAAGGTCAAGTTCAAGGCCACCAAATGAAAGTTCATACATGACTTCCTAAGTGTTCAATGCACATATGTGTTCAATGCACATATGTTCCCAATCTTCAATATTTTCAAGCCTAGAAACCTTTGAAAATTGTAACATTTTGCTTGACCTCAAGTTTGACCTTTCAAGGTCATCTAAGGTCAACTTTAACACAGCCAAAATATAGGTCATATATTACTTCCTATATGTCAGTAATACAAACTTAATCTCTATCTGCAACCATTTAGCTTCCACAGGCGATTTGGCCCATTCTCCATAAGACCCAATGTTAAAGTACAGCGCCCCCACCAGACCCACTTCCGTCGATTCAATCAAAATGGCACTTGCACTGTACATAAAGTGTATCAAGGTGAGTTGATTGCCAGATTTAGAAAAAAAGTTATTGGACAGTTCTTGAGAAATAATTTTTTGAAATCTCAAGGCATTAACATTGTTAATATATTCCCTGACCTCGAGTTTGACCTTTCAAAGTCATCTGTGGTCACATTTAATATTGCCAAAATATAGGTCATATATGACTTCCTATATGTCGATAATACAAACCTAATCTCTATCTGCAACCAACCAACTATTTGGCCTCCACAGGCCATCTTGCATATTAATAAAGTACAGCGCCCCAATAGACCCACTTCCGTCGATTCAATCAAAATGGCGCTCACACTGTACATTGACGGTACCAAGGTAAGTTGATTGCCTGATTTAAAAAAAATTTATCACGCAGTTTTTGAGAAATAATTTTTTAAAATTTCTCAGTCCTATCTTTAACATTGAAGCCAAAATTTCAAGGGCCCATAAAACGGACAAAAATGATTAAATCAAAAATCCAGAAAAAAGTCTGGAGATATGGTCTAGTAGTATGTTATTGCAAATTTACACAAAAATTTATCAGGCCAAAAAAAAGATAAAAAATGTTCCGGACGACGGACAACGGATGCCGGACGCCACACCATGACAATAGCTTATCGGCCCATAGGGTCGGTAAGCTAAAAATGGATGTCTCTAAAGGATACTGAATGATAATATTGATGTTTTGCCTATTATATATTAGTGTTTGACTGAATTATGTAAATCCCGTGGCCCTTGCTACCGCTGGGGGGGCTTTGGGTTCACCGGCTTAGCATCACATGGTGGTTTCAGACAGTACAGTAACCAGAAAGCACTCCCTTGAGAGAAGTGGATGAGGGTGCCAGTACTGAGACTTCTTTGTTGCTGGCATCAGAATTAGTGATTATCTGAGATGTTTAACATTTGAAACCCTAAACATTTGATTTACATTAAGGATTCCAATAAATTGTGCACAAAACATTCAGCTCACCTAAAGTTCAATTTGGAATCAATTCATGGAAATCTTAAAAGTTAAACATTTTAAACAAACACTTGACAATTGCACTAATTCTGAATCTGACAGCACAAAATTTTGAGCTCATCCCAAGTCCAATTTAGCATTTTTGTCAGGCCTCTCTATTGCCCTTAAAGGGTGTGTCCCTTTTTAATTTTGGGATGCCAAAAATGGCTGCATTGATAACAAGAGGCCCATGGGCCTTAACGGTCACCTGAGTTGTATAAAAACTGATGTTATTGATGTCAATGAACCAAATATACACAAAAGTATCATTTTCCTATTTAAAGTATGGTAAACTTCACCCCCTCCCCAGGGGCAAACATGGAGCTGGAGGGTCATGAAGTTCACAATTTTGATGAAGCACCTCAAGAGACTTCCATCTATGAAGAGTATTGTTTTCTAGCATATCTGGGTCTGGAGAAGAAGATTTTTAAAATTTCAGCCAATTTGACCATTTTTAGCCCCGCCTCTCAGAGCACCTGGGGGTGGGCACCATATAACTCACAATTTTGATGCATATTTGACCAAGGAAGGTTCCTGCAAAATTTAATTGAAATCGGATCAGCGGTTTCTGAGAAGTGGAAAATGTATTGACCACTTTTAGCCCAGCCCCTCTGAGTCCCTGGGGGTTGGCAGCATATAATTCACAATTTTGGTGCAGATTTGACCAAGGAAGGTTCCTGCAAAATTTAATTGAAATCGGATCTGCGGTTTCTGAGAAGTGGAAAATGTATTGACCAGTTTTAGCCCTGCCCCTCAGAGCCCCTGGGGGTGGGGACCATTTAATTCATAATTTTGGTGCATATTTGACCAGGGAAGGTTCCTGCAAAATTTTATGGAAATCGGATTAGGGGTTTCTGAGAAGAAGTCGAAAATGTATTGATCAGTTTTAGCCCTGCCCCTCAGAGCCCCTGGGGGTGGCACCATATAATTCACAATTTTGGTGCATATTTGACCAAGAAAGGTTCCTGCAAAATTTTATGGAAATCGGATTAGGGGTTTCTGAGAAGAAGTCGAAAATGTATTGACCAGTTTTAGCCCCGCCTTTCAGAGCCCCTGGGGGTAGGCACCATATAATTGACAGTTTTGGTGCATATTTGACCAAAGAAGGTTCCTGCAAAATTTAATTGAAATCGGATCAGCGGTTTCTGAGAAGTGGAAAATGTATTGACCACTTTTAGCCCTGCCCCTCTGAGTCCCTGGGGGTTGGCAGCACATAATTCACAATTTTGGTGCATATTTGACCGTGGAAGGTTCCTGCAAAATTTAATTGAAATCGGATCTGCGGTTTCTGAGAAGTGGAAAATGTATTGACCACTTTTAGCCCTGCCCCTCAGAGCCCCTGGGGGTGGGGACCATTTATTCATAATTTTGGTGCATATTTGACCAAGGAAGGTTCCTGCAAAATTTTATGGAAATCGGATTGGGGGTTTCTGAGAAGAAGTCGAAAATGTATTGATCAGTTTTAGCCCTGCCCCTCAGAGCCCCTGGGGGTGGGCACCATATAATTACAATTTTGGTGCATATTTGACCAAGAGAAAAAATTTTATGGAAATCGGATTAGGGGTTTCTGAGAAGAAGTTAAAAATGTATTGACCAGTCTTATTGCTTTTCAAGCCCTGGGGGTAGGCACCATATAATTGACAGGTTTGGTGCATATTTGACCAAGGAAGGTTCCTGCAAAATTTAATTGAAATCGGATCAGCGGTTTCTGAGAAATTGACCACTTTTAGCCCCGCCCCTCTGAGTCCCTGGGGGTTGGCAGCATATAAAAATTTTGGTGCATATTTGACCGAGGAAGCTTCCTGCAAAATTTAATTGAAATCGGATCTGCTGTTTCTGAGAAGTGGAAAATGTATTGACCAGTTTTAGCCCTGCCCCTCAGAGCCCCTAGGGGTGGGGACCATTTATTCACAATTTTGGTGCATATTTGACCAAGGAAGGTTCCTGCAAAATTTTATGGAAATCGGATTGGGGGTTTCTGAGAAGAAGTCGAAAATGTATTGATCAGTTTTAGCCCTGCCCCTCTGACTCCCTGGGGGTGGGCACCATATAATTCACACTTTTGGTGCATATTTGACCGAAGAAGGTTCCTGCAAAATTTAATTGAAATCGGATCTGCGGTTTCTGAGAAGTGGAAAATGTATTGACCAGTTTTAGCTCTGCCCCTCAGAGCCCCTGGGGGTGGGTACCATATAATTCACAATTTTGGTGCATATTTGACCAAGGAAGGTTCCTGCAAAATTTTATGGAAATCGGATTAGGGGTTTCTGAGAAGAAGTAGAAAATGTATTGATCAGTTTTAGCCCCGCCCCTCAGAGCCCCTGGGGGTGGGCACCTTATAATTCACAATTTTGGTGCATATTTGACCAAGAAAGGTTCCTGCAAAATTTTATGGAAATCGGATTAGGGGTTTCTGAGAAGAAGTCGAAAATGTATTGATCAGTTCTAGCCCCGCCCCTCAGAGCCCCTGGGGCTGGGCACCATATAATTCACACTTTTGGTGCATACTTGACCAAGGAAGGTTCCTGCAAAATTTTATTGAAATCGGATTAGCGGTTTCTGAGAAGTCGTCAAAAAAGTAAATTGTTTACGGACGCACGATGGAGGACGATGGACAAAAGGCGATTAGAATAGGTCACTTTGAGACTTCGTTTCAGGTGACCTAAAAATATTCAGGAAAAAAAATTTTAAAATTAAGGGTTTAAAGGGATTTCTATTGCCAGTCTTTTGAATAAATTCCATGCTAACTGCTCAAGAGGTTTTAACTTAGCTTTCATCGTCTGCAAGGTCCCCATTCTTAGAGGTCGGACTTGAATGGACCCAAAATTATATATACAATCGAAAGTATAATGGAGAGACCTGTTATAACGCAAATATTTGAGGTTTGTCCTAGTTCATGCTGCACACACTTTGTCCGCTTTGAAGGCTTTTCAAAGTTTTATAAAATCCATGAATGACTAATAAAAAATGACGACTATGATAAAGTGAAGAATATTTGAAGAATTTTTTTTCAGAACTCAGGGGGAACCCTGGTGAATCCAGGCATTTCTTCCCTTTTCCTGTAGGAAAGGCATGGAAATACAATCCCTTGTCTTTCACCAAGTGGAAATTGCAGCCCACAGCAGCACAGTACGGCATATTCTCAATACAGGTTATGGATAATTCGTTGGTGACAATAATGGCCTATACGAATTTCCCATTAAAAACACAGGAGTTTCGCATGTGTGATGTCACTGACGGAAAATGTCGAGCACTGCCACGAAAATACAGTTACCAAAGATCGGAAAAATGCAGATTTTGATTAATTAAATAAATATGAGGAGTCTTTAACCCCTTTGCGCAGAAGCCAAATCTGGCTATTTGAGGGGTTACCTTATTTAAGGCTTTATAATTCAAGATTTCAGCTTCACAGACAGGAGAGGAGTGGCTGAACTGAGTCTAGACATGAAGCATTTAGACTCCCATCGTATTCCAGTTTATTTTCATGATTTTTGGTAGAGAAAAGGGGCTGCAAACACAAAACATCTTCATGAAAATTCAACATTGAAATTACAAAAAAAATAATACTGAGAACTGAAAAACTGCTGGGGCTTAAATTTATATCTTTCTGGGATCATAAACTCCTTGACCACAAGTATAATTTATCTTGAACACTGCATTCTAGATTACCTACTTGCGATGAGCCAAATTAGACAGCTATCCAGGTGGCTCCCCAAAGTCTGAGAACCCTCAAAATGGTGCACTGTCAGATCATTGCTTTACAAGGACTGAGCTGCGCCTTAAAAACTGTCCTCAAATATTATACTTTGGTGCAATAGTCAAGAAAAAAAATCTCAAAAATGACAAAGAAGGACTCGCACACAGAAAAAAAGACTTGAGTCTTGATTTAACGTGTTTCTCCCAAAATTCATTCCAAGACTATATAGACAAAAACACAAAACTGTGCAAAAGTGCAAGAAAGTGCAGAGGTGCACACGTTTCAGTCCAAATTGGACTTTCCTCAGTGCGAAATAAAGCATGTATACAGAGCCACCTCATTTAAAAGGTTGCTCAACAGCTGATTTGTAATCTAGAGCTTAATTAGTCAACACCTAAAACGAATTACCTGCAGGCCAAAATATCAAACACATCATGGTGTATAATTTAGTATAAACCTAATAGTTATGTCAACACTGGTATATACATATTGGATAATGAGACCCACTAAAGTGAAAAAAGTCACAGAAAACAAGTCATATCCAATTCTTCATTTAAACCATTGGGAGGTAATGTTTTAAGATAAAAGATATATCTGCATTCACATTGGAGTAAGGTTTGATCCACATTTCCACCAAGCCGATTAGGAGTAATCATGTCAATGCCACAAAAAGCCAAATCTGAAATTGAATGACTACCATCTGAAAAATGTCTTGCAACAGCTGATTTAGGGTCAGCGCGGCGAATAGCACTTTTGTGCTCATTAATTCTGAATCTAAGTTGACAAATTGTTTTACCTACGTATTGAATGCCGTATTTGATGCATGCAAGCAGGTATATAACATTGCTAGCGCTGTATGTGATTAATTTTTTAATTTTATGCTCTTTTTTAGTCACAAAACTGATAAAGGTATTAACCTTTTTACTGTTAGAACATGCAGCACAATTTCGGCAAGGGTAAAAACCTGTGGCATTGACCAGATGCACCTGACAGGTGGATTTCTTTTGTCTGTCCGCATGAACAAGTGAGTCCCGGACATTCCTAGCTCTAGAAAAAGAAAAGTGGAGGAGATTTAAATATCTCTTCACCAATGTCATCAGCAGACAAGATATTCCAATATTTTTTCACTACATTACATATGTCACATCCAAATGGTGAAAATGTAGTGTTAAAAACACATGAGAATTGCTTTTGAGTTTTGGGTTTTTGATTGGTAAGTAATTCATTTCTATTTTTCGCAGAAGCCTTTGCCAATGCCTGTTTCAGAACATCTTGGATAACCCCTTATTGCAAAATATTGAAAAAGTTTAAGAGCCTCTTTTTGAAAATCCGCACACAGATATGCCTAGTCCTGAGAAACTGACTGTAAGGCAGACCTTTTTTAAAAGGGATAGAATGATGGCTAGAATAATGTAAAAAACTATTTCTGTCCGTGGGCTTGGTAAAGAGCATGGTGTAAACCTCTTTCCCATTATAGACTACCCATGTATCCAAAAAGCTTACTTTATGACTATCACATTCCACATTAAATTTAATTAAATCGATACAGTTATTGAGATACTGCAAAAAAGCCTGGAGATCACATTTAGAGCCATTCCAAATCAAAAATATATCATCGATATATCTTCTCCAGAACACAATGGATTGTAAATATGGATTGTCGTTATAAACATATTGGTGTTCAAACCAAACCATGAAAAGGTTGGCATAATCAGGGGCAAAACTTGCACCCATAGCAGTGCCGTGTGTCTGGAGAAAGAAATCTTCATCATAACAAAAGTAGTTTTTAGTCAAGACAATTTCAGACATATCAATCAAAAAGTCAGTGGGGGGAATATTCTCTGACCTGGTGTCAGATCATAAAATAATCATATGTTTAACACAAAGTTTTGAGGCATGAAATTTAATATGAATTAATAATTTTCTGGTTGGGTTTAGCATGAATTTATCAATATCAGTGCAGTTGAACATCAGTGGTCACCAGCAAAGGTCGCGTTACACTTTCTGATTGTCATTGTGATGGACAGGGGCATAAAAATTCCGTCATAATCAATCATTATCCGTCATTGTAATTTTATTTTTAAAATGATAATCGTTTATTTTTTTAAATAAACAGAATCATTTATAGATTACGCATTAGCTGATGCCAACAGTGATTCATGTCAGAGATGCCAAGTCTCACGCATTCGGCGTAGGTCTCACGCATTTTTTAGGCTTATTCAACGTAGTCCGCAATTATTCAATGAACGATTATTGATGAGATTCTCACGCGGAATTAAAATCCTTGTGCACTAAAGTTTCAGTTTCACTTGCGTAAAGGTGGACCTCACAAGTAACATGGAAAGCGACTCCGGACTTCTTGTGCTTCTCTTTACTCAGGGATTGGAAACAATGCATGAGTTTCATGATCGTTTAAATTGTTTAAATAAAAAAAGACCATTTGAAACGTCTTTTTGCAATTCCATTGCTTTCAATCCCTCAGTAAAATACAAGCATGACAATTCCCGAGTCATAATCGATTACCGTGTCACTAGTGGGGAAATCCACCGTAATGCACGTGAAACTGATTAACTTAATGCACAATGACTTAAATTCCGCGAGTGAATTTCTTCAGTGCGCATTGATAGAATACTTGCTGAATGCGTGAGACTTGGCATCTCTGTCATGTAGACACACATTGCGCACTGTGTTAAATACAGCACTGCATGGATTTTCGAACTTACTGCTGCATGAACTTTATAAAACATCACAAATTCCCCACACAGTAACAGTGTGCAAATGAACAATGCTTTCAGTTATTGCTGGGCTTCACTAAGCTTAACAACTGCAGTCTTGCTAAGCGGTCTTACGAAGCTGCTTATCAACTTGTTATGTCAACCGGGCTTTCCCGACCTAGATATCTGCGTGTTCACATAACAGAGACGGCGTTTGTAGCATATGACTAATCATCTACCGGCAGCAGAGCAGCATATTTTACAAATGAAGAGCAAATGATCATATTACAAAAATATGAGGAATACAGGATCATACAGATCAAAGACAATGCTCGAGACAATATGACACCCACCACCAATTGGATGGGGGTGTGAATTACACTCTGTCAAAATGACGGACGGCCTTCAAAATGTTCCATCGTTAAAAAAAAAAAAAATCCATCAATGACGGAAAATATTCAGTTAACACGACCTCTGGTCACCAGTAACCTCTCCAAACACAAAACATGCCTTTTCTCCATAATAAAGTTTAGAGTTTTGTCCATTTTTCTTCGAAGTCCCCCAAGCCAGCACACATACTCATGAAATAAACTGCTGATTACACAGTCAGAACATTCACCCTGCAATGAAAGCTAGCAGTTCCGACTTCCAAGCTCACAACCTTATTTCAACACTTATAAGGAACAAGTATAACTCACTAACTCAGTGATATCTGATTTCTGAAATATACCTTATTTTAACAGAACAGACATTCCACTATCAGGGAAAAATCAAACAATATATGCCTCCCTTGATTCAACAGAAAGGTGCAATGAACGTACCTGGGGATCCATTGAAGTGCATGACCAGTTCACATTTTAAACATGGAAAAAAAACCTCGGCATTCGATTTTGTTGAATACGGTATACATTCCAAAACAAAAAGCAAAAGTAGCAGCCTAACCTTTTTCACTGAATCCTTCCTCCAGAGACCAATGTGTCCAGTAGAAGGAACCTTCAAGTCCTGCTTCATTCGAAATAATTCCCATTGACCATGTCCTTACCTCATTTAAATCCCGTAAATGTAACTGAACACTTCAGGCCAGTTGAGGGACTCTCTTTTTCCATAAATCGCGTCATTTTCAGCTGCGCAATCGTGCTCAACCTTGAACGGATACAACCTATCTTGCTGATACGCATAGGCTTGTATGCTCTTATGTTTGTCCAATCAATGTCTTTCAGTAACTGTGGAAAGTTTAAACACTCAGGAATTGGATAAGAAACGAGCCAATCAATACATTGTTACCAGGGAAGTTTCATGAGGGCGTCTGAGTGTATAATTGAGTGATTGGCTATCAACACCAGTACTTGGGTGGATATAAGGAAGCACTAAATTTGTCAATGAAGGAATCTACACGTAAATCCACGGTGAGGAACTACGCATTTTTTTGTATGTGATGACTGTAATTGACAGTAGAATGTGAGAGAATCAATACCACGTTGAATTTTTTGCTTCAGAAAACTGATTTTTCTAAACCACTAATTTGAATACCATTGGCTCACTGTAGCTAAAGTGGTTGCTATAGAGGACAACGATTTTTTCTGTCACAAGAGATCATTTTTTTAAACTGCTGGGTCGATACTATGGGCAAAGATATTGACCAGTTTGCACATCAGGCTTAGCTGAGGAGTTTAATTCATGCCACTGTTGAAAAACATGGATTGAGTGAACTTCTCCATATTCTAAACCGCGTTTGAACTCTACTTGCTTGTGAATATTCAATAACTGATCCGGGGGCGCCATCTAGTGATCGAGTACTGTAACTGCGTGCTTAAATTTGCAGTTCCATAGACGTTGACGTCTACATCTGCACAAAGGGGTTAAGGGGTAATCTGGGGTTAAATGAAAAATGACACCAGGAAACAACTCAGAATTAACCCATTAAGACCTGATGTGACGTCTGCGTCGCACTAGCTTTAAAAACAGAAGGGACATGAATATCATATATATCATTTTTAAGAAATTTGAATGAAGTGCATCATGAGGTGCCCTAGGTCTTAATGGGTTAATCTAAAGAGGTATATGTAATAACCACCAAAAAAGATACAAGTTGGCATTTTTCTGTTTATGTGGTTGCCATGGTAACCAAGCAAGCTCAGTAAATACGCAGAAAACTTTTGGCACCAATTCCTCTTTAACTCTATGATAGAATTCAGTTTTTCTTTCATCATTTAAAAGTCATTGCTTATCTAAATGCAATGACATAGCCATTCTTTGCCCAATTTATCAGTTTTGTGATTTTGGGGCATTTTACTCAAATTTTGAAATTATTTTGCGCAGAATCTGACGAATACTCAAAATATTCAAAGTATGTAACAGATAGGCAAAATTTCCCTATGTCGTTGCATTTCTAATGAAGTAAAGTACCTGCAGCCCAAATTTCATTGATTTTCAATGATAAATAAAAAAGTTATGGCTGCCACAAACATGAGAAACGTGGAAAAAGTAATACCTTAGGAAATCAATGGAAAATGCATTAGACCGCATTGAAAAGTTGAGTTCAGTCTTAGTCTGTGGCTTACACCCATTTTTTAGACTGTATTATCTGACTATTCAAATGTTTATCACTTTCCTGGAGTGAAAAGCACAAATTTCATCATCACAGTTGCTTTTAAATCATGATTTTATGGCAAAATTCAGTTGTTAATCCTTTAGCATTAGCAATTAGTGATAATTAAAGGTGGATTATTATAGAATATTTTTATTCAAAAAAAATTTTTGGAAAAATAATCAAATTTTGCCCATTTAACCCCAGATCACCCCTTAATGTATTATTTTACCAAAATCTAGATTTCTGAACCAAAAAATCCCCCAAAATGTGTATCTGTAGTTTTCTGTCGAACCTTTTAACAAAAAAAACCGTATCAGTAATCACACTGAAAATGGAACAATTCATTTGTGGCACAGCAACAGAAATTGTTGCAATATGGGCTGTTTCACAATCAGGGCATGCATGAGATTTGTGAGCCTTTGAGTGAAATTTGCCAAAATATAGAAGAACTGTTGAATACTATAAAATTTATTTGCAAGAAATACATCTAATGCAACTAAAAATGTTGTTTATTTCATGAAGAAAGCTTTATTTTCCTTCGAATGGCGTAAAAATGGCATTTCTTGGACATCTTTTTTTTCTCATTGTTGAAATCAAGAATAAATTATACATCTTTATGAAATATATTATTAAATGCAGGTGTAAAACATCTCTCTGAATTCAGATTCACGTGTTTGGCATTAACAGTCAGCACAGACACACTGTGAAAAAGTAAATAGAATAAATATGAGTAATAAACTAACCTGTACATTTGTCAGTCCAAAAAACCTCTGCTGAAATAAAATGATTGTGATGAGTTAAATGCCATATAAATACAAATGGGTGATCTGTTTAGGGTATTTTTCTTTGTATTTTTATTCTCTCAAAATGTATAGAGTTGTGGTGATATTGTAATATAATAAAAAGCTGTACATTGGTCAGAGAAAAAGCAGAATGTTTGTCCGTGCAAAATATGTTGACTCCGGGATGCACATTTCACCTGATAGCTTGAATAGATATAGCTTGATTGCAGCCTTTTTTCATTATTCCTATAATCTAGGACTTCCCCTGGACTGAAGATACTCTTACCTGAAATTTGCTTGATAAATTTCATGAACTTCATATAGTTTATGACTCCGTAAACATCCTCTCCGGAAACTCTAGTTTTCATGTAATATGAACCTCTGTCGCAATTCCTGTCAGAATATTTGGATGCCATGTAACTTTCTCATGACTATCACCATGAGCCTCATGATTATACATGAATGCATTGATGTTTTGGACTAAATACACATATTTTTCTGTTTGATTAATGGTCTAGAACAGTGGTCTTCAACGTTGTTCCTGGGGACCCACTGTGTATGCTGGCTTTTCTTCCAACCACAGTTGCAATCACAGGATTTTAACAAGCTGTTAATTTGTCTTAATTAAGTGTATTTAATGTTTAGAGCAGTTACTTGCCCACTTGACTCACAAGATAACAGAAAAAGCTATGTTTGCCATCAAGAATTTAAAAAATGTCATACCCACATTGCGATGCATTGTAAATAACAGCATAAAATGAGAGAAAACAATGAAACCAATCAAATTAAAGATGTAGTAGGCTCCTAATTGACCCATTTTTGATATTTTTGAGTCAAACAGTGTTCAATTATTAACTAGCTTGTTAAATAAGCATATTATAATGTGCACTGTATTGCTTATACTACTGGAAGAAAACACTGATGACAATGCAGTATACTCATTTACTTCTTTTAGCCATTATAAACATATTGTCCAAAATGTGTCCTCTCTGGAAAAAATGTCAAACTAGTCATACACTTTTCTGTTGACCACCAAATTGTGTCTATATCAGATATCACCCTGATTTTTTCAGGGCAGGCCAGATATAGTTTATTATAAAAAGCAGTGGTACTAAATGTAAGACTATCAAGAATATTCATGCACAGTAATAATTTAAATATAAACTTACCATGATTTGCAGAAATGTTTTGCATATTAAACAGTATTATCAGCCTTCTCGCTAGGTCATTTGAGCGTCAGGGCCCCCGACGCTGTCACAGGGGCCCCCGACGCTGTGATTTGGGCCGCTACGCTGTCACCGGGGCCAATGCAAATTAGCCAGTGGGAAACTTAACTTGCATGACGCTCATTGGCTGACAACTACGCAGACCAAGCGCGGGGTCTTCAAAACTGAGCGCGGGAAAATATTTGTAATATTTAGCTTTTGCAAGCATATAGTGTCAGTGCCGTTCCGATTTTCCTTACTTTGGAGCAACGTGAAAAGTGATTATTTTTTCTACGATCATGTCAGCATCGAAGCGCAGGAAAAACAACGACACCAATATCGCATCGTTTTTCGAGCCAGTTGCAAAAAGAAAACGGGACAGTCAGACCGTTTTTGATGCCCCCGGTGACGTGGGTGATAATCAAAATGGTGAGTCTGCCACGGATTGCTGTACCAGCACTGCGTCTGTCATCATTGACGATGATGCCCCTGCTTCTTGTGAAAAGAAGGCCAATGCAGTCGGAGGGCAGAACAAGAAACGGCTGTCGGGCTTTGATCCAGCATGGAAGAAAGAATTTCCCTGGTTGGAAGTAACTTTTGATGGATCTGGTATGTGACGCGTCTTTACGACAATTTGCATATTTTTTACTACCCTTTACTTCCAGCCAGTGTCATTATAGGTCAACCTTTTTTCATGATTGTTAGAATCTATGATTCAAGCTATTGAATTCTTCACCTTCTATGTGCCATACTTGTAACATGCTGTTACGCAGTTGAACTGCACAGCGAAAGTAAATGATGTAACGTTAGCAGAACGCATTATTTTCGAAGTTACTGGTCACATAACTAGCGCTGGGTCACGAATTAACTCCATTGTAATGATGTAAATAACGGGTTATTTTACAACGATGACAGTCAGACAAACCTACTGCCTCTTTTTTACCCTCGATGTGTATGCTAATTAGTTCTTAGATTCTTGCGTATCGCATTACCGAATGAGGCGGCAGGAGATTTAAACTTTAAAGCGCATTGTGGCTTGCGGTGTGATGGTATAAAAGTAACAAAAACAAGACGATTACATGGTCAAACATGTTAGACTGCCTAATATGCTACCGTCATTTTTGTTTATTTTATTTGGATCCCCATTAGCTGATGTAACATACATCAACTATTCTTCCTGGGTTCCACTCAGTACATGTAACAATAGGAATACACAATCAAAGCATAACTTAGAACAAGAAATTTATAAACATGAATTATCCATAATTAGATTATGCAAACATACAGTATGTACAAATAACATATGACCAATAATTAAAAGCACATAATCAGATACAGACACCTCCATACACACACACAAAAAAAAAAAACAGCACAACTCATACAAACAAACGAACAAAGAAAAAAAAGCAGAACAAGTACCACTACATAACAAAGAAAGTAAGTAATTTAATAGTTTGGTACACTACAGTCTTGTGTGATCAGTCATAAGGTGTTTCTTCACCTGTTTTTTAAAACTAACCTTACTTTGGGTTTTTGAAATGTGACCAGGAAGGGAATTCCATTCTGTGATAGCTCTGCAGAGCACTGTTTGTTGTCTAAAATTGGTTTTGGCTTTTGGAATACTATATTTACCACTACATAGTTCTAGCCAGGCCATTTTAGCGTACCACGCTGGTATGCTGACGAACGCAAAAGTCGCATGCCAGTACGCTGGAAAAATCCGCCGGTACGCAAAAAAATGCGGACGGTACGTTACAGATAGGTTACCAGTACCAGTATCAGCAGCAACACGGATGGCTTCAGACTGTACTGATCGACCTAGTTTTATTGATTATCTGAAGATAGGCCCGTATAGCCGCCGTTGTCGCAAGTAGCCTACCTGTCAAGGCATAGCATAGTAGGCTCAGTACCAGTTAGCGCGCGAACAGCCGATCATGGACCCTTGGCTGGTTCGTCCACCTCCTGGGACTAGTTCGCAAAATGAAACCAGTGCCGCGAATGTCTCGACATCAGAAAGTTCGGAGGACGATGATGCAATCGTCAGAGTAGAGCCTAGGTGCAAGCGAAAGCCATCAACAACGGCGGATCTTGCTTGAGCGAGTGAATACAGCCAGCTAGAATTAGAATTAGCTCCAGGAAATGTCAATTTAACTGTCCGATGGATCCCGATCTTTTCTGCCACTTTGCAGTCTCTTCCGTTTAACCTTTGCAATTGGCACAGTTTAAAATAATCACGGAAACTAGGTAGCTATATACTTCAGAGATACTGATATTGCAAATTGATCATTTCGCTGGCATCAAATTAGCCTTAAGTAAATGGACTAAGATATCTTCACGAGAAGCATCAGACATTATTGAACAACACTTTCTATCAGATATAAAATACTGCATTGTCATTGACTATAAAGTTAGATTGGTTACTGGAATTGACATTCATATTGTGAATGGCTACGTCGTAAATTCATGCCAATTGCCTTACTTAGATTGACTAGCTACAAACACATCGCACACAATTAAAAAAATAATATAATATTGTTGCTAGCTCGTCATTTTAGCCATGGTTATCTTTCCAATATCAATTAACATCTCCCAGTTAAACTTGCTGCCGAATCAGTATGCGCAGACCTTTGTAATGTGCGTTTAGCGACCTTGCCATGACATAGCTAGCGAACTTGGAATGTAGGTATACCGTTCGCTAATGGTGTTTGCTTGTCTGAATGCGTGGTCGAAGTAAGTCGTGTCTCTTACGCCTAAATACTTTGAAATGTTCTCCCTCTGCAGCTGCCGGGAAGGAAATGCTGCGGGTCCACTGCGCATTTACAGAGGGCTCGGCTCCGAGCAATAGTAATTTCAAATGACAGTAAAATTGTCCAATCATATTTCCCTTATGAATGGGAGGGCTTTGTTATCGCTAATATTATGACAGGTTCCGACCGCTGTTCCCTAGGCGAATCACAAGCTAGCGCAATTTAAAAAAAAAAAAAAAAAAAAATCGGCGGTAAACAATAGTGATGGGCAAATGAAGCTTTTGTGAAGCATTGAACCACTTGAGCCAACTGCTTCGAAAATTGGTTCAGTACTCAAAGCTTCAGTAAGGGTGACCTCTCCTGGCCAAGTGTGAGGCTGCAGTCAAAATTAGGCTGGCTAGTCAGTGGACAGGAGGGTTAATTGCACGCACGCACGCACGCACGCACACACACACACACACACACACACACACACACACACACAGTATATTATGTTGTATTTACAAATAAAGATTGATGAATGAGTGTTTTGTGTTATTGAGGAGAGTGCTGGGGAAATATGGAATAGGTTCCTGGCTGGCTCCATAATGATTCACCACAACGCAATACAAACAACAACTCGACAGCAAAAACACACCTCCTACTACAACCCACAAATTCTGCATTCTTTACGGCTGTTATAAAGCCTTTATGGCGCTCAAATTCAAAACTGTCTCATCCTGTCACCTGTCAGTCAGTGAATCAGCTGATTGGCGCACTCAAACCAGTCAGGTGATTCATTCAGGGAGCGAAGCAGTTGCTGCTTCGGACGTCATATGTCACGTGATTTTTTTCCGCTCCGAAGCAAGCTTTGAAACAGTGGTTCCATGCTACGGGTTCGAAGCACGTATCGACGCTTCAGTGTCATACTGCCATCACTAGTAAACAACCTAGCGAGTTAACCTGAGTTGTTGGTTCGTGATAGCTGTGAATATTGTTTCGAGTTTATGAAGAACGTTTTCTAGACTAATATTCAATGAGAAGTTTGAGTTGATCAGCATGGGAAAACCTACACCAGACCTTAATTTGATGCAAAAAACCAAGGCTTTTGTGAGGCATTTCAACACCAGCAATTATGCGCGATACCCATGGATGAAGGAGGAAAATCTGTATTGCTGGGATTGGGTCCTAGGCCAAAGACGGACTCTCTGAGCAGGTGAAAAAGGCAATTAAATGATCATGAAACGGTAAGCTATTTATAGGGCTCTGTGCTAAGTGATTTTTGTATTTTTGCCGTCGCTGCCAGTGTTTTGTATATGTTACAAAAATTTATTTGGGAAAAAAATTCTATGGCACTGCTGAGATGGTGAAATAGATTAAACGGTAATACAGCACGATGCTTTTACCCAAATTAACTTTACAGGGGGAACGGCATGAAACTTTTAGCCACTAAAATAATTTTTGTGACATCACGGACGCGTAAGAACACAGCGTTAATTGTTCACTAATTAGATCCTCCTGACTCCTTCGGCGTGCGATACTTCTTGTTTACAAACATTGACGTCATATTCAGCCATACGCATTAGCGTGGTTGGCAAGAACAAGTGTAAATTAATACAACAAAACAGGGGAAGTATGGCATCCTGCAGTTGTGGAACCGATTCGGCGGTCTCTGAATATGTATGAAACCTTGACAGTACCGCAATGGCAAGATATTTCTTTTAGCTTAAGTACAACAAAGGTCTGTGTAGGCTTCCGGATCCTTACGAGCTGAAAGGTTGGAGGAACGACCCCTCTTTGGGTCTGGGTCAGCTGGATTATCACTTGATTTTCCTACATCGAACAGAAATTCAACATTTGTTGATCATCATTGATCAGTGAAAGTAATCCACAGTCGTACGTTTACCAGAACGATTTTAAAAAGGGGCGCCAATATATTTTTGGGGGTTTTATTCGTGATAAGGGGGTTTAGAATTTATGATTAATATTCAATATCGCGAATGCACATACTGTGCATTCCCTAGCCACCTGGTGTGTCATCAGTGACAAGGCTGCCGCCGTTACAGCTGCAGTAGACATTTAACTCTAAATTTTCTTGACTGGATGTACGATGGACGTTTTTACATACTCAAATGTTTCTCTGGGTACCTAAAATTCAAGCCGAAAAAATACTGATCTTAGTCGATACTGATGAAGGTTGAAAATGGAATGCTTTCCAATACTAATATCCGAGCTGTCACTTAAATTGTCACTATCGGAAAGTAAGGAACCTATCGAATTACCCAGCAAAAAAAAAGATCAATCCCTTGCCATGACCGAATAATAAAAATCGAAAACTTAGCAAAATGTCATGGTAGAAATGATGGAAAATAACTTGCGACTGACCCGACAGAAAGTGAAAAGTACAAACACGCCAGTGGGTCGACGGCATCCAGTTCTTGCATCGAATTGCATCAATCCAAGTAGCAACATTTTTTCGGTTCTCGATCAGGAATACGTAGGAAACGTACTCCTGAACCCTTCACCAAACGGTTTATGCAGTTAATAACGCTGCAACTGACTGGCATTATGACAAAAAAGTGGAGGACAACTTTACTTCACCTATAAAATCAATTGTCATGTTGTGGCTTTTTGCCAACCACGGTCGTCAACAAACCCACATGACCAGGTTCGTGACATCACGAGAAGTATGGCTCCGGTACGTTCAATAAAATTTCTGGCTAGAACCCTGCACTAATTGCATATCTGGTGGGATATGAGCGAGTGTTATCAGGAATTTTAAAATAATAAATGTCTTTTACAAAGGAGAGGAGAGATGCATTTAACCTCGTATCTACTGTCAGCCAGTCAAGTTGGACATGCATATCGTTAGTGTTAGTTCTTATTGTACAGCCAAGGGCAATGCGAGCTGCTCTATTCTGAGTATGTTGTAACTTCCTTAGATTAGTTTTAGATGTACCCGACCACACCATCGCACAGTAATCTAATTGTGACAATACCAAAGTCTGCAGGACTAGTTTTTTCAAGGATGTTGTTAGGAAATGAGAGCATCTCTTAACTATGGAAATGTTTCTCCCCATCTTTGGTGCCAGTAAATCGATATGCTCTGACCATGACAGATCGTGGTCTAAAGTTACCCCAAGGAGTTTAGTCTCCTGTACTTGCTCAATGGCAATATTATTGAGGATTAGATCCATCTGGGGACTGGAGCTTAAGGAGTGTTTTGATCCAGATAAAATGCTCTTGGTCTTAGAAATGTCAAAAGTATTACTACCCAAATTGTGACATTTCCCTGGAACACTTTGACTTTGGTGCATGTCTGTATGATAACTGTGGTAAGCATACACTTTCATTAGCACAGCTGGACATCTTGGGCTATGGCTAACTGGGGGTTTACTTTATACATTTGCAGGCTATTTGGCCACTGAATGAGCTTGTACATTCACTCGCTACTTAGTGTTAACATAAAGCCTCAAGTTAAATGAAATAATATTATAATTTCATTCACTTAAGAAAATGGTGCACAGACTCCTAAACACACAGCAAGACAGTATTTCCCCGATATTTCAATGAAAAATTCTCCAGACACAAAAGTAGCAAAAGAGTTTCTTTCAGTGACTGGTCTTGAACTCGTCTAGGATGGGTAATGCCCCACAGACAGCTGGGTTACAGCGCTCCCGGTCGCATTTGCGACCAAGATTTACGTTTTGCGACTTACATTCTCACATCGGTCGCACACTGCGCGACCAACACTTCATGCACTGTGTGCCTATTCTGAGCAGCGATTCACTCCCTAATTATCAGCCGCCGGCCGCAAATTTTTTTTCTGCAGGTCGGTTGGTACCCGTAAGTACATCAGCCAATCAGAAAGCTTGGCTGTACTCATGCATCCATGAGAATGGCAAAGCATTCAACCTAGTCACTGTCAGCTGAGTTGTGCACGCGGAAAATTTCTAAAACCTTGTCTGACAATAACGATGTAAATGCTCCACAATACGCGAAATTACAAGTACACTAGCTGGTCTGCTGCAGAAGTCCAATAGTCTACATATTAGGCCTTGGCTTCAGTGACTAATACTGCAGATCGGAGAGCAAATTTCATGATATCAGAAAGTGTTTTCATTACTGGTTTTTTATTTCGCTATTTAGATTTTGCGCATTTCTAAGGGTAATGGAAACGCACCTGGAGAGTGAGAACGATGTCCGACGTGATTAGCCCAAAAACACAGCCTGCTTCGTGACCGTAGACTGTTCGTGACACAGTTTTGAGTCTTGTTGATACCAGCTATGGGTGCTTGCCTCCAGTGGCAAATGGTTTTATTTAGCGTTCCAATATCAATTGCCAACCTTCTATCCTGACGGATTAGGTTGGATGCGCACTTCCACTCTGATCTGAAGTTCTGCATACATGATTATTCATGCAGTATGTACGAAATCGGTGACTGGTTAGTCCGAGTGCAAGATTATTTTCATTGGAGTACGATAAAGATGAGAAAAGCTGCCGTTCTCATAGATTTAGTCCGTTTTCTTTGGGGTGCCGATACTTGGCCAGCTGTCAGAAAAATAGTATTTTGTCGATTGCAGCAAATGCTCAAAACTGATTCAAAAACTACCGAAGTTGGTAAACTAGCTCGCTGGCTAAGTTAGCCTGCTTTGACAAGGCTGATAAGCTCGTTCGCTGACTACCGAGTTTTTAAGCAAACAAACGCTGGCCAAAGATGCCCGGCTATTAAAGTAAATTGGCGCTAATTGTAAAACTTGATATCTAGCAAGGAAAGCGTAACCAAGTAGAACGTAGAGTGGCTAACTAATTAAGCAAACAAACAGCTATAGCGAGGTGCTGGAAAATTCGAGACGGGAGACTTCTAACCATTGATTGTATACAGCGCCCTCCATGATTACTGGCACCCCTGGTTAAGATGTGTTAAAAGCCTTAAAATAAATTCAATTTTTATTGCAGAAGCATACTCTCACACTGAAAATTGTAGAAAAATGTAACCTTCAACTCAAGTGAATTTTAAGGGAAAAAAAAAATCCCTGACTAAGAAATAATTATTTTTCATAAAATCACCTGTTCCACAATTATTGGCACCCCTAACAATTCCAAGGAAATAAATGTAATTGAAGTATTTCTGTCATTTCTACAGTAGTTTACAAAGTTGATCAGAGTATCTAGGAACATATAATTAGTAATTCATCACTTCCTGTTTCCCTGGGGTATAAATATGATGTGACACAGAGGCCATTTCTCTTATCTACTCTTCAACATGGGAAAGACAAAGGAACACACCATTCAAGTGAGGCAGATGTGTGTCAACCTTCACAAGTCAGGCAATGGCTACAAGAAAATAGCCACTCGCCTGCACCTGCCCATATCTACTGTCAGAGGAATCATTAAGAAGTTTAAAACAACTGGAACAGTGGTAAACAAGCCTGGACGAGGACACAAGGTTATTTTGCCACCACGCACAGTGAGGAGGATGGTAAGAGAAATAAAAAGTTCTCCAAAGCTCACTGTTAAAGAATTGCAACAAATGGTAGCATCTTGGGGTCACAAAGTCTCCAAAACAACCATCAGGCGCTATCTACATGCCAACAAGCTGTTTGGGAGGCATGCACGGAAAAACCTTTTTTCACTCACAATCATAAACGCAAACGTCTGGAGTTCGCTAAGCGGTACTGGGACTTCAACTGGGACCGTGTGCTTTGGTCAGATGAGACCAAGATAGAGCTTTTTGGCAACAAACACTCTAAGTGGGTCTGCTGGAACACAAAAGATGAGTATGCAGAAAAGCACCTCATGCCCACTGTGAAGTATGGGGGAGGATCGGTGATGCTGTGGGCCTGTTTCTCTTCCAGAGGCCCTGAGAACCTTGTTAGGGTGCATGGCATCATGAACGCTTTGAAATACCAGGACATTTTAAATCAAAATCTGGTGGCCTCTGCCTGAAAGCTGAAGATGGGTCGTCACTGGGTCTTTCAGCAAGATAATGACCCTAAACATGTGGCCAAATCTACACAGAAATGGTTCACCAGACACAGAATCAAGCTCCTCCCATGGCCATCTCAGTCCCCAGACCTCAACCCCATTGAAAACCTGTGGAGTGAGCTGAAGAGGAGAGTGCAGAGGAGAGGACCCAGGTCACTGGATGATTTAGAGAGATTATGCAAAGAGGAATGGTCGAAGATCCCTCTTTCTGTATTCTCCCATCTTGTGAAACATTATAGGAGAAGATTAGGTGCTGTTTTGTTGGCAAAAGGGGGTTGTACAAAGTATTAACATCAGGGGTGCTAATAATTGTGGCACACATGATTTGATGTAAAAGAATTATTTCTTAATGTGGGATTTTTTTCCCACTGAATAAATGCACTTGAATTAAAGGTTGGATTTTCCTCTTTTTTTCATTGTGGTCTTATATTATTTAGAAAAAAACTGAATTTATTAGAAGCTAAAGAACACATCTTAACCAGGGGTGCCAATAATTATGGAGGGCAGTGTAAAACGCGTCCTTGAACACCTTCAGCCTGGGAATCAGGAGGATCATGGGACATGTAGTTTTTAGACTACAAAGAGGATTAGCATGGTGGCGAAAAATTAAAATGATTTGAAATATAGCTGATTCCGGTCAAGAGAAATTATATTTGTTTTTAGTCGGAAATATAATGCAAAATCTCGAAAAAGATGGAGGCTTGAAAACAATGGGAAGCGATTCAAAAGTCAACTGAAAAAACAGTCTACGGATAAAATGAATGGGAAATTTTACTTCCGACACCAGCGTGACGTCATCACTACAGTCCTCTATAACTTCGGACATCATCCTCACTCTCTGTGTGCGTTTCCATTGCCCTTCGAAATTTGCAAAATCTGAATAGCGAAAATAAAAAAACTGGAAAATAATAATAATAATAATAATAATAATTATAATAAATTGTCCTATTACATTGTTATCCGTGAAAGAATTTCTTGAAACTTTGTGCGAACGAACTTGGCATACTGCCCTTACTTTTTACCAAATATTTAGGGTGGATCACTTTGGGAACTATATTAATTTTAATGTTAAACTTTCAATTTGTGATGAAAAAATGTAGCCAAATTATGCTTTTTACAGCTTCAATTCCTCCTGGGTCTCATACATTCCAAGCAATTAAGCCATGTTTGGTGTCAAATTGTTCCTTGGGATGATAGCAATAATAACAGTTATAAATTTTAGAACTAGCACTGTGATAATTGGGAGTTATTCATTGATTTATCCCCACATGTTGGTTTTAGGGGGGTGCTCATCTAAATTTGGCCATAATTTTTCTATGAATGATTCAGTTTATGTACAGGGGAGGGTTTGATGAAAAGTTATCCCTTGGAGAAATGGAGACTTGTACGTACATTTAGACTTGTATGATAACTCTCCAAAATGATAACTGCATTTATACATTTTTCAAACATTCTTGTGAACATCAATATCTACTTTTCAGTTCACAAAGTACTTTCTGATAATGTTTCTTAAATAAATCAAGCAACAACTGATTGTCTGTTCAGGTATCTTTATTTGGGCTTATAAATATTCAGAAAAGTATCATGGTACTTTGCGTGACCACAGTTTTGGCCTGCGCGCCTAAATTTTGGCCTGTGCGCCCAACTTTTTCAGGTTGGGAGCGTATGTGCTCCTAGGTCCAAAAGTTAGTCTGGAGGGTTGGGTTAGGCAAGGGCTTAGTGGCTAGACTAGGCTACCTAAGCTGAGTCAACCCCTCTCAGACAGCCAGGCTGGACCACGGGTAAGCGGCTGGGCTCGGCGTTCCTACTGTACCTCAGAGCCATGTAGGCCTGTGCTCTAGCCTAGTCACATGGCGTGACCGGATGTGACGATCCTGTCCGTGGACTGTATAATTCGAGGTCCTGTCACTAAAATTGTGCAGAACTTTAAGCCTTCATATGATGTATAAACCCCAATTCCAATGAAGTTTGGACGTTGTGTAAAACGTGAATAAAAACAGAATACAATCAATTGCAAATCCTTTTCGACCTATATTCAATTGAGTACACTACAAAGACAAGATATTAAATGTTCAAACTGGTAAACTTTATTGTTCTTTGGAAATATTCACTGATTTTGAATTTGATGCCTGCAACACATTCCAAATAAGCTGGGACGAGGCAACAATAGACTGGGAAATGCTTGAGGAATGCTCAAAAAAAAACACCTGTTTAGAACATTCCACAGGTGAACAGGTTAACTGGAAACAGATGAGTGCCATGATTAGGTATAAAAGGAGCATCCTACAAAGGCTCAGTCGTTCACAAGCAAGGATGGTTCACCACTTTGTGAACAACTGCGTGAGCAAATAGTCCAACAGTTAAAGAACGTTTCTCAACACGCAATTGCAAGGAATTTTGGGATTTCATCATCTACAGCCCATAATATCATCACAAGATTCAGAGAATCCACAGAAATATCTACACATAAGCGGCAAGGCTGAAAATCAACATTGAATGCCCGTGATCGTCGGTCCCTCAGGCGGCGCTGCATTAAAAACCGACATCATTCTGGAAAGGATATTACCATGTGGGCTCAGGAACACTTCAGAAAACCACTGTCAGTTAACACAGTTCGCCGCTACATCTACACGTGCATGTTAAAACTCCACCATGCAAAGCGAAAGCCATATATCAACAACATCCAGAACACCGCCAGCTTCTCTGGGCCCAAGCTCATCGGAGATGACGCAAAGTGGAAAAGTGTGCTGCAGTCTGAGGAGTCCACATTTCAAATTGTTTTTGGAAATCATGGACGTCATGTCCTCTGGGCTAAAGGGGAAAAGGACCATGCGGATTGTTATCAGCGCAAAGTTCAAAAGTTAGCATGATGTTATGGGGATGTGTTAGTGCCCATGGCATGGGTAACTTGCACATCTGTGAAGGCACCATTCATGCTGAAAGTACAGGTTTTGGAGCAACATATGCTGCCATCCAAGCGACGTCTTTTTCAGGGACGTCCCTGCTTATTTCAGCAAGACAATGCCAAGCCACATTCTGCATGTGTTACAACAGCGAGGCTTCGTAGTAAAAGAGTGTGGGTAATAAATTGGCCTGCCTGCAGTCCAGACCTGTCTCCCATCGAAAATGTGTGGCACATTATGAAGAGCAAAACACGAAAACAGAGACCCCGGACTGGTCAGCAACTGAAGTTGTACATCAAGCAAGAATGGGAAAGAATGCCACCTACAAAGCTTCTGCAATTAGTGTGCTCAGTTCCAAAACGCTTAATGAGTGTTGTTAAAAGGTAAGGTGATGTGACACAGTAGTAAACATGCCCCTGTCCCAGCTTTTTTGGAACAGGTTGCAGGCATCAAATTCAAAATGAGTGAATATTTCCAAAAAAACGACAAAGTTTATCAGTTTGAACATCTTGTCTTTGTAGTGTACTCAATTGAATATAGGTCGAAAAGGATTTGCAGATCATTGTATTGTTTTTTTTTTCATGTTTTACACAATGTCCTAACTTCACTGGAACTGCGGTTTGCAAAAGGGTGAGTTAAATAGAAATTCACTGCCCCCACAGTTTTCACAGAGTGGAAAATTAGCTATAGAAACTAAAATTGTTTTTGGTCCAGGCTATAAATATGTTTATTTCTGCTGTAGGGCTTTTTTAATATGGGGTCATTAGGGATTGACTCTCTTTTGCAGCCAGCCTCAAGTGCCATTTGTGGAACTGCAGTTTTTGGCACTTCCATCTTGGCCTCACTTTTCAGCCCCAGAGGTTGCCACTTTGAAGAAAAGGCCGACGTTCTCGCACAAAAAAAATCTGTCCAAACAGCGGCAGATCCACGCACCAGCAGGGTCTATTTAAGTGTGAGAGTAAAATTTTGGAGACAAAACAAAATCTAAAAATGAAATCGATATGTCTGCTCTCAAGTCAAAATCTTGAATAAAGATAGAAATTTATCTCCATAAAATCACGGTTTTCTTCCAGGGGCTAAGCCATTGCAAACACCATGAAAACAAAGCCGGTGATCCAGTTAGGGAATAGAGTAGTCTGTTTTTAGTTTTTTTTTTTTTTTTTTAAGAGAAGTCTGTTTTTTAGAGTTAAAATCTGATTAGATATTTTGAAAGAGCTGGTTTTATTTTCTCTAAATCCAAATTTTCAAATCATAACCTTTTAATAGTCGCTGACTAATTGGCAATTAAAAATTTAAATAATGAAATAAAGCACAACACAATAAAATCACATTCGGGTCTGAAGGGAATGTCTCCCACACTTTCATAGTCATCAGATGTTAATATTTGCTGTGCAACCTGTATGGAGATGGATTCAGTTTGTTCCTTTTACACTGGTAGGATTTCATTTGGTTTCTGACAACCCAAAACGGTTCCTTTCTCAAGAAACATTTTTTCTGTCATTTTAACTCATTTACATCTTTGCCGTCATTTCACATTGTTGACAGTGAATTATCTTAGCAACAAAATCACCATAGGAGTAGGAAATCCCTTTTGTTCTGCTCTGTCATGTTTTGTTCTGTCATGTTATGTGTTTTAGTAGGCACCTCTGATGAATCAGAGATACATCTCCTGTGATCTGGAAAAACCTAGTACGCGTGTCACTTTTGGTAGAAACTGAGTTTAACCTTCATTTGCAGTAATTAAGTCAAGAGTGGTGAAAATCTTAAAACACTAGCTATTAGTGTCATTCGAACTTTCAAAATCCGGCATCAATCATATTCGTTTTGTTAGGAAAAGTCCAGAACCTAAAATTTTTGTTCAATTGCGAGATCTTTGCCACTGATAAACTTACTAGGTTTTTCCAGATCACAGGAGACATCTAAGATGAGCGTGGCTGGGGTACTGGTAGGAGGCACGGAACTGTACAACCCAGCTGGCTAACTTAGCAAAAGCAACAAATTCCCTTCACGGCTTTTGATAGGAGACTATTACAACCTAGTCATCCAGTCAAAGAATAAACTAATAGTTGGCTTGTTGTCCAGTTTGCAGCAGTTGGCTGACATTATTAAAGTAGACTAACTCATGCTCTTTCACTGGCAAACCAAAGTGCTCACATGCATGACAACTTACGCGTCTGACAAGTTATGAACCAAATATGCGACATTAACGTTAACGTTAGTTGAATTGTTCGAAGGACTTATTCCATGCTAACTTAGTTAGCTAGTGTTAGCGGACGTTCATGAACAAATTAAGACAAACATACGCCCACTTATAATTTGGACGGCTGAGGTGCTCAAAAATGCATTTTCTGACTGTGACAAGCAGCGTCTCAAAATTTCACTAAACTGAAATCTCAACAATGTTGACGCACTTAGTTGACGTTAGTCTTGCTAGAACCCAGCAAACGTTACCTGCTAGCTGGCTAACAGCAATTCTCCCATCCCACCACACACAGCTGTATCTGGCTAGATTTCTGGATTAACTTGCTAAGCACAATACCCACCCACCAACACAATAACGCTAAAACAACATTTTTTTGGTCCAACGACAAGCAATGTTGGCAAGAAGTTGTCGTTCAAGTATAAAAAAAATGCGCCTGAGCAACGGACTCATCTGATTGGGACTGATGTGCTTTCCTCTCGCCACATCAGTGCCCCTTGGCTTGTTTTTTCCTATTCCTGTTGCAACGTTATTCCCAGCTAGCAGTAGCTCACTTTTGATCCTGTTAGCTGACAAACCTAGCCAAAAAATTCTTCTTGCATTGGCAGTAGATAAATAACTGTAACAACGTAATTCTTACCTAAACGTGTTTTTTTTCCTCCTTTCATCAGCTGGCGTCGGGTGGCGGGAGGGTCAAATCCAATGTGAAATGATGGGTGGCTGGTCCAGGGTCTGATCCTGGGATTTTACGTGGATTCCAGCTCGCTTTTCGTTGGTATGTTTAAGCCACTCACTCGCGCGCTCTCCGCGTCCCTTGTCGCCCAGTCATTCTGTCCTTACTCGTTCAGGGACCCAGTGGAACTCAATGAAGACAAGCGAGAGCAATCACGCCCCCCAAAAAATGACAGCTTCTGGACGAGGCACGAAGTTGTTCCCTTCCAGGAGCCTCAGAGCAGAGATCACCACCACTGCTTGTCCAAATCGTGCATTGTGCTGGTTTCGCACGCCTGTGACTGTTACGGACAAAATCGTTTCCTAAAGAAGCGCGGTCAGTGGCTGAGCGTGCAAGCCAAATCCGAATTTTGGCTTGCCTTATAACCGTCATGACTTTTCACGGATAGGCTACCGTCTTTGCTTTTTAAATAAGTAAGACGCCATAGGTAGTCCGCTCCGCAAGTATAGAGTCGCACAGTTTTCATCATTTTGGCTCTGTAGTCTGTACACTTCCACAATGGATTTGAAATGAAACTTTCAAGGTATGCCTGCACTGCTGAGTTGTTATAATACAGTGGACTGTGGAATTATTGGTATCCCTGACTGTAAAATCCCTGAATGGAAATACTATTCCAAAATTGATCATGACATTGCAAATATATGCTCAAAATGCCAATATTTATATTATTGGACTTCAATGATGTTTCAGAGAAACCAATCTAATTTCTTATTTATTTAAAGCCTCAGGTCTGAAAAAGGACATTAAGGAAAATGCAAATAAAATCAAAGAAGACTGATCTGAAAATTCCGTTCACCCCCAGCTATACTGAATACAATACATCACATTATTTGATGTTCTTACTTGCAAATCTTACAGCTAACTGAAAATATACAATGACAGAAACAGAGTCCAAAAATCTTGGCACAGTTGACTGTTTAACAATGAGTAACATCACCTTGTCTTTTAATCACACTCATTAAGTGCTTTCCCATATAAAACTTTACTATAGTTAACCATAGTTTAGTACAGTAAAATTGATGTGAACTGTAGTAAACTACACTTTACTACAGTAAACTATAGTTTGTTGCAAATATACTAAAGGAATAAGCCCTGAGAAGCAGTGGGTTACATTGATTCTACAACGGCGGAGGGGCGGTCTAAGGCACGACGCGCAGTGGAGTGCCTTAGTGCCCCTCCGCCGTCGACAATCACTGTAACCCACTGCTTCAAGGGGCTTATTGCTTTTATATAATGGTTACCCTACATATAGCCCATAAAATAAACACACAAGAAAAAAAATCAAATATTTATCACTAATACTGAAATAGCGAGCTAGTTAGCAACGTAGTTAGCAAGCTAAAGTGATATCGAACTCTATAATGCTATAGCTAGCTAGGTAGATAGCCAACTGGTTAGCGGGCTGAAAGGCTAAACTCTGCTAACACTGAAATAGCGAGCTAATTAGTAATCTAACTATAGGAGTGCAGAGTAGTTGGTTGCTAGGCTACGCACGCAGGGATATTTTGTGCTGTGGTCTGCCTCAGAATGCAGTGGGTTACACTGATTTTACAATGGCATGGAACGCGGCTCAGCCAATCACATTTAAGGATGGGAAACACCCGTTTTATAATATGGTAATGAATATCATTGCTATAGTTTTCTATATCTATGGTATATCTATAGTAATTCCGCAAAAAAACCATAGTTACTAGAAAACTATTGTATTTTTACTGTAGTATTTTGTGGTAATTTTTTATAAGGGTGGGAACTGAGGCCACCAGTTGGTCAAGCATAGCAGTCTGAATTTTCCCCAATTCCTCCATTATGCAGGCCTACAACCCCACAATTGTATGAGGCCTCTGTTGCCATATATTCTGCTTGATAATATGCCATACATTCTCAGTCAGAGACAGCTCAAGACTGCAGGCAGGCCAATCTAGCACCTGCACTCGCTGCTTACACTGCCATGCACTTGTAATTCGTGCAGAATGCAGTCTGGGATTACCTTGTAGGAGATGCAGGAAAGCCCCTGGAACAGACAACATCTAGACAGCAACATATGTTGCTCAAAAGTTCATTCATTTCATTCTGCATTAATTATGGCCTTGCAAATTTGCAAGTCACCCATTCCATGTGCAGTGATGCACCCCCATACCATGACAGATGCAAGCGTTTGGACCTGATGCTGATAACAGCTTGGGATGTCTTTATTGTCTTTGGTCCAAAGCACATAGTGGCTGTCTTGTCAGTAAACCACTTGAAATTTTGACATGTCTGATCACAAAACGCTCTGCCACTGTACTACTATCTACAAACCCCTATTCCAATGAAGTTGGGACGTTGTGTAAAACGTGAATAAAAACAATACAATGAAGTGCAAATCTCATAAACCCACATTTTATTCATAATGGAACATAAACAACATATCAGATGTTGAAAGTGAGACATTTTACCATTTCATGAGAAACATTTGCTCATTTTGAATTTGATGGCCGCAACACATGTCAAAAAAGTTGGGACAGGGCTGTTTTTACCACTGTGTAACATCCCCTCTTATTTTAACAACAGTCTATAAACGTCTGGGAAATGAGGAGACCCGTTGCCGGAGTTTTTGGAGAGGAATGTTGTCCCACTCTTGTCAGATGTAGGATTCTAGCTGCTCAACAGTCCTGGGTCTTATTCGCCGGATTTTCCATTTTATGATGTGCCAAATGTTTGCTATAGGTAAAAAGTCTGGACTGCAGGCAGGCCATTTCAGCACCTGTACTCTTCTACTGTGAAGCCATGCTGTTGTGATGGATGCAGTATGTGGTTTAGCATTGTCTTGCTGAAATATGCAAGACCTTCCCTATATGAGATGGTATCTGGATGGGACAATATGTTGTTGTAAAACCTCTATCTATTCAGCATTGATAGTGCCTTTCCAGATCTGTAAGCTGCTCATGCCATAGGCACTAATGCAACCACAGACCATCAGAGATGCAGGCTTTTGAACTGCGCTGATAACAAGCTGAATGGTCCCTCTCCTCTTTAGACCGCAAAACACAACTTCTGTGGTTTCCAAAAAGAATTTAAAATTTTGATTCATCTGACCACAGAACAGTTTCTGTTAGAGATCGGTGATTTGTATGTTTGTTTTTAGTTAGTTTCTGGTTTTAGTTTCTGGTTTTAATTCCTAGTATGTTTCTTGTTAGTTTTTAGTTTTGCTAATTATTTATATATTTATTATATTTATTCGTTTAGAGCATGTATGTTGCTGGATGATTGCTCTGTCTCTGGTCTTCAGTGTCTTCCTCTCGTTTCTGTCTCGTGGCGTCTTGCCTTTTTCATCACACTCTCTTCCCTGAAATTTCGGTTGGGTGTTTCCACTTCCTTCTCTCTCGCTGTTCTCATTGACTATCCGCACCTGAGAGTAGTTTATTGAGGCACGGGTGTTTAGTTAGATTAGAGTTAGGACTCCACCTGTTTCCCCTCTCTCTCCTATCACCGTCCTTGCTTTTCTAGTTCCGCCTCTCTCTACAGCTGTCCTGTGTTTAGCTGGGATTCCACTTAATTTGTTTGCGTATAAAAGACCCACTTTTCCCTCAGCTTCTTGTCAAACGGAGAGAATTAAGATGGTGGTAGATGCGGCAAGAGAGATTTTGGGCGTAGTAGATGTAAAGAGGGAAGATATACAGAGAATTTTGGAAAGAGGGTTCGGTGGCAGTCAGACTGTAGAAAAGTAAGGAGAGACAGAAAGCCTGGGAAATAACTGAAGCAGAGAAGGATACGTGATAGGATTGGTCTTTTTTTCTTTTTTTTTTTTTTTTTTATAATTCAAGTAAAACACACAGTTAAAATACAGCACGAAATTCAGTACAGTTGGTGGCGGCATGCACTAAACACAAAGTGCCGTCCGCCTTTAAACTAAAAGAAGAAGAAGAAGAAGCTTCTTGTCGACTCGTTTCTACCACAGCTCGTCTTGGTCAGTCTCGTTTCTGCGCTCTTTTCTCGTTGCGATTGTTGAAAGTTCGTTTCTTGTGATTCTCCCGTAAGTCTTGTATTTGATCGTTTGTATTGCGTTGTGAGATTGCGGTTTGTTTGTTTAGTACTTCGTTCTCCCTGATTCCCATTTTGTACCATTCTGTTTAGTATCTCCTGTGTTCTCCCTTATCCCATCCAACTCCCTTTTTCCTTCCCCTTCCATTCCCTTAGTTTCAGCCCTCTTTGTTACTGTCTTTGTGCGGACTGATTCTCTGGTTACTGGATATTTTGCTTGTCCCCTGACTTTGATTCTGCCTATTCTGCATTTCTGTTTGCCTGGCTATTGATCCATTTCTGTCTTGACCATGAGCTTTGTTAATCCTAATAAACGCCCTGCCGATGCTGAACTGCATTTGGAGTCTATGCCCGCTCCTTTCAGTTTTCCATTTTACTTCAGTTCATTTTCAATGAACTTTGGCCCAGAGAAGACGGCAGCGTTTCTGGATTGTGTTCACATATGGCTTCTTTGCATGATACAGCTTTAGCTTGCATTTGTAGATTGCACAGCAAACTGTTCACAGATAATGATCTCTGGAAGTCTTCCTGAGCCCATGCAATGTATTCCAATGCAGAATCATGCTTGTTTTTAATGCAGTGCCACCTGAGGGCCCGAAGATCACGAGCATCCAGTATTGACCTTCAGCTTTGTCCCTAGTGCAGAGATTTCTCCAGATTTTCTGAATCTTTTTATGATATTATATACTGTAGATGGTGGGACATTCGAAGTCTTCGCAATTTTACATTGAGGAACATTTTTCTGAAATTGTTCCACAATTTTTAGACAGTTTTTCACAGATTGGTGAACATCTGCCCATCTTTACTTCTGAAAGACTGCCTCTCTAAAATGCTCTTTTTATACCCATTCATGTTACTGACCTGTTGCCCATTAACCTAATTAGTTGCAAAATGCTTCTCCAGCTGTTTTTTATTAGTACCACTTACTTTTCCAGCCTTTTGTTGCCCATGTTCCAGCTTTTTTGGGATGTGTTGCTGCCATCAAATTCAAAATGAGCAAATAGTTCTCATGAAATGGTAAAATGTCTCACTTTATTCAGGTTTTACACAACGTCCCAACTTCATTGGAATTTGGGTTTGTATGTTAGATGACGCCAAGCTCAGAGAAGTTGATTGCACTTGGACAGTGTTGTATTGGACTAACGAAATTAACTTCTGTTTTAATTGCGAAGAGGGCAAGAAGATTATTCCGAATTTTCATAGGTTGAAAATCCAGGAGCCAGAAAGTAAAAATCCTGCCACATTTTCCTTCCCACCATAAGTTGATGCAGCTGATTCTTTGTTTAGTTCCACCTGCTGGCAGATGATTTGTGTTAAATGGCAAATCCAGGCGATTGGAACAAAGTTCTGGGGCAGTTTTTTTTACTTTCTGAACTGGGACTTTCCACCTGTGGGGAATTTTTATCATTGGGTGAAAAGTTCCTCTCAGACTGATGTCCAAAGGATCAGAGCTCACGCACATTGAGAACTGGTTTTCAACCTTGCCCTTCATCCTCTGAGATTTGACCAGATTTGTTCAATCTTTCATGCACTGTAGAGGGTGTAATGTCCAAACTCCTCCTGATTTGTCCTTAGGGAACATTTTTCTGAAAGTGGTGGATTTTCAGCTTCCTCATTTGTTGGAAAATTGCTGAGCCTCAACCCATCTTTCCTCCTGAGGGACAAAGAATTTTTTGGAGGCTCCTTTAATACCATAACATTATTAGCTCATCTGTTTAGCATCACCTATTTCATATTACCCCATTATTGCAAATTGTTACATCGTCATTTGTCCTGAATGGCCCCTGCACCAACTTTTCTGGAATCTGTTGCAGTCTTCAGATTTGAAATAAGCTTCAGGGTATTTTCAGTAAACAAATGAATTCTAGAGTTATAGCATCAAATAATCGGTTGTTCAAGTACTTTCAATGTAGCAGAAGGTGAAAACTTTTCAAATAATTCCTTTTTGATTGTATTTTCATTTTCCATAATATTTCAACTTTTTCAGAGTCGGGGTTGTATTTGAAGAGTTGGAATGCAAAACCCACAAAGTCCACTCAACCTCTTTTGTTTTAAATTGAGTTTTTTTTTTTTTTTTTTTTTAACTCAGCATATTATTTACTCAGCGTTCCAACTTTTCATTTGAAAATCTGCTTCCTCTAAATTAAGGTTTCAAAATCAGTGGCAGCACTTTTTTAGTACTTGGTGCAATGCAGTCACCTCTGGAATGGATGACTGCATGGAGTCTTTTTCCATACTATTTGACAAGATTAAGGCACACATTTAAAGGAATTTTGGACCATTACTCAATGCAGATCCTCTCAAGATCAGTCACATTCCTGTGTTTTCACTTGTCAACTACCCTCATCAGTTCAGCCCTCCTGGTTTTCAAGCAGATTGAGGTCTGGTCACTGAGATCCACATCGCCGAACATTGATGTTGTCCTGGAACCAATTCTGCCAGGAATTTGTGGCGGGATTTTATTGTCTTGCTCGGAAGTGCACCTACGTTCGCATCTCAGCCTTATAGCAAAGGCAACAATATTGTCGGCCAAACTTGCCAGATTTTTGGTGGAGACAATTTAGCCATTAATCTTCACCAGTCCCCCTAGACCTCTGGAATTAACACAGCCTCAAAACATTACTGATCCACCACCATATTTCCCTAGGGGTATTCGGCGCCTCTCCTTGTATGCATCTCTGTTTTGACCATAAACGTGACACTGGCGTTTCAGAACAAAATGTTAAGTTTTTCTTCACATCTGACCACAACTGACCATGCTGTGCTGTGTTGTGACAAACTCTGTCCATAACATCATTAAAATTTTCTGCAATTTGTGCCAACGGAACCCCTCTATCAGTTTGGACCACATGGGATAGCCTTTGTTGCCCTCGCACATTGATGATCCTTGAGCACCTGACACCTGTCGCCGGTTTGTGGTCTGTCTATCCTCAAACCACTGTTGTTCGATACTCAACTCTGCTGATTTGGGGCACCCCAGATGCTTTTCCATTTTGGCAATTCTCTAATCTAGTCATCTAGCCATCATGTAGACTGAATTCAGGTATGAAGGTAGGTTTTCAAGAAAAAGAAATTACACACAAATACCTACACACCCCATGACAGCGGTTTGTCTTATTAAACTGTTAAAAAAAAAAAAAAATTGCAATTCAAAATCGAAATATCATCTGCACGCCTCGAGCTGGTTTTGTAGCTTGCTGGGGAGCAAAAATGCGATGCCTACAGAAAAACACTGGTTTCCGGGGCTATATACTGGTTATCACTGGCTACTTCTGGGTGCTTTTTAGATAGGAAAGAGGGTCAAGTTTTCGACGAACTTATACCAGTAAACTTGCCACCTCCCCAATTGTTCCTAAAACAAACCAGTCTATATCAGGGCTTTGCAAAGACAACATTCTAAGCTGAAGGAAAATCACAGTATTTTTGGAAATAAACGCCAACAAGCAAAGAAAATAAATCTCATATAACCACTGTTTACCGGTGATGGTCGTGGAAGATAATGGACTATTTTTTGATGCATGTGCTGAGTGGTTATAGATAGTAGGGTAGTAGTACCATAGTAGGGTAACACTAGGCCACTGAAATTAATTATGCGCTTTTCTCATGAATAAGCTCTTTAAATATTGTTTCTGGGAAAAATTTGTTCAGGAAATTTCATGAAATGCTATTGCTTAACTCAAAATAATATACACTAGTAACAAAGTACCATCTGGTGAATGGAAATGGACACCTCCCACCTCAAAACAAAAGCCAAAAACCACAAGTAAAATTGATGCATCGAAAACATGGTCACGTGGAAAACCTGACCCAAAGGGATACCTATAAACAAGGACATGACATAGCATGCCAGACTTTATCCACACACATTGTACATTTCATTAGGTTTTACAATAGAGCAAATGACTGAAGAACCAAATGATATACAAGAAGGGAGGAGAGTAACTTGACAATCATGTCTCCACAAAATATGCTCATAGGCAGTATAGCTGCTGCTTGATGTGCAGATGTGTCAAAGCAGGCAAGCCTCAAATTACACTGAAACCCAATCTTATCACTCGTGAACACAGCCAAAGATGAATACAGATTTGTGTCAGCCAAATTTTTTCCTCAGTCTATGGTGCAAACATGAGCACAGTCTTTGAATTACAGATAGAAAACATTAATAGAAAAACTGAAAACTGGCTGATTTAACTGGCTGTTTAAGGACATGAATGTATGAACTTTCAGAATGTCAATAAATTAATTTGTGAATATGACTGGATAAAACATTCAAGTTCGCCTGGAGCGCAAACTGAGAACATAATAAAGACTAATTTATGAAATACTAATGCTTATTCTGCCTGGATGATGCAGTCCATCTGGCAGTAAAATGGAATTATAAAATGCCACTGATGAAACTGCAATATACAGTGTAATTTAAACTTTTTTTTTTTTGTTCAAATTTTAGCTGGTCAATTTATATAATCACCTAGTTGACAATTTTGCCTGCATAATAATTATCCCCTGTGGTTGGCTTTGTCCAGCTAGAGGCCAACTAAGTCTGGCTAGAACTCTTGGAATCATATTTTCAGTTTTGGCCACCATAAACCAGGCTAATGATCCCAGGTTTTGTGGGAATTTTATACAGAAAAAAAACCATACAGCATAGTGCAAAGTAATGCATCATAATTCAAAACCTGAAATGTAACAGATTGGATCAACTTCACTGCTCTTATGCTAAAACTCTTCTACATTAAGTAAATCTCGCAGTGGCAGAATAATGGAGCAGAACTGCCATTTGTGCTGTTGTGCCATTCACCAAGACAGCATGAGGTCTCCATCAAGTTCATTCATAAATATTTGTGTGACTCATTTCTATGACTATTCTCCTCTGAATCATGGTTTGTTTGTAGCAAAACCACCCACTCTATTTGCAGTGCGTAATGTCTCCAGTGCATTTCTATTTTTGGTTGGCTTGTAAAATGAAAATAAACAAGGACCAGTGAGGCAGAATAATAAGAAGTACCATATACCATTGATGTACCCAACATACAGTATAAAGCCTTAACATGTAGTATGTTGAGACACACAGTGAGCACCACAATTTATTGGACAAGGACATATCGAATGAAATGTTTAAAAAAGACAGCACCTTTCACACGTATACCCCCATTTTTGGTCATGTCAAAAAATATTGGACAGTTTAACAAAACATGGAATAAAGTACTTATTTTTGACATTTAAACACATTTTCTTTGCATCAGTGGCAGATGCTGAGCTAACAACATATGAAAAACAAAAAATCCCTTCTTACTGCTGATGTAATGCCACTCCTCTCAGTATTGCCATTTTTTCCGGCTACCTGCCTTATCCCAATTATTCAATTATCCATCTGTTCTCTCTGATGATTACACCTGGTTTTTATGAGTTAATTATCATTTCCCCTATTTATACCTCAGATCTGCCCCTCACAGGCAGGTAGCCTTACAATGTAACACCTTTTAGTTTAGTGCACTCCTGTTAGGTTCTTATTCCCTGTGAAGTTTTATCTCCTGTTTCTTATGCACTTTGTATTTAAGAAATTCCTTGTCCTTAGCACTTGGGCCCTCCACTCTTATTCACTCTCCTGGTGCCCTTATTACATCTCTGAGCTGCAGGAGCATTACAACTGATAAGTCTTTTCCTGTTTTTGATCTTGCTGGCGGAACTCAGTGTGTCTATGCAGGTGGCTACAAGTCCCAGCTTCTCGAGATAAGTAAAGGCATTCCACAAGGTTCCGTTATAGGCCCGGTCCTGTTCTCAATGATCTCAGCAAAGGCAAAAATCCATTTATATGCAGATAACACTGTATACACATGCAAACTGCTTGGCCCAGACTGTTAAGGAGCTTCAAACAGCCTTTCTTTCTTTATAGACAGCTCTGCACAGTGTAAAATTGGTTTAAATGCAAAGAAAACTAAGTTTGTGGTTTTTTCAAGGGCTCGTTCTCAGTTTGCTGATGATCTTAGCATTCATACATGTGAAGGTAATGCCATTGAAAGGGTTCACTCTTATAAGTACCTGGGCATATGAGTAAATGACAAGCTTTCTTGCAGCGAGCACATTTCAAATCCATCAAAGAAATTTAAAGTGAAACTTGGAATATACTTTAGGAATAAGTCATGTTTTACTTTTAATGCCACAAAGAAACTACAGTAGTTAAGGCTACTCTCTGGATGGTGATAGACTATGGTGTCATTTTGCACATGCAGGCAGCTTCCTCTGTTTTGGATAAACTTGATTCAGTTTATCATGCTTCTTTGCTTTTTATTACTGGTAGCAAGTCTCTCACTCGTCATTTCATTTTATGAGTTGGACATCATTGTCAATTCACGGGCGGAGACATTGATGTGTTTTTTTATTTACAAAGCACTTTTCGGCAAACTCCCTGTTTATCTCAGTAATCTCCTTTGTGAAAGCACTGGGAGCTATCAGCTGCGATCGTCAAATTGGTTGTTTCTCAATGTTCCTAGGGCTTTTTAAGCTCATGCACTATTGGCTTTCATACATTGGTCATGAAACATGTTACAAAAGAAGCTTAAATTGGACTGCTTCATATCCATGGCTGACTTTAAGAGCACTATACAAAACATTATAACTGAATCATGTCAATGCTTTTTTGTGAGCAAGCTATTGCATCCAAATTTCTCTTGTGATTTTCATACTGTATGTTTTATATGTTACTTGTATTGTATTGTTTTGTTGGCATTGTGTTGGCTGCTACCTTGGCCAGGTCTCTCTTGCAAAAGAGATTCCATATCTCAATGAGACTTCCTGGTTAAATTAAATAAAAATAAAAGGTAAATAAATAACTACACGCATTTACAGAAGACCATGCAGCGACATAAGCTCATGCTGCAGATAACCTGTAAAATCTGTTTCCATGAACCACAAGGGGCTCATAATGAGTGCAATTTTTTTTATTAGTATAATTATTTATTTATTTATTTATTTATTTTGCATTTTAGCTCTGCTGGTCCTGCTCACTTCTTGCTTTAAACTCTGGTAATTTCTTTGAGGCCCTGCATTGCTATGCTCTCAATTACGTTCATAAAATGCTCTTAACTGGTTAAAAATATGTTCAGGTTTGTTATAGATACCAGGCTGCGATGACAGTCACTCTGTACAGCAGAGCCTTCTCACCTGGCCAGTTAAAGCAAGATACACATTCTCTGAATACAGCAGAACAGCTTTCCACGCTCTTAATGTTTAAACATCCTGTAGTGATAAAATTTGAACCATTTGCTTCTAAATCCCCACCGGAAATGCCAAGGCAAATGACACAGGAGGAGCCTCTCTCATCCTGAAATAACTAAGAGTGCACATTATTTAAGTACATGACCCCTAGGCCAAAGAATATTGTAATATCTACTGTAAGATAACTTAACATGAGATTTGTGGATATGAAATATGACAGCTACGTAATGAAGGGATATATAGATGTAAGTGTACATTGAAATTAAAACACACCAACAATTGAATGCACTATTTTAAAGACATGAGCTATCCCACAATTTCTGTTGGCTAAATTCACTAAAGAGGCCACGTGATTTGGCATTATTTTGACAGCATTGCTGACTGAACAAATTTAACCTTAATCCATTTATGGCTCTACACCAATCATGCTTCAATAAGTCTGGCATATTGCTGTTTAATTCAAATATTGACTGTCATCTCTAGCGTCAAGGGGCAGCTGTCCCAGCCCACCGATTTAATCATTCACTCGATGTAGTGTGAATAAAGGAGATATGAATCTCCTCCCAGAAAAGCTAAAATAATTTTTACCTGTCAAACATAAGCTGGACAAAAAGAAAATGACCCCAAAAAAAAAACCTTTAGTCCTCCACTTCTGCGAAAACAATCACCATTTCCTATTATTAAAAGCCTCTGCCATACTGAACTCTATTTCTCAAAGACAGCTGTTTATATTGCTTGTACAATTTTTAAATGAAACTCTGTAATTCTGTTTTCCTTTACTGAAATATTAATCAGAAATTTTGGCACGTACCTGTCCCTTAAGATGTCTATTAAATATTAAGCCAGGAAAGAGAGGAGAGAGGGCTGTCTTGCAATGCTCTCAACTGGGCCCCTGCAGACCGTGTGATTCAGCTCTAATGAAAACTCAAAGAAAGCCAGTGTTCTGCTTGCCGTGGTATTTATTAAAGCACAGCTGCCTCCCACCGTTCATGACTGAGGCGCAGATGGATGGACAGAGCTCTACTGGGGAGTTTTTAGGAGAGAGAGATACATGTGGTTTATGTAACCTCCTGAAATGGTACTAAACCAGGGCTTGCCTCCATGTACTCATCTGGGGAGATGGTTAATTAGCTCATTCCATTCCCTATGTATTAGTGAATTATATTTTGATGGAAATGATCTTACAATGCTGTTTTCACTTTCTCTGTCTATGTGCTCTGTGCAGGTAAGGATGTTCTTGTTGGTTTATGGGCTATATTTTGAGGGATGATTTGAGCTGAGGAAGAGGTCCATGGAAGGTCTTCATTCTATATTGGGTACATCCCGAGTTCCTATACTTGACAATCACCTCTGTTACTCAATGCCCTAGAAACTGATTGCTTTTTCTTCCATCCTTCCACTGTGTTAAAATGGAAGAGACAAAAGAAGCGGCTTCAAACTCAGCCCAAAAATCCTCCAAAACAAAGTGTAAATTGATGTATGATCCAGTTAAAGTTTTTTCATTTTTTATGAATATTATTGTGCTGCTTTGTGTGTGAATGCAAAAAGGCAAAAGAAGGGGATGGGGAAAATGCACGCTAATAACCAAATTTAGTAATCATCGAACTGAATACCTGGGTGCTATTTGAAGACCTGGGTGCTTAAGGGGGTTAATTGACATTTTCAGACAATTCAAGCTAAGCCAAGAGCACCCTATAAATATTGTTTACAGAAAAGGTTCCCAAGTCTTTTTTGGCAATAAGAGGTAATCATATTCTGTTGCGCCTCAGTCTGGTGCTTTGGTGATAAAAATGCCTTAGTCAAGAAAAACCAATTGCAGCATGTGACCTATTGGCAAACTGGCTGACAATTTAGGGCCATGTCAAGTTCTATCTAAGAGCCAGTAAGAAAAAATGAACACCCACTCAAAGGAAAAAGATCAAGATTAACACTAGCGGTAATCTATTAATTATGCCTTTTGTACATGAGGTACATACAATATGTATCATAATATTGTCATGTACAGGTACAGTGCAAAAATATTAGAGTCACTTGAATGTGTGGGGTGTAATTTTATGTAATGTTGCATTGTTAACAATAACTCTTTATTGACCGTTTAATGGTGTGTACCACAAAAATGTATACTTTATTCCCTCTTAAGTGAACCCATAAGTTGACAACCAATATATATTCAACATGATTTATCAAGCATTGAAAAAATTATAATCGAAGCAAAAAAATTGAATCATAAAATCTTTGGTGCAAAACAATAGAAACAAACATGTTTATGTTACACATTGTCCATGTAATAGTTCATTTTAATCAATATTTGGTGGCTCTACCTTTTGCATTGATAACAGCTCTAATTCTACGCGGCATGGAATGAACCAGTCTTTGGCAGTGCTTTCTGGTAACAGATTTCCAAGATCTTCTCACGCATTCCTTCAGCTCAATAAGATTGCTTGGCTTCATTGAGACTAACTTTTTCTTAGCAATGTTCCACAAGTTTTCAATCGGGTTGAGGTCGGGTGAATTCGCTGGCTACGGCAAAACCTCAATGTTGTGAGCCCGAAACCAATCTGACATACTCTTGATGGAATGAGTGGGTGCTAAGTCCTGCTGGAAAGGACTTCAGATCCAAAAAGATGTTCGGCAGTTGGTATCATGTAACTCTCAACCAACTCTTGGTAAATTCCTGCAGTAAACTATTACATGGACAATGTGTAACATAAACATGTTTGATTCTATTTTTTTGCACCAAAGATTTTGTGATTCAAATTTTTTGTTTTGATTATAATTTTTTCAATGCTTGATAAATCATGCTGAATAAATATTGGTTGTCAACTTACGGGTTCAATTAACAGGAAATAAAGTATACATTTTTGTGGTACATGCCATTAAACGGTCAATAAAGAGTTATTGTTAACAATACAACATAAGATTACACCCCACATGTTCAAGTGATTCTAATATTTTGCACTGTACCTGTATATCGGTATGCAAGAACTCAAGTCTAAAAATTCAGTGCAGTGGGTTTGCTGGCCAACAATGTGTTAAATTATAGATTTGTGCATCTACATGAATGATTGTCTCTCTGTGTCTTCATCTATCTGTCTAAGGTAGACTAAAGCCAGAACTTTGGAAGTCCAATTCAAGTAATTTGCTCCCAACAAATACCAATTTTAAAACAAATCATATACAATGCCCAAACCTGATTTCACCACTTAATTTCACCTCAAAATTGATCCGGCTCGTTGACATGAAATGTGCTCAGGCATATGTTGGAGTAGATGCTATGCCATCAGCAAGGTTACAATTTTAGATAAAATATGAGCCAAATTTAGACATGGAGTAAATTGCATGTGAAACTGTAAAGAATACTGCATTTGTTATTTTTGCGAATAGTGAATTATTACAACATAAATTCACTGCACATTCTCAACAGTTTTTCACCATATTCTCTATATCCAAAAAAATCATATCTGAATCCTAATTGCATTCAAAATGAATTAGAAGCACATACAGTCAACTGGGTCATTCTACAGAAAAAGCCACTTTCTTGTCCCTTGGCTTTGCATACTATTTGCAAATTAAATATAGCTAATATTCACATTAGATGTATATATTTGAGTAATATAAGATGTTCTTTGAATAGTAATACCAATTTGAGCATTGGCATTGGGTCAAATTCTTTTTTAACCAATCATACCAAATTTGAGGCACATGAAAATTGCATGTCCCCAGGCTGATGTGTGGAGGTTTAATGTCAGATTTTAAGTTTTAAAATATATTTTCCCCATATTTTGAATGCAATGATTTTTACACCAATATCACATTTATGAAATGGATAGCATAATTTCATAAAATTCCAACTCATTGTTAGAAATAATTGAATGGAAATGGCTGTCCCTGGGTGTCATGTCACTGGAGTTACCACTTCACAATAACCCCTATTCTGAAAAAAAAAAAAAACATTTATTAATCATTTCCTACTGAGCAAACAACTTGTTGAGAGACTGTCATGGAATGAACATGATAAGTCTGCTGCCTCTTTTCATATTTTGTAAAATTGACCCTTAATCTCCCAATTTCATGTGGGGATTTTAGAAGGTGTCACTGGTGTTACCCATTTTATGAGAAGGGAAATTCAAAGAAATGTAATACATTTGGATCTTATTATGCGCTTTAATGAGAGCCAACATGAATAGCAACACTTGGTTTGAATTACTATTACTGCCATTTTGTAAAAGGGCTTTGACATGAAAATTGTTACTGGTGTTACCGTCACTGGTGTTACCATTATTTATGTTACTATGATTATCTTTGTTCTAAGCCTTTGAAAAGGCATCATAAATATATTTTTTTTGTTTATCTATGTGTGCAGAATATGTTAAGCAATATTATTTCTTAAAACTATTGAAAACTTGTGAATTTATGAGGTAACACCAATTACAAAAAATACAGCAGAATTATGTTTTAAGCGAGTGTAGAAAATAATGTTAATCGATTAAACTTTAATTTTTGTGGATTCATAAAGCAAAATGGTTAACTAAAAGTGTTACTGAAGTTTAAATGTATGAAAATAAAATTTTTTTTTTTGACATAATGCTATCCCAAAAGTGGCCGTTTCTGTAGAATGACCCAACTAAATTAATTTCATATTTGCACTAATGGAAAATCCAATTATTTGTGCAGTGTAATATATTCACTTTGAAAATTTTATCTAAACTCATTTTTTTCTGATGAAGAACTTCCCTAATTTTCACCCAAAAAAATCCATTCCTATCCAGGTTATAAGACCACGCCTCCAGCCCGCCAGCTCACCGGTCAATTAAGACCCGGACTGCATTCTTCATTCTGTAATGCATCTGTTTGTCATTTCCACTGTGTGGTAGTAGTGTGCTATAAAAGACCGAGTCTCACATTTGGTCTTTGTGAAGTCTCATAAGCTGCATACCTGTGTTGAGTTTTTAGTCTTGTTTTGACGCATTTCCCCCGCGTATCACGCGTAAATATTTATCTACTCATAAATTTTAGTGCTGTTATTGCTTATTTCAGCACTTTACCCAAGAACCTTGATTCCTGTTTTGTTTTCTATTTGTAATCCACTGTTACTGCAGCTAACGCCCAGAGTCTGTATCACTAATAGTGTTTCTATGGAACCTCAATTCCTGTTTTGTGTTGCTTCGCCCGTGCCTTCTGCTGCGCAGTGGGCATAATAAATACTACCAAGTCAATCCTGAAGCACAACCCTTACACAGGTGCTATAAATACCGAAGTCACAAAACAAAAATGGCCCAAATTCAAAACAGTTGTGGTTTCAAATGCTGAAAATATATTCATATAAACTTCAAATACCAAGGATTATGAGGCAATACTTAAACATCAACACTTTTTGACTTCAGTGTGGCACAGGGTCTTCAATTTCCACAAATAGATAGTTGCGCCTGCTTTCATGCAAGTTACACCATGGAACAGATGGCATGGACACCTGCATGGTGCTGTCAGAGGCCAGCCTCTGCCTACATATACTTATTCTGGCGGTGAGGTGCCAGAACCCTGCCACACACAGACAAGTGGAATGGCAGTCCTGTTTTGATCGTAATGTTTCTCAGTTGTGGAAATTTCCCATTTCAAATAAGCCAAAACTTCAAGCGAAATTTGCTTGAAATGTGTGCGGGGCCCTGTGCGGCATGAATGCACCAGCAACTTGTCTACCAATTCAGGTGGCAAGTCACTGCATTCAGAATTGCTGAAAGGACCCGTATCCATTGATTCCCATTCAGATGAGACTTTCATGGGAAGTGTGAGTGCAGCAGCTGGCTGCCTCACTAGCTTCGGACCTCAAAGTTTTTGCACGCAACACACTGACATCGGAAAGCAAAAGTCTTGAAACTAAATTCTTCTTTTAGTATCTTTATTACAAAACTGAAATCAAACAAAATAGAAAAATAATAGACTTTTGACTTTTCTTAGTAAACTAACCGAAATTAGTGCGCTGGTCAAAAGACCGTGTTGCCTCAAGGTCCAGTGGCTTCTGCCGTTTCGCAGGCACACGATGTATTTATAATATACACACAGCAGCCAATGAGAAAACACTATTCTATCGCGTCATTAGTCACTGGCCAAACCTTCATTCCACATTACAACATGGAACAGAAAATACTTCAAACCCAAACATCTCAAACAGAATATTGATTCAAATTATCTTAAATTATATGTGTAGAAAATGGCTACAACATATCCCGGCCCCTAATTGACTAAGCCTTAGCATATCAATTACTAATTTTACTTAACTTGGAGCCATTTACATCATTACTAACATTTCTCAAATCTTTTTTCTTTAACTAGAGTCTACTTCTCTCTTCACAGGTAAGTATTTACAGTCTATTCAACAGGTAATTATAATTTTAAGTCTTTCTCTTCATTCTTCATTCTTCTCCTTGCAATAAATACAGTTTTGTTATGGGTCTCTGGATGACGCTGGTCTTCATCTGGACCTCAGCGCTTCGGACGACCGCTTTAGAATCTGGCATCACTTTGGTGATTCTGCCCAACATCCAGACGTTTCGTGGGAGGGACGAGTCAGCGACGAGGACCACATCTCCAACCTTGAAACTTCTCTTCAGACTGAGCCATTTTTGATGCTCTTGCTTTTGCATGCAGTCTTCTACAGAGGTTGCACTCTGATATCACTCTTCTTATTGCTGCATTGGCTCTTGGTATCCAATACTGTTGTCGTAGTCTGGCTAAGACAAGATTCCGTCCTCCATGTCCAGTCTCTTGGTGGATGTCATGGAGGATGAAGGGGGCTATTCTGTGATGTTTATGCAGAATAGCAGGATGCTTGGTCTCCTCAGGCACCGCCGATCTGTTCAAATGCCCCCCAACCCTTAACACAACCTCCTGCAAGAATGGATCCAGCTTAAAAACTGAACTGGTCCTTTTCACGCCAGTGTTTCCTGTCTGCAGAGCTTTCATCTCTTCAGTATAGGTCTGTCTCTGGCTGTATTTGATCAGTTCCATTTCTGCTCTGGATAGGTCTTCAACAGTAAGTATTCTCTTTTTCAGGTTATTCTTACACATCCCCATCTGCTGTTCAATCATGGATCTGTGTTTTTCTGGATCTTTTTCAGATTGCTTTATGGTCCGTTCAAACTCTTTTCTTTTCTTACTTGGGTGTTGCAGCATTTCTTTTAGGTGCAGAATCCAAGCTGTTGCCTTTTTCAGCTTATGCCAACTCGAGTAATACTCCACAAGCTAGTTAAATGGATCTGTGCACTCGTCTGGACTTGTGCATGACACCGCAGCGGACGTCTTCACCTCAACATCATTTTCTGTCAGGTAAGTACACTGTTCAGGTTGTTCTGGCCACTCAGCTTCATTTGGCAGGAAGCTAGGCCCCTGAAACCAGCTCTTACTTTTCATGAAGCTTTCAATCTTCAAACCTTTTGAGGCCTGATCTGCAGGGTTTTGTGAGGTGTTGAATACTTCCACTGAGACAAAGTTGTCGCCTCTCTAATGTACAAAACTCGATTTGCCACAAACGTTTTGAAACAAAGGGCATCATTTTCAATGTAATTTAGTTCTGTTGTACTATCTGTCCAGAAGACTGATTCCATCAGGGGAACTTCGAGTTCTTCTCTCAGCATCCGATCAATCTTGACTGTAACCATCACTGCTGTCAACTCCATTCTAGGAATCGTGATCTGTTTGAGCGGAGCGACTCTAGACTTTCTTATCAGGAAGGATACGTGTTTCTCACCTTGGCCATTCGTCGACAAGAGATACAACACAACGCCATATCCATCTTGACTGGCATCAGAAAAATTGTGGATCTGGGCAGCCTTGGTTGGCCCAAACATGGCAGACTTGAAACATCTGCTGACTTCCAGTTCTGAAAGCTTGTCGAGGTCTGTTAGGCACCTCAGCCATTTTTTGCCTGGCTTGTTATGGATCTCTTCATCCCAACCACTTTTTCCTTTGCAGAGATCTCTCAGAATGAGCTTGATGTGTAAGAGGAGAGGCGCCAGAAAGCCCATTGGATCGCATAATCGAATTGACAACAGATAAGATGCCTCGTCTTGTGCACGGGTTTGCCTGGAAGGTGTATCTTGAACTTATTTGTCTGAACTAGTGCACCACTGCACACCTAGTGCTCGTTCCACAGGTAGTTCGTTGTTCTCCAAGTCAAGATCTTTAACTTCATCTGCTCGTTCGTAGCCAGGGATGGAGCACAGTAGGGCTCTACTGTTGCTGATCCACTTGGTCAAGTGGAACCCACCTCTAGTGCACAATGTCATCAGCTCCTTCACGAGAGCAACTGCTTGATCTTCTGTGTCTACCGACTTCAAGCAGTTGTCAACATAGAAGTTCTTGGGGACAGTCTGTGTGGCCTCTGGTGTGGTCTCAGTCGCTGCATCTTCTGCTGTTCTTCTCGGTGCATACGACGCACAACTGGGGGATAATGTAGCACTAAACAGATGCACACACATTCTGTACTCAGCTGCTTCTCTATTCACATCACCGCCTGGCAACCACAGAAAGCGTAGCAGATCAGCGTCTGTGTCTGGAACCCGCACCTGATGGAACATAGACTCGATATCTGCCATCACGGCGATGAGCTCCTGTCTAAATCTCTGCAACACTCCGATGAGGGTGTTTGTTTAGTCAGACCCTTGCAACAATTGAACATTCAATGACATGCCTTGATACCTTGCTGCACAGTCAAAGACGACTTGCAGCTTTCTCTTTTTCGGATGATACACCCCATGGTGCAGGATGAACCACACTCTTCCTTCATTGCGACTCAAATGCTCTTCTGGAACTCTTGTTGCATGGCCTTTCTCAAGTATTTTGTTCATGAAGGTCTTGTACTCCTGAAACAAGTCTGGGTTCCTATTGAACTTTCTCTTCAAGGAGTTAAGTCTCTGTTCAGCAATACCACGGTTGCATGGCATCTTCACCTTGTCATCTTTCAGAGGCAGCTTGATGCAATAGTGACCATCAATGAGCTGTGCTGATGTAGTCACAGCATGCATGAATCAGGGGTGAAAGTAAGATTAGATTCTTACAGGAACTGTGCTACTCAAAAATTTTTATTGTCAGCCGCCCATCTCTGGTCTGTCTGCATAGCCTACCTGCTCCATGTTGTTCTTCTGCATCTTCCTCCATCTGTTCCTCAACTGCCACCGTTTTATCATCTCTCTTTCTTTTAAACATATAATCAATTTTTCTTTGCATTTTGAGCAAGTTGTGTCTTACCGTTCCCTGTCAAAAGGATGCACGCGACCCCCAGCGCCCAGCCTTGCATCACCTAGGCAACCAGAATCCAATCAAAAGAATGCATTGAGTGTTCCCACTTTCCGCATGTGTTTGTTTATGGAAGTGAGTGGTGGACTAATCGCTCGCATGACAGAGAGTCATTCATGATTTAGATTGTTAATTGTGAACCTCACAATTTATTACTTGGGGATTTTTCTTTTTTTTTTTTGCAAAAACGACTGCTCACTGCTGTCTGCAAAAAATCCACAGCACTCAAGTCACTACCATTGGATTAATGTTACAATGCAGAGTGTAGACTGCCTACAAGTTGCAACATATCACGGTAAGCGAGTAGCCTGCTACAAATGATAACATTTGTCCAGCGCACTAAAATCTACTTCAACACGTCAAGGGCGGCACATTCTGTTGATGATTTTCATGTAAGGACGTAGGTTTAATGTGAGAACTGGTAGGGACATGTATGTGATGTGATTGCGCAAAGTGCGCGAGCTGGAAAATTTTTGTAAATCTGAGTGCAGATACTGCCTTAACTGTATGCAGAGACTAACCGAATGAGTGTTTCTCCGTTTTTTAAATTTTTTTTTATTATGCTACGCAAGGTTCCTCCATAATTTTCATACAAAGATGCCACATACATAAACTTGCCACAACCTTACCTGACAGCTGCAAACCATCTCAGCGCACTCATGAAACCCGCTCAGATCTAGTAAGCTGGACATTGATACCAAGTCAGTGGATATGTAATTACGTTAGCAAGTCAGCTCGTAATCCTCTCTATTAAGCATTTTAATGTGCGGTAACACGATTGCAGCCGCGATAAACACTTCAAAATGGACCACCGATTATGAATTGGACGAGGCGCAAACCGAGCGTTAATCGGACTGATCATGTTAGATTTACAAGTACGTGTTCCTTTCATTTCCCCCGCTGAGCCAAAGTTGGTTGGGACATTTTGTCTTTCAAAGTTATATTTGCTGAAAATCATGAGACTAACTTTCCCTATAATTCCACAGAACAATGCATAATTATGACCTCACCTGAAGCCCCGATACACCTGTATCCTCATCAGCTTGCTCTGTTTCCCTTGCTTGCTGCTGTGGTTCCTGCATATAATTAATTAATAACGGCACCTTTGCAGGATTTTTCCTCTGAAATTCATGTCATAATTTGACATATCCACCTGGTTTATATTTACTACTGCTAGCAACCCCATTACTAACCAACATGTGACAGAAACCAGGTTTAGTTCACTAGTTGAAACTAGCGAACATGTTTAATTAACATTCGTTGGCATTATTTTCCGGTAAAAACTAACTAAGGTAGCTAGCAAGTTTTCAGAGCGCACCGTCAACACTGGCGAACCCTGCAAGTGAAACAGCCTACAGGGAACTAAGCCAATCAAAAAACAGACCGGTCTCAAAGACGTATTTGGAAGGGGGTGCCGAAGTGGGAATGGATTTAACCCTTTGTGTGCTGCATGAGGCGCATATTTTTTTCCTTCAACCTTAATATTGGTGTGGACATTTCAGCCATCGTTTGAGATTGATATGGACATGTCCATACGGTCCATGCACAGTTCTATGCCATTTCATGTACCCATCAAATTTACATTTATTTCAGAGAAATTCGCTTGAAAATTGAAAGGGCTCGCGTTGTGTGCAGGGGTGAAAGTTGCTCTTCCAAGGCGTACCCCTGCGTACCGGCTGTAGAGGACTGTATATCTCTTCCCGGTATGGCATACCGCTGCGTTTCGGCTTACTTTCACCCCTGGCATGAACTGCTTGTCATGTTGAGAGTCTTCTCGCTTGTCCTCACACCGTTTTTCAGGGAAATCGGCATTGTAGTGCTTCATCAACATGTCTCCAATGTTCATCACGGAGATGTGGTTGACAAAAAACTCGGTCTTTTCGTCATCATCTGACTCTTTCTCTTGACATCTGCTAATTGGCCCATTGACACCCCAACCAGGCGCTGTTTTCACGGCGTACGGTCCGTCGTTCTGGCTACTAATAATCTCCCATGGCTCCATAGCTTTATATGCATTGGCGCTGATGAGAAGGCCAATTTCTGCTTCAAGTTTTGGGAGATGGACTCGACTCAGGTAAGGCCACTTCACCAAATCTGTCTCTTGTGGTATGTTGGCTTTCTTCGTAGGTAAATCTGGCTGAGTATACACACTGGGCAGCTGAATGTATTCTTGCTCCTTTAAGCCTCACACCTCAAAATCAGTAAGCACATAGCTACTCACTATCTGCTCTTGTACTATGGTGTGGAGAAGGAACTCTGTATTTCTACCTCCTATGTTCAACTGGTTTGCCAAGGCTTCAGCGCTGAAAGTTGCTGTGCTTCCTGGATCCAGGAATGCATAGGTCTTGACCATTTTTGTGCCTTTCTTGAGCTTTATCTGCACAGATACAATGGGCAGTATACCCTCACTGTTCCCGGCCCCAGTGTGGTTCGCTCTTCTACAGCCCGCAGACACGAGAGCACTTGTGACTTCTCCTGTGCCTTGTGAACTGTTGTTTGCGCTGTTCTGGGCCGATGCAGCGTCTTCTTTTGCCACATGCAGGATAGCTGGGTGTTTGCGGGAGCATTCTGGCCATGAAACTTTCTTCTTACAGTCCTTGGCCAAGTGACCTGCTGTCAGGTAGCTGAAGCAAGGACCGTTCGTTTTCAAGAACTGTATTCTTTCTTTGAAAGGTTCGCCTATGATCTTGTTACACATGTTCAGTGCGTGGTTCTTCTGGTAGTAAAGACAGGGACTTTGGAAAGCATTTGCAGACTTAACTGTGGCTGTTTTCTTTTCTGACTGACCTTTACTGGCTTCCTTCTCTGTGATAGATGCATTCACAGCAAAGCTGCTTCTCTTGGACTCAGCTTTTACAGGGCTTGGTTTCTTTTTCATGCTTTCCTGATTTCCAAAGGTGGAGTCTAGGATAACTCCAAACAGTGGATCATTTGCGACTTTCGCTTGATGGTAAACAAACTCCACTAAGTCAGGAAATCTGGCTCTTTTTCCTCTTTTTTCTTGAATGTCATAAGCATAGCTCCTCCATCTTTCCTTCAATTTGAATGGAAGCTTGGATATAATGCACTTCATGTTGGTGGGATTATTCATTTCGTCCATGTAGTCCACATCATTCACTGTGTTACAACATCCAATCAAGAACAATGCAAAGGTATTCAATCTTTTTCTGTCGTCAGGCTTTATCTGAGGCCATTCCATTGCCTTCTTGATATATGCTGTGGCGATGGTCAGTTTGTCTCCATAGTGACGATCAAGCAATGCTCTAGCTTCTCTGTAAGGTCTGGTCTCATGTGCTCACAGCTACAAATGAGATCAAGCGGCTCTCCTCTCGTGAACTGTTCAAGGTAGTACAACCGATCTTGATAGCTGTCTGTCTTGCTATCGATTGCATGTTCGAAGGCCCTAATGAAGCATCTATACGTCAGAGGGTCTCCTGTAAATGTTGGTAGGTCTCTATGAGGGAGTTGGGACAAACTCTGCTGTTTAATGACTTCATTTTGCCACTGCAGCACTTCATGTAGGTTGTCTGTAGACATATCCGTGCAGTCATGGCAATCAGAACGCGGGGTACTGCTGGGAGCACCAAAACTTGACAATGGCTTTCTTCTGTCTGAAGCACCAAATTGCACAGCTGGCTTTGGGTTGAAAGCAAGAGAAAGCTCACTAGCTCCATGATGCACGTAACCACTGGCAACATGATGCTTTTCATGTCTACTAGCCAGGGGTTCTGCTTTAAATCTTGGCAGTGTATTACGGAGATCATCCATTGACTCATGAGCATCTTCAAATTCCTCATACACCTTCAATCTGGCATCTGAAGCTGCAAGTTCAGTTTCAATTTCTAATTGCTCTTTCTTTAATCTCAGGCGGATTTCCTCCTGCTCTAGTGCTTCTTTCTTTTTCATTGCAGCAGCTCTTTCTAATAGTGCTCCACGTTCTGCTTTGATTTTTAGCTTTGCAGAATTAATGCTGGAAGTACGGCTTACAACTGAATTGGACTTAAATGCACTATCCTGGGGCCAAATACCTTCTTCCTCTTCTTGAGGGTCTCTAAGCACATCTGAAATCCACCTATTCATTTCTTGTAAGAACTGATTGAATTCTGAATGCCTTGTCTCAAAAGCGTCTTGATCTGATTGAATTTCTTCTTCATCCATTAATTCACACAATTGTTCAGTGAGCCTTTCGTACTCTCCAAAGTATTTTTCAAACATCAGCAGTGCTTCATCTTTTATGAATTTAACATCTTCATTTTCCTTCAATTTTTCTAACTCATTCTTTTGCCTGGTTAATTGAGCCAAGTTTCCCCTTCTTTCTCCTTTCTGCCAGTTGATTTTCTCCTCTACAGCCTTTTCTGTTGGCTTTGGCGCCCTCTTTTGGTCATCACGCGCGGCTGCGCTTTTCTCTGCCATCTCGTTTAGCAACGGAATCCTCTACACGTAAACTGCCACAATTCCTCGAATTATCCACAGCTTCTAACTCTTCTCATGCATCTAATCCATTGTGAAAAGAGCTTCTACATGTGCCGAATTTATTCCATTAAAACCCGATGGCTTTTGTAGCGGAATATCCAGTGAACATTTACTTTCACTTTCACTTTCAGACGATGGTCTGCGCCAGCTTCGCCAAAAGGCTACAAGAGTCAATAAAGAATATCAGACCTGATCCAGGGAAATCTCCATTCCGCAAGCTTTTCTCGGGTATTCTCGGGGCTTCAACTTGAACTCCAAACTGTCTTCCCGGCCGAACTCGCAGGTCCGCCATCTGAACAGCAGGTTAGCTCCCGAGAGAAATGGCGGTCTTTTGAATTTGATGTGGGTGCAGCAGCTGGCTGCCTCACTAGCTTCGGACCTCGAAGTTTTTGCACGCAACACACTGACATCGGAAAGCAAAAGTCTCGAAGCTAAATTCTTCTTTTAGTATCTTTATTACAAAACAGAAATCATACAAAATAGAAAAAAAATAGACTTTCGACTCTTCTTAGTAAACAAACCAAAATTAGTGCGCTGGTCAAACCTCCATTCCACATTACAACATGGAACAGAAAATACTTCAAACCCAAACATCTCAAACAGAATATTGATTCAAATTATCTTAAATTATATGTGTAGAAAATGGCTACAACAGGAAGTATACTTTGAAATGCCGCAGTGCTTTCTGCAGATATTCACCAGTAAATTTAAGCATGGGTGCCAGCTCAGTACTCTGTGCAATTAGAAAGGTAAGCAGTTTTAACTTCTTCAAAACTTCATTTTCAACTCATACTGCCAATAGTCAAAGTTTCTTATCATACATATTTGACAAATTTAAATTAAAGCTACGTCTTCCAGTATCCTTGCATGTTTTTTTCCGGGGCACAGCGTCAAAAGGATTTCAGCTCCTGAGTATTCCACTTGCTCGCAATGTATCTTCCTCTCTGTGATTGGCTTGAGATACTGTCAGTAAGACTTTGCGGGTAGCCATTTGATTCTACGGGCTTTGATGTTTCCAACGAGCCTTAAACCACCTTAATCGCACAAACCAAGACTGAGATAAAGCCTTGCATTCCCAGTCCGTCAAGCTGAGTCCATGGGCCATTTACGTGGATTTAAAGAGCACTACAATATAAACACTTAACTGGTTTGTTTGTAGTATTTTTGGTATGATTATCCACTAAATATTCAACAGTTGTTTCTAAATATTTTCTGACTGAGAATACACCAAATCCTAAACTCTTTCAAGGAGTTTCCTCCAACTAAATGCTAAGGGCTTTGTGACACAAAAGCACCGGACAGTGCCAGAAGCACCTCTTAAATAGTCTCTCATCAGCTGCAAACAATAAGCAATCAACCACCTGATCACACAGCAGGATAGCCCTCAGGTGGTGAAGAAAATGCACCGCAGGCAGCAACCCCCCAAAACCATCCCAAGCCCCCCCCATAAGGAGCACCCCCAGATGATCTGGCCTGCCCGCGAAACTCGGCTATCAAGTCAGGGTCAAGAATGTGGACGGGATGGGACCCAGGAGTGCTCTTCGGGACTATAGCCCTCCCAGTCCACAAGGATCTGGATTCCAGGACCCACTCGTCTGCTGGCCAAGATATGCCGAACCGTGTAAGCTGGCTGCCCGCCAACCATGCAAGGAGATGGCGGGGCAGTCTCAGGCAGGACCAGCAGACTGACAGCGACAGGTTTCAGCCTGGAAACGTGAAAAGTGGGGTGTATCCTCATGGACCAGGGAAGCTGAAGCCGCACCGTAACAGGGTTGATCTTGCGAATGATCTTAAATGGACCAATTAACTTGTAAGCGAGCTTCTTAGACTCAACATGCAGTGGTAGGTCCTGCGTGCACAACAAAACCCTTTTGCCCACACGATATGAGGGAGCAGGGCGACATCGCTGATCAGCCAGGCTTTTTTGCTTAGCAGTAGCCTGCAGGAGCGAGCGACACACCCATTGCCAGGTAGACCGGCAGTGACGAATGTATGCCTCAGCAGACGGTACCCCCACTTCTCTCTCAAGATCTTTAGATAAGGGCAGCTGTTAGCCGAACTGCACCTTGAAAGGGGAGAGGCCAGTGGACGCATTGTGCAGGGTGTTGTGGGCGTACTCAGCGGATGCAAGACAGCGCAAGGTAACCTCCAAGGTCTGGTTAGTCCTCTCCTGTCTGCCCATTAGATTCAGGGTGAAACCCAGAGGAGAGACTAACTGATGCCCCCAACAGGGAGCAAAATGCACGGCAGAACCTGGATATAAATTGGGGGCCCCGGTCGGACACCACATCAAGGGGAAGACTGTGAATCCTAAAGACATGGTTCACAATTAACTACATGGTCTCCAGAGCCGAAGGCAGTTTAACCAGTGGAAAAAGTGGGCCTCCTTAGAGAAATGGTCCACTACCACCATAATGACCGTGTGACTATCAGACAGGGGCAATCCTGTCATAAAGTCAAGAGCGATGTGGCTCCAAGGACAGTTAGGAATGGGCAGCGGGTGTAATAACCTGCATGGGGCCTGCTGCGAACCTTTGTTCCTGGTGCACACCAGACATGCTGAGACAAAGTCTCGTACGTCTTTCTCCATTCCTGGCCACCAAAACCATCTAGCCAAAAACTCTTTGGTGTGGTGCACCCGGGATGATTAGCCAAACATGAGTAGTGCCCCCACTCCAGCACTTAGCCCCGCACCCTGGTAGGAACAAACAGACGGTTGGAGGGACCTGAGCCTGGATCTGGCTATAGCCACTAAGCCTCCCCCACCAGTGACTCAATAGCCCAAGCCACTGGAGCTACAATCTGACTTTCAGGAATCCCAAACTCAACTAGTCGCTCTTCGTCTACCCGATCAAAAACCCGAGACAATGCATCAGGCTTGAAGTTTTTCGACCCCGGCTGAAACGTCAAAGTGAAATTGAAATGGGAAAAGAAGAGAGACCATCGAGCCTGTCTGGAGTTCCGGCATTTGGTGCCTTGAATATATTCAAGTTTTTGTGGTCTGTCCACACAGTGAAAGGATGGACAGCCCCCTCTAACCAGTAACGCCACTCCCCGAGAGCCAGCTTAACTCCCTAAAAGCTCCTGATCACCTACATCGTAATTACGCTCTGCTGAGGAAAGGCTGTGCAAAAAATATGCACAGGGATAAAATGGTTCCAACCCCTAACTCAGAAGCGTCTACCTCCACAATAAAAGGGAGAGATGGGTTAGGGTTATGGAGGATGGGCTCGAGCAAAATCTCCTTTTTAATTCTGCAAATGCAGAATCAGCCTTAGGGGTCCATTGAAAAAAGGCAGTTTTCCTCATAAGGGCAGTAATAGGGGCGGCAATAGTGCTAAAATTGTGAATAAATCACCTATAAAAATTGGCAAACCCCAAAAAAATGCTGAACCTGTTTGACAGACTGAGGAGTGGGCCAATCCCTGACAGCAGCAATTTTCTGTGGGTCCATTGGACCCCACCCTCCGAAATGACAAAGCCCAGGAAAGAGATGGTTTTTGCATGAAAAATGCACTGTTCGGCTTTAATAAAGAGCCATGCTATCAGAAGAGCTTGGAGCACCTGCTTAACATGCGCAATGTGCTCAGAAAGCGAATCAGAAAAAATAAGAATGTTGTCCAAATAGACAAACACAAAATTCTCCAGCATCTCCCTTAGCACA